>CM070715.1:62667745-63267745 GCA_036346275.1 Otatea glauca
TCTTGTCAGCTGGCTGAAGGCAGTCCGGTTAGCCCTCATGTGATCAAGATGATTGGTTACATCGGGAGATTGGAAAAACTTGAGTTTCCCCTTAGCCTCGGTTTGGCCATAGATGTTATTCTCCAGTCTCTGCCACAGAGCTTTGAGCCATTCATTATGAATTTTCATATGAATAGCATGAAGAAGAGCCTAACCGAGCTACATGGGATACTCAAGGCTGCCGAGAAAAGTATTAAGAAAAAACCTAATCATGTGATGATGGTTCAGAAAACAACTGCATTCAAAAAGAGGAAGGCTAAGGCTGGGAGAACAGGAAAGAGCAAGGGCAAGGGCAAGGCTCCAGATGAGATCGCAAGCCTCAAAACTAAGCTTCAGAAGCTTAAAGTTGACCCTCAACCTGATACCCAATGCTTCTATTGCAAGAAATCAGGACATTGGAAACGGAACTGCGAAAAGTACCTGGCAGATAAGAAGAATGGAAATGTGGTTTTTACTTCAGGTATTAATGTTATAGAAATTAATCTTGCTACTTCTTCACTCAGCTCATGGGTATATGATACCGGTTCGGTTGCTCACATTTGCAATTTGATGCAGGGTGATAAAGAGTAGAGACTTGGCAAAAGGAGAAGTGGATCTTCGCGTGGGAATAAAGCAAGAGTTCTTGGTCTTGCCGTTGGCACATACCCATTGCATTTGCCTTGAGATTAGTTTTAGAACTCAATAATTGTTATTTTGTTCCATCTTTGAGTAGAAACATTATTTCATCTTCTTGTTAGGAACATGAAGGTTATGATTTCGAATAAAGAACTTTGTTTGTTCAATATTTTTGAATGATATGTATTATGGTCGTTGCCCCATGGTGGATGGGTTGTACGTCCTTGAACTCGAAGAGAAACACTGTCTATAACATTAATGTAAAAGGCATCGGCCTAATGATTTGAACCCTACCTTTTATGGCATTGTCGCTAGGTCATATAAATGAGAAGCGCATGAAGAAGCTCCATGGTGATGGACTTCTAACCTCATTTGATTTTGAATCATTTGAAACATGTGAATCTTGTTTACTTGGCAATATGACAAAAGCCCCTTTCACAGGTTTTAGTGAGAGAGCGAGTGAGTTATTGGCCCTAGTACATACAGATGTATGTGGACCAATGAGCTCGACTTCTAGGGGTGGGTTTCAGTACTTTGTAACTTTTACCGATGACTTTAGTAGATATGGATATATCTATTTAATGAGGCATAAATCTGAAACTTTTGAAAGGTTCAAAGAGTTTCAAAACAAAGTACAAAATCAACTTGGCAAATCAATAAAATACTTACGATCATATCGTGGTGGCGAATACTTGAGCCAAGAGTTTGGTGATCATCTAAAGCAATATGGAATCGTTCCGCAACTTACTCCGCCAGGAACGCCTCAATGGAATGGCGTGTCCGAACGACGAAACCGAACTTTATTAGATATGGTTCAGTCAATGATGAGCCAAACAGATCTGCCATTATCCTTCTGGGGTTTCGCTCTAGAGACAGCTGCGTTCACTTTGAATAGGGTCCCATTAAAATCCATTGAGAATACGTCATATGAGATATGGACTGGGAGAAGACCCATGTTGTCATTTCTCAAGATATGGGGATGTGAGGCTTATGTAAAACGTTTACAATCAGATAAACTCGCACCTAAATCAGAAAAATACTTTTTTGTGGGGTATCCTAAAGAAACAAAAAGATATTACTTTTACAAAAGAAATGAGAACAAAGTTTTTGTTGCTCGAAATGGTGTCTTTTTGGAGAAAGAGTTTCTTTCAAAAGAATTCAGGAGTGATGTGTATCTTGATGAAGTTCGAGAATCACATGAATATGTTCAAGCTACCACTGAACCTTCACAAGATGTACAAAGTGTTGTACAACCTGTGGAAGAGACTCCAGCCCCACGTAGGTCGGGGAGGCCACGTCATGTACCTATAAGATATGGGAATGACATATTATTGTTAGACAATGATAAGCCCACGACTTATGAAGAAGCAATAATGGATCCAAACTCCGAAAAATGGCTTGAAGCCATGAGATCCGAAATTCAATCCATGCATGACAATCAAGTTTGGAACTTGGTCGATTCTCCTGATGGTGTAAAAACCATTGAATGCAAATGGATTTTCAAGAAGAAGATAGACGTAAATAGAAATGTTCAGATCTACAAGGCACGGTTGGTGGCAAAGGGTTTCAAACAGGTTCAAGGAGTTGACTATGATGAAACCTTCTCACCGATAGCCATGCTCAAGTCTGTCCGGATCATTTTAGCTATTGCTGCATATTTCTATTATGAAATATGGCAGATGGATGTCAAAACAGCCTTTCTTAATGGGAATCTATCTGAGGATGTATACATGATACAACCTGAAGGTTTTGTTGATCCTAACTATGCTAAAAGGGTATGCAAGCTTCAAAGATCCATTTATGGGTTAAAACAAGCATCTCGGAGTTGGAACATTCGTTTTGATGAAGTGATCAAAGGTTTTGACTTTATCAAAAACGAAGAAGAGCCTTGTGTTTACAAGAAGGCTAGTGGGAGCGCACTTGTTTTTCTGATTTTGTATGTGGATGACATATTATTGATCAGGAATGATATTCCTATGCTTGAAGATGTTAAGACTTCATTGAAAAGGAGTTTCTCAATGAAGGACTTGGGAGAAGCATGCTATATCTTGAGCATAAAAATCAATAGAGATAGATCAAAAAGGTTAATTGGATTAAGTCAGGAAACATACATTGACAAGATATTGAAAAGGTTCAATATGCATGAATCCAAGAGTGGTTTTATGCCAATATCACATGGCATCAGTCTCTGCAAGAATCAGTGTCCTTCGACATCTGATGAGCGAGACAGGATGAGCAAGATTCCATATGCTTCAGCTATTGGGTCTATTATGTATGCCATGATATGTACACGCCCAGATGTCTCATATGCTCTAAGTGTCACGGCGGATACCAAGCGGATCTGGTGATGGTCATTGGATAGCCGTAAAAAATATCCTGAAGTACTTGAGAAGAACTAAGGGTATGTTCCTTGTTTTTGGAGGTGAGGAAGATCTGGTTGCAAAGGATTACACCGATGCAAGCTTCCAAACTGACAAAGATGATTTTCGATCGCAATCCGGGTTTGTGTTTACACTAAATAGAGGAGCAGTAAGCTGGAAGAGTTCAAAGCAAAACACGGTGGCTGACTCTACGACAAAAGCGGAGTACATTGTGGCTTCGGAGAGCGCAAAAGAAGCTGTGTGGATTAAGAAGTTTATCACAGAGCTTGGTGTGTTCGTTAGTGCCTCTAATCTAATGGACATCTATTGTGATAATAGTGGTGCCATTGCACAAGCAAAAGAGCATAGATCACATCAAAAATCTAAACACATACTCCGACGCTTTCACCTTATTCGCGAGATTGTGGATAGAGGTGACGTGAGAATATGCAATGTACATACGGAAGCCAATGTGACCGATCCGTTGACAAAGCCACTACCACAGCCTAAGCATGAGGCGCACACGAGGTCTATTGATATTAGATACTTAATTGATTGACTCAAGTGCAAGTGGGAGATTGTTAGTGTTATGCCCTTGAGGTAATCATTTAGATGATTGTAACATGACTATGTTTATGAATAATAATATGATTATTGGTCCAATGAATGTATATCATTGTATTGATTAACAAGTATGTGACTTGCTTATGAAGCTCTTTACTTATTGATGTAATTCGATAAATATCTCTGATCGGATATCATCGTATAGGACAACGATGAATAGATCAACACATGTAGTGATCGATGATCATGCTTCATAGATCATGGGATATGGAGATATCATCTATACATTGTGGACGCATGTTGAAGAACATGAGTTAGATAGACCCGCAATGGGACACTGCGAGAATATTTCATTCTTATGTGTCATCAGTGTATCTCATACATAGTAGATGTATGATCCTTAGACCTGAGATTGTCATATTCCCTACATGGGTAATAGTTTTCCTTGGGGCTGTCAAACACTACTTCCTAACCGGATAGTTATAAAGGTAGCTTTCATGTTTACTATAAAACGTGCAGAGGGAAGTGAGCAGTCAAGATGGAATTTGCTACTCCAATGAAACGGAGATATATGATAAGGCCACTCGTGTGATATGATTAAGGAAGTGCATAGCCATGCCGTGATTGAGGAGTCAATTACAACTTATTAATATATCACGGATATGAGAGATGGATTGAATCATCAAAGGATGACATGCTTCTCGCCTTGAGTTCAATCTTCATATGCTTGGCAAAGGGATTATTACATGAGTACTTTTGATAGGTTCTGTCCGATTTGATCATAGTATGTTTGGGAGTTGGCATACTTTGCACGGAGCCGCTACCAACTATTGGATTGAAAAGGAGTTTTTCGAATCCATATCTAAACGTACGTGAACCTGCAGGGTCACACACTTAATGGGCTGGGACACATTAATTTGGATTGGATCCGTAATTAATAGACCTCGTGGGCTTAGCACGCTGATGGGCCCTAGTTTAGGGTTTCATCTCGTGGCTATATAAGGAGGCGAGGAGGGTGAGCGCTGGGTGTGCTTTTTCACGGTTTAGAAGTGATTCACCCGAAACCCTAGCCTCCTCTTCTCGCTGCCCCTGCCGAGCGACCAGGTGCTTGCACACCGACGCACGGCGTTCCATCCCTGGACGTGTGGACTGCTGCGGTGACGCTGCTGCGACCGCGGCGTGGGAGGACGATCCACGACGAGGCGAGGACGATCCACTCCATCAATGCAACGACTGCGACGAGGACGATCCACTACATCGACGCGCGAAGGATTCCGCAACTGCGCGTTTAGTGGTAATCTAATCTGTGATCCACTTCTTGCGAGTAGCTTTCTGGTTATACGGTAGATTTTTTTTTGTGCTAGTGTAGCATATCGCATTCCTCTTCAGGGCGAGCAAAAGGGCAAAAGAGCAGCTTTGGTGGCCTTTATGGCAGTGCAGCGGTGCATGGGAGGCGAAGGTATGGGCAGCGGAGCAAGCAAGGCTTGCTGGCCACGACCGCGTGGCAAGCGGTTCCTGCGTGCTACCCATGAAGCATGGCCGGCCTTCTGGCGCGGAATGGGGCAGAGAGAGGAAGGGAGGAGGATGACGGGATGGCGTTGGTCGCAGGCGTCAGGGACCGTGGCTTGGGCACGACCGGAGCGGGCGGAGTTCCTGCATGCAGCGATCGCATGGTGGGCAAGGCCTGCCGAGGCAGCTCGTGGCAAGGCTAGGCAAGGCTTGGGCAGGGCCAGGGGAGGAGGGAAGGAAGAGGGGCTGGCGCTGGTGGGGCTGTGGATGGCATGGGGGCCACTGCCAGTGACCGGACGTCAGCACTCGGTCAGTACTGGTCGCAACACTGTAGATTCGCAAGATTGTGACAGTGGTTGGGGTGATTTGGTCAGCTCCAAAAATGGTTTCAGGTGGTTTGAAATTTTTTTGTGCTGGTAGCCTATGTTCATAGTTTCCATTTTCTTTGGTTTTATTCAATTCTATTTGTAGTTTTCAAATGAAAATTCTTGAAATTTTGCTGTTTTCAAACAGTTTTTGAACTTTTAGGGCACATAATTTTATGTAAAAATTCTGGAAAATTTATATTTATTCATATAAACTGTTGTAGTATTTTATAAATTTATTTTCTAAATTGGGTTACTTGAAGTTTTTGTGTGTTTCTTTTGAATGTATTAATTTGGGTGAAAAAGAACATTAGTACAAAAATAAAACCAGAAAATAAATGTATAAATTCTGAAAGTAAACTCAAATGTACAATAAAAGCATACTAACAACTTTATTTTACTTTCCTAAATTTCTATGATGTTACACTAATGGTGTATCAGGTTCATCCAAACAAAATTTCCTATTTAGACATTACCATTTTCCGAATTTTTTAAAATTCCTCGAGATTCACCATCATCTAAAAATTTTATGGGAATATTAGTGGTATGTTAGAACCATGCAGAAAAAATTTCAAAATTTTCTAACGTCGTTTGTTCCATTTTTCATTTGGTTCAAATTTGCTAGTCAGTATTTTATCAGAACAATAACAAATTTCGAATTTTTAAAAATCCTTAGGCTTGATAATCATCTAAAATTTTTATGAGAATATTACTGATGTGTCAGGACCATGCACATAAAAATTCAAAAAATTTCAACGTCGTTTGAACCAGTTTTCGCTCAGTGCAATTAGGTCAAAATCTGGGCAAAATTGGCCAGAATCTCGGTTTTCCCGGTGCAAAAGAAAACCCGATTTGAAATTTTGTTTTTATATTTTATTTAAAATTTATCTGAAATTTCGAGATGTTAACGAAATTTTACTCTCTAAAATTTTTATGAGATTTCAAACCTAGATCGTTCCGCGTTCGGACAGGACCGTGCCGAGCCGAGCCGTCCGTTTGGCCACCAGTATGGGTTCGACCGAAGTTGCTACTGCAACCTCGAGTGTGGGCGCACCTGATTTGGCTATACGTGGATCCAGCGTCCGTGATGGTGGAGTGCGCGGCTGCGATGGCTGCCGTGCGGCCGTGTGTTCCGCGGGCTGCAGCCGGTCGCCGTGACGGGCTTCCCCTGGGGTGTCCGGGCACGCGTACGTCGCCCTCCCTCCGTTTGCCCCCTCGACGAGGTCGCCGCCTCAATCCTTCCCTTCCAGGCGGCTTCTCGTTCTCTTCCGCCGCCTCCGTCCCAACCGTCGGTCTCTTCCGCCGCTTCGCGTTTCGACGTCGGCTCGGCTTCCTCTCGCCTTCTCTGCTTTTGCTTCCCGCCGCCGTCGGTATGTTATGCATGTGCTAATTTCTTTGCTGATCTTTTGTGTTGTTTTTTTCCCCTTGCACTTAGCTACAGTTCTAAGTCTTGATGCGGACTTAAATGTACTAATTCATTCGTTGTGACAAAAAGTAAATGGAGACCATCTTTTCGACTCAACACAATTTTGTACTATTGTAATTTTATTTTTTAATCAAATTTTAGCATTTTAGACGGTAGGTGCAACCAGGCTACCAGACCACAAAATGAGCAAGTCTTGTGAAAGATGCAGAGAGAGGGACGAGTACCATTTCTGGGATATGGATGATCAAGGCAAGTATTTCTTCAAGGTTATGGTGGGTGATTTTCGAAATCAAATGGTAAGACATTCTCAAATTTCCCCTCTTGCCTTTTCTTGCTATTAATATATTTTACTTTGCATTTAGATTTTTTTTCTGTACTCCTCAATTGTACTAATTTGGTACTTGAGATTCGGTGTTTTAAAGTTCATATCTTCCATTACACGTGCTTTCTTGAAGGAACATTCCACTGTACTGATTGTGTTACCTGGGCAGGACGTGGGAATTGGAATCCAACTCGGATTCTGTTCTCCGATTTGGGAGACTTGAAAAAAAATAAGATACGGGATTCAACTATATATTAATATAATACTAAAAATAAAGGAATATATTTTTCTATTGTAAATAATACTAATAAATACTTAAATGGTCTCTCATCGCTGAAGTTGGTGGGTCTGATGCACAAAAGATCCATATTCAGCACAAAAGATCCCACCTCGTGCCTTGATTTGGTTGCATGCTGTTAGCCTGTCACACGTAAGAGTGAAACAAAACAAAGGTACCACCTTTCTTTTCTAAACCCATGTGATCATATTCCAATCCCTAACATGTACCTCTCCATTATTTCTTCTCTTTGAAGCCTTCCCTTCTTTTGTTCTTCTTCCTCCACCAAAGCTATGACAGAGGAGAACAACCATTATTTCTTTCTTTTAATTTTTCTCTAGCTTTGATATTCCTAGTCATGTCACGAACACAGGATGTCGAGCTAGCGTAGTTTTTTTCCCATCTAATCTTTGAGAAGAGATCATCCATCATGTTTTCTGCTTTGATCTTTCCTTCTTTGTTTTAAACGCTAGCTCCTTTTCTCTTATATGTGTGGAGACAGTTTATTAATAATCTTTCTTCCTTTTCTTTGTTGTTCTCTTCTTTTCTTGGATGGGGGAGAGTCATCCAAACATAGGTGTTTTCGGGATCCTTTTTCTTCTCTATTGTAACACTCTAGCCCAAAATTTGCTCAATGCCCAGCCCACCCATAGAGCAGGCCCTTTCACACATATCATCACATTTACTATTCTGTCATCGCTTCGTGTAAAATGGTTAATCCGGAATGCTATGTTTGGACCCATAGGCATTATATGCTACTACAACTCACTTTAGACAAGCAATATGAGATTATTCCCACCACCACTTCACATGGGCCACATGAGTCTTCACACTAATAGGCTGAGGTATTACATTTATTTATTATTTCTTCATGCAAGATATATTGTAAGAATTTACTTAAGTATAGCTTATCTTACTGATGGCTGTTTCTATGTTGCGAGATTCTTTCTTATCTTAATTTGAATTGGTTATTCATTAATAACATCTGATGGTTGTGGACTATAATCATAGTTAAGGTCTACCAAAGTGAGGGCCTGATGTTTTCCATTTTTGCGAGAATTTCTAGCATATCGTTTTTTTTTCTTAGCACATGCAGTGATTATGGTTTATAAATCATAATTAGGGTCCACCAAAGTGTAGGTTTGCTATTTTTCTTTTTTTGTGAGAATTTTCTAGCATATTTATCTTTTCTCTTAGCAGCATAAAGAAACTGTCATCAGCTTTTGTTCTATAATAGATTCTTTTTAATTCCTATTATTGCAGACCATACCAGATAAATTTGCACAATGTTTTAGGGACAAGATCCAAAGAAAAATCAAACTGAAAGTATGTAGTGGTAACACTTGCAGTGTTGTGGTTGCCAAATATCCAAATAAGTTAGTTCTCAAAGCAGGGTGGGAGACGTTTGTCAGCATGCATGACCTAAGGATGGGTGACTTCCTGGTATTCAGATACAATGGAAAATTTCAGTTTAAGGTTCTAATCTTTGATCCCAGCGGTTGTGTGAAAGCATCGTCACATATTGCTCCCAACATTGGTCATCATGTCCAACAAAGGCAGGGAGATCCTATTGACATTTCAAGCAGTTCTGATGACCATCAGCTCATGCAATTGCCAACAAGTAAAAAGCAAATTCGACTTCAAAGGGATGGCTCAAACATGTGCAGCAAGAAGATGAAGATCGGTGTATCGACCATTCCCCTTGATTCATTTGGTAATAACAATAACAAAACTAATACTATTGTGTCACACATTTGGAATTACCTACACCATGCTAACTCTTTTTTGGGGGTGCTTACAGGAGATGTTTCTTCTTCAGATAATATTCAAGAAATACCTGCTGTGACTAATTGCATCTTCTCACCTTTCACACGTCTAAATCAAGTGCAAAGGATGAAATTAGAAAAGAAGGTCCGAGCTGTTCTTTCTGACATCCCCTTGTTTGGAGCTGTCATGACAAAAAGCAATATTACTCGAGACCCTTGCTATCTGGTAAGTTAGGCTTTTCATGCTTGAATGGGTTGTCATTACCAGTGTAGGTTCTGTGGATTCATAACCATATAGCGTATGAGCTTTGAATTATCACTTGGAAGCAGAGGCCATCTTAATTTGCTGTCACAATTTGTTTGTGTTGTCAATTTGAAGCATTTATCAAACTCTCTAATCAGGGCTTCTGTAGAGAGTATGCCAATGAATATCTTCCATGCAAGGACCAAATGTTAAGGCTTCAGCGAAATGGCAAGATGTGGCAAGTTCAGTTTAAAGTTACCAAGAAAAATTTGAGAAGGCTTCACCAAGGGTGGAGACAATTTGTAAGTGACAACAAACTGAGGATAGGTGATACATGCCTCTTTGAACTGCTGAAGCATGAAAAGAGGCGCACGATGAACGTCCATATCATTCGGAAATAGTGACTGCTTTTGTAGGTCTCTGCTGTTGGTGCTTGCAACAGCGCTAGTGCTTTTGTGTTGAATTGTTGGTAGTCTTACAGTTTAGTCAGTGAAATGTGTTTATATAATGAGCTATGTATTTTTATTTTTCTGGTAATTTATAGGTTAACACCATGCTTTGCTTGCAGCGTGGCGAATTTGGTCAGTGCAAGATGTTTTTTGTGCGTTGCTATTTTATTATGAGTTTGCTGGAAGATTTTTGAATCTTAGCGAGCCACTGTAAAGATTAACCCGATTGGATTCAATTATCCTGATCCTTTTACGTCATGCATTAAAAATTTGGTTAGTCCAACATGTTTCAGGAATTATGCATATTAACTTTCTCAGGGAAAGATGTATAGTTGCAGAATTATGAAAGCTGTGAAAAATAGTTCACCAACGCAAACACAAAAGAATTGAATCACAGGGCAGTGACAGAGCATCATAAATTCAGAGTTGGGTATTCAGGGATAATTGAAAATTTCATGATTTATTCATATAGAGTTGTAATTACATCAGTACATTGCATGTAAGAGGCCTGCCTACCAATGAAAATGCAGTGCTGATGAGAATGTGCTGTGATGGTACTAGACTTCTCACAGAATTTTTTCAGCAATTCCATATAGATCCAAAAAACTTTGAAGTATACAAAGCAGACTACTCAAGAATTTTGCATGCCAGGGTCCTCGCTAAAAGTTACTCAGTCGGGTCATACAAGAGTGACATGTTGGATATGGACACAAGAGTGAGATGTTAGATATGGACACGGTTATCAAAATAACTTTGACCACTAATTCTATAGTAATATATTTATAAAATATAATAAAATTATTACATTATGGAAATACTTTTTGAGACAAATATAATGAATAGTGCTTTTTGCATACCCTTTAATACAAGTTGCATAAATCTTGAAACAAGCAAATGAGTAAGTAATCACCATCTATTATTCATTTATGCTTTAATATTTGTGTAGCTTTTAAAAAGTGAGAAGCACTCTCCATTTACATATGTCTATTCTTCAAAGTATTCGTAAAGATATCGAATGACAAAACGTCACTCTTTTGTGACTGGGAGAGTATCAATGTGTTTCGCCTGAAATTAGTAGCGGAGCCATGTTATAACCGGTAGGATTTTGTTGACCCCACGTATTTTAGCAATTTATTGTCATTCTAGCTTTTAAATTTTGTTTCTGGATAAATGCCGGTCTATAATTTTAAGGTGATTTTTTACCATTTTTGTTTCTATACCCATTCCCTTTAGCCATTGTAATATCATTTACGGCTATAAATTAGAGTAAGACACACCATTCAAAAATATTTAAAAGAGAAGTAATGCAGTTTTTTGTAGTTGTACTTTAGTAGAAGTGTAAGAAGCTAGAATGATATCTATTAAAAATAGAGGAGTACTATATTTGTTAATATTTCTATCAATATACATATAACTACAAAGATTTTTAGAAGAAGTTGTCCCAATAGAGTTGTTTGATAAATTTTTGTACGCAAAATTTATTAAATAAAACAATGAGAAAAAATAAAATAAAGAGGCAAAAGCCCACATGTCATTAACAATCATTGATACGCGGCACACAAAATTTCCAAGCAAGACTGACATGTGGGCCTTACATCATATCAAATATTTTTCTATATATAACTTATTCAATATTAGACTCATCAAAGGATTCTCTGTATGAAATACTGTGGTTCAAACAATCGCAAATCCGTTCCTCAGTTTAATGATATGGTCTTAAGGATCAAACAAGTACAAACAATACAACAACTTGGTTGTCACATCACTTGCTTTCCATGCGAGGATTCAAATTTCGTTTTCGGATAAAATATCACCCAGACCGGAATCTGAAATTTCGCCGAAATTCGGATATTTTGAACAAATCTCGTTCGAAATTCAAAAACAAAAATTCAAATCTGGTTTGTTTTCTACCGAGAAAAACGGAATTTCGCTGAAAAATTCTGAAATTTTGGCGTTTTTGCAACGGCAAAAAAGTGGGTCAAATAATGTTGAAACATTTTGAAATTTTGTTTGGAGAGTCCTCACACAGCTGATATTTTCATAAAAATTGCAGATAATTCTGAAGTCTGTGCAATTTTTTAAAAATTCAAACATTGCTAATATCCTGATAAAACGCTGACCGGCAATTTTGAACCGAATGCAAAATGGTTCAAACCATGTTATAAACTTTTGAAATTGTTTTTGCATGGTTATGATGCATCTCTAATGTTCTCATAAAATTTTCAGATGATGATCAAACTTCATGAATTTTTAAAAATTCGAACAGTACTACTGCTCTGTTAAAAGGCTTACCGACAAACTTGAACAAAATAAAAAATTATCTAAACCATATTAAAAACTTTTGAAATTTTTTGTGGATGGTATTGATATAACATTAATGTTTCTTTAAAATTTTAGATGATGATCATTATCAAATAATGTTTAACAATTACGTCATGATAAAAGCCTGATTATCAATTCATAGATTTCCTTTAGCAATAAAAAAAACTTTAAAAATTTTGAAATTTTTACATAAGGGTGATTAGTAAGTGCTTAATATCTCATAAAAATGTTGAATCATGATCACACTCCAATGAATTTATAAAATTCTTACAAGGCACAGTACCATTTCTGTTCTTCTCTTTTTTATTTTTGAAATATAATATAACAAACGAAGTTCAATGCTTACATAGATTTGATTAACCAAATAAAAAAAATTGAAATTCTTTGAAAAATTTATATAATAGTACTGAGGCAACTATTAATCTCTAAAAAAAATTAGATCATAATCACACTGAAGAAAATTTATAAAATTCTGACAATATAACTGTCCCAATTATGTTCATTCAGTTTTTGATTTTTTAAGGATAACAAATGAAGTTAAATTATTTTTACTTTTTTTTATTTATGATCCTAAGCTACTAAAGATAGTACCATAAAATTTTTATATCATTATGAAGCTTGTAAAATTTTATAAAAATCTAACAGTGTTTCTGCCAAAATTTTAAAATGTCTGGAAAAATCGGTTTTTCAACAAATTTTCATAGGAGATGACTTTTCTAAGGGTTATTGGACCAAATCCGGCCCTAAAAGTTCAAAAACCGGTAAAAAAACACGAAATTTGAACGAAAAAACGAAATTACTGTAGTAATTTCAAAAAAAAATATTTTTTTTATCCGGCCGGTAGTCTAGATTTCGTGGAGGCCCGAAATCCAAAATTTCGTCAAAATTCGGCGAGATTTGGAATCCGGTTTCCATGCATGGCTGATTTAATTCGGATTCTATGCATGCACGGCAGACTTGATTCCGTGGTGGCAAGAAATCTGTACGTGCATAAACAAATGTACCCACGATATGATTAAGCCAGGGCTGGGTCCATATGCATGTCATTGATAGGTATCTTTCCTTTGGGTATGATTAGTGTGTATGCATAGCAATTAATCAAGAGATTGCAATAAAAATCAAAACTTTGATCAGGCTGGAGCTCGGCTCAAGCTTTGGTTCGACTCGTGTCGAATTCGAGCTGAGCTCGAGTTAGGGAGTTTGTATCTAGACTCGGTTCAAACTCGAATAGATTCAAGCTTGAATAGACTTGAGTTCGACTCAAGAAAACTCAATAATAATAAATAATTTAATATAGACTATTTTTTAACAATAAAACAAACTCGAATTCGAACTCAACTCGAGTAAACTTGATAAAAGTTAATATGTAGTAATATTTAATAAATAATTTATAAATTTATCAGGCTCGCAAGCTATTCAAGCCTGGCTCGATGAAACTCACGAACTCATGATCAAACTCGAGTTCTGACTCTTTTAAAGATAGAACCGAGTCTAGACCGGACTAAACCCAAATAACTGGTAAACTCGAGCTTTTTGTTACAGGCTTACAGCCCTACCCCAGAAGGCAAGCACAGCACCCGCGCACGTATCGCTCGCCACAGCAGACTGGTCCGCCCAAGAAAATCAAGCAAGATCAAAACAAAATAGCAAAAAGCTGTTAATTTCTTTCGCCACCTGTCATCAACCGTTGACTTCATGCATCATCATCAACGTACTAAAATTCACGATGTCCAGATTTGATGGTAAATACTTGAACTTATCCTATAAGAATAAAATTGTCTAGAACATACATCATATATTCCCCGTTGAATGGAAATTTTGAAATACAGTATAAGAATCGGTCCGTAATTAAAAATCGGTACAACATGTTCGCTTATTTACGAAAAACCCAGTGTTATCCGAAACCTGAAAATTGAGTTTTGCTTACCCGGAATTTCAAATTCCGGCTAAATTTTAAACGAAAAATCAAATTTCGGGTATGGGGGCTCACCCCATACCCCAAATTTCAAATTCCGGTTATGGGGTACCCGGAATTTCAAATTTCGGGTATGCACAGTCCACCACGGTAAAAAAATAAAACGAGGACCCAAACGACGTCGAAAAATTTTGAAATTTTTTGTGAAGGTTACTGAGAAATCAATGATACTCCCATAAACATTTCAGATTATTATAAGATGTGAGGAATTTTTAAAAATTCAAACATTACAATTATCCCGATAAAACGCTGACTGACAAGTTTGAACCGAATGAAAAGTGAAACAAAACACGTTAGAAAATTTAGAAATTTTTTGTGCATGGTTATTACGAATCACTAATGTTCCCATAAAATTTTCATATGATGATCAAGCTTTAAGAATTTTTAAAAATTCAGACAGTGCTACTGTCCGATGTGGCTTTTATAAGGACAGTAGCATTGTCTGAATTTTCACAAATTTATAAAGCTTGATCATCATATGAAAATTTTATGGGAATATTAGTGATGCATCATAAACATGAAAAAAATTCAAAATTTTCTAACGTGGTTTGTTTCATGTTTCATTCGGTTCAAACCTGTCGGTCAGCGTTTATCAGGATAGTTGTAATGTTTGAATTTTTAAAAATTCCTCAGATCTTATAATATTTTGAACTTTTTATGATAATATAATTTATTTATCAGAAACCTCCACAAAAAATTTTAAAATTTTTCAACGTCGTTTGGGTCTTAGTTTTATTTTTTTTAATAAATCTGTGAATTTCAGGAATTGGAAATTTTTAAAAAAAATTCCAGCGAATTGAGTTCGCAGGAATTGCGGATTAAAAAAATAAAAAAATTCCAGCCGAATCCGTTCGCTGGAAAAGAAATAAAAATATCCCGCGAAGCCCGTCAGCTAGAATTTACTGTTCGCAGGAAAAATTATAATTAGTATGCCAATACTAATTGATTAGCAAAATCGCGTTATTGTATGTAAACAATTTCAATTCAAATTTGTAAAGATATTTAAAATACTTCTTTTGGAGGAAGTGGCTGAGCAACTGTCATTGAACTTAGGTAATGATAAATGTGTCCAATAAAAGTCCGATCAATCAATAATTTGAAATTATTTAAAGAATTGATTTTTTTAGAAATTGCAAAATGATGGTGGGAGAGGGAGATCAGAGAGAGTGCGAGAGATCAGAGAGAGTGTGATTTTTGTAGCCTTTTGGGCAGCCCGTAAAATGTCATGTTTAAATATAATTTTTAGGAAGAATGGACCAGATTTGCTTGCTCTTTGATATATGCACTACCATATTTTGGAAAAATATGTAATTTACACCTTGTTTTGCATCTAATTTCCACTAGTGCAATAACCCTAAGTATTATAGTCGACAACAACTCATATCATATTTTTTTAGCCTTTTCAGCGGCCCGTAAAATATCATGTCTAAATGGAATTTTTATGAACAATGGATCACATTGGATCTTTCATATATGCACTACCATATTCTGAAAAAATATTTAATTTTCACCTTGCTTTACATCTAATTTCCACTAGTGCAATAACCCTAAGTATTAAAGTATTATAGTCGACAACAACTCATGTTATGAATAGTTCCCAGGAAGTACTTAAATTATTTGTTGAACATATATAAGGGCACATACACCGAAAGTTCAGATGATGAAATAAGCAATAGATTAGATTATATTACAAGGGCATTACAATAGTGACGAAATTGCTTGATGAACTAACTAACGAAAGCATTGTTTATCATGGTGGAACAAGTGATCATTCCGCCTATCTGGGTAGAGCGAGAATGATATCCGATATTTTGTGCATATTACATCACCCGTGTAAATTTTGCGATTTGTTCTCGGACACAACTCAATCCCTACTATGAAAGAACTCCATGGGGATCCGCAGTGCTCCCAGCTGTCGCCGATTGGGTGGCCTATGCCGTACGTCTCGGGTGTATAAGACAGAATTTTTTGGTCTTTTTTATGTGGATTTCTGCCCTCCCATATAGGCATGTCATCCCGATTCCCGGCGTCCCCTATATTAATACCACCCGGGTTCCGGAATGGTCTACGTAACGCGTCAAGGATTTATTGCGGACCTCGGCCGGCTGCTTCCCCTTGTCCCTTCCTCTTCGAGAGGAGGTACCTTCTTGCACTTCTGGTGCGCTGGCCGTTGGCGGAGACTTGCCGAGTCGCCTGCTCTGTTTCGGCTCGCACTCCACTATATGGTGCAGGGGTGTGTGTTGGGCTTATCCTTGTACAACCGAAAGCGTACCTTGCAGTCAATGCAGTATGCTCGCTGTGGTCGTTGAATAATACCGTAGGCGTACTCGTGGTCTGGCTTTTCTAGGCGGTACGTAGTAGCACCACGGAGAGGGTTGCTCCCCCCAGTTATCCCATGCTGGAAGTTTGAGATGCGGGTGGTACGTCTCTGGGTCCACCCAGTTGAAGTAGCCGCACCATTCATCCTCGACCAAGGGGCACCGGTAGAATCTCCGGTCCGCTAGATCATCGTCGCAGGTATCAACCACTGCCTGCAAGCCGTGTTCGCAGAAGTCGGGTCTTGCGGGTGGCCCTTGAGGAGGTTTGTTCTTTGACTTGAGCAATTTTGTAATTTTCTTTTTGAACTCCTGTATGCGATGAACTGGTTTAAAATTACTACTATGTGAGTGAAACATGAGTATATCGCATGAGACTCACCGATTGGTTGGCCCCTTGCCCACCGGTCCTGAACTCTGGTCGATCTAGAATAGGGACATATCTTGGTGGCCTCTCCCACCGGATGAAGTTCTCGGGCGAAGCGGGGTAGGCGTCATGGCAGTTGTAGATAAATTCGTTGTCACGTCGTTCCGGCCCGTCGATCCATTGGAAGAAGCAACACCGGTCGTTCATATCTTTTGCTAGGATGGTCGAAATAAAGTGAAATTAGTTTCTAAATTTAAGTTTTCAAATGATGAATTTTAATATTAAATAAAAAGTTTTATGTTGCATGCAGAAAAACATTTTTATTGCAGTTCGAATTGTAGGCTCTAAATGTGACTTGCGAATGAAGTATACTCTCTGTTGATCCTTAAATCTTGAAATAAATATCATTGCTTCCTGCAACCATATGTACTTATTTTCTGTAAAAATATTTAAATTTAAAAGTATTTTGAATCAGTTATGGCTAGTTGAAACCCTTAATAACATTCAAATTTCAAGTGGCTGGAAAAATGTTCAAACGACCTCAAAACTTGATAAAACTAGTTTTTTTACATTCTTGGGATTGCATTGGTCACAGATATGTAAAAACATTTAGACTTTGCTTCAGTTTGCATTGTTTACTAGTTGCTTAAACATTCAATCCGCAACACGATCATTTGTTCGTAACCTTCGCAAACAAGCCACAAATTCGACGAACTAAAATGCGATAACCTGAAAATAACATTTACTTGCTTTATGTATAGAAATAACATCAATTTGATCAATTTTGAGTTAGGCCATATTAAGCCCTAATGACCATACACGTGAAAAACGTCTCAAATAAACGCGTAATACCACGAAACTAACTTTAAAATACTTTTAGGGCTATCCCCTGCTAATATATGAAAAATGGTTAGATTCTTCCATAAAGTGTAGCCGCAATCGAGGAATTAAAATTTGACCGTAACCGCGCGATCGGCTTGATTGTATTAGCTTTTCGGCAAGTCATGAAATATCTTATATAAATGGAAAATAATGAAAGAAAAGCTCAGTACCATCCTATAACATTTACTCTACCATAATATGGAAAAATATTTCAATTACAACCAGTGTAGCATATGAAACTTATCGCTGCAAATGCCTTCGAAGATTAAGAACTGCACAAACTATAATGACTAAGCCTTTTCGGCAATCAGAAAAATATCTCGCCCTAATGCAAAAGTAAAATAAAAAATATCAGAGTTTAGTGTATATACTACCATATTCTGTAAAATTATTTTAATTAAAACTTGATTTGCATCTGAATCCTACTTAAGCAAAACCCTAATCGACAACGTCGTTGAAATCTCTTGTATGGAATTTTCATAAGTTTGTGTAGTGTGTAAGAAATAAAATAATTTTGAAGTTTACATTAGAATAGATATCAGAGATTGTTTCTAAGCTATTCCGTGACTATTTCCCCTTTGCACAGGGTATTTCACAGGATGCCGAAAAGGCTTATATTACCATGAAAAAGATGCCACGAGTAGTGAATTCTGCCTGAAGAAGCTCAGAGCGATGGTAGCTAATCGACTTACAATCTACTTCATAAGAATAGCTACCAGTACAACAAGAATAGCCACACACACAATCTTCTCCAACCATTTCACATTATCTAAAAGGCGGTCCATCTTGAACATCAGCATGTTCAGCCTCTGCTCGAGCATAGGGTCCATCCTCTCCATAGTAGGATGCATCCTCTGTGGTACTGTGATTGTTGCACGCTCCACCGAGGTGTCCAATGTGTCCGCCCACTGGAAATATTGGCACCCTGCAGCCTACGTGATGAGGTTAACATGCTTTTAGGCCGTGCAAACAAATGAGATCTCCGCAAGGAACTACACAACTCCAACCGGAAAAAGGGAGCAAACGAACTTCTCACTTACGGAGAAAAAAGGGCATTTGTAGAACACCCGGCCGTTATTTGCCTCGGTGCTGGAGTAGAACACATTAGCTTGCACATGGCAATTAGGACAATCGACTTGCCTTGCAGTGGCAAGCGCATGGGCCCTCCGATTTCCTGAGCTCGCCGTTTAAGACATGGTCTTTGGAGGCAAGGAATGGGATGAGGATGAGGATATGTGAATGGGTTGAGGAGGAGGATATGTGCAAGCGGAGCTGGTATGAAGACCTACTTATAGAGGCAGTGCATACTTGCTGCCGATAGAGGCGCTTTGTCTGATTGTGTAATCGTCCGTACAAAGCTGCTCTGGCTATTTTCTCTACGCGTCGCCCAGTCGACCAATTTTACAACCGGCCCGACGTGCCAACGCTCCCGCCGGCCGCCACTTGTCTAGACCTGCGCCCCACCCCTGGCCCCCGGCTGCGCCCGCCTCACTCGCCGCCCACGCCGCCGCCCCCACGCCAAGCCTCGAATTGGGACAGGGAATCTCACGGGCGATTATTGGTACATGTCAAATCACCCATGTGAGAGCATCTAGGCCCCCTATTCTTTTTATTGTACTTATTGTAGGTTTTGGTGTTGATGATCAAGTAGTGCATGTACTTATTTCTGGTTCAGGCGCTCAAAGGTCCTAAGTTGTAAATTTCAACCGAGCGTACATCATGTATGCTGAACCGATATTTTCGGTCCGACGCTAAGAATTATCCTTACCGAGCGCACACCATGTACGCCGGACAAACTTTTTGGGTCCGGCGTTAAGAATTCTTTTCAATCACATTTAACAAGTGTTCATAGGACAAATCTAAATTATTTCTTCTATTTTAGTCCGACATAAGTTATTTTCACTTCAAATGTAATTCTGGTCTATATTAAAATGTCAAAAAAATTAAGTCTGATGCAGACCTGAATTCTATGTGTACGCCGGACAACTTTTCTGGTCCGGCGCAAACGTTGTTCGCTGGTACTGAGTTAGATCAGATCATGTGTACGCCGGATCAACTTTTTCGGTCCGACGCTAACGTAGCTTGCCTGCCTAAGTAAAATCATATGCACGACGGACCAAGTTTATTGGTCCAACGCAAATCTTCTTCATGCCAAGATATAAGCGTCGATGTCTTCACCCTTACAACGGACTGCTTTTTCCGGTCCGGCGTGAATGGGTCTTTCTGAGTTCAACTATGCCTCTCAAAACTATGTACCCCGGACCAAAATTTCCGGTCCGGTGTTTGTGTAGTTTGACTTCCGATTCACTCTGTCGAAAATCTTACCAAAAGGTAGCTATTGACCTACACCATCTACCCTACCAACCCCCAACGGGCAAATGGCAGGTGTAACGGTTATTTCTGTTCGGGGGCTATATATAGATCGCCTGTGTTCACAAAAGAAATAGAGCTTTGCACATTCACATCTTTTGAACGTGCCAACGCTCCTGCTGGCCGCCACTTGTCTGGATCTGCGCCTCCACCCCCTGGGCTCCCTGGCCGCTGCGCCCCGGCTCCTGCCTGCCGCCACGCCGCCCTAGTCCCCCTACAGGGAATCTCACGGGCAATTATTGGTACATGTCAAATCACCCATGTGAGAGCATCTAGGCCCACCATTCATTTTACTATACTTATTGTAGGTTTCGGTGTTGATGATCAAGAAGCGCATGTGTACGCCTATACTCTTTGATAAAATTGAACCGAGCATACACCGTTCACGCCGGACCAATTTGAACCCAGTCTTAGATGTAAATATTTTCGCGGTTTATTTTAGCTTACATATTTAGTTATTACATTGTGACATACTTTTCATCTCACCTATTTAGTTATATACGATATATTTTTGTTATGAAATATTGTTATTTTTATTCTGAGTCTCGCTTTCAAGCATAATGAAGTACTGGCATGCAGCAGCTTTTCAGAGTGAATAGCCTGCTCACGGCCTTGTAGCCTTGCCAGGCCGATTAGACAAGTCACATGCATCAGCTTTGTCAGCCTTGTCAGGCCGATTAGATCAGTCACATGCATCATCTTTGTCAGCCTTGTCGTGCAGCTTTCATGATAGGTGACACATCGTGCAGCTTTTCACAGAGGATGCCGTCGCATCAGTGCTGTAGTTGTGTGGAGCAACCCCTCACCACCACTATAATACCGGCCGAGGGGTAGACATCCAACACCGCCAAACAAGCAATACACATTAGCTGAATCTACACAAATTAGGGCGCGATGTCATTCTCTGTCGCCTCTTGACAGCGCAAGTCATCCCCTCGAGTACCGGATACTAGTAGCGTTGGCGCCCGATTCTGCCGGAGTTGCCTCGACCCAAATGCGATCGCAACCTTCCGCGAAGATGATGCAATCTACCCATGGAGAGACGATCGCGCTCCACTCTTGTTGTGCCGCTCTTCTGGGGGTAAACCTCACGGTGTCTATACAATCTGAGGTAACAATACTATTTCATGCATCGTTCTTTCTTTTCTCGGCTGAAGGACCGGTGTTGCTTCTTCCAATGGATCGACGGCCCGAGCAGCGTGACTACGAATTTGTCTACAAGCGCCACGACGCCGACCCCACCGCCCGAGAACTTCAACGGTGGGAGAGGTCGCCAAGATACGTCCGGTTCTAGAGCGACGAGTTCGGGCGGTGGGCAAGGGCCAACCAATCGATGAGTTCCATGCGACAAACTCATGCTTCACTCACAAAGTGGTAATTCTAAACCATTCATCGCATACAGGAGTTCAAAAGAAAATTGCGAAATTGCTCGAGTCAAAGGAGAAACCTCCTCGGGGCCACCCAAAGCGCCGACTTTTGCGAACACGGCTGCGGCGGTGGTTGATACCGCCACGATGAGCTAGCGGACCGAGATTCTACCGGTGCCCCTTGGCCGAGGATGAATGGTGCGGCTACTTCAACTGGGTGGACCCAGAGACGTACCACCCGCATCTCAAACTTCCAGCATGGGATAATTGGGGGGAGCAACCATCTCCGAGGTGCTACTACCGCCTAGAAAAGCCAGACCACGAGTACGCCTATAGTATTATTCAACGACCACGGCGAGCATCTCGCATTGATGCGCAGGCACGCTTTCGGTTGTACAAGGATAAGCCCAACACACAGCTCCTGCACTATATAGTGGAGTGCGAGCCGAAACAAAGCAGGCGTCTCGGCAACTCTCCGCCAACGGCCAACGCAACAGAGGTGCAAAAGGGTACCTTCTCTCGGAGAGGAAGGGACAAGGAGAAGCAGCCAGCCGAGGTCCGCACCACGCAACAAATCCTTGACGCGTTACACAGACCATCCGGGAACCCGGGTGGTATTAACATAGGGGGCGCCGGGAATCGAAATGACCAAAAAATTCTGTCTTACACACCCGAGACGTACGGCATAGGCCACCCATTCGGCGACAGCTGGGAGCACTGCGGAACCCCATGGAGTTCTTTCATAGTAGGGGTTGAGCGATGTCCGAGAACAAATCTCAAAATTTACACGGGCAGGTAATATGCAGAAAATGTGGGAAATCATTCTGGCTATATCCAGATAGGCGAAACGATCATCTGTTCCACCATGACAAACAATGTTTTCGTTAGTTAGTTCGTCAGGCAATTTCGTCACTGTTGTAATGCCCTTGTAATACAATCTAATCTATTGCTTATTTTATCATCTAAACTTTCGGTGCATGTGCCTTCATGTATGTTCAACAAATAGTTTAAGTGCTTCGTACGAACTATTCATAACATCAGTTGTCGTCGACTATAATAATTATGGGTTATTGCACTAGTGGAAATTACATGCAAAGCAAGGTGTAAATTTATTCACATGCAATAACGCGATTTGTTCACATGCAATAACGCGATTTTGTCCACATGCAGTAACGCAAGAGGCTACGAATTGTTCGCATGCAAAAATGCGATTTTGTCCACATGCAATAACGCATAAGGCTACGAATTGTTCACATGCAATAACAAGGAAGGCTACGAATTGTCCACATGCAATAACGCGATTTCGCTAATTAATTAGTACTGTTATACTAATTATAATTTTACTAAGACCCTCATAATATGGTAGTGCATATATCAAAGAT
Source organism: Otatea glauca (assembly GCA_036346275.1). Lineage (NCBI taxonomy): Eukaryota > Viridiplantae > Streptophyta > Magnoliopsida > Poales > Poaceae > Otatea > Otatea glauca. The sequence continues at coordinate 62,690,662 of CM070715.1, forward strand.
CAAATGTAGTCCACTGTTCATAAAAATATGTTGGAATTTTTTCAAAATATTTTCAATTCCTGCGAACGGAATTCGCAGATTAATTAAAAAAATAAAACTAGGACCCAAACGACGTTGAAAAATTTTAAAATTTTTTGTGGAGGTTTCTGACAAATAAATTATATTATCATAAAAATTTCAGAATATTATAAGATATGAGGAATTTTAAAAAATTCAAACATTACAACTGTCCTGATAAAACGCTGACCGACAGGTTTGAACCGAATGAAAAATGAAACAAACCACGTTAGAAAATTTTCAATTTTTTTTCCATGGTTATGATGTATCACTAATATTCCCATAAAATTTTCATATGATGATCAAGCTTTATAAATTTGTGAAAATTCAGACAATGCTACTGTCCTAATAAAAACCACATCGGACATTAGCACTGTCTGAATTTTTAAAAATTCATAAAGCTTTATCATCATATGAAAATTTTATGGGAACATTAGTGATTCGTAATAACCATGCACAAAAAATTTCTAAATTTTCTAACGTGGTTTGTTTCAGTTTTCATTCGATTCAAACTTGTCGGTCAGCGTTTTATCGGGATAGTTATAATGTTTGAATTTTTAAAAATTCCTCACATCTTATAATAATCTGAAATTTTTATGGGAGTATCACTGATTTCTGAGTAACCTCCACAAAAAATTTAAAAATGTTTCGACGTTGTTTGCATCCTCGTTTTATTTTTTTAACGTGGTGGACTGTGCATACCCGAAATTTAAAATTCCGGGTATGGGGGCCCACCTCATACCCGAAATTTGAAATTTCGGGTACCCCATAACCGGAATTTAAAATTTCGGGTATGGGGTGGGCCCCCATACCGGGAATTTAATTTTTCGTTTAAAGTTTAGCCGGAATTTGAAATTCCGAGTAAGCAAAACCGAATTTTCAGGTTTCGGGTAACACTGGGTTTTTCGTAAATACGCGAACATGTTGTACCGATTTTTAATTACGGACCGATTCTTGTACTGTATTCCAAAATTTCCCCGTTGAATTAGATGGGCATAAATCAAAACGATCGTATGTTCTTCTAATGAGATGGAATTGATCATAAAAATTAACACGAGCCTTGTACGAATTTTCTCAATACAACGAAATTAGCTATGAAATCTATAGTTGGAATTCCTTATTGATAGAAAATCTACTGTGATTCTATACAAATCGACACAAGAGACTATCATACTATATTGATATTTGCCTCACGTGAGAGCAGAATTATTTAATGCTTCAAAGAAAGTGTTGTCTAATGCATAATATACACATCGACACCATGACCAGTTGTTTACAAGAGAAAAATACTACTTTATCCTACACATTACCATACGTCTACGATCGATGAGGCTAGACAAAATTATAACCAAGTGTCAACAAGGTAAGGTCACTACTTCATCAACATATCCTAAGCGGATGGAATCGAATACTCAGTTGCTGAGCACTGACGAGGCAAAGGCAACACACGTCCATATTCGATAAAGTCATATGATACACATGACTAGGCATCGAGGAAGCAAAAAATCATTCTCTTCATCGATATATTCTATCCGTTAACCAACACAATGATAACATACTGTGATCGGGCATCGGCGAAACAAAATCACCTGTATCACATCTACATATTACCACCCGTATCTTCATCAATATCATACAAGCATATGTATGAGCAATATAAATATAAAAACGACTACCGCAGTGTAGCTTAATCGGCGATATTTTGTAGTCAAGCTTACAGATGTAATTAACCAGACACCATGCAAAGTCTTTAGGAATCAGCGGACTACGTAATCTCTAATTAGATATACTCATTAAGCATAGATACAGAAGATAAAAGTTGAACTAATGTGAATACATGTAATTATATATATTTAATACAGAATTAATAAAATACGGTATTCCATGCGTTCGATTGTACTTTGGTTTTCACAACCAACGGTTTTGGTTGTAACTCTGCCGCTCCGAAAGACTAGTTTTTTTCTCGATGGAGAAAGGAATGATGAAATTGGACAGTTCAAGTACTTATGAGTTATGACTCATTTTAACTGTGTATTGTACTTTTGCTTCTTGAATTCCAACTGGAGAGCAGTATGTGTACATTGGAATTGGAGTTCAGAATATTAAATGCTCATACTAAAGCAGCCATTGGCAGGTTGTCTTTTGGTCTTCCCCCATTCTTTCGTCACTCTGACTTGTTCTCCTGCATAAAACCATTTCTGCCGAGCTGTGGCCACTGGCCAGCATCCGGCAACCTCACTGTAAGCTTTGCTTTTCTATTGGTTACTCATATGTTGCTAGCATTTAGCCAGTGATGAGAAGCTTTGATCGGTGTGTTATGAAGTAATGTAAGGGAAGGGGAACTATGGTTTCTTCTTTTCTTTTGAAACATAGAAGCATGGTTTCTGTAACTGTTGTTCTTGTTCTCTCTATATTGTCGCTTCATTTCTTCCTTAGTATCCTCTCCTTTATCTTCTATGATCATTGATTTGCTTTATTCTCTTCCCGTACAAAAACTGAAGTTTCATGAAAAGGGAGGTAAATACGATTCATAACAATATGTACCCCAAAGTCTGCCAAAACTTGATTTTTAGAAAAACCTTTCCGCTTTAGCAAGAATTTCTCCAACTTCTTGCAGGCTGAATTTTTTGGTGCAGGTGTGGTGGTAAGATGAAGATTTATGAGAAATGCAAGGAGATAAATGAATACTATTGCTGGAGCCACATAGATGATCAACATAAGCATTTCTTCAAGGTTATGATTGGTGATTTTCGTGATAGAATGGTAAGTTATCCTCAACTGTACTTGTGTAGTTCTTTCTGCAACTCGTGGACTCAGTTTTCCATCAAGGACATGAATGAATACTACTCTGTGCACTCTTCAATTACTCTTAGTTTTCCATCTGAAATGAATTTATTTTTGCACTATAATGTTGTGTGTTTTATTTTCTTGTAAAGACCATGAGCTTTGGCCATAACAACCGAATTCTTCATATAACAAAGGCCTTTCTACTGCTTCCTCAACACACATGAGCTGGGGTTTTAAACCAATATTTTGGTTATCTTGTTGCTGCAGACCATACCAGATAAATTCGCGCATCATTTCAGGGGGGAAATAACAACTATTAAGCTAGAATCATGCGATGGTTGCACTTTTAATGTTCAAGTTATCAAGAATTTGGACAAAGTAGTCCTTCAATCTGGATGGGAGGAATTTGTTAGTGCTCATGACTTAAAGATGGGCGACTTCCTGGTATTCAAGTACGATGGGAACTCACAGTTGAAGGTTTTAATCTTTGATCGGAGCGGTTGTGAGAAATTATCATTGTGTGCTATAAAACATGCCACTCATGTTGGACAAAGGTGGGAAGAACCCATTGACATTTCAAGCAGTTGTCATGATCTTCCGATGAAATCTCCACGAAGTGAAAGGAAAGCTGAGGCATCTAGGGACAGATCAAGCCAGGGAAATAAGGTCATTGATATCAGCTCATCAAGTACTCCATCTGAAATGTCAGGTTATAACCCACAATGCCAAACTATTAGCGTTGAGTGCAAATTTAGACTTCATTTACATCATATTTAATGACTTTTTTTGGTTGTAGAATATGTTATATCTTCAGACGACGATGTGGAAGCCCATTTTGTGCCAAGTTGCATCCTCCCACGGGGCACCTGTCTTACTGAGGTTCAGGAGAAGAAGATGGAAGAAAAGGTCAAAGCTATCCAGTCCAAAACCCCTATCTATGGGTGCGTCATATCAAAGTACAACATTTTTGGAAAGCCTTGTCACCTGGTGAGTTGAAGTACCTGTCCCTGGATGGGTATTTTATTTCTATTGTGCACCCTTTGGCAAGCAGGTTATTTAGCTTTACAATTACATTGCTTTCTGTTCCTTTCTTGATGGAAGTTCCATTTCTGTTTCTGTCACAAGCATGCACCCTGTTGTGTAATTAGAAGGCTGTTTCTGTTTACGCATATTATACATTTGCAAAAACACAGTTTTGTCTAGTACATGTAAATATAAACATATCTAGTGCAAACTCATATCTAAGTCGTACGTGCACCGTTAGTTATACGATGAATGGATCAGATTTGATAGGTCTTGGTGAAGGAAGGAGTCGTCAAAAGTAATTTCTTCAATAAGAGGTGTCTATTCATGAAGTTATCCATCTTATTATCCTTGAGTCCACAGAAATAGAGTAAACTTCACAAACAAATGGTTTTTTTTACAAATTATCAAAAAACTATAGTTTTTAGCTTCTCTCTCATAAAACTAAAGATTTCATAAGAACTTTTATCACAAAAGTACTGGTTTTAGAATTGACTATTTCTTGTAACAGGTTTGACAGTATGGGCCTAATAACAGCATAATATATGAGTGAAACGGAAAATGAGAATGCGTGAGGCTGCTACGTGGGTCTACACTGTCAGACCTGTTGCAAGCATATGATACAAGTTCTCATAAAACCTGTAGTTTTATGAAATATAAGCTAAAACTTATAGTTTTATGATAGGTTATGCAAAAAAATCTATAGTTTTATAAAATTTACATGATCCATCCATCTCATCCAACGTTCCACGTGAAAAGTTTTCAGGATTGCACCTAAGTCGTGGGTTTACACTAGATACACCATACAAATTGTAAACTGTTGGGACTCGACACTGTCCGTTTTTTTACCTCCTCATTTTGTTTATATTGTCATTATTAATAACCTGCCCTCTGTAACTAGGAATTTTCTAGAAAATATGCTGATGCATATCTTCCGTATGAGGAGCACACACTAATGCTCAAACGTCACAACAAGAGTTGGGAAGTGCGGTTTCGCATTAATAAGGACAATACCAAAAGGCTTTATCAAGGTTGGAGAAAATTTGCACATGACAACAATCTACGGATAGGAGACCTTTGTCTCTTCGAGCTACTGAAAAAGAAGAAATACGTGGTGAACATCCATATCGTTCGAAAAAGATGAAATTTGATACGTCCTTTCTTCTATTGGCGCCGACTTCTGCTATGCTGGTAATAGCGCTTTTATGTTTGATATGTGTCCAGCTTACTCTGCTGATACACTATGTAGTGTCCAAGTTCAGTTGTGCCTATGTTAATTTGTTGTGATGCAATTGGTTACTGTAACTTGTACTGCTGTGACCTGTTTGTTTTGGTCCTTCATGCTGTGTGATGAAGCCATGGATTGTTTGCCAAAGGATGAATCCTGGGATGTCGTCGAGTCATTATGTAAAGTTCTCTTGAGCTCGATCATTTGTTTCCAGTCCCCTAATTGTTTCTCCACAGGCACAACGGATTGTTACATCTAATTTAATTTTGCTAAAAGATGGAAGTTTTCCGTATATCATGTCACGTGAAGTGTGAGAAAGAGGTCATCTGATCCACACAATTGCTGAACTGAATCACAGCAGAGATATGATGGTATGCAAAAATCCACGTGCCACACACTTACATCAGTACATTACATGCAAGAGAATGTGCTGTGATCGTGCATTCGTGCTAGATTTCTCACCGAAATTTTTCTGTAAGGCCCACCTAGTTGCAGTATATAATTCCTGCAAAAAACAAAACTCCGAAGGAATGACAGGTGGGGCATATAGAGGCTTATCTCCCTAGATTGAAACAGACAGGGGGGAGTTACAGGGTCTAACTGTAATATCCAAAAAAAATAAAAAAAAATAAAAGGAGTAGCGGCACCGAGCCAGCCTCGGTGTGCACGTTGTGGTTAGGGCTGGCAAAAAAGCTCTTTAGAGCTTGAATCAAAATTTCTTCAATTACAATAGCTAATAGGTTAAAATTAAAATAAGACAATTTTGAGGAAAAAAAAGTTAATGAGGCTCGACTCGATAGTGGCTCGTTAGTTCGAATTTGAAGTAACCACTTAAATGGTATATAAAATGATTTTACATCAAACTATGTCAACTTTGAAAGAAGCTCTATAATAGCTCGATAGCCAGCCCTAGTTGTGGTCGAGCTATTCTCAGCATCTGTGTCATGCCCTACTTAATCGAGGGGGAAGGGAGGCCGTCCCAAACACTAGTCGGCCCTTCTCCGCCTATGCGCAGCTACATCCCGTCACCCCGTCTCATCGCTCGCTATGCCGCTGCCCCGTGTTGTCATCACCAAGCCACTGCTTGGATCACCGTGCCACCGCACACCCGTGTCACACCATCATCGGTCGAGCCTCATGCACCACCGGAGGGGGGATTGCTCCTAACTATGCAAATGACGATGATGATTTCGTATCACCTAGACCTCGACGTTTAAACACTATCACAACAGGCCGTTCAAGAAACAATAGAAGATGACGTTCAACGGCACTAGAGGCGGGCTAGCTCCTAACCATACAAATGACGATGACAATGATGATGATGATTTCGTATCACCTAGACCTCGACGTTCAAGCACTACTACAGCAGGCCGTTCAAGAAACAATGGAAGAGGACGTTCAACAGCACTAGAGGTGGGCTAACTTCAACCATACAAATGACGATGACGATTTCGTATCACCTAGACCTCGACGTTCAAGCACTACCACAACAGGCCGTTCAAGCGCTACTACAGCAGGCCGTTCAAGAAACAATGCAAAAGGACGTTCAACCAGCACTGAAGGAGGGTTAGCTCCCAACCATAACCCTTCAGCCATCAATAGATGACTTTTATCTTTATGACCATGTCCTATACCGAAGACTATGATGATAGAATGTATGGTTTTGTAACTTATGTAGTATCCCAGTTTATCAATTCTCTAAGGCATGTATGTATCTATGTTGTGTTTCAGTTTTATGATTTCCTTAAGGTTTGTACATATGTTGTATCTCACTATGTGACTTATCTCTGCACTTTGAAACGACAGAAATGCCACATCACCGCTGACTCACGTTTTTCTGCATTTTGCGTTATTGTCGCCCAACGACATGGTTCCATATTTAGTTAAAATTGCAAATGGTATATTTTTGCAATTTGAATAGAATTGTCTAGTGCTTTACTAATTTTATCATCGCCTGCAAGTCATAACGCATTTAAGTTTGAGGACTCTCTGTCGCCATTTGAAATGGCGACAGAGAGAGTGTCGCCGTTTGAAATGGCGACAGACTCTCTGTTGTCATTTCAAATGACGACAGATGTGTAGATTTGTAAAAAAAAAAATCGGCGTATTAGTTTTGTAAAATTTGATAAAAATAATATTATTTAAAAAAAAATTCGCGAATCAGCCGGTGTCTGCTTGCTACGGCATGAGTTGGGCAATGAGTGACCAAGAAGGAGCAGGGTATTCTGGGTTGGCTACGCTGTCAAGTGGGCTAGGAAAGCAGGGGGTCCCACATGATAGTGAAACAAAAGAGAAGACAACAGATTTCACTGTTCTGGACAGATATGGGTTCCGAATTTAATTGAGCTGTCAATAAAAATTTGGAATTTTGAAAATTTTATTGTATGATCTCGAGGTTATCCATATCCTACCATAAAAAATTTCAGATCATGATCTTACCTGTGATATTTTATAAAATTCTGACAAGCTTACTGTTTCAGTTTTGAGTTTTTTTTATTTTTATTTTTCTGAGGTCACAAATGAGGTTCAATTATTTGAGAATTCTTCTATGTGATTATAAAGGCTTATAAAGGTCACAATAAAATTTTCAGATGTTGATCAAACATGTGTAATTTTATAAAATTCTGACAATGCTTATGTTGTTTTTAAATTACTTCTGTTTTGAATTTTCTAAATACATCAGATAAGGTTCATTGTTTTAAAAACTTTCTATTTAGTGTCTTTTAATTCTTTATATTATTTCATAAAAATTTCAGAAGATGATAATATTCATACAAGTTTAAATAATTCTGATAGTGTCACTATTCTTAGTTATCAAATACAGTTTTTGATTTTCTTAAGGAATTAAATGCTTTCACATTTCTCTGAAACTTCGTGGGAACATTCTAGAGGTGGTTTAGGATTTAAATAAGTTTTCTTCAGATTTTATCTTTATTGGATTTTGAATTTCAAAGATTGAAAAATAGAGATTCAATCAATGAAAATGGTTTTTTATTAAAGATCAAAATTCAAGAAAAACAGGGAAATTCAGAATAAAATCATAATTCCAATTTTATTTTATATTTTATTTATGTTTGTATTTTTCCAGGATGTTACATCAGATTACTCCAAAGCAAAATTCACAAAGCAATTTAAATCCAAAGTTCTACTTAACCGTGCTCTATATGCTAAGTAGCTTTTTAGGAATGCTTGTGCACCATGAGACGAGGATAAATTAAGTTATTTGTTCTCTAAAATAATTGAAAACATTCATCTAGTAAAGGACCTCTAGGAATGAAAGGAATTGAATTAATTAGAACTTTTCAGTTACTCCCAGTTTGCCATCTGAAATGAAGTTATGTCAAGTTCTTGTAAATATGACCGCATCAACCAAAATTTTCATACAGCAAAATCATTTTTATGGCTTCCTGACCTCACAAGAGCTGTGATTTTAGGCCAATGCTTTATCTGTCTTGTTGCTGCAGACCATACCACACAAATTTCTGGGACATTTCAGGGGGGAATTAACCAGAACTATCAATCTGGAATGACGCAATGGTGACACTTTTGATGTTCAAGTTACCAAGAATTTGGACTAACTAGTTCTTAAATCTAGATGGGAGGCGTTTGTTAGTGCTCATGACTTAAACATGGGTGACTTACTGGTATTCTTGTGCAGTTAATCTAGTTGTTTTTGGGGTCTAATTAGGAGTCAGGGAAAATTACGTTTTGCAGTTTGAAGTCTGTTGTTCTGTGTCCGAGTCGTTTGTAAGTTTAGAAAGTTTCAGCGTCTGATAAAGTCTCTTGCTGCAAGACTTGGTTTCGGACGCGTAATAGTTTCCGTCTCGACTCAGTGTAATTCTGCTATATAACGAAGGAGGAAATCAGAAAAGAGGTGAGCCGCATCACCTCGCAAAACGAAAAAACATTGTTTCGTTCGTGCGCTGTTTCTTGTCTGAAGATTGCATAGGTTTTGTTCTAAAGCTTCAAGGTTTCGCTGAGCATCAAACTTCCTGGGCGTATATACCAACATTGGTATCAGAGCATCAGGGAATGACGTGATGGCCGGCGATGAAGCTTCGCCAGTTGGTGATGAAGCGTCTCCATCAAAGAACGACGTGAACATCAGGACGACGACAAGAAGCGCCATGATCCCGATTCAATACCCAATGTTATCAAGATAAAGATCATCTTGCGTTCACTTGGGGTATGGTCGGCGATTGAAGATGGAAACGAAGACGACGACAAAGATCAAGGCGCCATGGTTGCTATTTCTCAGGCTGTACCAGATCAAGTTATGATGGTAATTGCGGAGAAGCAGACGGCAAAAGAGGCATGGGACACACTTAGGGAGATGCGTGTTGGCGAAAGATTGCGTCAAGAAAGCACGGGCACAAGTGTTAAAAAGGCAATTGAATCAATTGCAAATGAAGAATTCAGAAACTATCAGCGAGTTCTCCATGAAGCTCACGTCGCTGGTAGGAGAGATACGCTCGCTCAGAACAAAACTTGACGAAAGCGATGTCATCGAAAAACTGTTTGCTTAAGTATGTCGGTCTCAGAGGCTATCGGTCATCTCAGAACTTTCGAGGAAGGTTTCAAATGGCTTCAACACTCAAAAGAAGATGGAGAACAACTACTCCTCACTCAAGTCGAGTGGGAGCCAAGAAGGTTGAAGGGAAGACGTGATGAAGGCTCAAGTAGCACAAATAGAGGAGGACGTCGTGAGAGAGGCCGTGGACACGGGCGCGGACAAGGTGGAGCCCGAGATGATGGCGAACGTACTGTCGACGAATAGAAGCCACGTTTCTTCAACAAAACTAAGGTTAAATGTTTCAGTTGCAACGAATATAGACACTTTGCCAAAGAATGTCCCAAGCCAAATCACAGGGAAGGTGCAAATCTCATTGCAAAGCAAAACGATGACGAGCCGGCATTGTTGATGGTTGAAGCTTGTGAATTAATTCACATGGTGCCAGAACCGAACCAGGAGGTTTTCTTGCACAAATATAAAGTGGTGTTGAAGCTCAGCGGCACTCAGAATAAGGTATGGTATCTTGATACTGGCGCAAGTAACCATATGACTGGATATGTGGAAAAATTTGCAGAGCTTGACACAACCATCAAAGGCTCGGTTAAATTTGGGAACAGATCTGCTGTTGAGATAAGGAAGAGGATCGGTGTTGGTTGAATGCTTCACTGGAGAACATTGAATCCTCACGAATGTTTATTACAGTCCGAGCCTGAGAAGAAATATAATCAGTCTCGGACAATTGGATGAGAACGGCTGCAAGATTGAAGTCGAAGGCGGAGTTATATCCATCCTGGACAGGACGCGCAGATTGCTAGCCAAAGTGGATAGATCAAATAACCGGTTCTATGTGTTGCACATTAATCTGGCATATCTAGAGTGTCTCTTGACAAGAAGTACCGAGGAAGCTTGGCGATGGCATGCAAGGTATGGTGATGTAAATTTTCATGCTTTGAAGGATCTATCTCACATCGAAGTCCTTTTCCAGCTGCAACACAATACAGAGCTCAAGTTCCTCATGAGTTGTGGCATGAAGATTTATGCGGGCCAATTACTCGTGCCACACATGGAGGGAAACGGTATATCCTGTTGTTGGTTGACTATTGCACGAGGTACATGTGGCTAGCTCTAATTAAAAGCAAGGATGAAGTGTTTGAGGCATTTAAGAAGATCAAAGCCGCAGTAGAGATGGAGAAGAATCTTAAGTTGAGATCTTTGCACACTGATCGTGGCGGCGAGTTCACCTCAAACGAGTTCAAAGACTACTGCGAGATGTTGGGAATTAGGTGTTATCTCACGGCGTCTTATTCTCCCCAACAGAACGGAGTAGTTGAACGGAGAAACCAAATGGTGGTTGGCATGGCAAGGAGTTTATTAAAGAGAAAGGGCTTCCTAGGTGAATTTTAGGGAGAGACGATATCGACTGTTCTCTATCTCCTTAATACAGCACCAATGAAGAGCGTAATCGGCAAAACTCCTTACGAAGCATATTATGGCCGCAAGCTGAATGTTAATCATCTCCGTATTTTTGGGTGCATTGCTCATGTGAAGGTTACGACGACGCACCTCCCCAAATGGGTTGATCGAAGCAAGCCAATGGTGTTTATTGGTTATGATTCAAATACAAAAGGATATCGGATGTACGGTCCGGCAACGCGTCGTGCTGTAATCACACATGATGCTGTGTTTGAGGAGGAGAAGAAGTGGGAGTGGAAAGAAAATCCCGCATCAGAGGCGCAAGACATTGGAGATATTTTCACTGTGCACTATCCTCTTGTTACGGGTGATGAATTTGGCAGTCCTGGAAATCACGAAGATTTTTTGGACGTGGCGTCACAAGGACGTGAAGTTGGGAGACACAACCTTGACACGGCTCCGGCGCAACTGGAAACGCCCAGCTCGGCGCGACGCAACTTCGACACAGTGCCGACGCAAGACTTCGTCAGGCCCGTGCCGGCGCAATCTGTTGACTCGTCCGTGCCGGCGCAAGCTTCTGATCCGCTCGGTTCGGCGCACACACGGGACATGCCCAGTTCGGCACGAGAAACTTCAAGTTCGGCGCATGCACGTGAAGCATGGAGACACGACTCAAAGGCTTCGGTGCTAGCACTAGATAAATCCTGTTCGGCACAAGGCATTGATCCGTCCAGGACCCAGGTTGGCGCAAGCATGGAGCACTACTCCACCGCTCGGAACAAGCAAGGGAGCGCCCGGGACTAACGCCGGGTCAGGTGCGGACTCGGGCGGGATTAACGTCGGATCAGGAGCAGAGTCTTCACCGAGGACTCCTGCAGCGACGTTGGGGGCGCCAACCTCTCCAGGAGTTTTGCTGCCGTCTGTGTCCGAAGGAAGTTCATTAGAAACACCACGGCGGGAGCGCAGCCTAAAAGGTATATATGATGTCATGTCCCCAGTTGAGTTGGATTTTTCTGGACTTTGTCTGTTGGGAGAAGAGGAACCCGCAAACTTTGAACAAATGAGAGAGAGAATCGGCGTGAGATCGTCGACAAAAGTAGTGAAAGACAACCAAATTAAGGAGGAGAATGATAGGTTAATCTAGTTGTTTTTCGGGTCTAATTAAGAGTTAAGGAAAATTACGTTTTGCAGTTCGAAGTCTGTTGTTCTGTGTCCGAGTCGTTTGTAAGTTTAGGAAGTTTCAGAGTCTGATAAAGTCTCTTGCTGCAAGACTTGGTTTCGAACGCGTAATAGTTTCCGTCTCAACTCAGTGTAATTCTGCTATATAACGAAGGAAGAAATCAGAAAACAGGTGAGCTGCATCACCTCGCAAAACGAAAAAACATTGTTTCGTTTGTGCGCTGTTTCTTGTCTGAAGATTGCATACGTTTTGTTCTAAAGCTTCAAGGTTTCGCTGGTCAACAAACTTCCTAGGCATATATACCAACAACTAACACCCTAACCAGATTTCGTATGGTCATATTACCCGCATGGTATGATGAGTGAACGGTTTTACAATGTAGGATGACACGTTGGGTAAGTTTAAGTGAATGATAGGTTAGGTTTATAGGGTCTTCTCCCTTAAATCGAAACAAAGAGAGAGGAGCTACATAGGCCAATAGCCATAAAATTATAGCTAGGAGCTCAATGGGGGAGAAGTAGTCCCTCTGGGCTCCACCTGTCATGGACCCAACTTGATCAGCATATCATCCCATATGGCAGAACCATCTACTTATTTAGTGGCGGATGCAGCTTCTAGGTAGGGCAAGCGTCTGCCTGAACTCTCGACGACTTCTACAGTGGAGCACGCCGTCACCACCGCATGCATGCAAGCGTGCAGTGCGCTCTTACTTCTCCATTTGTGATCATTTTCCTCCGCCTTCGCCAATACCGAGGCCTCGGGTTGAGCGCTGCTGGCTAGGGCGGGCTCGTGAGGTGAGTTGGCCGGCTGCCTGGTCTATGTTTACTGTTGGTCTAATCTTGTTGCAGCTTAGTCATTTTGTTTCAGTTCAGGTTTGTTTAGAAGTCCTCTGATTTTCGGTTCAAGTTTTCAGAGTCCAGTTGAGTTTTTCGTTTGTGTGCAAGTTTAGTAACAATATCTGTAATTGATTGGCTGTGCTATTATTTTGGTTATGTTTAGTAAAGTATATCAGGTCTTTTCTTATTCAGTCCATATGTAATCAGGAGTTTGATAGAGTCAAAATTTGTTGCTGAACTCTATTTGCTTTATAAGGGAGAAAAAAAAATCAGAAAAGGGTGTGGGCTAGTTGACACATCGAAAATAGAAGAAATCTGTGTGTCTTCTCTGTATTGCGATTGCCTCGTTGTTTCTCTGCCCATCAGGTGCTCTCTTCCGCTCTTCTGCTGTTGTCGTTTCAGGGACTTTTGTTGATAGTGTTCAGAAGACCTAAAGCTCGTTGAAGCCAGAAGATTCTGCGCAGGAGGTGATTTGCTGCAACAATTGGTATAAGAGCCTTTGAAGCATTTCTGGTGGAAGACCTGCGTCCGGTGATCAGCCTTCCCTTGACCTGCCGATGTCAAGCAGCAAGGTATTATCAAGGGGAATTCCAGTACAATACCCTATGTTGGAAGACTCAAATTATGGCCTTTGGGTTGTAAAGATGAAGATCATTCTCCACTCGCTTGGAGTTTGGCGAGCGATTGAAGGCGAAGAATTGGTCAGCGAGGTGCTGGATCAAGGTGCCTTGGCAGCAATCTCTCAGGCAATCCCAGATCATGTGATGATGGCCATTGCTGGAAAGAACTCAGGAAGAGAGGTGTGGGAAGCCATACGAGATATGCACATTGGTGAGGATCGAGTCAAGAAAGCCCGAGTGCAAGTCTTAAAGAGGCAGTTTGATCGGTTGATCATGGAGGATAATGAGAACATTGTTGAGTTCTCACACAAGCTTAATGCTGTCGTTGGTGAGTTACGATCTCTTGGTGCAGAGTTAAAGGATAATATTGTTGTTGAAAAACTCTTTAGTGCAGTTCCAGATCGCTTTTCGCAAATCATCGGAGTTATTGAGCAGTTTGGGGATATTGAATCCATGACTTTGCAAGAAGCTCTGGGTCGTCTGTGAGCCTATGAAGAGAGCACTCGAGGGAGACGCCTCGGGCACAGCCGAAAAGATGGAGAACAAGTTCTCCTCACCCGTGAGCAGTGGGAGGGCTTGGCTGTGAATGAGAAGAAGGGTGAAGCCTCCGGTCCTGGTACTAGCACTAGGTTCTTCAATGGTCGTGGCCGTGGATGGGGACGAGGTCGAGGCCGTGGTCGCGGATATGATCAATATGAAGGCCGAAGGATTGAAGGTGACGAACAAAAGTTCAGAAGGTTTGACAAATCAAAAGTGAAGTGTTTCAATTGTGATCAGTATGGACATTTTCGGAGTGAATGTCGTCGGCCAAAATGAGAGAAGGCACATTACATTGAAAAGAAAGATGATACTGAACCAGCTCTGTTGTTGGGCGAGATCTCTGAAGGAGTGCTTGTTGCTCATGTGGAGGAAGCAACTGTGATGCTAAATGAAGAAAAACAGGAGAAGGCAGTGACAAATGAAGAAAGAATTGGTCCTCTGAATCATGGCTGGTATCTTGACACTGGTGCGACCAACCACATGGCTTGGTGAAATTTGGAGATGGATCTCACATGGAGATCCGTGGACGTGGATCAGTACTTCTCAGGTGCAGAAATCAAGAGCATAAATTGCTTACAGAGGTATATTACATACCACGTCTCAAAAGTAATATAATAAGCTTGGGGCAACTTGATCAGCATGGAAGCAAAATCGTCATTGAAAATGGTTTCATGAACCACTATGACAGCAACAGGAGGTTGCTAGCTCATGTCAAGAGATCTCCTAACTGTTTGTACGTGATGGATCTTGAAGTGACAGAACCAGTATGTTTGTTGTCAAGAGCAAGTGAACTAGCATGGCTTCGGCATGGCCGATTTGGTCATCTGAATTTTCGGGCATTAAGAAGACTAGGAGCTCAAGCAATGGTTGAAGGGATGCCAGTAATTAACCACTTGGACCAGTTTTGTGAGGGCTGCTCCCTGGGCAAACAGCACCACAGACCATTTCCCCAAACTGCAAGTTACAGAGCAAAATAGTTATTGGAGTTGATTCATGGTGACTTATGTGGACTGATTTCTCCGATAACCCCTGCTGGAAATCAATATTTTCTGCTCTTAGTTGATGACCAAAGCAGGTTCATGTGGGTGGAGCTACTCAAGAGGAAGTCAGATGCACTTTATTACTTCAAGAAATTTCAGATTGCAATTGAAAATGAGAAAGGTGTGAAGATCAAGGCTCTCTGGACAGATCGAGGAGGGGAATTTATATCCATTGAGTTTGGAGAACATTGTGATGCAAGTGGCATTAAGAGATTCACCACGGCCCCATATTCTCCACAACAAAATGGAGTTGTGGAGCAACGAAATCAAACTGTTGTTGAAATGGCAAGAAGCATGTTGAAAAGTAAATCAATGCTAGGGATGTTTTGGGGTGAAGCGGTGAAGACAGCTGTATATGTCTTGAACAGAGCTCCAACCCGAAGCTTGGATGGAATGACACCATATGAGGTATGATATCATCGAAAACCTAATGTACATCATTTTCGTACATTTGGTTGTGTTGCTCATGTGAAGAATGTCAAACCTGAGATGAGGAAGCTTGATGATCGTAGCATACCAATGGTATTCATAGGCTATGCTGAAGCATCGAAAGCATACCGTGTTTATGAACCAAAAAGTAATCATGTTCATGTAACGCGGGATGTTTTATTTGAAGAAAAAAGGAGCTGGCAATGGGATTTATCAGAAAGTGAAAGAAGCAGCAACTTTGAATGGGAATATTCTCCAGATTCTGCTATGCATCATGATCAACAAGAAGCACCTTCAAGTATGAATGCAGATCCAGAACCAACAGAGTTGGGTTCACCGCAGACAATGGACCAAGGGGTGAGCACTCCCGAACCTGTTGGAGGACCATCAAATCACAGTTCTGCTTCATCAACTCCAGTTCATCATCAGAAGATGCGATCGATACAAGATATATATAATATCACAAGTCCTGTTGAGCTATCTGAAGACATCAATTTATGTTTACTAGGTGCCGAAGAACCAAACAGCTATGAAGAAGCATCAGAACACGTGTCTTGGAGGAAGGCAATGCAAGAGGAGATCAGTTCGATCCAAGAAAATGATACTTGGGTCTTGACTGACCTGTCGAGTGGACATCGAGCTATAGGCTTAAAGTGGATTTTCAAGGTGAAAAAGAATCCACAGGGTGGAATTGTCAAGCACAAAGCTCGTCTTGTTGCCAAAGGTTATGTGCAAAAATCTGGAATAGATTATGATGAAGTTTTCGCTCCAGTGGCAAGAATTGAGACTGTAAGGTTATTAATTGCTATAGCAGCACAGGAATCTTGGCAAGTGCATCATATGGATGTTAAATCGGCGTTTCTAAATGGGGAATTGTTAGAAGATGTGTTTGTTATTCAGTCACCCGGATTTGAAGAAGTTGGGAAGGAAGATAAAGTGCTAAAGCTTAAGAAAGCACTTTATGGTTTGAAGCAAGCTCCACGGGCGTGGAATGCAAAATTGGACAGCATTCTTGTTTCACTTCAGTTCGTGAGATGTTCATTGGAACATGCTGTGTATAAGAAAGATCGAGGAGAGAAAAAGTTTAATAGTTGGAGTATATGTTGATGATTTGATAATAACCGGGCCAAACATTCAAGAAATTGAGAATTTCAAAGCTCAAATGATGAAAGTGTTCAAAATGAGTGATTTGGGTCGTTGACATACTATCTCGGCATTGAGGTGAAACAAAAACCAGGAAGAATCATATTGTGCCAATCGGCGTATGCACATAAAATACTGGAAGGTTGCGGCATGGCTAATTGCAATCCCACAGCAACGCCCATGGAAGAAAGACTGAAGTTGAGTAAGAAAAATACAACTCCACCTGTTGATCTAACAAGGTACAGGAGTATTGTTGGAAGCTTAAGATATTTAGTCAACACCAGACCCTACATAGCATATGCGGCTGGAGTGGTAAGTCGTTTTATGGAAGCACCAACTACATTGCACATGGCTGCTGTTAAGCAAATACTCCGGTATATAAAAGGAACACTCAATTTCGGATGTGAATATACAAAGAAGAAGACATGTGATCTTGTTTTAACAGGGTACACGGATAGTGATTTGGCCAGAGATTTGGATGATCGGAAAAGCACTTCAAGTGTGGTTTTCTTTTTGGGAGATAATCTGGTGAGCTGGACTTCTCAAAAGAAAAAGGTTGTACCACTGTCTTCATGTGAGGCGGAATACATGGCTGCAACTTCTGGAGCCTGCCAGGGAATGTGGCTGGGCAGGTTGATGGGCGAATTGCTGAATAAACCTAAGCTGAAAGCAGTGTTGAAGATAGATAAGAAGTCTGCCATTTCCTTTAGTAAGAATCCAGTCTACCATGATAGAAGCAAGCATATAGATGTGAGATATCATTTTATACGAGATTGTGTTGAAAAAGGAGATGTTGAAGTTGATCACATCTCAACACAAGAACAAGTAGCAGATGTATTTGTTATCTGTAATCTTGTTGCCCATTTTGTCGGTTCCAGTCTTGCAGTTTTTGTTTGGTAGTTTTCGCTGATTTGTTTCCTTTTGAATGTTATCGTATTGCGTCTGGAGTCCAGGTTTGGTAGCATATAAAATCAAAAGATATGTTTTAGTTTGAGTCTATTTTTATTGTATCAAACAGATTTGATCTTTTATCTGTCTATATAAGAAATACAGAAAATCTTGTGGACAGTCGCGAGCAAAAGAAAAAAACAACTCTCTTCTCTGTTTTGTTGCTCGCATAAGTTTTACGGAGTAGTTTCTGTTGATACTCGGCAAGACTGAATTGCGCTTGGTTTTGTCATTAGCTTTGAGGAGTATTCCTTTCAAGATCTTGCTATTCTTTGCGAGACTTGGTCATTTTTCGATTTTGTGCGCGAGTTCGATCTTGATTCAACAGAAGAATTGGTGATCGATCAAGGGCAATACCAAAAGGAATCCAACAATTGGTACACGAAGTTGGCTTGGATTATTCTGGTTTGTGTTTATTGACTACAGCAGAAGAACCGGCTAGTCTATAGAAAAGCCAAATTGATCATGCTGTCTATAGAAGAGAAAAGGATGTTTGTTGCTGTTAGTTGGTGTTTATGTTGATGATTTGGTGATAACTGGATCAAGTCTTGGTCTCATAAATGAATTCAAAGCTCAAATGAAGAAGCTATTCAGTATGAGTGATCTTGGATGCTTGAGCTATTATCTCGGTATTGAGGTTGGACGGTTGAATGGTGGCTTCACCTTATGTCAGGCAGGGTATGCAGCAAGTATCCTGAAAACGTTTGGTATGTGAGACTGCAATTCTTGTACAACTCCCATGGAGAATAGACTCAAGCTGAGTAAGAACACATCAGATCCGGCTGTTGATGCAACAAAGTATCGAAGCCTTGTCGGAAGTCTTAGTTACTTAGTAAATATGAGGCTGGATATAGCGTTTACAGTTGGGATCATCAGCAGATATATGGAGAGGCCAACCGTCCAGCATCTAGTAGCGGCAAAACACATCCTGAGGTATATAAAAGGAACCCTCAGTTTTGGGTGTTATTATGAGCATCAAGGCAAAGAGCAGGCCAAGCTGGTTGGATATTGTGACAGCGATCTCGCCGGTGATATTGATGACAGGAAAAGCACAATGGGTGCAGTATTCTTCTTTGGATCAAATCTAGTAACTTGGGTCTCACAAAAACAAAAGATTGTAGCACTTTCATCGTGTGAAGCTGAATATATTGCAGCATCAACCGCGGTATGTCAGGCAGTGTGGTTGAGCCGATTGATGGAAGATTTGCTAAAGAGAAAGACAGAGAAGATCAAGCTGATGATTGATAACAAATCTGCCATTGCTCTAAGTAAGAATCCCGTTTATCACACACGCATAAACACATTGATACGAGATATCATTTTATTCGTGAGTGTATAGAAGAAGAGAAGATAGAAATTGAATATGTGAGCTCAGGGGAGCAATTGGCTGATATGCTGACAAAGTCGCTTGGCTGTATGAAGTTTCAGGAGCTGCGTTACAAACTGGGAGTTGTGGATGTGAAGCTAGTACAACAAGATTAGAGGGGAGATTGTTATCTGTAATCTTGTTGCCCATTTTGTCGGTTCCAGTCTTGCAGTTTTTGTTTGGTAGTTTTCGCTGATTTGTTTCCTTTTGAATGTTATCGTATTGCGTCTGGAGTCCAGGTTTGGTAGCATATAAAATCAAAAGATATGTTTTAGTTTGAGTCCATTTTTATTGTATCAAACAGATTTGATCTTTTATCTGTCTATATAAGAAATACAGAAAATCTGGTGGACAGTGCGCCAGGCAAAAAGAAAAAAAACAACTCTCTTCTCTGTTTTGTTGCTCTGCATAAGTTTTACCGGAGTAGTTTCCTGTTGATACTCCGGCAAGACTGAATTGCGCTTGGTCTTGTCATTAGCCTGAGGAGTATTCCTTTCATTGCTGCTATTGCTGCGAGACTTGGCTGTTTTTCCAGTTTTGTGCGCAGGTTCCAGTGCTGATTCAGCAGAAGAATTGGTAATCGATCAAGGGCAATACCAAAAGGAATCCAACAGTATTGACAAAAGCACTGGGAAGATTGAAGTTTGCTGATATACGAAAGAAACTGGGAGTAATACTAGTAAGTTGAGACAAACAAGATTAGGGGGGAGATTTGTTGGTCTAATCTTGTTGCAGCTTAGTCGTTTTATTTCAGTTCAGGTTTGTTTAGAAGTCCTCTGATTTTCAGTTCAAGTTTCCAGAGTCCAGTTGAGTTTTTTTGTTTGTGTGCAAGTTTAGTACAAGTATCTGTAATTGATTGGCTGTGTTTTTATTTTGGTTATGTTTAGTAAAGTATATCAGGTCTTTCCTTATTTAGTCCATATGTAATCAGGAGTTTGATAGAGTCAAAATTTGTTGCTGAACTCTATTTGCTTTATAAGGGAGAAAAAAAAAATCAGAAAAGGGTGTGGGCTCAGTGGCGAATCTAGGATTTAAACCTAGGGTATACCGATCAAAAAATAATTCGGTAAACGATTTAAAATTTATTGAGCAATTCAGTATAAAGTAAAAAAATAATTAAAAACAAGATAATATATTTAAAAGAAGCTTATATACCTATAATATTACTTCTTCTTGTTCGGTCTACGCCTTCTAATGACCATAAAACTCTTGATTATATCATCTTCTTCCATTTTGAAGAAAATATCTCGCTCAATGTTGCAGTTTGTGATGAGAGAGGAGGTGAAGTAGCAGCAGCCTTCTTTGCTGCATGTTTCCGAAAAAGAGATGCAATGTCTCCGTTCCTCTTCATAATTTAAAAACCTTGCAAATAAAATACGTCCATTGAGTGGTTAAAATACTAACTAAGATAAACAATAAATAAAGATATAACTATGTGCTATAGTAGGAGTCGAATAAAGTATATGTGTAGAATCGAAATATACTAAACTAGCAATCAGAGGGGTGAATGATTGCGCGGAAGCTAAAATCAAAATTTTGATCTACAAAAACTTCACCCCAATTCAGACTCAAATATTTGCTTCGTATTCAACAAAACAGAGTAGATGTGTTCGGTAAATCACGAATTCTCAGAGACCCAACCGTTTGATTGACCTGAAATTTTAACAAAATAAACTAGATTCCAATACGCATCTAACTAAAAAAGAATGAGCACGATCGGACCTACCGATCAAAAGTTATAAATCCTGCAAGGTTGCTGTGATAGATTATGACGAGAATCATGTATGGATTAGGCCAAATCTACATGGTATGCCGCGGCCCACCCGGCATACCCTGTAGATCCGCCCTGTGTGGGCTAGTTGACACATTGAAAAAAGAAGAAATCTGTGTGTCTTCTCTGTATTGCGATTGCCTCGTTGTTTTTCTGCTCATCAGGTGCTCTGTTCCGCTCTTCTGCTGTTGTCGTTTCAGGGACTTTTGTTGATAGTGTTCAGAAGACCTGAAGCTCGTTGAAGCGAGAAGATTCTGCGCAGGAGGTGATCTGCTGCAACATTTTCATGTGCAAGCATGACCAGTGAATAGATGGGTGCATACATACATGCAGAGATCAACAACTCCTCTAGAGCTCGGTCCCTAGCTAGTGAGGATTGGAATCGAGAAGTTTGGTTTGTCCTGACTCCCGAGGTGAACTTAGATACTCCTGTTTCGTCATATTCAAAACTTCTCTCCTTGTTTTAGTACTGTCAGTCTGTCGTTGGATGGATCTGAGAATAAAGACATTTCTAGTGTTTTGAATCAATGTAAGTTGCTATGCCACTTCAAAACTAGACAGTTCCTTCAATATATTCAGGGTGGAGCCACTTCAATATAAGTGGGCTCACCAACAACCATTAATTGAACTCTAGTGCAGTCCGACTGATGTTAAACATCATTGAAGTCATGTCTTCCTGGACAAGCTCTTGGCTGTAGTTAGACTTGTTTAGGCTCCAAAAATTTCGTGGCTTCACTACTGCACTCATTGTGTCGCGCCGGCAATATCACCTTGTGAAATCGAGTCAATGTGTTATTTGAACTGGATTACAAAGTTGGGAGGGTCAATTATCTTATTTCATAGTTCAGAGTATTTGATGAACTTTCGATCAATGTTTAGGCCGTTATATGGACTTTTTCTTTTTTTTATTTGGGTACATGAAATGTTACATCCTCCGAAGAGGATCTGGAAGCGCAATTTGTGCCGTGGTACATCCTTCCAAGCCGCACCTGTATTACTGATGTGCAGAAGAAGAAACTGAAAGAGAAAGTCCAAGCTATTCATCCTGAAATCCCCATCTTTGGATGCCTCGTGAAGAGGAGCAATATTAATGGAAGAAATCTCAGTATGATGAGTTAAAATTTCTGTTCCTGAGTGGATATTTCAGTGTAATCGTGCACCCTTCCACAAGTAGGTTGTTTATCTTTGCAATTGACTTGCCTAAATACCCCCTACGGTCGTAAAAGAGTCGCTCTTGTTTTTGAACTTTTCAAAGTCGACATGACGCTCCTTTGATGATTAAATTCTCTAACCACATATTTGAAAAAACTTTAAAAGTGAAATATAATGAAAGTATTTTTACAACAAATTCACTCCTACCATTTTTTATATATCCAAACCAACATTTTAAACAATATTTTTGGTCATAGTTAATAGGGTCTGACTACACGCATTTTAGGGCATCACCCATCTGTGAATAGAAGGAATACTGTTTTTCCATTCCTTAATTCGTGCACCCTTTGGATACTCGTAATTAACTTTGCATCTGCGCCGCAGATACATTATTTGTCTGAAAGTTATAAGTTGTAAACTGTTTCAAGTAGACTTTCTTTTTTACTAGTAGGTTAGTTTGTTTAAATTGTTATTATTAAAGAACATTTCGCTTCTGTAATTAGGACTTCTCTAGAAAACTGATGCTTCAACGTCATGGCAAGAATTGGGAGGTGCGGTGTTGCGTTTCAAGGAGCAAAACTGAAAGGCTTTTGAAAGGGTGGAAACAGTTTGCACATGATAACAGTTGCAGCTGGGAGATATCTGCCTCTTCGAGCTATTGAAAAACAAGTACTCGATGAATGTTCATATCATTCGCGAAAAATGAAATTTCACTGGCCTCTTCCTTCTATTCGTGCCAACTTCTGCAATGGTAGCAGGTGCTTGTATGTTTCATCCATGAGTGTCTAGGTTACTCTGCTGATGCACTATCTGTGATATTTGATCTATGTTGCTTGTATTGTTCCATGTTCAGTTATAACTTTGTTTGTGCTATATTGAAATTGGTTACTGTAGCATGTATTGCTGGGACCATTTTGGAAGTGATCACTCTTCTAAGCCCTTTTACCTCCTCTCTCTCACTCTCTCTCTTTTGTAAATCTAGCTCCCTCCTTCAACATAGAAGGCGCAGCAGGTGATACCTATCGCCTACCACGCCCAGGCAACATGGAAGCCGGAGCTGCCGTACCTGAGAAGGGCTGCAGCAAGCAAGGAGCCCGGCGAGCAGTAGCAGGAGGCCTCCCGCGGTAGGGGAGCACGGGAGGCATGTTCTGCGGTGGGGAGGAGGATAAATTTACAATTCCGTTTAGAAGGGGGATAGATTTGCAAAAAAAGAGATAAGAATGACTAGAAAAGTGCTCACTTCTCCATTTTGTGTGGTGAATCCGTGAATTGTATGCCAAAAATTCAGGCATGTCTGCAAGCCGCTGTAAAGTTCAGTTGAGCTCATTTGTTTCCTGTCTCCTAATCTTTTCTTCATGGGCACAACGCTAATTCTAAATTTACAGTTGGATGTTTACCCGTTATTGTAGTGTGAGAAAGATACCATCTGATGCACACATAATTGATGAACAGTTCTGGCAAAATGAAGAATTGTCCTGGATTGATCTAATGCAAATAACTGTGTTTTCTAGTTAATTATAAGGTAAAGAGGCGCTTGTTTATAAGGTTGCAGTGCTGATGGGAATGTGAAGTTGGAGTCATTGAAGCTACATAAGAACAGTGAATTAATCTTCGGCGCCAAATTGAAGTTATCACTTTTATAGTCCTTATGTAACTTTTTTTTTTCCTAAATCTAATCTCATTCAGAATGTAATTGTAACAATAACCTCATCCTCGACCACGGAAGAGCCAAGATCCTTCCGGGCTGTGGGAGCGTGGCAGGTGACACACGTCATTGCCGATGCTTTCACGGTCGAGGATACGATTATTTTTTCAATTACATTTAGAAAGTAATTAGATTTATATAAAAAAAATTACAATAGGAATAGAAAAATGACGATTTTCACCGAATCAGCCCATGAACTAACACAGTACGCTTGCGTTCCAACCGAAATGTATGTTTGCATGGATCAGTTACTGTATACATCGGATGCCAAGTCTCTCCTTTTGGCAGTTCCAACGCTAAGTTTTGGGGGGCATGAAAAAGCTAAGCAGGACACCACATGTCACTGTTTCCTAACAAAATCACACACATGCAAAACAGTAGAAGCTCTATAAATTATTCCAAGGTAACTACACAAGCCATTTTCCCCTTTAGTTGAAGTAGATGTCATCTCAGCACTGTGCACATAGAAAGAAAGAAAATAATGTGGTCATGACATTGTTTGTCTGTATCACTTCCTTAGGAACAAAAAATAGTGACATTCCAAAATACACGCAATAAAACTATTTTATCTTTATCAACAATATCTTTACAAATATCTACATAGATTATAGGAAAATGACATAAATAGAGTTGTGGAAAAAATATTTTATAATATTATAACTTTTAGTAAATTTGCAAAAACAAAATACTGATAATAGAATCTAGTGACTAAAATTACGCTTTTGGTACCATGTTATGTTCAAAACATCACTTATTTATGTGTAGAGACGGTAACTGTATACCCATTTATACGGCTGCTAATAAGCAACCTAAAAAAACAAAAACTGAAAGTTATTGCACGCCAAGAACCAATTTACTAAAATCTATCGCCTGTTTTTTTTCTTTGATTTTAGTCACTTTTTTATCCATCCGATTTGTATTTAGATAGGTGATTTAAATCATTTATTTTCTATTAGGGTTCACCAATCCCATTTTTCTTTGTCTAGATTAGAAAAATTATTTTTTATTTTTCTCTGTGATTCATTTATTTTCTATTAGGGTTCACCAATCCTATTTTTCTTTGTCTAGCTTAAAAAAATTATTTTTTATTTTTCTTTGCGTAAAAAGTGGTATGTATTAAGAGAGAAAAATTTGACTGATTTGAAAAAAAAAATCAGTCAAATTAACATTCGACTGATTTTAAAAATAATATCTATTTTAAGACCCTATTTGAACCACACGTATTTCTTTTGATTCTCATAAAAATTAAACTATTGTCTTCTGTGAGATTCTTTGGTTCCAAAGGCACCCTGATGCACTGTGTGGCTTCATGTGTTGGCGTACTCCACAGGACACAGCTTCACATGTTCCCATAGGAAGCATCGCCACTGCTATTAAAATGCCCAGTAGAACCTGAAGCGTCTGAGTTCTCTTCTATTACACACCTCCATTCTCTGTGATCTCTCCTTGTTTATTCCTACCCTTCCTGATCTCGAGAGCATGAAGAAAATGGGCAAGAACTGCAAGATCTGCACGGAGTGGCAAGAGCATTGCTACTGGAGCCACATGGCTGATGAGAGTAAGCACTTCTTCAAGTTTATGGTTGGGGACTTCACCGAAAGAATGGTGAGAAATCATCTCAAACTTCCATTTCATTTTCTCATCCATTTGTTAATGTATTACAGTTATGGGCATGGAGTCAGTTTGGGTAACATGCATGCTTGTATCTGTATGAATTGTTGATACGGGCATGCAAGATTTAAGAGAACACATAGTGTTTTCTTTTTCTTTTTTGTAAATGATATTGTAAAAATGGAAAAACCTGAAGTCTGCAGAGTTTGCTTGTCATACATGTAGGTAACCAAATTAATATTGCTGTTCCTTCGTTTGCTCTGTAGTCTGTACACAAGTCTAAATGCAAAACTTCACTCTCCCATAGCTTTCTTCTTGCATGTATTTCCATTGTGGACTCAACACTCAAGTATGTAGTATGGATCTCTATTTATGTCATTATATACATTGGAAGAAAGAAGAAATGTGACAAAGAAAAGTTGTTCTTGTTGTAGAGCATACCTGATAGATTTGTGAACAATTTCAACGGACACATCTCTGAAGACGTCAATTTGAAGTCCCCTAGTGGCAAAACATGGAGCATTGGAGTAGACAATCATACCGACGAAGTAATCCTCCGGTCTGGCTGGAAAGAGTTTGTCAGTGCTCACAGCATAGAGGAAGGAGACTACCTGCTCTTCAAATATAGTGGCATGTCCTCCTTCGATGTCCTGATTTTCGACTCAAGCGGCTGTGAGAAAACATCCCCCCATTTTGTCAAGAATCATGGATGTGAAAGAGCCAAGAACTCTGCCGGACTTGAAGTGACCCGATGTGGCTGCCGCAATTTCAACAGAACTCAAAACCACACACCGCAATCGCCACCGATCGACGACGGTAATGCTCATCTGGAGATGACACTTATCAGAAACACCGGCAAGAGCATCTCCAAAGCATGTAAACGCGACCTATATCATGATATAGGTATGTCATACTACAACATTTTGACTGTGTAGATTGGCATTCACGTGAAATGATAATGTAGCTACTGTACCACCTTAGAGCAAGCTCACTGCGAAGTTAAAGAAGATGATGGTGATGTGCCTGCCAAGACTGGGTACTACTTCTGCAAGAACGGACCGGTGAGCGAGTACCATCTGACCGAAGAAGATAAGGAGGAGATATCAAGCATCCGCGTTCCAATTCAGCCGAGGAACCCAGTATTCGTGCAGGTGATGCACCCGAGCCATGTCCGTGGCAAGAATTCCGGTGTTGTAGTAAGTGACCTTCTTTCTAATGCCCAGTACCACCAATGGCATTGCAGTTTGCAATGCCAATACTTCGCGATTACAGTGAACTTTGTCATATCTTTCAGAACATGGAATGGGAGTATCAAAGAAAAAAAAATATTATGATGGTTTTTGCCCTGCAGAATCACGCTAAGTTCCTCGCTATATCTCGGAAACCGATCATCGTTCTGTTATGTTTGTTTCCGCAGGGCGTGTCTTCAGAATTTGCAGGCAAGTACTTGGGAACAATCGGCAAAGAGATCATTCTTCAGAGAGCGAGCAGGAGAGGCGCGTGGCACGTCCACTACGCGAGCCGAGACTACTGCCGTGGCTTATGCGGCCGCGGCTGGTGCGACTTCACCCGCGACAACGGCCTCCTTGGCCACGACGTCTGCCTCTTCGAGCTGATCAAGGGCAAGCGGCGGCCGACGATGGCCGTGCACGTCCTGCGGAGGCTGCGTGGCCGCTTCACCCTGCTGCGCTGAGCGCTCTCCTGCGTTTCGACCCAAACTGAACTGAAATTGCGTTACGTAGCAGGAAGTGCTCCTCTTCCTTGTGGCAATGTATGTATGTGTGTACCTGGGTGCTGCAACAACTTTTGTGCTCGGTGGTGGTCGTAGAGCTTGCAGCTCTGGTCTGATGGATTGGAATAATGATGGGCGTACGTCGATGCAAGAAACTCATGTAAGTTATCTTGGTGTGTTTGATCTCGATGAAGATCAATTGCATTGTGTTGACTACTTAACTTTACTGTATGTATGCTTGGTTCAGTTTATGGTTAACCACATCTTATTTCAAGAGTCCTTGTACGATGACTGTTGTCGCGTCCTCTTTCACAAATAAGAGTTCAGAAAACGGGCAGAGGAGATTGAGCGATATCCCCAGCCAAATCAGAACAACTGTGTAACAAGGCAGTTTACAAATGAAAACAGAACAGTTGCGATTTGCCGGCACCACCCAAAGTAATCTGCATACCAGCCTAGTACAAATTTTTTCTGTTTGGTTATTAACGATAGTACTATCAAATCACAATTCAGGATACAGAATAGGACTATCAATTTGGATTCACAAATTCAGTTGGAATGTATACTGATGAGGAATAAAAACACATGAAATCAAGGAAATAAATTTTAAACACATCAGTACATATTAAACTGCAAAATAAAAACATTCATTCCATCGGAACTGATCAGTGATTTGTTAGAATAGAACGTCAAAAGTTTTAGGATAATTTTCTCTTTATTACTTCTCGTTCTGTTTACTTGCAAAACTCAGTCCTACCCCTATATTTACTAGTACAGTAGCCTGTCTTCCGGTTTCCTTTTCCCAGCATGTAATATATGGTCTTTTTCTTTTCTAGAACGTTTGTTTCCTTTTCCTTAATTTCAGGATATTTGTTTCCTTTTCCTTGAGATGATGCTGGAGGTGGGGGGAGATCTTTTGTGGGCCAAAGGGATGAGTTAGACACATTAAACAATGGCCATCGGATGTGGGTGAGTAAAGCTGACACTACTACAGAACAGCCAATCCTTGCCGGCATATCACTGCCGGTTAGGACCGAGCCGGCAGTGATAACGTATCTCTGCCGGTTCGAAAGTTAAGTTGGGGGGAGAACTTATCACTGCCGGTTCATGCAACCAACCGGCGGTAAAAGCAAGATATCACTGCGGTTTGAGACAACAACCGGCAGAGATATATCTCTGCCGGTCGTTCTTAAACCGGCGGTGATACTTGCATTTTCACTGCCGGGTTAAAGCGAGAACCGGCGGTGATATTATCTTCCGCGCAATATGTTTTTCGCGCATTCAAATCTTATCACTGCGGTTCTCGCAGAACCGCAGTGATAAGTCTTTATATAATCGAGACCCTGCCTCCCGACCGATCGAGCAAAGACAGAGGCGCTCTGTCTTTGCTCGATTTGTAGATTGCAACGATCTGCTGAAAAAATTTGTTAAAATTTGTATTGTACTTCTTTTGAGGTTAGTAATTTGATCTCTATTTTTGTAAATAATAAAAAATGCCACGTGGATTTTTACATAATGAAAAAAGGTGTATTTTCAAATGTTGAAATAATAAAAACTTGTTAGATGGATATTTACCTAATAAAAAAATGTTGATAGATTTTAATGTACTCAAAGTATATCCTAAGTACTTACAATTTTTTCCAAATTTGTAAATAATAAGGAATTGCAAGATGGATATTGACGAAATGAAAAAAAGATTGATATATTTTGATATAGTCTAAATATATCCTAACTATTTACAATTATTTTCATTTTTTACAATACTAAAAAATTGCTATATGGATATTTACATAACGGAAAAAGGTTGATGTATTTTAATATAGTCAAAATTGCTACATATGTTTTTAAATCTAATCGTTTACAATTATTTGTTATTTGCAATTATATGCGTATGTAATGTTTGATTTAATTAATTGTAGATGGACCAAGGTGGATGTATGACACGGACCGTTGTGGGCGAGTTTTTAATGGCGTGAGTTATTTTCTAAGCGTGGCTGCGGCGCTAAAGTCGAAGAATCATGCGGACTACATGTGCTGTCCATGCGTTATTGCAAAAATCGAAGTCGTTTTCTACCATAGAGTCGATCGTGCACACTTGCTTGAAGAGGTTTCAAGGTGGCTATACCATTGGACCAAGCACGGCGAAGATGAGATTGTACATGAAGGGCAACACATTATTGAAGATGACGGAGACAACGGTATGACGGCGATTGAAGATACGTTTGTCGACGACCACGGCGGCGATTTGGATCAAATGTTGCGTGATGGGAGGAGACTTCACGAGTGAAAGAGAGTTTCAAAAGTTCCAACATATGGTGCAGGACTCCACGACACCATTGTACCCGGTGCAAGGAGGAGCACAAAAATTGCGCACCGTGCTTACACTCTGCAGCTTGAAGGCAAGCAATGGTTGGTCCGATAAGAGCTTCACCGAACTCTTATGTCTCTTGGGGATTTGCTTCGGAGGGTAACGTGTTGCCTACAAGTGCGTCACTGGCCAAGCGGGTTGTCCGCCGTTGGGATTGGAAGTACAAAGGATACACGCATGTCCAAACGATTGCATGTTGTATCGCAATGAGTTTGCGGACTTGGATGGTCGTCTTGTTTGCAAAGCAAAGCGGTATAAGAACGCGATGATGACATCGATAATGAAGATGTCGGGGTGAAGCGTAAGAAGATGAGATCTCCCCGTAAGGTGGTGTGGTATTTTCCTATAATTCCCCGTCTGAATCGATTGTTTGCGAACAAAAGGCATGCCCAATTGCTACGATGGCGCGCCGAAGAGCTTAAGAACGATGGAATGCTCAGACACCCTGCTGACTCTGTGCAATGGAGGAACATCGACAGAAAATATAAGAAGCACTTTGCATATGATGTAAGGAATATAAGGTTCGGGTTGAGTACGGATGGGATGAATCCTTTCGGTAACATGAGCAGTCGTCATAGCACTTGGCCGGTAACTCTATGTATCTACAACCTTCCTCCTTGGCTTTGTATGAAGCGGAAGTACATTATGATGCCACTCTCGATCCGAGGGCCGTGCAACCCGCAGCGATATCGATGTGTACCTCAAACCATTGGTTGAAGATCTTCTAATCTTGTGGAACGATGGAGTACGGGTATGGGATGAGTATAAAAGAGAGAACTTTATCCTACGCGCATTATTGTTCGTAACCATCAATGATTACCCTGCCCTTGGTAACCTGTCGGGCCAGACGACAAAAGGCTTCAATGGATGCGTCCAATGCTTAGATGGTACAGCTAGTCGGTGGCTGAAGAACTGTCGAAAAATATCTTACATGCGGCATCGTAGGTTCCTCCGCAAGGATCACCCATACCGCAATAATAAGAAAGCTTTTGATGGGACAAAGGAGACCGCTTTAGCTCCGAAGAATCACACTGGGAGAGAGATATTTGCAGTGTAAGGGATCTTAAAATTATCCACGGAAAGGGAGCGAGCGGACATCTATCCCGAGTTCCGTGATAAGGCTCCTTTGTGGAAAAAGAGATCGATATTTTGGGTCATACCTTCTTGGCAAGACTTAGAAGTGCGACACGCAATCGACGTCATGCACATAGAGAAGAACGTGTGTGACGGTTTGCTTGGTATCTTCTTGGATATACAGCAAAACAAAAGATACTCTCAAGCACGGATGGACCTTGAAGATATGAAACTCGGGAAGGAACGCATCACGAGACATGGATACGGGGAAAAGTATCTTCCCGCACTGCTACACTCGAGCAAGAAAGAAAAATTAGCTGTGCGAATGCTTGCACAGAGTGAAAGTTCCGTCCGGATACTCGCCAACATAAAGAGACTAGTCTCAATGAAAGACTTAAAATTAATTGGTATGAAGTCTCACGATTGCCACGTGATGATGACGCAGATGCTTCCAATTGCAGTTAGGGGTGTTCTGCCAGAGAAAGTCCGAGACCCAATTGTGAAGTTGTGTTCATTCTTCAACGCGATTTCACAGAAGGCCATCGATCCATTGAAACTAGATAAGCTACAGGAAGACGTGGTCCACACTCTCTGCGAGCTCGAGATGTGTTTCCCTCCATCTTTTTTTGATATTATGGTCCATCTCATTGTTCACATCGTGAAAGAGATACGGATTCTCGGTCCCGTGTTTCTACATCAGATGTATCCTTTTGAGAGGTTCATGGGGGTCATAAAGAAATATGTTCGTAACCGACATCGGCCGGAAGGTTGCATTGCAGATGGTTGGGGAACCGAGGAGGTCATTGAGTTCTGCGTTGATTACATGGATCTCAAACCGATTGGTGTGCCTACATCACGACATGAGGGTAGGCTACAGGGAAAAGGGACATCAAGCGAAATCACTCCGTACAAACAATCTAGCTTCATTCACACAAGCACATTTCGCAGTTCTGGGACAATCAGTTGTGGTGGCCCCGTATGTTAACATGCACAAGAGCATGCTATCTAGAACAAACCCAACGAAGTCAGAGGGTTGGACCGTGAGAGAGCATAGACATAACCGGCGATTGGTTGCGTAGGCACATGATGCATCTGAGACAGAGTGCGCTCGGTTGAAAGTGTTGGCTCGAGGACCGTCCACTACAATTCGGACATTCAAGGATACGATATAAACGGTTTTACTTTTTATACAAGAGCACAAGATAAAAGAGCACCAACCAAAACAGCGGTATCCGTATAGATGCCTCACGACAAAGAACGGAGATAGGAAAACCTACTACGGATTCATAGAAGAGATTTGGGAGCTTGATTACGGACCTTTGAAGGTCCCTCTCTTTCGTGCCAATGGGTAAGACTTCCAAGGGGCATGAACATCGACAAATGCGGTATCACTACCGTGGACCTAAAACTGGTCGGATCTGAGAGAAGAACCATTCGTACTTGCTAATTGTGTTACACAATCTTTTTGTAACCGATCCAAATAAAAGGAGCGCCACGTGGTTATTCAAGGACAAAGAAGGATTGTCGGGGTTGAGAATGTTGTCGACGAGGAAGAGTACAACCAATTCGATGAGCTTCCTCCTTTCGGAGAGGGCGTTGACCTCGGTCTCATGGAAGAGAGTGAGGACGAGTTACATACATACGCCGCGATCATGACGAAGGTCGAATCGTAGCTTAGTTGTCCTAATTAAATACATTTTATTTTCTCATATGTAACAATTAATGTATTCTTTTGTCATATGTATCAATTTGTGTGAATTCAACTTCATCTGTGTTTTTTTGTATTTGTGTGAATTTTTGAAGCGATGGTTGGTCTCTGTATTTGTTTGAATTTAAATCAAATATTACATGTCTGAAGTATTCTTCCAAAATTTCGAAAAATTTGGATAAAAATTGATAGGATTTCAAAGCAGTGAGCAATTTGAATTTTTTTTGAAATATTAAAACTATGAAAACAGTGAGCAATCTAGATTTTTATAATTTTACAACTTTGTCAAAACTTAGGGACATATTTAAATCAAATATTACATGTCTGAAGTATTCCTCCAAAATTTGCGTAAAATTTGGATAAAAATTGATAGGATTTAAAACTCCCAAAGCAATCATCCTTTGAAAACTTTGACATAATTGATGGAGCTTATCACTGCGGTTGTCTCGTTAAGCGGCGGTGAAGTGCTTTATCACTGCCGGTTTGTAGTATTAACCCGACGGTGATAATCAAATATTATTGCCGGTTTTGTTTTGAACCGCGGTGATAATACTTTCACCGCCGGGTGTAGATACAACCGCGGTGATAATGTATTATTACCGTCGGGTTGAGATTGAACCGCGGTGATAAAACTTTCACCGCCGGGTTGAGCTTGAACCGCGGTGATAATACTTTCACCGCCGGGTTGAGCTTGAACCGGCGGTGATATCAACTATCACCGCCGGTTCTCTTTATTATCCGGTGATAGTGTATCACTTGCCGGTTTTTGGTGACCGGCGGTGATACTCTAACCCTATAAATTGAACGCCGCGCCACTCGGCCCCTCATTTCCCCTTCGACTGACGCCCGCCACTTCGTCTCCTCGCGATCGCCCGCCGCTTCCCGATCGCCCGGCCGTCGCCTCGACCTCACCACCCGGACCTCACCGCCCCGCCGTCGCCCGGACCTCACCGCCCCGTCGTCCCTTCTCGCAATCCCTAATCCAATCTCGCCGACGCCCTCCGCCAGAGTCTCGCCGCCCTCCGCCCACTACTGCCAGGTCGCCACTCGCCACCTTCCCTCCCGCTGCCATTGCCATTTCTTCTCCGGTCGGTCGACGCCCTCCCGAGTCCCGCCCCTCCGCCAATCCTGCCCGGTCGTCGCCCTCCCTCCCGCCGCCATCGCCATCCCTCCTGTCGGCCACGACTTGGTATAGATGAAACTTTGCTCCTGTTTTTTTTGTGAACTAAACACACAGTAGGCAACATTCTTATCAGGCTACTGGAGCAATCTTTGTTTTGTATGCTTGTTCCTCGACTTAAAATGTGAATTTACTTAACTGCATTCACAGGGTGTTTGGTTAGTTGTTTGACTTGTTTCTCTTCCTCCTGGCTTAAAAAATATTTGAAACTTGCTTACTATGGCTACTTTTGTGTGCTTGTTTGTGTGATGATTCCTTCAAGGTCGGTATCTGAGTAAGGTGGCTCTTCAAACAGCTGCTCATGTGATTACATCCAAAAGCGATCGAGATTACGAGCAAACATGTAAATCCCGAATTTAACGACAAAGCAACATACCGGTTGGGCTTCTAGAGTAAACTCCTATCATTGTTTGGACGTGTTCTGCAACTTGAAAGAACAATACAACTTCATCGCATTTACTGGGTCATGGTTATATTATATAACTTGTTTAAGAATGGCTCTTTTTGAAGTTAACAGATAAAACTCTTACAGAGTTTCAGTTTTTTTCCTTCTTGCTTGTTTGCTTTGATGACTCCTCAAGGAATCCGAGAGTTTTGGGTTACAATGTGGATTGCTGTATGTTTATTGCTGTATGTTTGATTTGTGCCGTGAGACATAATGTGCATATGCGCTTATTCAGAAAATATGTGCTAACACATCGACAAAGTATATATGTATGTGTACATCTCCCAGATGTGTATATATGTTGTGTACGTGTATGCTTATATTTGTGTTCATGGTCAAAATATTCTAGAGAATGCAGATTCAAAAAAAGATGTATATGTGTATGTATCCTACAATATTAAAGAAAAATGAAAGAGGGCAACACTTCAACTGACCATTCTCAATTTCAAGTAGTTCTCTACAATATTAATGTAAAGATGTATATGTGTATGTATCACAGGATATGTAAACATCCTTTCACGGGATTAACTTTAATGTCAATCCTCGTTTGTATGTGTCTTTCAAAAATGACCTTGTTAATTGGAAATTTTCAACAAACTTGCTAGGAATGGCCTCCGACGAAGGACAAGTGCCGGAGGGAGTTGGGCCCTCAAATATGGACGAAGGAGGAAGGGGTAGCCCGAATAATAGCCCAACGTCCTATCTGAACCTGCAGGATCCAGCCATGGACCAACCTGACGATACTCACGTAAGCGAGGTAAAGTTTTAGTACACTGTGGTTCCCAAAACATGGTAGGCCCAGACGACTAATAATGTAGAAGATCAATTTGTAGGCTCAGACGTCTGATCAACGAAGGCAGCGCGCAAGTCGTGGTCCGAACAAGATGCCTAAGGGAATTTTTAACATAGTGGAGCTCTCGGCAGTCGGGGAACCTGCTATGCCAGAGTCATCATTGGGGCCGTACAGGACAGCCTGTGGGGTTATTGCTAGGGATGATGTGCCCATCAGCTATAGATCATGGATTGGCCGTGGAGGTGACCCATGGGTGGTACCCAATGACCTGAAGAACTCATTATGGGACAAGCTGAAACAAGTTTTCCAGTTCCCCCAAGGGACCGAGCTGGTTGCAAAGAAACGAGCACTCTGCATCATGTGCACTGCGTGGAAGAATTGGAAGACAACACTAAACAAGAATTATGTGAAAAAGAATGAAACGCCGAATTTTGACACGTACCCAAAGTTAAGGGAGTTCTGGGATGAATTTGTGGCGTACAAGAGGTCTGAAGAAGCTCACATAGTAAGTCAAAGGAACAAAGCAAACGCGGATAAGAATATTCACCCTCACAAACTAGGAACTGGAGGGTGCGTGAAGAAAATACCGACATGGGATCGGTCAGAAGAAGAAATAACCCGCAAGGGTATAATTCCCGCAACGCCGCCTTAAGCGAACGATCGAAGCACCGGTTGCTTGGGAGGGTGCTTCTATCTCCGATGATGGCGGCTTAAGCTTCGAGCGATAGAGAGCGTGAAGTCTTGCGCGAGAATCACAGATGCTCACACGCAGTCTTCCCAAGGATCTTTCGCGCCACGAAGGAGAATGACGAGCTAACCATAGCCCCAGGGTAACAAGGAGCATCCGTGTCGCACTGAGAGGGTTGGTTTGGTCACGTGGAAAGAAGCCTTCCCGCAGACGCATGGATGTACAAGCGTTCAAAGAGATTAAGAGAAGATCGACCGGGCGTCGGATAAAAGATCTTTGTCGCGAGCGCTAGAGGAACAAAGATCGAAACTAGATAAGGCCGTGGAGCAAGCCGCATGAAAGCTCTCGACTCACGACCGCCACCCGGTGAAAGCCACGAGCTCATCGGTCCGGTGCTCGTAAGAGCATTCAAGGCCCACGAGGATTCCCAAGAGCATGGATCGCGTTTTCTGTGGATGACATCAAAGAACCGACACCGTGCAAGCTACATTTGGCCGCACATGGCATTACCATAAAGGTGGTGAGGCGTGGCTTGGCCATGCTAGGAGTCACGGACTTTGCACTGTCGCCCGATACCGCAGGATTCGCTAGGTCGAAGTGGGCGGTGTCATCCGCCAATACCGAAAAATGGAGGTAGAGATC
The DNA here is from genome assembly GCA_036346275.1 of Otatea glauca. Lineage (NCBI taxonomy): Eukaryota > Viridiplantae > Streptophyta > Magnoliopsida > Poales > Poaceae > Otatea > Otatea glauca. The sequence continues at coordinate 62,726,654 of CM070715.1, forward strand.
CTGGCGAGGATGGGAACAAAAGCTAGGAGAAAACGTGAATGGCTTCTCGCGTGGCGCAAGAGCTTGATTAAGTTTGGCTCGGACGATGAGGCGACGACGATGATGATCACCGCACTCTCCACACGAGACCTCCGCCCTTCGCCGCCAACCGGAAAAAGTCCAACTCCTCCGTCGGCACCAACGAGAAAAAGCCCGACTCCTCCGTCAAAAGCGTAAAGAATCGAACAACGGGAACATCTCGGCGATCGGCACCGTCCTCGAAGAAATCTCAACCATCGTGAACCCGGACAACCACAAAAGAAACTATCGGTGACATGGTGAGGAAGAGCGGAAAAAGCATGTAAGCGCTGCGTAGCATCTCACTTTAAAAAGGTGCCATCAAGTAAGAAGACTAAAGTTGATCTTGTGCGCAAAAGTTTTTCTTGAGTATGGCAAAAGTGCAAAAGACGGGGCAGGCTTCTGAACCTTGCAAAATATCGGACTACGAGCGCATATCCAGAAAGCAATACTTGCAGGCGGCTAGTGCCGACACGTTAAAGCGGGATGCTCAAGCAGATGATGTTCAACTAGATGCTCTGGCGCAAGGTCTCAGGTGGAAGTTCGTTATGGGAAAACCGCTGGTTGAACCAGCTCATTTCGACAACCTTACAACTCAACTGCGGCGCGTCCATCAGTGGTACATGCAGCAGTCCAACAATGGTATGGAGGCGTTCCCAGTCAGATACACAGAGCAAGATTTTCACAATGGGGATAACATCTGCTGGGTTCTTTTCACAGAGCTGTATATGTTGTACCAGCAAGATGCCCTGGACGTGAACATACTTAGACTATGGACTTTGTAAGTCTGTCCGTATATCGTTGAGCATTTCTGTACTGTTTAATTGCATTTCTAACTTCTTTCTTATGTAGAATGGAGGTACAGACATGTAGAAGAAATAACAATGACAATCTAGCATTCCTAGATCCGGGGCTCAAATCAACGAGAAACTTGTGAGCGACAATCCACGATTCGTTGAAGACTATTTATTTAATACTTTTTGAAGCGCAATACAAAACCTCCGTACTTTTACCCTATAACTTCAAGTGCGTATCTCCGGCTTCTAATATCGTTTTACTATTTTTGCGTAACACGTGCGATGTGGGAGTAATTGACTACGTTGACATATATGTGCAGGTTTCACTGGGTCCTCCTCGTCATCCAGTTAGATGCTAGCGAGATTTTTGTCTTGGACTCGGGAGAAAACAAACTAATCTGTACCAAGACCTTTGGGACATCTTTGAGCAATGTAAACTCGATCGTTGCGTTATTACTCTAGCAAAATTCCATTCTATTGCATTTAAGTTTAATTACTATTCAAAATCATTCACGGGCTTTACTTGCATCGCAAGAAAAGTGTTGATATCGTCCATACAGAAAAATTTTGAAATAATAAATGACTTTCCATGCATGAAGCAGGAACCCGGAAACAATTTATGTGCATTCTATGTATGTACAAATATGCATTCAATTGTCACGGAGAGTGTCGGCTATAACGAAGCCATGGTGCGTAATTACACTTTGATGCCCTTTTTATTTAACAAATATCATCATTAAGTAACTTTCTTTTTGTTCAAAACAGCGCTCCAAGCGAGAACCAATAAGTTATTCTTGTGAAATTATAGCAATTCAAGAACAGATCGCGGATTCATTCATGATGAGATCATCAATCCAAGCGGCGAGTTCCACGAGTAGCCTCATCGCCCTCATTCCTACGGCCTAGACGCGTGACATGTCTACTTCAACTCTTTGTAAAATCAAAGCGAGCGGGATGACATGTAGTCGAGCTACATTTGTAAATAAATCATTGTAAAAACAAATTATGTGATGCGTAATTTAATATATTTGAATTATGATTTTAACGATGCTTAGTCGATACATGCATATATTTGAATTATGATTTGAGCGATGCTTTATATACTACATATGGACATTTGTAAACAATTATATAAATATATATATATATATATATATATATATATATATATATATATATATATATATATATATATATTGTACAAAAAATATGCAAGCTTGTCATCTGCGGTTCTTGGAAAACGGCGGTGATATGTGTCTATCATCGCCGGATTATGGTACAACCGGTAGTGCTAGTACAATATCACTGCCGGTTTTATATATAACCGGCGGTGATAATTATCATCACTGCCGTTGTAGATAGAACCGCGGTGATAATCCTTATCACCGCCGGATTTTGGTTTGATCCGGCGGTGATAGTTCGATATCACTTGCGGTTGTAGGTAGAACCGGCGGTGATAATCCTATCACTTGCCGGTTCTGAGCGGCGGTGATAATCCTCGAGTATCACTGCCGACCAATCACTGCCGGCGCCAATGACCGGCAGTGATGGGGTTTTGGAACCGGCAGTGATGTGCTGTTCTGTAGTAGTGTGAGGAAAGATCTGAGAGGTTAATTTTGATGGAGGCAAGTTTCTAGGGACGTTTCGCTGGGTGCATAAAGGTTAGGCTATCTCTAGTGGGGTTCATTATTTGGGTGGACATAGAAAAGAATGCTTAGGTGCATTATAAAGGGGGTATAGATACCAAAAACTACAGCCTTTACAAACGAAATAGGATTCTACTTCATTGTACTAATTCAACTCCTCATCCTAAACTTTCTTAATACAAACTTTCCAAACTAAAACTTTCCTATTACAAGATTACTTCTAATATTTTTTCGCCTAATCTTGTAATACCTTTGATCGCACCGATCTTCTCTCTCATCTCCAAGAACTTGTTCAGCTCGTTCCTGTAACATCCAAAAAAAAATTCAAGAATAGGAAAAATAAAAATTTAAAATTTAAAAATCGAATTGAACAAATATTTCAACTGAAACCAAGATTTTTATTTTAATTATCATCTTTTACTTTATTTTCTAGTTATTCAACCTAAAAGAAAAGAACAAGTTGCTACATTAAATTTTTTGTCCAAAATAAAAAAACTTTGAAAATGAGTTGAAAATTAAATCTTATTTTGTATTCCCATATTTTCTGAAACTTTTTCAACCTTATTAATTATTCTTGGATTTTGGCTTTAAAAGATTTTTTTTAATGAAATTAGTAAAAGAGTAAAAGTTAAAAGGTAAATAGATGAAAGTAAAAAGCCAGTAAAAATGTCATTGAATATTGAGAAGTCTCCGTCACATCTTTTCGGCTGTAAAAAGATTTTTAAGGAGTTAGGTAAAAAAGTAAACAGTGAAGTGACATGTTTTAATTTCAAAACAGTGACACGGCAGAATTTTATAAAAATAATAAAAGATGATATCTTGTAGAAAATTTCACCAAGGCTTCCTCCTAACATTATTAACCACTGGCAAAAATATCAAAAATCAATAATCAATTTTGTTGCCTTTTAAAAATTCGAAAACAGAAATCATGAAAATCAAAAATCTGTAATATCAGAATTAATACAAAACAAATATGTCATATTTTGATCTCAAATTTTTACACAATAATACTTAGATAATATAGAACCCTCTCAAAAAGTTTCAATTTTTTTTTGAATTTATTTGCATCCAAAAATAAAATAAAAACAGAAGTGAATGAATTGAGCAGTCAGCATTGGCAGAATTAATACAATTTTTCTGTAATATATTTTAATCCAAAAATTTTACCGGATAATAATACTTATCTGTTGAAATCGGACAAAAAGTTTCAAAAGTAATGGACTTGATATGATCCTTCATTTAATGAGAATAGTGTGGCCTGACAGCATGAGGGGCTAGTCGGTATGTGTTGTCCAAAAACTTCAGTTAAGCAAATCACTGTCTAGCCCTTCTACTTCTTGCCACGACAACCCAGCTCCTTTGTTTTCTCCGCCATTGCAAATAAAAGCTAGAAAAGTTGCTCCAAGCCTCCATTTCCTTGTCTCGTCCCCAGTCACTCTTGTGCGGCACTTTTGCCTCTCCCAGCCAGCAGCAAGTGAACACAAACTCCATGAGCACAAGAAGCTAAACTCCCTCCACACCTTCTCCCATTCCAATCACCAGCAAAAGCCTAGAATCAGCTCATGCATGCTATATCATCACGATCCCCGTTGCATGAGCGTTCCATTTCCACAACCACTTCTCGCATGCATGCTTGTTTGGAAGTTTTAGAGAGGAAAGAGAGGGAGGAGGTATGGTGCGGCAGCGGCAGTGGTAGCTCATCCATGGCGCATCATGGAGGTGGCCAGCATGCAGCCGTCGCGCCCTGCTGCCCCGAGCTCTCAGCCCTTGCCCACTCTGCCACGGCTACTTAAGAGTTGGCCATTGCTCCGTTAGCTCCTGCTCACCTTGCGCCTAGCTCCGGAACTCCCGTGCGCGCGCAATTCTTTGCGATCCGAGCAAGGCAGCGAGTCCCCGCGCAAGCAGTCCTTCTTCTCCGCACTTTTTGGCTGAAACCCCGCCGCACCGGCTATGTCTTCCCCAGCTCCGGCGCTTGGTGACTGAGCTGCCCGACCATCTTCCATCTAAGGTCTCAGGTGGCAGCCGTGTCCGACCCCTGCTAGCCCTGAGCGTGGCCATCCCCGGCTGCGACCTGGCCTGAAGGTGCTCGCTAGCATGGTGGATCGCCGGGGTTGGTCGCCGTTCGCCGCAGGTAGCTGCCACATGTTCCTCCCCTGCTCTGTCTGGCTGACTGAAGGGCCCCCTGGTCAGTGAAACGCAGCCAGCTCTGTCAAATCCATAAGACGCCTTCCAAATACAGAAGGCGTATTCTGCTATTTCAGTACTCTTTCCAAACTGCATTAAGTTCAATCAATTGAATCTTTTGCTAGGAGTATCCAAATGCAGCAAACTCAGTTTCTAAATTTGATTCATGAAACAAGGAATTAGAATATGCAATAAAAATTTATATTTTATTTGCAGCTTAAATTTTTAAATAGAGTTTGATTGATAGGCTCTATGTAGGTGTTGTTAAGGAGCTATGAAATCCCTAGCTCCATAAATCATGAAATTAATCACATATTTTCCTGAAACCCTAGATGATCCATTTCTGTAAAAGGATTTAGATTATAATGTATTTTATATCAAAAATTGATTGTTTAAAACCTTACTAATATGCAAGATTCAAATGGTTAAAATATTGGTCAAATGAGCTTAAATTTTGATGAAACCAGTTTATTTGCACTCCTCGGATTGCATAGATTATAAATATATAAAAACATTATATTATAATTTGGTTTACACTAATTTCTCATTAGTCGAACATTCAATCGACAAAACGTTCACATAACCGTAGCTTTCGCAAATGAATCTCAAACTCAACGAAACCAATTCCTATGACCTCAAAATGTTATTTCCTTGCTTGATATGGAAAAATTATGATAGTTTGAACAACTTTGGGTTAAGCCGATATTAAGCCTTAATGAACATTTATATGAAAAACACCACAAATTAATGTGAAATATCACAGAACTAAGTTTAAAACACTCTTAGGGATGTCGCCTACTAATTTCTGAAAAATGGTTAGATTATACCTTAAGGTGCGCCGCAATAGCGTAAAGAAAACTGGACCGTAACCGCGTGAATAGCATGGTCATATAAGCTTATTGGGAAACCAGTAAAATATCTTATATAAATATAACATAGTGAAATAATATCTCATTGACATTATATGATATAGATGCTACCATAATCTATAAAAATATTTCAATTGTAATCTGCATTGCATATAAAACTTGTCACCGCAAATACGTTAAATGACCTCAAACTACACCAAAACCATATTACTTAAGCCTATTCGGCAATCCGTAAAATATCTCGTCTAAATGAAAATTTAAAGAAAAATGGTACAAAAATGCTGTCTGGTATATTTATTACCATATTCTGGAAAAATATCTTAATAATAACTTGCTTTGTATCTGAATCCTACTAAAGCAAAAACCCTAAAAGATCACGAACTGCGCAGTTTCAGAAACACTTAAGCACATTCAACAGCTTGTAAAAGTACCTGGGTAAACATAAACCTTGGGGGTAATGGTCCAGAAACATACCCCAGTATATGGACAACCAAAATATAAAAAAATATCTTAATTACAGCTTGCTTGTCATATAAAATTGTAAACACCCTAAATAATAAGGTTGTTAGAGCCTTATTGTATGGCCGAATGAGATCGGAAGTCTTAAACCGAAACATTTGTAATGCAAGAATCGTCACATAACCAAGTAGTAACAGTCAATACCTTAAAATTTCAGATCCAACATGTAGGAATTACTCCCATGCATTAACACTTAAAGCTAAGTACCAATCAAGCAAAACCTTTTAACTAACGTTACTTTCATTAATCCAAATAATTTCAGCATCTAGAATTCGAAGTTATATATGAAAAGATACATAATTTTAGCCTCTTGAATTTGTAAATAGCCTTAGCTACGATTATAACTCTAGCTTCTTATAATAGAGGATGAAAGTAACAATTCAAGAAAAGGCCTCACATAAGCAAAGTGCTAATGAAATCCTTATGAAAGTGATAAATCAAGAACTCAAAATCACCATGTTCTTCTTGGTAAGTTTTAATTTGGTATTTACATCTGATTTCTTTTTGCCCCATTTGATACGGTGTTATTTGCTTTTGTCTCGGTTCTTATTATTCGACGCATAGACGACGATAATTTGGATTCGGTTATTAACGACATCGACTACGATCCGGATTATATTCCCGACAAAGAGCAACCAGGCAAGCACCCTCCTTTGATCATTTTGATCCCATATTTGCAAATTTATGTTGTTTTATCAAACTATATGTATGCGTGTATGTTTTAAACTTGCTATGTTGTGGGTGATGGTAGCTAATCCCAATTGTATGCATTTCCTTTACCCTGTCATTTGATTACCTGCCATTGTAATCTAGTATTGGTGTAGACATTATTAGTGTCACTTAGGTAATACTTACGAAATAATTTATGTACATGCTTAGACATGCTCACTAGAACGTCTTTTAAATGATAGGATACATTTTCAATCTAGCTTGAGCAACTTGGTTTAAATGAACAAAACCGAGGTATGGTTTCCGTGTAATTTGGTAAAATTCCAACTCAAAACTTATGATTTAGACGCGGGCGAGTTATGGTTAAACTTGAGGCGTGAAAAGGACCTCACGTGTAGATAGAGGGAGATTCTCGCCCGGGTCAATTAAGGACCGAACTTGATGCTATCACCTAAGTGTTTTTGTGCAACCACAAGTGCTGGTATAGGACAGCCTTAACCTATTAAGTTATGTAGATTTAGCTTTGCACATTGGTAGGCCGGAGTAGTAAGGGCGCACCCGTAACGATGTTGCTCGTGGTGCTCCCTTCACCGAGGTGTTGGGGCCAAAGCAACCCCATACAACGGTGCATGCCTTGCCATGGGAAGCGGACCCGATGGGGCACCATCGTTTAGCACAGCACGTGTTGATCCAGGCCTCTGGAACTATGGCAAGGATTTAACATCACTGTCGCTGGTGCAAAGTTAGGTATATATAATGTAATGGTTATGTCATGACTCTCTGCGGCACACCAAAGGAAGTGTGCTAATACCGGATGCATAAAGAGTCAGTCATGTCTTGTGGGTAAAGTCTACACTATCTGCAGAGATTTAAAAATCTAATTAATTAGCCGTGCTCGCTGTCACGAGCAACTTGGGAAAATAATGTCAAGTATAGTTTTGTTTTTGCAAAAACTTTTGGAAATAGTTTTGGAATGGATGGGTATACTCATGAGCCAAGGGTGGCTGTTTTTACTCGCTATTCGCAGCCAAGTAGGGCTGTGGAATGTGGGTATGAACTGTACTTACTGTTATTAGCTTCTTATTAAATGCTCTTTACAATTCTGTTACCGTTTTATACAACATTCACTTGTTAAACAAAATCTGCCTTATGCTGAAAATGAGACTAGTGTAGAAGCTTGTTATCCTTGTTCTAGCCATGTATTTACAATATTTCCATACACTAAAGTCTTGCGAGTACATACGTATACTCACGGTTGCTTAATCTAAATAATATAGACGACGGTATGGAAGAACACCCCGACTACACGTACTTTACTTCGGGGTCCGACGAATATGTTGATAGATGAACTTGGGCTTTTTCAAGTCGGTTGCTATGGGTAGGGATGGACATATCGCTGTTCTGCTTTTGTTATGTGTTATTTCCACTGCAATTTACTTCTGGCATGTAATATTTGGCCGGTCGGCCACTACTTGTAATATTAAGTAGTTGTAATAGATCTAGCTTATATTTATGCTATGCCAACTGCTTAGATTTGTGTGTATGTATTGCGATACATCTCGAATGCGGGATATGTGGGTGCTAGGCGTTGATCTTGGGAACTAGCACTAGACACATATCCGGGTACCTGGAATTGTTTTCAACCATCTAATGCATAAACTCGAGTGCTCGTCGTTCTTTGGCTATTGCTCGCGCTCCCCTTGGTGAGTGTGGGCGATACCAAGGTTCTGAGACGGACGGCGGGTGCTATGCTTGGATGAGTTGCTTTTAATCCTGGTATGGTCGTTCGGAATGGAATCGAAACTCCCTTGGTTGTGTATGTGTGTACAGTGCAACCAGGTGGCTCATATTTGCTTGAGTGAGGGTCATCTGGTTAATACTCCGTGGACGGGACTTTTGGGTGACAGTGATCATACACTTAAGTGGAGTATGGGTGTCACCTCTGAGTCCAACGCACAAGTGAGGATCGATTTGTATTTCCGGGTGCCCACAGTTCCGTGTGCGCGAACTCCTTCGCGCTGTCTCGCCTGCGTACATGAAACAACGTCGTCCTCTCCCGAGTCGCCTACACCCGCACTCACCCGGTGCCTCTGCGTCCTCTGACACCTGTGCTGTATCAATCTGGTGCCTCTGCGTCCTCTTGACGCCTGTGCTGCGATACTGTGAAAAAGACACGACACGAAACAAAATACGCCGAGCGTTGAACTATTGTTGTTTTCGAGAGCTTTTATTTTACTTCTTGCATCACCCTCACAAATCTCCGCCGGTGTGACCTTCCTCTAGAGCCACCTCCGAGGTCGGCCGCCGCCTCGTCTTTTCGCGCCCTCTACGCAGACGCCACAACCGCTGGCTGGCCTTCCCATCGGCCCGCCGCTGCATCATCGTATCTGCCGTCTGTATAACCCACCATCGTGCGCCGCGCTGGCCCTCCGTGCAAGCTGCGGATGGAGTTGAAGTTCGGGAGCTCGACCATGGCCCTTGCCAGGTCCGGTCTTGGCGAAGTCGAAGGGCGCGAGCTTGCTTCTTGTTTGATCAACACGAGATGATCTGACTATTGCTTTTTTTTATGCAGCCACACGTCACGAGGACCATAGCCGTGAAGACCACGCCACCTCGATCACGTCCCTACTCTTCCCTGCTGCACGCACTACTACAGAACAGCACATCACTGCCGGTTCCAAAACCCCATCACTGCCGGTCATTGGCGCGGCGCGATTGGTCAGCGATGATACTCGAGATTATCACTGCCGCTCAGAACCGCGGTGATAAGATTATCACCGCCGGTTCTACCTACAACCGGCAAGTGATATCGACTATCACCGCCGATCAAACCAAAATCCGGCGGTGATAAGGATTATCACTGCGGTTCTATCTACAACGGCGATGATGATATTATCATCGCCGGTTATATATAAACCGCGGTGATATTGTACTAGCACTACCGGTTGTACCATAATCCGACAAAGATAGACACATATCACTTGCGGTTTTCTCCAAGAACCGCGATGACAAGCTTGCATATTTTTTGTACAATATATATATATATATATTTATATAATTGTTTACAATGTCCATATGTAGTATATAAAGCATCGTTCAAATCATAATTCAAATATATGCATGTATCGACTAAGCATCGTTAAAATCATAATTCAAATATATTAAATTACGATCACATAATTTGTTTTTACAATGATTTATTTACAAATGTAGCTCGACTACATGTCATCCCGTTCTCTTTGATTTTACAAAGAGTCGAAGTAGACATGTCACGCGTCTAGGCCGTAGGAATGAGGCGATGAGGCTACTCGTGGAACTCACCGTTTGGATTGATGATCTCATCATGAATGAATCCGCGATCTGTTCTTGAATTGCTATAATTTACATCAAGAATAACTTATTGGTTCTCGCTTTGGGCGCTGCTTTTGAACAAAAAGGAAGTTACTTAATGATGATATTTGTTAAATAAAAAGGGCATCAAAGTGTAATTACGCACCATGGCTTCGTTATAGCCGACACTCTTCGTGACAATTGAATGCATATTTGTACATACATAGAATGCACATAAATTGTTTCCGGTTCTGCTTCATGCATGGAAAGTCATTTATTATTTCAAAATTTTTCTGTATGGACGATACAAACACTTTTCTTGCGATCGCAGTAAAGCCCTGAATGATATTGAATAGTAATTAAACTTAAATGCAATAGAATGGAATTTTGCTAGAGTAATAACGCAACGATCGAGTTTACTGCTCAAAGATGTCCCAAAGGTCTTGGTAGTGCAGTTAGTTTGTTTTCTCCCGAGTCCAAGACAAAAATCACGCTAGCATCTAAGCGATGACGAGGAGGACCCAGTGAAACTCGCACATATATGTCAACGTAGTCAATTACTCTCACATCGTAACGTGTTACGCAAAAATAGTAAAACGATATTAGAAGTCAGGAGATACGTACTTGAAGTTATAGGGTAAAAGTACGGAGGTTTTGTATTGCAGCTTCAAAAAAGTATTAAATAAATAGTCTTCAACGAACTGTGGATTGTCGTTCACAAGTTTCTCGTTGACGAGCCCCGGATCTAGGAATGCTAGATTGTCATTGTTATTTCTTCTACATGTCTGTACCTCCATTCTACATAAGAAAGAAGTTAGAGATGCAATTAAACAGTACAGAAATGCTCAACGATATACTGACAGACTTACAAAGTCCATAGTCTAAGTATGTTCACGTCCAGGGCATCTTGCTGGTACAACATATACAGCTCCGTGAAAAGAACCCAGCAGATGTTATCCCCATTGTGAAAATCTTGCTCGTATCCGATCGGGAACGCCTCCATACCATCGTTGGATCGCCGCATGTACCATCGATGGGCGCGCCCGATTGAGTTGTAAGGTTGTCGAAATGAGCCGGTTCAACCAAATGTTTTCCCATAACGAACTTCCACCGAGACCTTGCGCGAGCATCTAGTTGAACATCATCCGCTTGAGCATCCCGCTTTACGATGTCGGCACTAGCCGCCGCAAGTATTGCTTTACGGATATGCGCTCGTAGTCCGATATTTTGCAAGGTTGAAGCTCGCCCGTCTTTTGCACTTTTGCCATACTCAAGAAAAACTTTTGCGTCAAGATCAACTTTAGTCTTCTTACTTGATGGCACCTTTTTAAAGTGAGATGCTACGCAGCGCTACATGCTTTTTCCGCTCTTCCTCACCATGTCACCGATAGTTTCTTTTGTGGTTGTCCAGGTTCACGATGGTTGAGATTTCTTGAGGACGGTGCCGATCGCCGAGATGTTCCGTTGTTCGATTCTTTACGATTTTGACGGAGGAGTCGGGCTTTTTACGGTTGGTGCCGACGGAGGAGTTGGACTTTTCCCGGTTGGCGGCGAGAAGGGCGGAGGTCTCGTGTGGAGAGTGCGGTGATCATCATCGTCATCGCCCTCATCGTCCGAGCCAAACTTAATCAAGCTCTTGCGCCACGCGAGAAGCCATTCACGTTTTCTCCTAGCTTTTGTTCCCATCCTCGCCAGGATCTCTACCTCCATTTTTCGGTATTGGCGGATGACACCGCCCACTTCGACTGGCGAATCCTGCGGTATCGGGCGGCGATTAAAGTCCGTGACTCTGGCATGGCCAAGCCCCGCCTCACCACCTTTATGGTAATGCCATGTGCGGCCAAATGTAGCTTGCGGTGTCGGTTCTTTGATGTCATCCACAGAAAACGCAGATCCATGCTCTTGGAATCCACAGTGGGCGCTTGCGGTGCTCTTACGAGCACCGGACCGATGAGCTCGGGGCTTTCACCGTGGCGGTCGTGAGTGAGAGCTTTCATGCGGCTTGCTCCACAACCTTATCTAGTTTCGATCTTTGTTCCTCTAGCGCTCGCGACAAAGATCTTTATCCGACGTTCGGTCGATCTTCTCTTAATCTCTTTGAGCGTTTGTACATCCATGCGTCTGCGGGAAGGCTTCTTTCCACGTGACCAAACCAACCCCTCCGTGCGACTGGATGCTCCTTGTTACCCGTGGCTATGGTTAGCTCGTCATTCTCCCTTCGTGGCGCGAAAGATCCTTGGGAAGATCTGCGTGTGAGCATCGTGATTCTCGCGACACTTCACGCTCTCTATCGCCACGAAGCTTAAGCCGCCATCATCGGAGATAGAAGCACCCTCCCAAGCAACGATTGCTTCGATCGTTCGCTTAAGGCGGCCGTTCTTGGAATTATACCCTTGCGGGTTATTTCTTCTTGGACCGATCCCATGTTTGTATTTTCTTCACGTACCCTCCAGCTTCCTAGTTTGTGAGGGTGAATATTCTTATCCGCGTTTGCTTTGTTCCTTTGACTTACTATGTGAGCTTCTTGGACCTCTTATACGCCACAAATTCATCCCGAACTCCCTTAACTTTGGGTGCGTGTCAAAATTCGGCGTTTCATTCTTTTCACATAATTCTTGTTTAGTGTTGTCTTCCAATTCTTCCACGCAGTTGCACATGATGCAGAGTGCTCGTTTCTTTGCAACCAGCTCGGTCCCTTGGGGAACCTGGAAAACTTGTTTCACTTGTCCCATAATGAGTTCTTGAGTTATTGGGTACCACCATGGGTCACCTCCGCGGCCAATCCATGATCTATAGGTGATGGGCACATCATCCCTAGCAATAACCCCACCGGGTCTGTCTGTCGGGCCCCAATGATGACTCGGCATAGCGGGTTCCCCGATCGCGAGAGCTCCACTATGTTAAAAATTCCCTTAGGCATCTTGTTCGGACCACGACTTGCGCTACGCCTTCGTTGATCGGGCGTCCGAGCCTACAAATTGATCTTCTACATTATTAGTCGTGCGGGCCTACCATGTTTTGGGAACCACGGTGTACTAAAACTTTACCTCGCTTACGTGAGTATCGTCGGGTTGGTCCATGGTCGATCCTGCAGTTCGAATAGGGCGTTGGGCTATTATTCGGCTACCCTTCCTCCTTCGTCCATATTTGAGGCCCAACTCCCTCCGGCACTTGTCCTTCGTCGGAGGCCATTCCTAGCAAGTTTGTTGAAAATTTCCAATTAACAAGGTCATTTTGAAAGACACATACAAGCGAGGATTGACATTAAAGTTAATCCGTGAAAGGATGTTTACATATCCCGTGATACATACACATATACATCTTTACATTAATATTGTAGAGAACTACTTGAAATTGAGAATGGTCAGTTGAAGTGTTCCCCTCTTTCATTTTTCTTTAATATTGTAGGATACATACACATATACATCTTTTTTTGAATCTGCATTCTCTAGAATATTTTGACCATGAACACAAATATAAGCATACACGTACACAACATATATACACATCTGCAGGAGATGTACACATACATATATACTTTGTCGATGTGTTAGCACATATTTTCTGAATAAGCGCATATGCACATTATGTCTCACGGCACAAATCAAACATACAGCAATAAACATACAGCAATCCACATTGTAACCCAAAACTCTCGGATTCCTTGAGGAGTCATCAAAGCAAACAAGCAGTAAAGGAAAAAAAACTGAAACTCTGTAAGAGTTTTATCTGTTAACTTCAAAAAGAGCCATTCTTAAACAAGTTATATAATATAACCATGACCCAGTAAATGCGATGAAGTTGTATTGTTCTTTCAAGTTGCAGAACACGTCCAAACAATGATAAGAGTTTACTCTAGAAGCCCAACCGGTATGTTGCTTGCTGTTAAATTCAGGATTTACATGTTTGCTCAGAATCTCTGATCAGTTTTGGATGTAATCACATGAGCAGCTGTTTGAAGAGCCACCTTACTCAGATACCGACCTTGAAGGAATCATCACACAAACAAGCACACAAAAGTAGCCATAGTAAGCAAGTTTCAAATATTTTTTAAGCCAGGAGGAAGAGAAACAAGTCAAACAACTAACCAAACACCCTGTGAATGCAGTTAAGTAAATTCACATTTTAAGTCGAGGAACAAGCATACAAAACAAAGATTGCTCCAGTAGCCTGATAAGAATGTTGCCTACTGTGTGTTTAGTTCACAAAAAAAACAGGAGCAAAGTTTCATCTATACCAAGTCGTGGTGACGGGAGGGATGGCGATGGCGGCGGGAGGGAGGCGACGACCGGGCAGATTAGCGGAGGCGGCGGGACTCGGGCGGGCGTCGACCGACCGAGAAGAAATGGCAATGGCGTGGGAGGGAAGGTGGCGAGTGGCGACTGGCGATGGTGGGCGGGGGGGCGAGACTCGCGAGGGCGTCGGCGAGATTGGATTAGGGATTGCGAGAAGGGACGACGGGCGGTGAGGTCGAGGCGGCGGCGGGCGGTGAGTCCGGTGGTGAGGTCGAGGCGACGTCCGGGCGATGCGGGCGACGGCGGGCGATGCGAGGAGACGGCGGCGCGCCAGTCGAAGGGAAATGAGGGGTTTGAATGGCGCGGCGTTCAATTTATAGGGTTAGAGTATCACCGCCGTCACCAAAAACCGGCGGTGATACACTATCACTGCCGGATAATAAAGAGAACCGGCAGTGATAGTTGAAATATCACCGCGGTTCAAGCTCAACCCGCGGTGAAAGTATTATCACCGCCGGTTCAAGCTCAACCCGGCGGTGAAAGTTTTATCACCGACGGTTCAATCTCAACCCGGTAATAATACATTATCACCGCCGGTTGTATCTACACCCGGCGGTGAAAGTATTTATCACCGCGGTTCAAAACAAAACCGGCAAGATAATACTTCATTATCACCGCCGGGTTAATACTACAAACCGGCGGTGATAAAGCACTTCACCGCCGCTTAACGAGACAACCGCAGTGATAAGCTCCATCAATTATGTCAAAGTTTTCAAAGGATGATTGCTTTGGGAGTTTTAAATCCTATCAATTTTTATCCAAATTTTACGCAAATTTTTGGAGGAATACTTCAGACATGTAATATTTGATTTAAATATGTCCCTAAGTTTTGACAAAGTTGTAAAATTATAAAAATCTAGATTGCTCACTATTTTCATAGTTTTAATATTTCAAAAAAATTCAAATTGCTCACTGTTTTGAAATCCTATCAATTTTTATCCAAATTTTCCGAAATTTTTGGAAGAATACTTGAGACATGTAATATTTGATTTAAATTCAAACAAATGCAGAGACCAACCATCGCTTCAAAAATTCACACAAATACAAAAAAACACAGATGAAGTTGAATTCACACAAATTGATACATATGACAAAAGAATACATTAATTGTTACATATGAGATAATAAAATGTATTTAATTAGGACAACTAAGCTATGATTCGACCTTCGTCATGATCGCGCGTATGTATGTAACTCGTCCTCACTCTCTTCCATGAGACCGAGGTCAACGCCCTCTCCGAAAGGAGGAAGCTCATCGAATTGGTTGTACTCTTCCTCGCCGACAACATTCTCAACCCCGACAATCCTTCTTTGTCCTTGAATAACCACGTGGCGCTCCTTTTTAGCCGGATCGGTTACAAAAGATCATGTAACACAATTAGCAAGTACGAATGGTTCTTCTCTCAGATCCGACCAGCTTTAGGTCCACGGTAGTGATACCGCATTTGTCGATGTTCATGCCCTTGGAAGTCTTACCCATTGGCACCGAAAGAGAGGGACCTTCAAAGGTCCGTAATCAAGCTCCCAAATCTCTTCTATGAATCCGTAGTAGGTTTTCCTATCTCCGTTCTTTGTCGTGAGGCATCTATACGGATACCGCTGTTTTGGTTGGTGCTCTTTTATCTTGTGCTCTTGTATAAAAAGTAAAACCGTTTATATCGTATCCTTGGAATGTCCGAATTGTAGTGGACGGTCCTCGAGCCAACACTTTCAATCGAGCGCACTCTGTCTCCGTATGCATCATGTGCCTACGCAACCAATCGCCGGTTATGTCTATGCTCTCTCGCGATCCAACCTCTCGACTTCGTTGGGTTTGTTCTAGATAGCATGCTCTTGTGCATGTTAACATACGGGC
Source organism: Otatea glauca (assembly GCA_036346275.1). Classification (NCBI taxonomy): domain Eukaryota; kingdom Viridiplantae; phylum Streptophyta; class Magnoliopsida; order Poales; family Poaceae; genus Otatea; species Otatea glauca. The sequence goes on from CM070715.1 coordinate 62,742,875, forward strand.
CACCACAACCGATTGTCCCAGGCTGCGAAATGTGCTTGTGTGAATGAAGCTAGATTGTTTGTACGGAGTGATTTCTACCAGTGTGTCCCTTTTCCTCGTAGCCTACCCTCATGTCGTGATGTAGGCACACCAATCGGTTTGAGATCCATGTAATCAACGCAGAACTCAATGACCTCCTCGGTTCCCCAACCATCTACAATGCAACCTTCCTACCGATGTCGATTACGAACATATTTCTTTATGACCCCATGAACCTCTCAAAAGGATACATCCGATGTAGAAACACGGACCGAGAATCAGATCTCTTTCACGATGTGAACAATGAGATGGACCATAATATCAAAAAAGATGGAGGGAAACACATCTCGAGCTGCAGAGAGTGTGGACCACGCCTTCTGTAGCTTATCTAGTTTCAATGGATCGATGGCCTTCTCGTGAAATCGCGTTGAAGAATGAACACAACTTCACAATTGGGTCTCGGACTTTCTCTGCGTAACACCCCTAATCGCAATTGGAAGCATCTGCGTCATCATCACGTGGCAATCGTGAGACTTCATACCAATTAATTTTAAGTCTTTCATTGAGACTAGTCTCTTTATGTTGGCGAGTATCCGGACGGAACTTTCACTCGTGCAAGCATTCGCACAGCTAATTTTTTCTTTCTTGCTCAGAGTGTAGCAGTCATGGAAGATACTTTTTCCCTGATCCATGTCTCTGTGATGCGCTTCCTTCCCGAGTTTCATATCTTCAAGGTCCATCCGTGCTTGAGAGTATCTTTGTTTTGCGGTATATCCAAGAAGATACCAAGCAAACTGTCACACACGTTCTTCTCTATGTGCATGACGTCGATTGCGTGTCGCACTTCTAAGTCTTGCCAAGAAGGTAGGACCCAAAATATCGATCTCTTTTTCCACAAAGGAGCCTTATCACGGAACTCGGGATAGATGTACCGCTCGCTCCCTTTCCGTGGATAATTTTAAGATCCTTACACCTGCAAATATCTCTCTCGGCAGTGATTCTTCTGAGCTAAAGCGGTCTCCTTTGTCCCATCAAAAGCTTTCTTATTATTGCGGTATGGGTGATCCTTGCGGAGGAACCTACGATGCCGCATGTAAGATATTTTTCGACGCTTCTTGACCACCGACTAGTCAGTACCATCTAAGCATTGGGCGATCCATTGAAGCCTTTTGTCGTCGGCCCGACAGTTACCAAGGGCAGGGTAATCATTGATGGTTACGAACAATAATGCGCGAGGATAAAGTTCTCTCTTTATACTCATCCCATACCCGTACTCCATCGCTCCACAAGATTAGAAGATCTTCAACCAATGGTTTGAGGTACACATCGATATCGCTGCGGGTTGCACGGCCCTTGGATCAGTAGTGGCATCATAATGTACTTCCGCTTCATACAAAGCCAAGGAGGAAGGTTGTAGATACATAGAGTTACCGGCCAAGTGCTATGACGACTGCTCATGTTACCGAAAGGATTCATCCCATCCGTACTCAACCCAACCTTATATTCCTTACATCATATGCAAAGTGCTTCTTATATTTTCTGTCGATGTTCCTCCATTGCACAGAGTCAGCAGGGTGTCTGAGCATTCCATCGTTCTTAAGCTCTTCGGCGTGCCATCGTAGCAATTGGGCATGCCTTTTGTTCGCAAACAATCGATTCAGACGGGGAATTATAGGAAAATACCACACCACCTTACGGGGAGATCTCATCTTCTTACGCTTCACCCCGACATCTTCATTATCGATGTCATCATCGTTGCCCTTATACCGCTTTGCTTTGCAAACAGCACAGCCATACAAGTCCGCAAACTCATTGCGACACAACATGCAATCGCTTGGACATGCGTGTATCCTTTGTACTTCCAATCCCAACGGCGGACAACCCGCTTGGCGACGCATTTGTAGGCAACACGCTACCCTCCGAAGCAAATCCCCAAGAGACATAAGAGCTCGGTGAAGCTCTTATCGGACCAACCATTGCTTGCCTTCAAGCGCGAGAGTGTAAGCACGGTCCGCAATTTTTGTGCTCCTCCTGCGTACTGGGTACAATGGTGTCGTGGAGTCCTGCACCATATGTTGGAACTTTTGAAACTCTCTTTCACTCGTGAAGTCTCCTCCCTATCACGCAACATTTGATCCAGATCGTCGTCGTGGTATCGACAAACGATCTTCAATCGCCGTCATACCGTTGTCTCCGCCATCTTCAATAATGTGTTGCCCTTCATGTACAATCTCATCTTCGCCGTGCTTGGTCCAACAGTATAGCCACCCTTAAAACCTCTTCAAGCAAGTGTGCACGACGACTCTATGGTAGAAAATAACCGATTTTTGCAATCAACGATGGACAGCACATGTAGTCCGCCAGATTCTTCGACTTGCGCGCGCAGCCACGCTTAGAAAATAACTCACACCATTAAAAACTCGCCCCACAACGGTCCGTGTCATACATCCACCTTCGATCCATCTACAATTAATTAAATCAAACATTACATACGCATATAATTGCAAATAACAAATAATTGTAAACGATTAGATTTAAAAACATATGTAGCAATTTTGACTATATTAAAATACATCAACCTTTTTCCGTTATGTAAATATCCATATAGCAATTTTTTAGTATTGTAAAAAATGAAAATAATTGTAAATAGTTAGGATATATTTAGACTATATCAAAATATATCAATCTTTTTTTCATTGCGTCAATATCCATCTTGCAATTCCTTATTATTTACAAATTTGGAAAAAATTGTAAGTACTTAGGATATACTTTGAGTACATTAAAATCTATCAACATTTTTTTATTTGGTAAATATCCATCTAACAAGTTTTTATTATTTCAACATTTGAAAATACACCTTTTTTCATTATGTAAAAATCCACGTGGCATATTTTTATTATTTACAAAAATAGAGATCAAATTACTAACCTCGAAAAGAAGTACAATACAAATTTTAACGAATTTTTCGGCAGCAGATCGTTGCAATCTACAAATCGAGCAAAGACAGAGCGCCTCTCTGTCTTTGCTCGATCGGTCGGGAGGCAGGGGTCTCAGTTATATAAAAGACTTATCATTGCCGGTTCTGCGCAGAACCGGCAGTGATAAGCTTTGAATGCGCGCGAAAAACATATTGCGCGGAAGATAATATCACCGCGGTTCTCGCTTTAACCCGGCGGTGAAAATACAAGTATCACCGCCGGTTTAAGAACGACTCGGCGAGATATATCTCGCCGTTGTTGTCTCAAACCGCAGTGATATCTTGCTTTTTACTGCCGGTTGGTTGCATGAACCGGCAGTGATAAGTTCTCCCCCAACTTAACTTTCGAACCGGCAGAGATACGTTATCACTGCCGGCTCGATCCTAACCGGCAGTGATATGCCGGCAAGGATTGACTGTTCTGTAGTAGTGACGTTGGGATCGTCCAGTTGATGTCCCTCCTCTTCCGTGCTGTGCAACCTCTGCAGCTGCCTCGCGTCGCGTGTGTGGAGTCCTACGCCGCTGGAATGCACTTGCTGCCGAGATATATGTGCTCACACGTGACACCACACGGAGCCCGACCTCCCTCTGCCTCGCGCGATTTCGTCCTGTCGCCACATGACGGGGTCACCTGTTTCTTCTCTTGATTAGCACTGCTATACGGGGACTCCTTTTCTTGCTTGCAGAGCCAATGCCTGAAGGACTCCTGCTGCGGTCACACTTTCGTGGTTCTTGTACGCCGACAGAAGATTTCGATCGCCGTGCGCTTCTTCCTTTTCTTGCGTCGTTCAGCCGCCAGCCGGGAGCAATTTTACTTGCATCGTGTCGTGGGAGTGCGGCCCTGATGATGCTGCGCGGTTGATCGCCCCCGGAGTCTCCTCCTCTCATGGCAGCAGCTAGGGTTTTGAATCTGAAGCTCTGATATCAATTGTTAGAATAGAACGTCAAAATTTTTAGGATAATTTTTTCTTTATTACTTCTCGCTCTGTTTGCTTGCAAAACTCAGTCCTACCCCTATATTTATACCCAAAACTACAGTCCTTACAAACGAAATAGGATTCTACTTCATTGTCCTAATTCAACTCCTCATCTTAAACTTTCTTAATACAAACTTTCCAAACTAAAACTTTCCTATTACAAGATTACTTCTAACATGGTTCAGGCACTTTATTTTAACAGAGTGAAATAATGAGTAGCTGATTAACAGATTATTTTATATCGAAAGCATGTAGCGTCTGTTTGTCTAGAAGACAGACGAACTAGTACTAGGGAGTTTCTTATAACTATGCAGAATGCAGGAAAAGGACCACAAGTCATAAGAGCTTCCAAGATATGCAACCCAAAATAATTGAACCTTGCAGCGAAGGACAACGTCTCTTAAGCTTTTAAGTACCTGCAAAATAAGTTGTGTATGCCATGTAGATTTGATATGAAAATCATACAGTAATAGCTGTAGAAGCGCAGGTTAAGCATAACATTCCAAATTTTAGCCTTTTAAAATTTTCCTTAAGTTTTAAAATTTTTGTGAAATAAGTTCTCAAGTGAAAGCAAACCAATTTAAATAAAATTCAAAGTCTAATTGTGTTCAAAACAATTTATTTGGGTTCCAAATGTTTAAAAGTATTTTTGAGAATTTTCTGAGATTTTTATCATTTTATTTGCTATTTATTTCAGCCTTTTCCATATTTCTAGAATTTCCTAATTTGCAAAACCCTTTTTATTTATTAATTTCCGTGTGGGCCGTTTGTTTCCTTGGGCCCACTTCCTTTTTCCTTCGCCTGGCCCTTTTCCGCTCGCCTCGGCACAGTCCAGCCGGCCCACCTCCCCGATCTTTTGTGTCGCTCGGCCTGCTTCTGCCTGGGCCGACGCCCCGCCTTCCTAGAGGCCCACCTTGCGCAGCCCGGTCCGCGTCCGTGCCTGCTGACAGGCAGGGCCTGACTGTCAACCTCCGCTCCTCCGTCGTCTGCGTGAGCTCCACCGTCGCCAGTTTCGCCTGCGCCCACCGTCGCGAATCTCGCTCCCGTAGCGCCGTATCCAGGCCGGCCGCAGTCAGCTTCCATGCCTATAAAGGGCGCCGCCCTCCCCTTTGTTTTCCCCGAGGTTCGCCACTCATGCGCTGCCAAAATTCGCAGCCCTAACTGCCGTTTTTCTCCGCCGTGCTCGTAAGCTTTTCCACCGCCGTTCGTCGCCGACGGTGAGACTCCAGTGTGTTTGATGGTTCCGCCGATCTCCCCGTGTTCCCTGCTTTCTTCTGCCCCATGTCTCGTGCCGTCTCGCCGCGTTTTTACGCACGATTGAAGGCTTCTTCCCCGCGTTTTTGTGTCAGCACCGCCCTGCGTCGCCCGTGCTGCGCTCGTGCCGCGTTCGCGCCACCTCAGCACTGCATCGCTTTGCCTTCCGCTGCGTCAGTGCTAACCCAGTTCTAGCACCCACTCCTCGTCAACGTGCCACGTGTCTGCTGAGTCAGCGCCACGTGTGCCCTAGAGCCCGAGTGGCAGCCACGTTACCCAAAACCCCTCAGTGCTCGCGGTTCACCGTGGGCTAAGCCACTGACGCGTGGGCCCCACATATCAGTCAGCATTTCATCTCTTTTTCCTATTTTCCAGAAAATTAAAAAACTCAGCCAATCACATCTGCCACGTGTCACCCTTTCCCTTTTTCTCTGATCTTTGATCTAAGAATCTTCCAGGAGCTCGTTCTCCTTCGTTTGAGCTCCGATTCCAGCAATTTAAATTTCTAAATTCATCTAAATTCAATATCTATCTTCCAATACCATTCTTTTTAATTTTTGAATTTCCTGAATTTATATTATTTATTTGTTCTCATTTCGTGTGTAGACGACGCGTCGAAGCTTAGTTGAATCAACAGTCGGAGGTAGAACCAGCAGAAGGCAATGAAGGCAAGTCTTCCTTGACCATGTTGATCCCAAATTTATAAAACGCTTATGTTGTTTTAAATTATGCATGCTTAGTTTTACATAATTTACTTTAAATTCTGTCTTAAAGTCTAGTCAAATTCCTGAATTTGTTATACCCTCGTTAGCATTGATGATGTCTAACATTTGTCACCCTAGATGATGTTACTAGCTATTTTATTTGGTGATAACTAGTAGAGTAGCTTGGGATGGTAGAATTGCTTAGTCCAACTTAAACGTTTCGATATTATGCCATTATGGGAATCATTTAAAACATTGATTAAACTTATTTGTGAAGTTGCGGCAATTGGTGATGCTGCTATTATTTAAATGAAATAAAGAGAAAAATAGTTTAGACCACGGCGGATGGATGTTTGGCGGGTGCAAGAAGCACGAGACCTTCAAGGTGAATGTTCTGCTTTAGTTAATTAAGGACCGAAGCGTGTGCTATCATGGACCGAGCACTACTGTACAACCACAAGTCTATATGGGTACGACTTGGCTAATTAATCTAGGCGTCTCGTTATTAGCTTCGCCAATTGGTGGGTGCTAGATGATGGTAGGCGCAAGAGGGGGCTTCTGACTAGACAGATTGAACCCTTCGACAGTGAAACCTTAGCGGACGAGTTTATAGCGGGGTTGTACATTGTGAAGGCCTTGTCATGATCTCTTTGCCGATACACCAAAGGAATTGTGTTAATAGCTTGGCAACAAGAGATGATCCTGTCTTGTAGGTAAAGCTGTGCACACTCTGTAGAGTTAAAACTACTTAAGTAGCCGTGCCCACGATCAAGGGCAGGCGAGGTATGCTTGCACATTATAGTTTTTATGGTTTTGTTTTAAATAAAAATGATGGTTTGGGAATCCGTGAGTAGATGGAACTCTCGGGTTTCGGTTTGGCAGATTGAGCCTGTCAGGTAGATAGAACACGCTTTAGTTGTCATATCAAGTTCAATTATTACAATTACATTTTGATCAAATGAAGCTTTGTTAAATTACTATTTGTATTTAAAGTTAAACTTTGCTTTATGCTAAAAGAGCCATATTATGCCTTCAATTATTTAGCCTCACATATAGTTATAATGCATTATGTTTCCAATACTTGCGTAGTATATTTTGTACTCACCCTTGCATCACCCCAACTTTCCACAGAGGAGTGTGCAGAAGCTGAAGGTGATTACGAGTTCTTTGCTTGTGGTTACGACGAAGGTGATCTGGATTGCTAGGACGCGAACCCTAGTCGATTGCCTGTTGGGCTAATGGATTGGCTTATCCTGCTGCTGTTAATTCGTTTCCGCTGCTACTTTATTGAACTCAAGCCATGGGGCTGCTTATTTGTAATAATTGGTCATATGGCTGATACCTTTTTGCTTAGTTAATATTATTTGATTCGTGATATGGTTGAGCTGTCATCACTGTTTTCTCTGTATGTGCTAGCTTTTTCTAGACTAGCTCAAGTTACTCTCAGAGGTTTCAAATGTGGAAACCCAGTCCCAACATTAAGTAATAAAAATCATAGCACAGGGAAGCAGGACATAAAATTCCAAGTAAGCATATCTGACAATATGTTAAGCCGTAGGTCCTTGACATGGACATGACAGGGTATTGATGTCAATCGTCAAGTAAGGAATGCTTACAAATTTTAACTTGAAATAAGCTCCTAAATCCTAATAATTAAAATAAGTGGGTTGAATATAGCTTCCCTAGGTTACGTGATTTTTTTTATAGCCGGAGTGAAGTTATGATAGTGGCTGATCACAAGAATATTAATATTAAAAGGTTCAGAACGATTTTCAGTTTCCCATAATAGAGAAAACCGTTGATAGCCAAGGTTATTAAGTTGTAGAGTCGAGTGGAGTCGCCGGAGGAGCGACTTGTCAACTGACTAGGGTCGACTAGTCGCGATTAGTCTTGACTAATCCCTAAACTAGGAAGTATGTTAGTAGGGCATGTCATATCCTAAGTTATAGCAACAATTAAACATATATACATATTGTAAAGCATGAACTAAAGAGAAGAACAACATGAGCATGATGATGAGTTGATGACTTGTTTTCACTCAACATATTTTTCTTGATGAATGTCTTTCTTTAAAATTGAGAAGCTACACCTTGGAAGTTAAAGAATAGAATAATGAGCTAACAAGTAAAATAATAGGAGTTACATCACAGCATTGCATTGACACTTCATACTTCGTAGCAAGAAAATTATTAAAATTCAATGCAGTAGATAAATAAGGCACTTGGTAGCCACCAAGCCACCAGTCATTAAGCATAAGTGCATAACTTAATAAGTGAAGGACCATGTGGAGGTCCATCCATATTTGTGATGAGTATTTGACTTTATTTGAGCAAGGTGTGCTCAAGTTTGAGTTTGATTTGGATTGATTTTCAAAATAAAGCAATTTGAGTTGTCTCTACCAGGAGTGGCAGTACCGGTCGTATGGACGCGGTAGTGATGAGTTGGATGGTTTATTACACATCATTGTGGGCATTGCTATGTGAGGAGTTTCCTTGTTTTTGATGGTTGCGGGACGACGGTGCTAGGTCATGGTGAGGCGAAGGATGACCGGACTAGGCGAGGAGCGCCGAGGTCCAGACGGTTGGGAGATCGCCGAAGATGATCGGAGACGGAGTCCGGCAAGTCAAGAAGACAAGGAAAGGAGTTGATGCTAGCTAGATGCCGCGTGGATCAATGAGGGCCGCTTGATTGCGGTCTAGTTGATAGGTTAGCGGGTCTAGGTAGTATGCTTTGAAAACTGCAAGAAAACCCGGTATGTGTGTGGGTTTTGGGTTAGCCCTTGCATGGCTGTGTGTGTGGTTTAATCCTAGCCCTTAGATGAGTGCTCTAGGTTGAGGGACTCATCCAAGGGTGGTAGGTGGCCCAAGAGTAGTATAAATAGGGGTGGAGGGTAGCCTCCTCTCCTTGAAGGTGTTGAGGTTTTGATGCTCATTTGAGCTTTGCCCACATGAATGTGAGGCTTTGTAACCTCCCCTTCCAGAAATGAAAGTTTTATTCATCCACCTCTGAATTTATTTTATGATTTACATTATGTCTTTACTTTACGCAATTTAAATTCAGCATTTACTTTCCCGCAATTACATTCCCGCAATTTACTTTCAAGTAATTTGGATTTGCCTCCTCCTTCTAAATGCTGCTGTTCTTGGATGTTTTGAGTGTGTTCATATGGTTTTACATCTCTTTTGCACTCTTGGATTGAGTAGAGAACATCTTTTCTTTCAAGTTCCAACTTTGTTCTGAACTTGTTCTTCGCGCAGCAGTCAGTGTTTGATTTTTGTAAAAATATAGAAAAATCCTTTTTGAGTGATTCTTGTTGGAGGAGGTGCGGGACTCTGATATCCGCTTACAGAAAAATTTTAGAGTTCACTTGTTGCACCGTTTGGGTGTCATGAGGTGAAAACAGAGCCCCAAACTTTCTACTCGAAGTTTTTGACCAGACTGTGTTCTTCGATTTTTCCTGTTTTTTCTGTAAGGATTTTTGAGGAGAAATTTGGTGGAGTTCTTCACGACTCTAATTCTCACAGGGAGAAAAAGTCTCAAAATTTTGTGAGCTACAGAAACCCACCAACCTCCTGTGCAAATTGAGGACAAGTTCTGGAAATCCTGCTTTTGCTTTTCTGAAAGTGACTTTTGTGATTTGAATTGATGTCCTTTCTAAAAGCAAGAGTTTGAATTGATTCCTCTTTATTTTGGACACTAGACAACCAGGATTGTGACTCAAAAATCCCCACATATTTTATGGTACTTATCCATGCAAGCTTGGGGTACACATAGTTGTCTAGTTTTTCGGGTTTTTCATAATTCCTTTTAAACGATCTTGTCGAGGTTTTTGTTGGAGTATTTTGGGGGAATTTTTATTTGCGACCATTCACCCCCCCTCTGTTCGCCATCTCGGTCCTTCAATTGGTATCAGAGCCGGTTTTGCTCTTCCATAGATCTTGACCGGTCTCAAGAGCCATAGCGACGGACAAATATTCCACCAAGCCTCCAATCTTTAATGGAGTTGATTTTCCTTTTTGGAAGTCCCGGATGGAGTCATACATCACTGCCTAGGGCTACCTGATATGGCAGAAGGTGAAACTCCCGTATGAGGTTCCTGCTGATGAAAATGTCACGGCCATCAATATGGTTGACGTTGAGGCGAATGCTAAGGCAAGGAACATTCTCATACCGGTCTTAGCCGCGTGAGTATGATAGATTTTCACCTTCGCTCCGCTCACGAGATTTGGGTAACCTCGATGCTTACCATGAGGGCTCTACTCAAATCAAGACTGTGAGGCAGATTCAGTTCAAGCGCGAGTACAACAAGTTTGATCAACGCTACCGGTGAGAGTCTCGACGAGTGTTTTGGTCGGTTTACAAAGATTTTGAGTGACCTCCGAGCGCTTGGTTGCATATACCCGACTCGGACAATGCTCGCATTTCTTGACCGCACTCGACCTTCGGTTTGGGAGATGAAGGTGACCACCATCAAGGACACCACCGACTTATCGACTCGACTCTTGACGGGCTTTATTCCCGCCTCAAGACTCATGAGATCGATGTCGTCTCTCGGAAGACGAAATCTCACCGATGGCTTTGGTCACCGATCCCATTGGATCTTCTTCTTCCGATCCTTCTATTGGTTTCTCTCTTCCGCCTTTGCGAGCTAGCGATGACCAATCGAAAAATTTCGAAAAATGAGCTTGCTCTTCTCGCCGCAAGTTTTCTCATGCATACAAGAGGGTGAGAGAGAGGAAGAGAGGTGGCATGATCACCGCTTCGAGTGTGGTGGCCTCAACCACATTCGCGAACTGTCCCAAGCCGAGAAGGGCAAGAATGACGTTGGCGGTTCGGGCAAGAACGACTACACCGACAAGAACCGCAACAAGAAGCCTCCAGCTTCGTGAACCGCGCACGAGAAGAAGTACCGCAACTTCTCCAAGAACAAGAAGCTCTTCCACCGCGTCCTTGCCGCGCTTGACGACATCAACCTCTCCGACACGGAGACATGGAGCGACGAGGCGAGGATGATCCGCAAGAGAAGAAAGGCGGCGACGACTTCTCCAAGATGTGCTTCATGGCCGACACAAACGACATCGCGACTCGAGCTCTACAAATGACTCGGACGAGGTACCCTCCTATGACCAGCTCAACGAAGCTTTCGCAAATTAGGAAAATTTCATGCTAGAGCTAGAGCTAGGTGTACTGAGCTTGAGAAGGAAGTAGGTACCTTGACTCGGAGTTAGCTTCACTTAGATCTTCTCCTCCCGAGTCACCGATGATTGCTCTTGTGTGATGCTATTCTTGTGGAGTTGGAGAACCTAAGGACCATACATGATAGTGTGCTTGTTGAACTTGATGGTCTTAGGTTGAAGAATGCTAGCACTAGTTCTGTTGATGCTATTCTGTTGAGGCTAGTTTTCTTCATGCTCACTCCACTCCATCATGCTCTAATTGCCCTAAATTGCTTGCGAAATTGATGCCATGAGCGAACACCTTAGGAAGCTTTACGCTAGAAACAATGAACTTGAATCACATGCTTCTAAGGACCCAAATACCATGTGAGGGTCAGAAGCAATTAAAACTTGACAATGAAACCCTCAATGTCAAGTGTGCTAAACTTGCTAAGGACTTACTAGATAAGTCACAAAAATATTGCTTATGATGTAATCGAGATTGTGGGGACTTGGATAAAATCCATGTCGAGCTTAGGAAGAAATTAGAAGACCAAGCCCATAGAATTAGAGATGCTCCTTGCGCTTCTTGTGAGGCCCTCAAGATTGAGGCAGCCGTCTTTGAGGAGAAAATGCACGTCTTTGAGAGAGCTCATCTTTCCGGTTCTTCTTCCTCTCCTTCCCCTGCTCTTCTTGTGCTTCTTTCTTCCGAGATTGCCAAGATCTTATGAGCACTCTCGAGAAGTTTGTTGGAGGCAAGAAGAAGCTCAATCTTATTCTAGACCAATCCAAGATTAGTAGATTCAATCAAGGTCTAGGATTTGATCCCTTGGAGCACGCCGGCGCATCCTCCCACCATAGTGCGGCTCTAAGAGTGGTGAGATTGTGGTAGCTCCTGAGTGAGTACCACCGTGTTTAGGTCTCACTGGGTTGTCCATAGGACTTCGACTGTAAGGGTGTTACTCCTATTGCTTCCGCCTCTAGCAAGGCGAAGTACACATGCACCTTCCGTAAGAAGGATGGTCCCTAGTAGATTTTTGCTTCAGCGTGCCAAGATCACTCTGGCGTGAGCGTGTTGTCGCTCTTAGGGGTATTCAGTGGTCATCCCTGCACTTTGAGTGCTCCTAAGACACACACCGCTTCTAGACAGGTTAGAGAGTCGCTTTGTTTTGGGCAGCGCCCAGACTTGGTTTTCATGCTAGTTCTTCGAGTTTTAGTCCCGAGCTGTTCAGAGTCAATCTTTCCGCCGCCCTCTTGATATTCCTCGCTTTTCCCATCGAGGTAGATATCACGGCGTGAGGTGTTTTCTCGTAGGAGATCCAGCACCTTCTTCGGGATGGTCCGCTTTTGCACCACGGCGTGCCAACCCGCTTTGACTCCTAGATTATCTACCGAGTTGCTCTGATCGTGTGAGAGTTGAGCGTCAGAGAGACACTCGAGTCCGCCTTCTTCTGTGGTCGGTACTGAGGTGTCGATGGTTCAGATTTGGGTTCCTAAGTCTTCACTCTATCCCAAGATCGAGTCATCTTTCTCTCTTGTGTCTTGATCAGTTCGCTTGGATGGGAAGGGCGATGTTTGGATTGTTGACTCCGATTGTTCTCGCTATATGACCGAGATTCTCGTTGGTTCTCTTCCTAGTCCGAGCCCCGGTGATGAGTTAATCACTTTGGGGATGCATCTTCGTAGAGTCATTGCTAAAGGTACCATCTGCATTAACCAAAATTTCATTCTTAAAGATGTTGCCTTAGTAAGTAAGTCGCAATACAATCGCTCTCTGCTTCTCACCTTATCGATGACTCTTTCGAGGTAAGCTTCAAGAGTAATGCCCGAGAATCCTTGATTCATCGGAGGGTTAGTTTATGGATTTCTAGATTTGGGAGAGTCTTTCGTGCTGATTTTTCCGCTTCTTCCGAGACTCTCTTCGATGTTTGATTGCTTCGAGTTCCGTGATCTCTCCTTCCGCATAGGAGACTTGGTCACATTGGTTTTGATCATTTGACCCGAGTTAGCACCACGATCTCATTCGGGTTTGCCCAAACTCAAGATGGTCAAAGACTTAGTTTGCTCTCCTTGCCGACATGGCAAGATGGTTATCGCTTCTCATCCTCCAATCACCGTAGTGATGACTGATGCACCGTGACGCTTTTACATATGGACACCGTTGGTCCAAATAGAGTGCAACAATCAGGAGGGAAGTGGTATGTTCTTGTCATCGTTGATGATTTTTCTAGATTCTCTTGGGTATTCTTCATGGCCTCAAGGATGAGACTTTTCTCACTTCAGGGTTTGATCAAGAGGTTGTCTATTGAGCTCCTGTGTGCATTACGAGCTATACGCAGTGATAATGGCACGGAGTTCAAGAATTCCTACTTTGAGAGTTTTGTGTGGAGTCCGGTTTAGAGCATCGCTTCTCTTCTCCCTATGCCCTCAGCAGAATGGCGAGTGGAAAGGAAGAACAGACCACGGTTGAGATGGCCAGACGATGCTAGACGAGTACAAGACTCTAGGAAGTTTTGGGTGAGGCTATAGCTACGCTGCCATGTTTCTAATCGCGTGTTTTGAGAGCACATTTGCATCGCACTTCTTATGAGTTGAGGTATGGGCGAAAGCCCAGGTGTCTCATTTTCGCTTTTGGTTGCAAGTGTTTTATCTTAAAGTCCTGTAACCTAGATAAGTTTGAGTCTCGCTCTTCCGATGGTATCTTTCTAGGTTACTCGACTTCTTCTCGTAGCTATAGGGTCCGGAGTGTTGATGCATAGGATCATAGAGACCGTGATGTGACCTTTGATGAGGCTAGCCCAGAGCTAGACCTCGATATTTCGTGCTCTTCTTATCCCTCCGAGACCATCTTTGTAGAAGATGAGGATGATGGAGATGATGGTGTTCCACCGGATCCAGTTCCTCTATACCCGAGGTGCCTCCTGCTTCCATTTCGCACCTCGGGAGACCACTCTTGCCTTCCGACTCTCCTTCAAACGAGTGGCTCGCTCCTACCTCTTCTGCATGAGGTAGAGGCCACTACGCTCGGTCCTCCCGTCATATCCAGAAGCTCATCCACCGATCGATCATTGGTGATCTGCTTGAGCGCGTCACTCGCTCAAAATCAGGTTTGTCCAGCCGCCTCCACTCGCCTTTGTTGCCTCCTTTGAGCCGAAGGATGTTTCTCATGCATTATCCGATGAATCGTGGATTAATGCTATGCATGAGGAACTTGAGAACTTTGAGAGGAACAAGGTATGGCAGCTTGTCGAGCCCCATCCGTCATAATGTTATTGGGACCAAGTGGGTGTTCAAAAACAAGCAGAGAGGATGGGGTTGTCATTCGCAACAAGGCTAGGCTAGTTGCACAGGGTTTTTCTCGTGTTGAGGGTCTTGACTTTGAGGAGACCTTTGCCCTCGTAGCTAGACTAGAGGCTATTAGGATCCTGCTTGCATTCTCTGCATCCCAAGGCTTCAAGCTCTATCAAATGGATGTCAAGAGTGCATTCCTCAATGGCTATATTGAGGAAGAGGTTTATGTCAAACAACCTCCAGGATTCGAGAACCCCAAGTTTTCGAGTCATGTATACAAGCTCTCCAAAGCTTTGTATGGACTCAAGCAGGCCCCCAGAGCATGGTATGAGAGGCTCAAGTCTTATCTTCTCAGCCATGACTTCAAAATGGGCATAATAGACAAAACTCTGTTCATCAGACACCATGAGTCTCATGTTCTTCTTGTCCAGATTTATGTGGACGATATCATTTTTGGTGGCTCGTCTCATTCGCTTGTGTCTCAGTTTTCTGAGGTGATGAGCACAGAGTTTGAGATGAGTATGATGGGCGAGTTGAGCTACTTTCTTGGCTTCCAAATCAAGCAGACTCGGGAGGGTACTTTCTTGCATCAAGGCAAATATACCCGTGACCTCCTGAGGCGCTTCGACATGTCCGATGGGAAGCCGGTGATGACTCCTATGGCCACCACTGCTGTCCTCGAGCCCGATGAGGATGGTGAGCCTCGCCGATCAAAAGGAGTTTCGAGCATGATCGGCTCCTCTTGTACCTCACCGCTTCGAGGCCGACATACATTTTGTCGTGTGTCCGTGGCGCTCGATTTCAAGCTTCTCCTCGCGCCTCTCACCGCCAGCGGTCAAGCGATCTTCGTGTACCTTCGTGCTACCACCGATTATGGTATTTGGTACTCTTCATCTTCTTGTCTATCTCTTAGAGCCTTTTCTCGATGCCGACTTTGTCGGGTCAGAGGATAGATAGGAAGAGCACTTCTGCACTTGCCAATTCATTGGCACTTCTCTTGTTTCTTGGTCATCTAGGAAGCGATCCGAGTTGCACACCAATCACCGAGGCCGAGTATGTTGTCGCAGACTAGTTGTCAGAGCAGTGCTCTGATGAGATCGACCTTACGGACTATGGGTTAGAGATAGAGAGTGTGCCACTTTTCTGTGACAACACTTCAGCTATTTGCATTGCTAAAAACCCAGGCAACATTCCCTACCAAGCACATTGATATTAGATATCACTTCCTTAGAGACCATGTGGAGAAGGGAGATATCGCGCTCATCAGAGAGAGTGACCTTCGCTAGCCGATATTTTCACCAAGCCTTTGGATAGCTCCAGATTTGTTGCCTTGAGGAGTGAGCTTGAGTCGTGAGCCCTTACGGCCTTTCGTGAGGGGGAGCCGGTTTGTATATTATGTATTATATGTTTTCTTCCAGCTTTTCTTTTCTTTGTGTTTCTTCCGGGTGACTTTGGGCTTGTTTTCTTGAGTTGAGTTCACTCACTTAGACTTCTGCATGCCTTGCATTGACCTCTTATCTTGTGCTTTAGGTTGCTATCATGCGTGATTAGTCTGTTCTCTCTTCTCTCTAGGTTGAGTTCCCTCACAGCCTTATAAGTCTAGCGTATTGGGCCTCCGGGTAGACAGTGGTCTGTGCACTCCTTAGTTGGGATCTAGAGTCACTTCCTATGTCACCACTGGGAAGATAAGAGCGAGTCCGAGCCGTAGTGAGTCTCTTCTATCTTTCTATGCTCTATAGCCATCCGCTTTGCGCTTCTCGACTTCTTCTCCTCATTCTGCTTTTCTCGTTATTATTGAGTTTATTCGGTTTTCTTTATGCCTAATCTTGATAATAACTCAACTTTAACCAGATTTGAGCTTAAAATTGATTCATTTGTTGAGGGAGAGTTTGGGAATCTGTTCATGCATTGCATTTAGACTGCATTTTCTGCTTTATGAGCTTTGTCTATTATGCAATTGATTTCTTCTTCATGCTATACACCATGCTACATCATTTGAAGAAAATCACTAGCTTAGGTATGTCCAAGTTCATTTAACTTGCTAAACTTAAAAATGAAATAAGCCTTAAATGAAAAACTTGATGAAACTTGTTGCTTTTACTTGCTAGGTTTCTTCTCTAGAGGTTTGTGCCATAATTTGAGAAATTTAGGAGTTCTCTAGAGTCCCTATAGCAACTTGGGTGAAACTAGTTTGATCCATGCAGAGTCCTTCAATTGCTCATGAATCGTTGTGCTAAAATGAAAATTAAACAAAATTGACTCTTCTTGTGCACATACGACTCAACACCTTGTATTCACAAGACCGCTTCCCATTGCACTTGGGATGAACTTGAATACATCGTGTTTGACCTAGACCATCCTCTTAAGAGCTCATCTTGAGATGGTCGATACGGCTTGAGTCAATTGGTTGTCAAAAGAAAATGCAAATAAATTAAAAACAAAGACATATGTGGGTAAAGAATGCAAATAATGTCAAACATTTGCACCCCGCTATGTCTTGTATGATGATAAATCAAAATTTGCATTAAGTGATAAATGAGCCCGAAGGACCTTGTATGCTCTTCTAGATTCCCAACGTGTTGAGTAGGTTGAACTCTAGGTTTTCCTTTGATTCTTAGAGTGGCTATTCTTCTATTTTTGAAACTAAAGCTAAGTGTTGCACTTGTCAAATCTTGCTAAAATGAAATATTCAAAACTAAGCTCAGATTTGCACTTGGACATGTCTTAGTTTAGTCATCTTCTGAAATTGACAAGCTTGGTGTAATATCCTTCCATTTTGATCAAATGGATAATCTTCAAAGCTCTTTGAATTGCATTTCATGCATACATAAAAAAAATTGATGCCTATATTGCCAAAAGGGGGAGAAAACGTAGAAAAGGCATCACTAAAAGATAAAATGTGAATGCTTATTTGGTTATTATGATCTTTGTAAAACTATGCTACTACTTCGTTGGATCATAATCTCATAATCACATTTGACATGTTTAGTTGGATTTTAGAGTTTTTGTTGAAAACTTGCTCTTTGTTAAATTTAACTCTAAAATCTAAATTCCTCTTCGTCAACTTGGTCATGGTTCTAATTTCTATCTTTGGACCAAGTTTGACTTTGCAACTAAAAATTGCTTTCTTTTTCATTTTCTTCAAACTCAAATTTATGCCTTTTGTGTGGTTTGTCAATATACTCATCAAGGGGGAGATTGAAGGACCATGTGGAGGTCCATCCATATTTGTGATGAGTATTTGACTTTATTTGAGCAAGGTGTGCTCAAGTTTGAGTTTGATTTGGATTGATTTTCAAAATAAAGCAATTTGAGTTGTCTCTACCAGGAGTGGCAGTACCGGTCGTATGGACGCGGTAGTGATGAGTTGGATGGTTTATTACACATCATTGTGGGCATTGCTATGTGAGGAGTTTCCTTGTTTTTGATGGTTGCAGGACGACGGTGCTAGGTCATGGTGAGGCGAAGGATGACCGGGACTAGGCGAGGAGCGTCGGAGGTCTAGACGGTTGGGAGATCGCCGGAAGATGATCGGAGACGGAGTCCGGGCAAGTCAAGAAGACAAGGAAAGGAGTTGATGCTAGCTAGATGCCGCGTGGATCAATGAGGGCCGTCGGATTGCGGTCTAGTTGATAGGTTAGCGGGTCTAGGTAGTATGCTTTGAGTAGAGAACATCTTTTCTTTCAAGTTCCAACTTTGTTCTGAACTTGTTCTTCGCGCAGCAGTCAGTGTTTGATTTTTGTAAAAATATAGAAAAATCCTTTTTGAGTGATTCTTGTTGGAGGAGGTGCGGAACTCTGATATCCGCTTACAGAAAAATTTTGGAGTTCACTTGTTGCACCGTTTGGGTGTCATGAGGTGAAAACCGAGCCCCAAACTTTCTGCTCGAAGTTTTTGACCAGACTGTGTTCTTCGATTTTTCCTGTTTTTTCTGTAAGGATTTTTGAGGATAAATTTGGTGGAGTTCTTCACGACTCTAATTATCACAGGGAGAAAAAGTCTCAAAATTTTGTGAGCTACAGAAACCCACCAACCTCCTGTGCAAATTGAGGACAAGTTTTGGAAATCCTGCTTTTGCTTTTCTGAAAGTGACTTTTGTGATTTGAATTGATGTCCTTTCTAAAAGCAAGAGTTTGAATTGATTCCTCTTTATTTTGGACACTAGACAACCAGGATTGTGACTCAAAAATCCCCACATATTTTATGGTACTTATCCATGCAAGCTTGGGGTACACATAGTTGTCTAGTTTTTCGGGTTTTTCACAATTCCTTTTAAACGATCTTGTCGAGGTTTTTGTTGGAGTATTTTGGGGGAATTTTTATTTGCGACCATTCACCCCCCCTCTGTTCGCCATCTCGGTCCTTCAATAAGAAACAAGTTTCGAACCACAATGATAATTAATAGATAAGTTGTAAGTCTGAAAGTAACAAAAGTAACAAAGTCATTTATGATTCGAATCAGCCATCCATGTTATCATCTAATACAAATTCATCCTCTTCATAACTTGCTCCACCCTCATGAGTAGACAGTGGAGTCTCATCATCATCCAATTTTGCATCATCAACCACATAATCTTGATCATTTCTAGCATCATTTTCACTCTCATGCTCTAGCTCATCAACATTACCAGCAACTTTTGACTTTAAACACCGAGCATAAGTGATATGGAGCCTATGGACTAGTCACTAGACCTGCTAGCAACAACATCACCTCAGGATCTCCTAGGATAATTGCGACCTCTTTCACTGTATGAAGCACTAATGGCTTCATTAATATGAGCCCAAGTTAGATGATCACCGCCACCGATACCGCCTTGATGAACCAGTTTAGCACTAATGTCGACCCATTCATTATCCCATTGATATACTTCTAGGATCAATGGGTTGGATTTCTTTCCTTTAGAGCCTTGCTCACGCAGCTTTTGGAACCTAGTTGCCATCTTTCGGTTGTATGAAATGTACACCAACTTATTCAATCTCTTGTGCTCTAAATGGTTTCTCTTTTTGGTATGGATCTGCAAACACAACAATACAACATACAAGAAGCATGTCAAAGGCGACTGCAATCAACATACAGAGTTACAGACTCATTGATTTGTCCAGTAAAGTATTCTAGGGTCATTGATTTGTCCAGTAAAGTATGCTACCTACTTACAAATGCAAACATGCTCCAATTGCGCTTGCACCCAAATGCCGAACAACAAAAATTAATGATTTGTTTTGCTAAACATTGAAGCTCATAAGCAAGGCCACCATATGCACCCTACCAAATAACTACTACATTACTTATCTACTTGCTAGTGCATTACTAGTACTACACTATTGCCTAATGCTGTTACTGCCTACTACTGTTACATTACTAGTACTACACTAGTGCCTACTACTACTACATTACTAGTACTATACTACTGCTACATTGTTAGTACAACTACTACATTACTAGTCAGCACGGTATTGCATAGAAGCACAGAGCGGACCAGCGGAGCAGAGCAAGGAAGAAGGAGAGGAGAGGGGTGGGGATCGGAGCAGAGTAGGGGAGGAAGTAGAGGACAAGGGAGCACGGGAGGAAGGAGGGGAGGATGCACTCACCGGTGATACACGGGCGAAGGTGGTGGCAGATGGGTAGCAGCGACGAAGGATGGGCTCAGCTCCGCTAGCTTTGGATAGAGGGCTAGCGGCGGCGGCGAACGGGTTTAGCTTCACTTGATCTGGACTGGAGGTGGCTAGGGCTCCGCTGCGCTCGATCTGCTAGGGTTCAGCCACTCCAATCCAATTGGTATATCTGTATCACCTCTCCATCTGAATGTGGGCCATCAAGTCGCACGGCTAACAATGTATGATTAGTCAGTGCTAGTTACCGATTAGTCGTTCGGCCGCCGGACTAGTCATTCCAATTGAGTCAAGCAGCCTAATCATCCTCCATATATTGATTGGATGTCTAATTGTAGATCAGTCGACGACTTAATAACATTGTTGATAGCCCAAATGCCGCACACTATTTACATGAGACATGATGAAGCACTTAGCGCTGAAACCTAGCATTTTCACTGCTGTGTCTAATTATCCAATCCGTTATCCCATTTCAACTATTGAATTTGCATTAATCGATTTCTTAGAGTCACGCCTGATAAAATAACAAAAGTAAATTGCTTCAACATCAGCACCTTCACTATGGTTTAAACTGGCTTCCCAAGCGTCATGTTATGCATCATCTCCATTTCCTAACAGATCCCAACCACAGAAATCCTCAAATCAACCAAACTTTCATTATTGCAGAATGAATTGTTAGAAACTAGTGTATGTGGAGAATTTGTTAGAAAAAGAGTTATAAGTGCAGAAGTGCAGTGTGCTTTTTGCAACTGTGAAAAGGAGTTATTGTTGCAAAAACTTTTTGCACAATAGACAGTCTAAAATGATCAGAAGTGCAGTGTGCAGGAATTGGGACCCATTACAAACTGGCGTACACTTGTACTGTACATGAGTACAGAGTTCACAATCAAAGATGAAGGAAATCATAATGCAAGTAGGAGTTATCTGTATCTTCTTAAAAACAACCCAATGATGATGCTCTGTATTACTTCAATTAAGACACAATGCGTGTCACCACCTACTCAGAGCTGTCTGATCGAAAAATAGATGCACAACAGCACAAGAATACATTAAGGATGCACGGGCGCGGGGAGAATTGGAAAAAAGGGGGGAAGGGAAAAAAATGAGGGATGGTGGAAAACTGGTGGAAAAAAGGGGGAAAAAGGGAGAAAGGAAAAAAAGGGAGAAAACAAAATAAAATTGTGAAATTCAAGTAATTAAGTAAAATTATGAATGCTTAAATATTTGGGATGCTCGAGAGAAGAACTTTGCACCACCTTCTGCTCGTTTGTATTTAGTCATTGCCTTCTAACTCCTGAAAAATTTGCCTAGCTCATATGAAAATCCTCCCCGACCATTGCTCATCACCTTCGACTCTCTATGTCACTCTCTCGGGTTTACTCTCATTCTCTAAGTCCCTTTCTCTCCCTTTCCTCGGCCAGCACTATGTCTA
Source organism: Otatea glauca (assembly GCA_036346275.1). NCBI lineage: Eukaryota > Viridiplantae > Streptophyta > Magnoliopsida > Poales > Poaceae > Otatea > Otatea glauca. The sequence continues at coordinate 62,764,294 of CM070715.1, forward strand.
GCTCTCAACACTCCTCTCGCTGCTTGCTCGCTCGTTGCTCTCTCTCGTTCTTTCCTTGACCGACGGCGCTCCACGCTCTCTAAACTCCTCTCACCGCCTCGTTCGCTCATCGCTGAGAGAGATTGAGAGAGAGAGAGCAATGGGCAAGAGAGTTGAGAGAGATTGAGAGAGACAGGTGAGAGAGATTAAGAGACAGGTGTGAGAGAGGGAGAGCTGAGAGAGGAAGCAAAGGGGGAGAGAGAGCTGAGAGAGATTGAGAGAGATGCATGGGCGAGAGAGATTGAGATAGACAAGTGAGAGAGGGGAGATATCTGAGAGATTGAGAGAAATGAGCGAGAGAGATTCAAGAATGAATAAAATTTAGTTCCTTTTCCCCTAATATTTGTGTCCACTGCCTTAGCCTCATGCATCTTCGGCTCCTTTCCTCTCGTCGCAATAGCATTGACGTCTTGTACCATTTTCACATGTAACATCCCGAAAATTTCAAAAATATGGAAAATAAAAATTTGAAAATTGAAAATAAAATTGAATAAAAATTTCAAATTGAAACCAATATTTTCATTCTAATCATCATCTTGTCTTCATCCTCATGTATTCAACCTAAAATAAAAGAGCAAGATATTGCATTAAAGTTTTCATCCAAAATAAACAAACTTTAAAGTTAAGTTCGAAATGTAAATCTTATTTTGAAATTCCATATTTTCAGAACATTCTCGAATTCTGGGTTTTCAGAAAATGGATTATAAAAATTGTTATCTTTTACTCTATAACACAAAATCCAAAATCACTTAAGAGATAAAATCTGGAGAAAAAAATTCACATAAATCCAAAATCATCCCTGGTCATCTCCAGGAATTCTCAAATGCATGTGAACTCAATTAGTGTTGAAGGGAAATAAAAAGCAGAATTGATTTAAAATAATATTAACAAATGTCAAAGCTTTATGAAAACAAATAAAATAGCATGCCATGAATCTTATTGCACATTTGAATTTATCTTTGAATTCATTCATTGTTTCAAGATTTGACTTTTGGAATTAAATGACTTTCAAATATCTAAACTAACACATTAATGAAACTCAAGGAAACACCAAACAACATCCTATATAAAATATTTTTTTAAAATAGTAGAGCCCAAGTGATGAATAAATATAATTTTTCCAGAATTTTTACACACCATTTAGTCAGCCCAAAAATTCAAAAACAGCATGAAAATCAGCCAAATTTGAAGAATTACTGTTCTTAAACTATACGATATAATCAAGTGAAACCAAAGAAAATGGAAAGTAGACTCCTTTGGCTACCAGCACAAAAAGTTGGGAAATTGTTGAACTAACTTAGCACCCTTGCCAAGCCTGCCCAACTTCCATGCCGAAATGGGACATAAATGACTTCAAGTGCCAAATGCAACCGTTGCAACTGATGGAGACTGCAGGTGTGCATCTGGCAGGGGACTCCACATGGTCCCGGACCCACTGGTCAACCCCTCTGCCTCTCCCTCTCTCCCTCCTCTCTCTCTCCTAGCTTCTGCCCGAGCGACGCTGCGGCAGACCTTCGGCGCCACGCGGCTTAGCCAGCAGGCCTCACAAGCTCCGTCTCCTGCCCATACCGTGCCTCACCTGCTCCCCTGTGCTACCATAAAGCCGCCCGAGCCTTCCTCCTCTCCTTTTGCTCGCTGCGTCGTCGCTCCTCCCGCTACTGCAAGCTCGTCGGAGCAGGAACAAGGCAGCGAGCCACTCTCTCGCATGTGCAGACATTAGGTAAGTTCCTTGCCTTTGTTCCTACCGGAGCTAGTCTCCTTGGCTTAAGTTCCAACCGGCTAGCTCTGGTTGCCTGAGCCTGCTCGTGTTTCCTCCATGCAAGGTCCACTGTGAACTGTGATCGACGCCCACGCCGCCGCCCCCGCTGCTCCCATCTCCAGCCGCCGGTGTAGTCACGGCCAGCTCCGGTGGTCGCTGCCGTCGCCAAGGACTGCCCCCAGCTGAGCCCACCTCCTTGCAGTTCACGCGCCAGCAAGCTTCGTCATTCCCAGTCGCCACACCTCGCCATTGTTTTTCCAACCGAGTTTTAGGGTTAGAAGAGAAGAGGTAAGCTCAAGTATTATTCCACGCCCTTTAGTCACAAGTGACATCAAAGCTCAGTGGTTGAAGTCCTCTGAGTTTCAGCCGAGACGTCCTCAGTTCGAATCCATCTCAGCCATTAAAATTTTTATTTTTACCTTCAGCAATTCAAATGTTCATATCTTTTGATAGGAATGTACAAATGAAGTGATATCAGTTTCTAAATTTAAGTTTTGAAATGAGGAATTAGAATATGAAATAAAAAGTTATATGTTACTTGTAGAATTTTTTTTATTAGGGTTTGAATGCTAGGCCCTAAATAAGTGTTATGAAGGAAGTATACCTTCTCTTGATCCATAAATCATGAAATAAATACCATAAGTTACTGCAACCCTATGCACTCCATTTCTGCAAAAATATTTATGTTTGAATCTATTTTGTATCAAAAATTGATTGTTTAAAACCCTTACTGACATGCAAGATTCAAATGATTAAAATACTATGCAAATGAGCTCAAAATTTGATGAAACAAGTTTAGTTACACTCCTAAGATTACATAGATCATAATTATATAAAAATATTTAGATTTCACTTAAGTATGCACTATTTGCTAGTTGTTCAAACATTCAATCGGTAACATGATCAAACGGCTATAACTTTCGCAAACGAACCTCAAATTCGACAAAATCAAATGGTATGATCTTAAAATGACATGTAATTGCTTGCTGTGCATAAATGACATCATTTTGAACAATTTTAAGTTAAGCCATATTAAGCCTTAATGACCATATACATGAAAAACATTTCAAATAAATGTGAAATATCGCGGGACCAACTTTTAAACACTTTTAGGGATATCCCTTACTAATGTATGAAAAATGGTTAGATTATCCCATAAGGTGCAGCCGCAATCAAAGAATGAAAACTGGACAATAACTGCGCGATCGACATAATCATTTAAGCTTTTTTGACGAACCATAAAATATCTTGTATAAATGGAAAATAATGAGATAATAGCTCAGTAGCATCCTATAATGCTTAAGCCTTTTCGGCAATCCGTAAAATATCTCGTCCAAATGCAAATTTAAAGGAATCAGAATCAGAGTTTAGTATATATATACTACCATATTTTGCAAAAATATCTTAATTATAACTTGCTTTTCATCTGAATCCTACTAAAGCAAAACCCTTCAAAGACTCCAAACTGCACTAAGACTATAACACTTAAGCACTTTCAGCAGCTTGAAAAACAACTCGGCTAAACCTAAATTTTGGGGGAATCGACCCAGAATCATAAACCAGTATATGGACAACCAAAATATGGAAAAACATTTTAATTTCAACTTACTTATCATATAAAACTTGCTAGAGTAAAAACCCTAAAAGATAGCGTTGCTAGAATCGTTTATATGGACGAATAAAGTCGGAAGTCTTAAACCGAAACATCTATAATGCAAGAATCGTCACATAACCAAGTAGTAACAGCCAATACCTTAAAAATTTCAGATCTAACATGTAGGAATTACTCCCATGCATGAATACTTAAAGCTAAGTACCAATCAAGCAAAACCTTTTAACTAATGATACTTTTATTCATCCAAATAATTTTAGCATCTATAATTCGAAGTTATACATGCAAAGATACATAATTTTAGCCTCTTGAATTCGTAAATAGCCTTAGCTATGATTACAACTTTAGCTTCTTATAATAGAGAATGAAAGTAACGCATTCAAGAAAAGGCCTCACATAAACAAAGTGCTAATGAAATCATAATGAAAGTGATAAATCAAGAACTCACAATCACCATATTCTTCTTGGTGAGTTTTTATTTGGTATTTACATCTGATTTCTTTTTGCCCCATTTGAATTGGTGTTATTTGCTTTTGTCTCGGTTCTTATTATTCGACTCATAGACGACGATAATTCGGATTCAGTCATTAACGACGTCGACTACAACCCGGATTATAATCCAGAAGAAGAGCAACCAGGCAAGCACCCTCCTTTGATCATGTTGATCCCATATTTGCAAAGTTATGTTGTTTTATCAAACTATATGTATGCGTGTATGTTTTAAACTTGCTATGTTGTAGGTAATGGTAGCTAAATCTAATTGAGTGCATCTCCTTTACCTTGTCATTTGATTACTTGCCATTGTAACCTAGTTATGGTGTAGACAATACTTGATGTCACTTGGATAATACTTGTGAATTATCTTATGCTCATGGTTAGACATGCTCACTAGAACGTCTTTTAAATGATGGGACACATTTTCAATCCAGCTTGGCAACTTGGTTTAAATGAACGGAACCGAGGTATGGTTTTCGTGTAATTTCGTAAAATTCCAACTCAAAACTTATGATTTAGACGCGGGCGAGTTATGGTTAAACTTGAGGCTTGAAAAGGACCTCACGCGTAGTTAGGGGGAGATTCTCGCCTAGGTCAGTTAAGGACCGAACTTGATGCAATCACCTAAGTGTTTTGGTGCAACCACATGTGCTAGTATGGGATAGCCTAAACTCACTAGATTAGTTAGAGTTTAGCCTTGCATTTTGGTAGGCCGAAGTAGTATGGACGATCCGATGGACTGGTATCGTTCTAGGTGCTCCCTTCACTGAGGTGTTGGGCCCCAAGCATTCCAATACAACGGTGTATGCCTTGTCACGGTGAGAGTTCACGATGGGGAACCATCGGTTCAGGATCTCCGGAACTATGGCGAGGGTTTAACATCATTGTCGCTGGTGCAAGGCTAAGCTTTAACTAGTTGAACGATTTCGTCACAGTCTAGCAAATCGGATACGGTACATATCGCGAGGCATGGTTGACATGATTGGTAGAATGTATCATGTGGGTAAAGTGTACACTCTCTGCAGCGATTAAAATCTAATTAATTAGCCGTGCTCGCGGTCATGAGCAATTTGGGAAAATAATGTCAAGTATAGTCTTGTTTTTGTAAAAACTTTTGGAAATGGTTTTGGAATGGATGGGTATACTCATGAGCCAAGGGTGGCTGTTTTTACTCGCTATCCGCAGCCAAGGAGGGCTGTGGAATGATGGATATGAACTGTACTTACTGTTATTAGCTTCCTATTAAATGCTCTTTACAATTCCGTTACCATTTTGTGCAACATTCACTTGTTAAACAAAATCTGCTTTATGCTGAAAATGAGACTAGTGTAGAAGCTTGTTATCCTTGTTCTAGCCATGCATTTACAATATTTCCATACACTAAAGTCTTGCGAGTACATACGTGTACTCACGGTTGCTTAACCTAAATAATATAGACGACGGTATGGAAGAACACCTCGACAACACGTACATTACTTCGGGGTTCGACGATTATGTTGATGGATGAACTTGGGCATTTCCAAGTCAGTTGCCTATGGGTTATCGGATGGGCATACCGCTGTCCCCATTTTTGTATATGTTTGTTCTCCGCTGCAATTTACTTTTGGACTTGTAATATTTGGCTGGTGGGCCATTATTTGTAATAGTAAGTAGTTGTAATAGTTGTAGTTTATGTTTATGCTACATCAACTGCTTAGTTTCATGTGTATGTGTTGCGATACATCTCGAATGCGGGATATGTGGGTGCTAGGCGTTGATCTTGGGAGCTAGCACTAGACACATATCCGGGTACCTGGAATTGTTTTCAACCATCTAATGCATAAACTCGAGCGGTCGTCGTTCTTTGACTATTGCTCGCGCTCCCCTTGGTGAGTGTGGGTGATACCAAGGTTCTGAGATGGACGGCGAGTACTATGCTTGGATGAGTTGCTTCCAATCCCGATATGGTTGTTCGGAATGGAATCAAAACTCCCTTGGTTGCGTAAGTGTGTACAGTGCAACTAGGTGGCTCATATTTGCTTGAGTGAGGGCCATCTGGTTAATACTCCGTGCACGGGACTTTTGGGTGACAGTGATCATACACTTAAGTGGAGTATGGGTGTCATCTCTGAGTCCAACGCACGAGCGAGGATCGATTCGTATTTCCAGGTGCCCACACCACACTAGCCCAATTTCCACTTATCAACTACCACATGCAGCTAAATTACTAGAACATGGAAACTTACTATGCTAGGGCCTTCCCATAAAGGAACATGTGGTTGTGAAGGATCGAAATCGGCGACTAGAGAGGGGGGGGGGGTGAATAGGAGCCAAATAAAAATTTCCGCCTAAAAATCTCTTCTAGAAACTAGTTCTATGAAGCAAGAATTTCAGCAACCCGAATAAGCAAAAATTTGAAACTTGGCTGTCAAGAAACGTGAATAACTTTAAATATACTTATCCAAATTGCACTACTACAGAAAGGCTTATATTAGACACCTCATCATAAACGGTTCCTCAAAACCGTATGTGACGATGAACATCACTAACGGTTCTATATTGAAACCGTCAATGACATCATCACAGACTGTACTCTTCAAAAACCGTCGGTGATATATATAAAACCGTCTGTGGTATCCTGCATTATCCCAGATGGTTTTATAATAAAACCGTCTGTGATAGATCACTAACAGTTTTATTATAAAACCATCTGGGATTCTATGTTTATCACTGGCGGTTTATGAATAGCACCGTCTGTGATATTTCTCAGCGATATATAATACAGAGACCCGAGCACTTGGTGCATTTTAGTGTTTCGGGATCTATCTTTCATTTGGCTGTGGATGTGAGGCGATTTAGTAAAAGAAGACAATTAATTTTGAAGGGTGATTGAAGATCCATTTGATTTTGGTGATCTAAGGTTAGTAATGGGGTCTAATTGCATTATATTCAAGATCTAGCTTGGTATGGAGAGAATTTGATGATTTTTTAGATCTAGTTTGTAGATCCATATGTTCTTTTTTATATAAGGGTAGTAATGGATTCTAATTGCATTATATTCAAGATCTAGGTTGGTAAGGAGAGAATTTGAAGATTGTATATAGATCTAGATTCTAGATCCATGTTTTCTTGGTGATTTAAGGTTAGTAATCTCTTGGGTTCTAATTAATTGTTTTATATTCGAGTTATTACTTGGAAGAGAATTTGAAGATTTTTTTAGATCTTGCATGTAGATCCATGTGTGATCTTGTTGATCTAAGGTTTAGTAATGGGTAATTACATTACATTTAAGATCTAGCTTGGTAAGGAGAGAATTTGAAGATTGTTTACATCTAGCTTGTAGTTCTATGCATGTGCATGTTCTTAGTGATCAAAGGTTAGTAATTGGTTAATCTAACTACATTATTATATATAAGATTAGGGTAGCTAGTTTGGTGAAGAGAGAATTAATTTAAAGATTGTGTTTAGATATTTACGAATATGTGCATATATAAAGACACCTAGTGTACTTTAATATTTAACACTAAATGCTATACACGTAGCGTAGATGGACCGAAGTGCAGTTTATGTCTTGTCCGTGCATTGACTGTGAGAATCTGAAGATGTTTCGAAACTCTGCGCAGATCGAAGCACACTTGATTCTGAGGGTTTTCAAAAGGAGGTATACATGTTGGACCAGTTACGGTGAAGAGTACGATATACAGGAAGTAGGTAGCATTAACATCATCGACAAAGTCAATGATATGCCGGATGATCATACCGATTATGCTTCCGGTGAGGATAGGTTACAGGACGATAATCTGAATCAGATGCTGCGCCACGCAGATGGGAACCGTGATGACAGAGAATATGGCAAATTCTGGGACTTGATGGAGGACTAGTAGAAACCTTTGTTCCCAGGCTGCAAGTCGAAATACACAAGGTTGTCATCCGTGCTTGAACTGCTGAAATTGAAGGCATGCAACGGTTGGTCCAACAAGAGTTTCACAGTGCTGTTACGTCTATTGGCGGACATGCTTCTAGAGAGAATTGAGTTGCCGACAACCACCTACAAATCTAAGAAGATTCTTTGTCCCTTGGGAATAGAAGTAGAAATAATACATGCATGTCCGAACGACTGTATCCTGTACCGCAAAGAGTATGCAAACTTGCATGTATGTTCTATGTGCAACGCATCCCGGTACAAGCATAAGAGTCATTCAGATGATCCCGGTCCAGAAAGAACAACTCGAGGAAGCTAGCTACACACACGTCGATCATCGTGACGGGCTAATTTTTATACAAAAGAAAAACAAGTGGAGTTTAACATAATAGATTTATTTGTAATGAGACACTCGAAATTCGAAACAACTTTGTATATATATGCATCTGATTTATTTAACAAAGTTCCCTTTCTTTTACCGATGTTGCTTCATCTACAATTCTATATACATTATACATTATCCTGTGAAGATGTTGTAGGCCAAAAAGGCCAAACTCTAGTTTTACCTCAGCAATAAAAGGTTTGGGATAATCAACATCATAGAAGGTTCTATTCTATAACTGTCTTGATAGAAATATATCACAGACGGTTCTATAGAGAAATCGTCTGTGATAATTTACTATCACAGACGGTTATAGAATCAAACCGTCTATGATAAAATACTATCATAGACGGTTCTATTTTAAACCATCTATGATATTCCTTATCACAGACAGTTATAAACTTGAACTGTCTGCGATATACTTTCTATATAAGGGTCCATAGCGCAGATCGATTAGTTACCACTTCTCCGGCGCTCAAAACCCTAGCCGACGCTTCGTCTCATGCCGTCGGTCCCCTCGTTGGTCTCCTCCCGCCCGCCCGCCCGCGCCGACCTACTCCCCCCGTGCGGCGACCTCTCCCCGCGCTGGCCTCCTTCCCCGGTGCGGCGACCTCTCCCCGCACCGACCTCCTGCCCCCGTGCGGCGACTGTTGCCTCCTCGACTGCATGGTGCTGGCCCTCCATTTCTGCTCCTCCACGCCTCCCTCCGCCGCCACCTCCGATCGACGCCACCATGTCTTCCCCAAGAATCAACGGTAGTTCTCCCTCCCCTCAACAGTTAGGTATCTGTAGGTTTTTTATCTCATGGTACCTGAGCATCACATTGAATGTTTGTTGTATCATTCATTATAGCTTTGGCAATGCCAAAGTCAATTAGTTTCAATGAGCCCCTCATAAGAAAAAAATTGGTAGGTTTCAAATCGGAGTGCACTATCCATTCCTCATGTGTTGTATTGACAGCTTCAAGCATTTGCTAAAGCACAAACAAAAACAAGAGAAAACTGAGAAGGCATAGGAATATACAAAATTCAGAACAAAAATGAACTGAAGTGAAATTTACACATGACAATATTATATAATCTATCATAGTTGGCCATGTTACTTCCTACTCTATCATATAAGAATGAAACCATATTGCACAAAGGTGTTCTGTGCCTCCCTTTATTTCAATGAATTTGCTCAGTACACTGCACAAACATGGAAAATCAACACAAATTACCGTGTAAGTGTTGCGTTATGCAGAATAGGTCATAATGAGCCAGAGAAAGTTATAGCAATTCAATACTTATCAGTTCACTCATGACACCATGTTTCGAAAAACTACTTGCTATACTTCGATTTGTACTATTTGCAACTCTGTTTTGTTAATTGACTATACCGACATACTTGTGTGTAGGTTTCACTGGATTCTCATTGTAATTCATCCAAGAATGAATTGGGTTATTTACCTTGATTCCTTACAGAGTGGCAGCCACAACTTAAATCCTATCGCAAAATGACTCAACAGGTAATTAATCACGTTTCCTCCATAGATAACATGGTCATGTATGTTGATCAAGGTGTACGTTGCTAACCTTTTCCAATCACAAAGTGCTTTTAGAGTGTACAAATATTATGGAGGGCCTTCTGGCAAGAGGGCGAAGCTAAAGCACGATTTTAAGTTTCCGGTATTTGCTAAACACAATAATCCTATATAAACTATGTAATATGACTCAGTAACTAACCAATTCTATATTTGCAGTGCCACCAGTAGGGAAAGGGAAATAACCATTGTGGATTTTACGTTTGCCACAACATGAAACTCCTCGTCACTAAGAAATCACCCAATCAGGTAACAACTCGTTGGAAGAGGCCGATCTGTAGCGAATTCGAGGATAACTTTGTGCCTTCTTGCTAAGTGAAGTCTTAAATTCAAAAGGCGAGTTCCTCGCTGCCTTATAACTTCAGGAGTTGTATTTTTTTAGAATAACCATTTGGGTTAATTGTCAAACTTGTGCTTTGGATTTTTTAATTGTAGTTGTGCATTCAATTAATTGGTTAATGGTATTGAGTTCCATTTGGTTAATAAATCTGAGTTCATTTCTGAAATAGATGTGCCATGCAACATTAATCTATACATAATCTGCTTTGCACTGTGATGTAATCTGAGTTGATTGCTGAAATGGATGTAATGTTTCTAATCTGAAATGGATGTAATACTTGTAATCTGAATGGACGTAATTCTTGTAATGTGAGTTTAGTTAATCTGTAATCTGCTTTTTCCAGAGGGCATGGCTAGCATTTCCTGAGGCTAACCAATAAATAGAAAAATGGTTCTTTGTGGGAACACTTATCACATACGGTTTTTAATTAAAAACCGTATGTGATGTAATGATGTAACATACGGTTTCAAACTAAAACGGTCTGTGATGTTAGAATATCATAGAAGGTACTAGTTAAAAACCGTCTGTGTGTTAGTATGTGTAACGACCCCCATTTTCGCAAACTTGCAAAAATGGAAATCTAATGTGCATTCCGTACTAGTCCCATGATCAGTAGCTAGTACGCACATACACCAATTGGAATCACAACCATACAATAATTATTAAGCGGAAGCTATAATATAAAGAAAGCTTTACAACTCAGAGATATAGCAGCAAAAGAAGCAAAGTCTTGTAGTGTGCCCATCCAAAACCAACAGGCAACTGACAAGGCATAATCCCTAGAAAGATTCGATGAAGAAAAATCTCGCAACCTGCGACGAAAGAAACCTTCGAAGCTTCGCTAACTTATCCACCTAAAAACAACATATAAGCAAGGGTGAGTACTTTCGTACTCCGCAAGACTTGAGCAAAGCCTATAATATATGCAGGCCATTTCAAAGGAGGCTACTACGCTTAATTTGCATAAAGCAGAATTGACATTGTAAAACAAGTTATTTGCAAACGGAATTTATAAAAGCATAATTAACTGATATGAAATAAGTAAAGCATAAGTAATATTCACAACCCTTCGTGAATATCGAATAATCCAGAAATGGAATCCAATAATGTCGATCCTTTGACATGAAGCAAAAGCTGCTAAACAAGTTCCAAACCAAAACCCAATTTTTGGAAATACAAAAGACTAACATTGGAATGACTTCATCAAGTGTCCTTGACTGTGGACACGGCTAATTAATTAGATTTACACTCTGCAGAGGTGTACAACTTTACCCACAAGGAATGATCAACCTCTTTTGCCAGGCCAATTTACACACTTCCTTTGGTGTGTCGGCAAGGAGATCATATAGAGCCGTTATATTATTTAGATGTGGCTTTGAACCAGCCCGGGACGTTTGACCCTTGCCATGGAAACGGAAACACTCACCCAAGACGTGGATCCTTTCACATCACACCCAACACCACGTTTCGTTCACGGCAAGGCGTACACCGCTGCATTGGTAAGTAGACCCCTACAGCAGACCAAACCGAATGCTCGTGCAATCTCCGCCTTCCTTAGATGCAAAGCCACACCTAAACAACTTAATAGGCTAAGACCCGCCATACAAGCCCTCGTGGTTGTACGAAATTCTTGGATCTATAGCGTCCCATTGCTCGGTCCTTAATCCGACACGGGCGATACTTCACCCTAACTACGTGCAAATCCCTCTGCACCTCCGGCTATTGCCAATAATCGCCCGCATCAAAACCATAGTTTTATTTTGGGTTTTTAATCAAAACACCCATAACCAACAGCTTTATTTCCAACATTTTCCATTTCCTAAGAAACAAATTTTGATCTGATCATCATTCTCGTTTGTTCTAAAAGCATGGCTAAGCATGGATAGAAATAATCGCATATACCCACAATGACATTAAGTAATTGTCTAAGCTCAATCTATGGTTATCAAGGTACACATATCCATACTTATCAAGGAAGTTTCATGAAACAACAGGTATAATTACCAGTACCACAAAATAGCGAATTTACTAAAAGTAAACGTATGCATAAAACATTTTAATAAACAATGCAAATTAAATTCTGGGATCAAGATGGTCAAAGGGGGTGCTTGCCTTGCTTATATATCGTTTAAGACGAAGACGCGGTCGCAGATGACGGAGGCAACGACGGAGGAAGGGACGTCGGATTCTACACGTCGATAAATCGGAAAATAGCAAATATCCAACTTTAATAAGGCAAAAAGAAGACAGACAGAAACTCAAATAAAGATTCATTGCAGAAAACAGGAACGCTTTAGAGTTCGGATTATTTAAGAAATTACTTTATTCTTAAACTTAATGGCTTAATGACAAACAAAACAGAGTTTCTTTTAAAGATTATCTATTCTTGAATTACGAATTCAAGAGGTTAAAATTATGAATTCTTGTATTCATAATTTCGAATTATAGATGCTAAAATTATTTGGATTAAAAGAAATAAAACACTAGTTAAGGTTACTCTAATAGCACTTAGCCTTAAGATTTTGCATATGATGGGTTTTAAATAAGTTATGATTGATAAGCTAGCTAATTAGATTTATTTATGGTTTTTAAGAAGGTTCTGGTGATACAAATATGTTGGTTATAATTTCTTTATTACAAGGTTCACTTAACCTTATTATGGCAGGTTCACTAATCATAAAACTTAGGGTTATTTGGCTACTAAAGTTTATATGCAAAACATGACAAAATCAGATTATTTCTTCGGAATTGGATAGAATAAACTTTGAAGAACATATCTAGACTGATTTCATACATTTTGTTGTTTAGACGAGATATTATTTTCATAGCTGAAAACGCTTATGTGATATTTAAAAGTTACGACAACCATACTTTTTAGGGGTATTCAACTAGCAAGATTTAATTGAAACGCAAGTTGTAAATGAAATATTTTTATAGAATATGGTAGACCATATCCCAAACATCATTTCTAAACTGATTTCCGTAGTTCTTCCATTTAGACGAGAGGTTCTACGGGTTGACGAAAAAGCTTGAGGGCTCAATTAACTACTCGCTAAGGATTCAACTTTTGATACAAGTTTGTGACTACACCGTCCAGGATAATCTACTCATTTTTCAGGTGTTGACAGGGTAGGAAATTAGAAGTGATTTAAAGTTGGTTTCGCGACAATTGGCTTTTATCCGCGATGTTTTCCATTTACGAAGTCATTAGGGTTTAATATGGGCTTACTTCAGACTAGCACAAATATAAAGTATTTCTGCATAAACAGTGAGAGTATTATTTTTCAAGGTTAACTGATTTGTTTTTGTCAAATTTGGAGTTTATTCGTGAAAGTTATAGCTATTTATATCATGCAAGTGTTAACACTTTGACTATTAATCATTTACTGTTTTATGTAGTAAACTTTAAATATTATTTTATATCTGGAATCTTTGTACTGCTAGGAATATAGCAAAACTGTTTTGGTGATCATTTGAATTCATTTGATCTCTATATTGACTATTTGATTCTATATGCATATGCATATACATTTCATACTCAGGTTATTTGATATTGTTAAAGATAGTTCAAATCAAATTCATTTCTTAATTATTTTGGCAAACTCAGGTATCCTACTGCCATGCTAACATTTAGAAACTATATTTTACCTATTCCATATTTCTTTTATTCAAATTATGTATATTTGAATTTCTAGTGCATTGAATACAATCTTTAATTAAAAGTAGTTCAAACAATAGTGAAATTTAAATATTTTTATATATTTCAACTTCTGGAAACATGAGTATTTCACTAAAATTAGTTTCATTCCACCTAAAGTTTGTTTACAACATTTTAATATGAAGTGTGTTTTTAGCCCTTTCTTTCAAATTTGAATTTCAAATTTACCCATTGAATATTTTCAAAATGTCATTGCATATTATGAAACTACTTGATTTTACATGAATATATAAATTGATTTCACTCAATTCGGAGTTATAATGCAAAAGTTATAAATGTTTGAATTAATTCGAGTATTGAAAATAACTGAAATAAATGAAAATACGCTTTCTTTATAACGAAGGCGCCTTTACCGTTTGCACTGAATTCGCTTCGGCCGGCTGACAAGGAGGTCCCACGGGTCAGCGACCGAAGAACAGAGGCGGCGCTAGAGCGTGGCGGCGACGGCTCTCCGGCGAGACTCCGGTCGAAAGGGTAGCGTGGTGAGCACCAGTGGACCTCCGTGCATCCAGTGGTGGGGTAAGTTGGCGGCGGCGTTGGCCGGAATAGGCTTCCACTGGTGGCATGCGGCGGAAGGAGAAGCGGTTCGTCGGGGAAGAAAAGGGATGAGTTTCCGGCCGAATGGGTAACGGTAAGAGCATCAAGGGGTTACCTAAGCTCCATTTTGCCGGTTGTTTCATTCGGAGAAGCACCGAGCTGGGACGACACCGTGCGCCGGAGTTGGAGAAGAAGGGTGCCCGGTGCGGCGGTTGCTCAGTAGAAATGGGTTGAAATTGGCTAGTGGGACGAGTTTAGCGATGCGCAGAGGTGCTCTAGGTGGGAGTAATTGGAGCGAGTCGCAACGGAGCGGCTCAATTTGATGTTCTTCCCCTTTTCGGGTTTTCAGTGGAAATGGTGAAGAACAAGGTTTCAGGCTTCTGCGCTTTGTTCTGGGAGTAGCTGGGGAAAAAGGGAAGCCACAATGCGACGCCCAAGTGGTATTTATAGTCGGCAAAGGATGAGTTCACAGTGTTTGAACTCGAGAGGAAATTGCGGCTAGGTTCTGAGAGGTAGCGCACTGTCTGGCCGACATGGAATTGACGCGAAGATGACCGGAGTATGGCGCGCAGATATCCCGAAGCTTGGCGCAGAGTCCCAAGGATGGTCGTGGCGCCAAACGAGAGCAGGGGCGACGTAGATGCGGCGAAGACTCGGGAGCGGTCGGCTGTGAGGAGAAGAAGAGAGGGAGAGGGGAGATCAGTGCTGACGAGTGGACCCCGGGACCACCTGCAGCGACCGAGACATTCTCCCGTTCCTTGCCAGCGAACCGTTACCGTCAAAAGGGTTGGCCCACATGTCATTGAGTGAGATTGAGTCAGAGGATAAGCTTCAGCCGGACAGATCAGTACACGCATTAAAACACCGATCGAATCACTGTCCAATTTTGTGAAACTTTTTGACCGACCTATCCTGGTAGTTTCTAACCTTCAGTAAAAATTTGAGGTCAAAATATCTTGTAATGAATTATTTAAAATTCTGACACTGTGGACTTGTATAGGACTTGAATTTCGGTATTCTATTTATTTTGGGATGTAAATAATATTAATTATTTTCAAAACTTTCTATAGGGATTAATTTTGTCTTAAGGATATCTCCATAAAAATTTCAAGTCAAAACCTCAAGTTAATATTTTATAAAAATTCTGACATTAGGATTTCTAGTTTTTAATTGTTTCTGTTTTTGAATTATTATAGGGCTTTTCCGACATGATAAAATCCTGATATTTTTACCAGGGATAGGTTTTACAGTGAGGGTGTTGTGGTAATTTTTCCAGATCCAGATAAACTACTAATATTTTTCATTAATTCTGGCTTGCACTGTTTTTAGTCAAAAAGAGGTGTCATTCATTTATTTACTCACTTTTCTGTTCATAAAAATTTTAATTGTTAATTTTAATGACTTAACAGAATGGTTAGGTTTCTATGGTAATTTTTTCGAAATTTATCTTTTACCATTTTATCTTTTTACCATTATCCATTCCTTAATTCCATTTCTTTAATTTTTCATTCAATACAAAAATCCAAAGAAATCCAAATGAATTCCAATAATGTCAGGAAAAATCAGAAACAAAGATATTCAAATTCAAAATATGAATTTTTATATTATTTCATTTTTCGGGATGTTACAGTATGTCACACACAGTCCTAGTTAAAAACTATCTGTGATATTGTAACATAACAGATGGTACCAGTTTGAAAACAGTCTGTAATGTTATGATATCACAGACGGTTTGAAACTAAAACTGTTTGTGATATCATAACATCACAGACGATTTAGAAACCGTTTGTGGTATGTCATAACATCACTGACACATGGTTACAAACGGTTCGAAAAACCATCTGTGATAACGGTTCTGAACTATCTGTGATGACCTTTTCTGTAGTAGTAGTAGATTGTCGTAGATGAGGAAGAATATCCTTTCTTTGATGACATGACACCAATTGGGGATGGCGTACAAATAGATCTTGAAGATTCTAAGGAAATAAGATATGACTGCATTGATCACCACGAAGGGCTATACATCAAAGGTAATGCACCATTCACATATCTTTGGTACCATCAAGGTATCTCATTGTATTCTTTCTACCTTTGCATGTATGCGGCAAGCGGAATAGAGTGGCTGAGAAGATGATTCAAACAAAGTTGAAATAGGCACTACTACAGAAACAGTTATCACTATCGGTGCCAAACTGGTATCACTACCGGATATTGGAACCGACAGTACCTATTCGGCAGTGATACTATCATTGCCGATTCTAAAATGAACCGGTAGTGATAGTCTGGTTCATAAATCACTCGGTAAAATAAAAAAAATTATTTTGCATCCGGACTGACCACACCGTATTCTACGCACGACCGCGCGTCGCAAGTCACAAGTCACGCGATTTTCGGAAAACTTCCCGCGCGTGCGGTTGATACCACTCGAACTCGCAACCTGCTGTTCCACGCGAATGCCTCTGACTATCTCACCCATCACTCAATCCTCAACTTACATATGATATATTTTCCTTTTGATCCGTTGTCTCCCAAACTTTTGATGATTATTTGGATATATAACTCACTTCAAATGGAAAGATTGTCAACTACAAAGTTGTAGATCTCGTCGAGAGCTACAATTTTCATATAAAGTTTGTCTCCGTCCGATTCCATATGAAAAAGTTATGATTTTTCGAAAAATGGTTAACATTATTATTACTGCCGGTTGGGAATACGAACCGCCAACCGACAGTGATACCATTATTTGGATATCTAAATGACTTCAAATAAAAAAGTTATCAACTACGAAGTTGTAGATCTCGTCGAGTGCTACAATTTTTATATAAATTTTATCTCCATCTAACTCCGTATGGAAAAGTTATGATTTTTCGAAAAATAATCGAAAAATGGTTGACAACATTATTACTGCCAGTTGGGAATACAAACCACCAACCGATAGTGATATCATTATTTGTACATATAAATGACTTCAAATAAAAAGTTGTCAACTACAAAGTTGTAGATCTCGTCGAGATCGTAATAAAAAGTTATGATTTTTCGAAAAATGTTCAAAAAATGGTTCAGAACATTATTACTGCCGGTTGGGAAAACGAACCGCCAACCGACATTGATACCATTATTTGGACATCTAAATGACTTCAAATAAAAAAGTTGTCAACTACAAAGTTGTAGATCTCATCGTGAGCTACAATTTTCATATAAATTTTATCTCCATCTGACATCGTATGAAAATGTTATGATTTTTTAAAAAGTTAGTATCACTGCCGGTTTATTTTAGAACCGGCAGTGATAAATTACTATCACTGCTGGTTCTTCTTCGGTCTAGCATTTATGCTGGTCTAGCTTATGAACCGGTAGTAATAGTCTTATCACTGCCGGTTCTATCTAAACCGGCAGTGATAGACAGGCAAGAAAAGAGTATTTTGTTGTAGTGTGGCCTGGTCCGTGGAGCGGTCCCAACAGTCAGAGAGAGAGAAACGAGAAGGTCAGGCTGAAACAGGGAAAGCAGGTTTTGGTTACGTACGTACGTTTCCCAAGCAAGGACACGGCTTTGGGGCAAAGGCGCTTTCCAGATTTGGATTAGCTGGATTCCATTTTTTATTTTGTAGCTTAGGGCATCAAAACTTCTTTCACTATCAAACTAGCTTAGAATTTTATGAACTTTTTTGTAAATGATCCTAAGACTATGCTGGTGATTCTGTAAAATGTAGCACTTTTAGGTTAATCTTTTTACACGAAGCAAAGACAAAAGTTTAAGTAGGGTGCCATGTGTGCGCGGGTCTGTTCCATGGGCAGGCTAGGCATCGAGTGAATTTTACGCAGGGTGTTAACATTGATATCAGAGCATCAATCTTCGCTGCACGGGCGGATCGAGTGGACACATGGTATGGCAAATGCGTTGGCACTTGACGGACGGACATGTACCGAGTGGTGATTATGGGTATCTGTCGTGCATGCAGTGTGCTATCAAGAGTGTCAGCCCTTAAGGGGGGTTAGGGTAATATCAGGGCCCATTAGTGTGAAGGTTCATGTGACCCATGTTGGAGTGATGGTGGGATTAGTCCCATATTACCAGTCTAAAAGTGAGTTATAGTAGCATATAATTTTCATTGGGTTCAAACGTAGTACCTCCGAGTTAACCATTTTATACGAAGATAGGATGACGGTGTAAACAGGGTGCTATGTGTGCGCCGGTCCATCGCTTGGGTGGGCTAGGCATTGGACAGTGTTACACGATTTTGATGTGTTTAATCCAAATATTTATAAATATTATGTTTTATATTTGCATTTAGCTTTGCAATTTTAAAATTTTGACCAGTTACACAAAAATATGTTTACACTAGTAATGAAATTAATATTAGTAAACTTTTTGGTAAAAAAAATATTGAAGTAAGTACTAACAAACATCGCATTGAATCAGCATGCTCAGCATGCCTGCATGAGGTTTAGAGGTGGGCACTCGGGCCAGGCTCTTTTGGGCCGGCCCGAAGCACGATGTCACGGCCCGGCACGAAGCCCGACCCGGCATGAAGTGGGCCGTGCCGGACCGGCACGACATTGTAGCACGGGCCGTACCGGGCTCGAGAATCGGGCACGATGGGCGGCACGGCACGGCACGACATTGTAGAATGGGCTGTACCAGGCCCGATAACTTAGAGCATGAGGAAGAAGCCTAGCATGAAAGTCACTAACTCACAGAGCATAACCGCCATGGATGCACTCAGTAGCATAAACGCCACCCCTATCGTCGACACCTGAGAGAGACGGACAAAACGGGAGAGAGAGCACTCTCTCTCACCAGTCTCTCTCAATCTCTCTCGTCTGTCTCGCTCACTTTCTTTCTCGCCCATTGCCTCCTCTCTCACCCGTGTTGAGCACATCCCCCTCGCTCTATGTAATTGTTCAAGAATAAATAAATTTTAATTCTTTTTCTCATAATATTTGTATTCACTGCCTCAATTATATGCGTCTCCGGCTCCTTTTCTCTCGTTGCAATAGTGCAAATGGGTCGGGCCTGAACCGGCACGACACGAAGCAGGCACGAAGCGCAAATGGGCCGTGCCTGGACTCGCCGAAGGCGAGTCGGGCCGGCACGGCACGGCACGGCGGGCACGACGGGCCGTCGCGGCCCGACACGGTTTAGGCACGAAGCACGATGGGCCCCGGCCCGGCACGATGCCCACCTCTTTGAGGTTAATTGGCTATAGCTAGCTGGATCAGTAGTGGTCGCCCAGCAGGGTCAGAATAATGCATGAATGGCGAGCACATGCATGCGAGAGAAACAACGGCACAAAGACGCATTAATCGACAAGGTAGTTATCATGGTTGATGGGGATATATATTGTAACAACGGTGGAGCCGTGGAGGATGTCCATGTGTGTCCGGTACTAGCTAGCTACTAATCTACTGCTCTTTCTGTCCAGTAATACAAGTACAAAGCTCAACATGCCACATATAAAAAAGTTAACATACTACAACAACTTACCTATATTTCAACATTATAGTATAAGTATATTATGGGACAAAGTTTATTGAGAATATATAGGGACTTATATTGTGAGGTGGAGGGAGTACAATCTTGCAGGGACACTTAGTTGAACGCGTTAGTGACGTACGCGACATCGTAACGGGAAATATATATACGGGCTAACACTTGTTTGGCGGGGGATCAATGTGCACGTACGTGTGCCCTATACATAAAACATGCGTGCATGCATGCATGGGCGCGTCGTCCAACCCAAGATGTAGAAGTATACTATATGTGTACAAGTACTAGCAGTACGTAGTAGGGCACATATACGTACATATGCCTTAATTTCGTTGTTGCTACTTGTCCATCGTCTTCTTGCAGCAGCTGTATAATATATATATTTACAATGCACGTACATGCAGGTCCCCGGCCGGCCAGATCGATCCATGCATGATCCATCATGTAACAGGAGAAACAGAATGGATGGATCAAACGCATGCGAGCATCACTGTATATTCCCGCAAGGCCTTCCGCTTGTAATTAATTTGTTTTGTTCTGTTATTCTGTTGCATGGCAGGCACGCCTTAATTTCCCTCTCTCGGCATGGTAATTGTATGTTGTGTTTTGCCTGTCCTTCCGCGGTAGAAATTCTATGGAAATGGTGTGTCATGCATACTAGTACTAGCGTCCATTTTGATTTTTTGCGGTCTCTAATATATATAACACTTTGATTGTGGATTTGTATCATGATATACTAGCAAATATAATAAAATTATATATTATAAAAGCATTTTGTAAGACAAATTCAATGATATTATTTCTATGTAAGCAATTTATATACTTTAACATATATTAACAGTCAATGTTTACAAACCTTGACCGGACGGAACTCAAACATACTTATATTGCGGGACGGAGCAAGCATATCTAGCTAGGGAACAATTTGAACGGCACAGGAAATAATGAGAATTCTTTTTTTTGCGAGGAAAAATAATGAGAATTCTACTAGTAATAATACAAAAGATTGTTGCAGAAAAAGGGGTTTAATTTCAAACAATTCCTAATTACTAGTATAGTGCCCGTGCTAACGCTACGACGGCAGTATACCCGCTTATCAATTAAATGAGAAGATAAGTATGAATATAACACTTAATAATAAATAATCAATTAAATGAGAAGATAAGTATGAATATAACACTTAATAATAAATAATCACAGTGCCCGTATACGAGTACAAAAACGAAGATATAACACTCAATAATATTTTTCAATAAACGTTTCCCGTATACTCTTAAGACTTGTTCTTATGTTTTGAGGTTTCTGCGCATTCATTCCACTTGTATTTTAGTATTTCAATTAAGAAACACTTCTTGAGGATAGGTGAACCCTATAAGTACATTGTAGAGTATCATCAGTATAGACCTACTTTACAACCTTAATAAAAGTGATTAATAAAATAGAGAGTACCAAATGCAGATCCGTGCATTAAACTGTTGACCATTCCAGATGTGCATGAAGTTCATGACCAAATAACCTGTCAAGTTCCTGCACAACATTTAATTGCTACATGTAAGTAATCTGTGGATCGATCCTTGTTGATGCTCGTGATGTGCCATCAAGCACTTATCTCACCCACCTGCTGTCTGAAATCAGCAAGGAACAACTATGGAATAAATTAGTTTTGGCATTTGCCTCTTCTACAAGGCTTGCAAAATTCAACATGTAAAGGACATGAGTTTCTTTATTTCTTTGTAGTATTGCCATGATTTCTTCTTTAATTATAGCTGTCTTGCTCTCTTAATATTTTAATTACGTGTTCCTGATCTCTACCGTATATTCGTATTTGGTGGTGCACGAATAGCTGATCAGGAGATGTTTGTGAAGAAATCCGTGTTGGAATGAAGTGATGCTTACACATACAAGGATTTTTCATGTTGGGATACCTTTCATTATGAGTTCTGAACTCCTGATTTCTGGTGCTCAGCTCTTTCTTACGGTATTGGACAAACAAGCAAACAAATATAACATGTGCAACCTTAATCTCTAGGCTCTACCGACTCGCAGGACAAGCGTCCCTGACGAAAGTATATTGTCACAGAAAATACATACATATGACGTCACGCTGCTACCAGGAACCCCAATATGATTTTCACTATCTATGACGATTTGTTTTGTTATTTTATGACGCAATTTTATCTTTCATCACTAAAATTCGATGGTCGAGGGGCACGATATGATTCATGACGAATTTTCAAAACTCATCATAGAATATTTAACATTTATGATGAAAGTTTACAACGTCACGACATTTTCATCATAGATAAGCACTTCTCTTGTAGTGGCCTCTCACTAACCTCCATCCTTTTTCTAGGTTTCCCTCCTCCCCTCATTTTTCTGCCTTCCTCGCACTTCCCTTCACCGTGCCGCCACCGGCTGTTTCCCCCCTTCCTCCTGCTCTTCGCGTCCACCTGCGCTCAGTTGATGCCACCTGCGCCTCCTCCTCGCGCTCTGTCTCTTTTTCCTTCCCCCTTACTAACCCTTTCATTGGTCCAAGTTATTCTAGCCCGGCCGTCACCGGTCTTCCCTGACACTGGCGTCCCTCGGGCTTCCTCTACCTACGTTGCCTCCCCCGGTCTCCATGCGCCGAACACCGCCTCGGCTTCTTGCCTCGACTCCATAAGCTAAGTTCCCGACTCCCTTTTTTTATGTATTAATAGTCTACTGCTGGTTCCAGATGTGAATTCATAAGACAAGTGTTGTTGGTTTCATTATGTGATTTTATGCTTAAAATTTGGCCATGAGTAGAAAGGGGTCTATCATTATTCCTAGTTCTTGAGTGTTGTGAAAAATATATTGATGTTTCGAATTCTCAGGGCAAAGAATAACACATGGCCTTGAGTTCTGGATATGCTTGATTAAGGCATAAAAATTTGGTACTAGAGTTTGTATGCATACTGAAATTTTGATCCCTGGACATTATTGGTACTTAGATCCCTGGACATTATTAGTACTTAGTTAGAGAGGTGGTTGAATGCTGAGAAGAAAAATCGACAGCACTTACATTTTGATGATGTTTGATTGAGTGGTCACATGTTCATGCTTACAGTGGAGATAGGGTTTGTTCATGCCATAGTGTCGGGACCCGAATTTGCAATTCCGGACCCTCTGTGTATACCGCACTAGTCCAGGATCACGCTAGTGCACACAGGCTCAACATAGATGCTATCATAGTCATACACAGCGGAATATAGCATAACTTTAATAATTAATAGTAACTGTTGTCTTACATGATTATTGCCACACAGGGCTAATAAAAGAAATAGCAAATAAGCAGCAGCGGAAAAAAATAAATAAGCGTAGCAGCTCCCCAGTTCACCGCAGGCAACTGATGAGGCTCGGACCCTAAGCATTCGCATCCATATAATCCTCCTCCACGAAGGGCGTAGATTCTTCCTCTTCTGAAGTTGTTGTTGTTGAGGTGAGTACATAAAGCACTCAACAAGTTGTGCACAGCAATGCAAGTCTAATATTCTATATGCTTGGCTTAATCCAAAGGAATGGCTAATATGGCTATTTTGCAGTAAAGCAGCATTTAACAAGAATACAGTAAATAGATTGAAAAGCAGTAAAACAATAACAGTAATTAATAGATTCAGCATTTACTAAGTAAACCAAGTTTCCAATCCTAAATCAATTTTCCACTTCCCATGGCACCCTGCCATCCCAACAAGTTTTTGTTTAACAAAAGTCTAACCCTTAACTGTAATTCCCGAGCATTGCCCAATACCGTGAGCACGGCTATTCGAATAGATTGTACACTCTGCAGAGGTTATGCACTTTACCCACACGATACAACCAAACACCACCAAGGCGAGTGATCGTAACAAAGCCTTTACAATGCTACACCTAGACCCAAGATCGCTCGCTAAGGTTTCAACATCAAGGGTTAAACCACCACAACAGGCCCCCTCTTGCGCCATGTGAGTTAAACGTAACCCGGACTCACTATTCACCACGACAAGATCAAATCTAGGTTTCACAAATTATTCAAATAGGTCATCCCATTCCGCACATGTGGTTGCAAGAGAGACTCAGTCAAAGGCTTGCAAGGTTAAGTCCTTAAAGTGATTAAGGCAAGACTTCCACATACCCGCCAATCTCGCCCACCTTGGCATAACGCCTTGCCACTTGCCCCAATCTAAATCATTACCACCCAGCTTGATTACCAAGCACCACGTGCCATCAAGAATTTAACCACGCTGCGTGACATCCTCTCGCCACCGCAACTCAATCTCATCGTGACCACGCATGACACACAAGTTCATAACATCGTTCCATATTCCATTAGTCAAGATTATTTATCAAAGACTAAAGTACATGTGATGGCGTGGCATGACTAAGCAACTAATACGGTCTAACCATCCCATGTTGATTATTATTACTAACCAACTATAATTCCACATCCTAGGGTGACAATTAGATCATGGCATAAAATTGACAAGGTGTGATTTAATTCAATTAGGCATATCATCTAATTCCCAGATTAATTGAAATCATTTATAAACATAAAATATCATGCATAATTTAAAAGACAAAATAGCAATTTGGTGAAATTGGGTGCAACATGATCAATGCACAACTTGCCTTGGAGTAGGTGCTGGTCTTGATCTGAGCTTGGGTCTTGGAGCGACGAATCTTCCTCCGGATCACCGAGCAGTTCAACGTCTACGCGATACGATGCCAAAATAGCAAATAAACACCAAACCAGAGAGCAAAAAAACTCCAAAAATAAAATAAAATTCACCAATAAATAGATCTTGATTTTAAAATTTTTTAGAAATTTGAATCACTCAAATCCGAGTTAAAATGCAAAAGATAGAGCCTTTTGAAGTTTGAATAAATACTGAAAATACAGAAATTAGAAAAACCGATTTTCCCGAATTATTTTTCTACTTGAAATTACCGATTAATGCGCAAGCGACACGTGGACCAATCAGAGACGGACACGTGGCCTCGGCGCATGGACTTAGTCCACGAAAATACGTTGGTCCACCGTGGACTCGAGATATCGCGGCCGTGGACCGGTGATATCGCGATGACGTCATCGCGATACGTGGGCCAATCAAATTGCGCCACGTCGCTCGGTCTATGGACCAAGTCCACGGCACACGCCGTCCACGGTGCACCCGCGCCGACGATGCCGGTACCGCGACCGACACGCGCCGCACATCCGCGAGGCGATCCAACGGCCGACATACTACGCACACGCGCCTCAATCCCGAACGCCTATTCAATCTAACGGTTAGAAATATACCCGAGCGTAACAACGCCGAAGCGACGTGGCTTGATCTGGACGGTTCGGCGAAGATCCAACGGCTGCGCGAAGCTCCGAGACACGGCGGCGGGTTTGCACCGGAGCGGAGGAAGACGACCACCCGAATGGCGTTTCGGCGCGACTCCGGCGAGAAGAAGTGGCGGCCTCGACGCATCTTGGAACGACGACCCCGGATCTGGAACCGATTCGGCGGGAGGAGGCTCGACGGCGCGAACGGCGCAAAAACTCGGGCGGCGCCGCAAAGAACTACTGGCGAGCTCTCATCAGACGGCGACGGCGACTCGACGGCGAAAACTAGAGCGACTGGAAGCGCAAGGCGATGAGGAACCTCGGGGTGCAGCCCACGCCTTTTATAGCTCGGCATGCGCGCAGGGAAGGAAACCATAAATCACGCGGCGGCGACGGCAAGCGGCGGCGGATTCAAAAACCGAATCGGAGACGACGACCGAGAGCCGTCCGATCTGCAACGAGCGGCCACGATTAGATCTCGGCCGATCCAATCCAATCCGCACCTTCCAAAATCAACGGATGTGATCAAAACTTACCAAAACAACGCCGGCGATCCCGACCACTTGATCTCGATCCAACGGCTCGCAAAGACTAGGGTTACGCGATGAAGCGGATCGCCGATCTTCATCCAACGGTCACACGCACGGCGGCGGCGGCGGCGGCCGACGGGCCGACCGCGATGGGCACAAGACGCACAAGAATGGGCTTGGCCCAAGATCGCTCCAAGATTTTTCAAAAGCTTTTTTTTGATTTAAAATAATTCCCGAAATTAGATTAATTCATTTAAGGCAATTAAAATATTAGGAAAAATCCAAGAAAATTCTCATAAATACTTTGAAACATTCTGAACTCAAATAAAATATTTTTGGTAAAACTTTATATTAACTTTATCTACATATATTTAGTTTTCACCAAAGGTTCAATATACTTAATTAAAATAAATTCAAATAATTTCTGGAAAAATCCAATAAATTCAGAAAATCACAAAATGCACGTGAGCGAAATTATAGGTCAAATTTTGGGATGTTACAAACCTCCCCTTAATGTAATCTCGACCCGAGATTCAAGGTCGACTAGGAAATAGGTTTGGAAATTCTATATTCAGTCCTCTTCACGCTCCCGGGTTGCCTCATTCTCGAATGGTTGCTCCATCAACTCGCAAAAACGAATCGACTTGTTCCTGGTTCATGTCCATGACATCCAAAATTTTCATTGGATGTTCTTTGTAGGTCAAATCCTTCTGCAACTCAATCTCTTCCATAGGCGTCTGCTCTGCTGGCACCCGAAGACACTTCTTGAGTTGTGACACATGGAACACATCATGCACGCCTGCCAGCAACTGCGGCAATTCCAACTGATAAGCAACCTCCCCTCGACGGCTCAAAATTTTGAACGGTCCAACATATCTTGGGGCAAGCTTTCCTTTAGCGTGAAACCTCTTAACTCCTTTTAGAGGGGTAACCCTAAGATATACGAAATCATCGGGTTCGAAACTCAAATCACGGCGTCGATTATCTGCATAACTTTTTTGTCTTGACTGCGCGATTTTCAACCTGTCTCTTATCATGGCAACTTGCTCTTCAGCTTCCTTAAGAATATTAGGGCCAAATATCATACGCTCCCCTGTCTCATTCCAATTCAGTGGGGTATGACAGGCACGACCATATATAGCCTCAAATGGCGACATCTGCAAACTAGCACAGTAATCATTGTTATAGCTGAACTCTGCATACGGTAAGCATTTGTCCCATGAAGTGGTGTAGGCTAAAGCGCAAGCTCTTAACATATCTTCCAAAATCTGATTTACTCTTTCTGTCTGACCATCGGTCTGCGGATGATATGCTGTGCTAAAGTTCAAACGCGTTCCCATGGCTTCATGCAATTTGTCCCAAAATCTTGAGGTGAACTGAGTACCTCTGTCTGACACTATTTTCTTAGGCACACCATGCAAACATACGATTCGGGCTATGTATAATTCTGCTAACCGGTCTCCTGAGTAAGTTGTCTTAACCGGGATGAAGTGAGCAACTTTGGTCAATCGATCCACAATGACCCATATAGAATCATACCCATTTTGATTTCTTGGCAATCCGGTGATGAAATCCATACCGATTTCTTCCCACTTCCATTCTGGGACTTTTAGCGGTTGTAGCAAACCTGCTGGTCTCTGATGTATTGCCTTAACTCTCTGGCATACATCGCACAAGGCAACGTGCTCGGCGACTTCACGCTTCATATTCGGCCACCAAAACCTCTCCTTTATGTCCTAGTACATCTTAGCGCTTCCTGGATGAATTGAATACTTGGAATCATGAGCCTCTTCCAAAATCAACTGCTTAAGTTCTGGTCTGTTTGGCACACAAATGCGACCCTTGAACCACATGGTGCCTTGGTCATCCACGGTAAAGTCCTTTGCTAACCCTTCATCCTTTTTAGCCTTGATTCGGTTGACTTTCTCATCATCTTTTTGTCCTTCCCGAATTTGATCTTCGAGCATTGGCTTCACTTCCAAAGCAGCTAGGAATCCTTCTGAAACTACTTCCAGTTTTAAATTTTGCAATTCTCCGCTTATTCGTCCTTCCCGCACCATCATATTCGCCACGTAGCTCTTGCGACTTAAGGCATCGCCTACTACATTTGCTTTTCCTGATGGTAATGAATTCCCATGTTATAATCCTTGATTAATTCCAACCATCTCCTTTGCCTCATATTGAGATCTGATTGAGTGAAAATATATTTCAAACTCTTATGGTCCGTATATATCTCACATCTATTTCCAATGAGATAATGACGCCACAATTTCAAGGCATGCACAACGGCAGCCAATTCCAAGTCATGCGTAGGATAATTTCCTTCATGCGGTCTTAACTGTCTTGACGCATATGCGACCACTTTACCCTCTTGCATCAATACGCATCCAAGACCTCGCCTTGACGCATCACAAGATATATCAAAGCTGTTTCAACATTAGGCAAAACCAACATCGGGTGTTGTCAAACGCTTTAATTCCTCAAAACTCTTATCACAACCTGGTGTCCATGAAAATTTCTTTTCCTTTTTCAATAACTGAGTAAGAGGTCTCGCAATCGTCGAAATCCTTCTATGAACCGGCGATAATATCCTGCCATTCCCAGAAAACTACGGAATTGAGTGACAGACTTTGGTTGCTCCCAATGCAACACTGCCTCCACTTTGCTTGGGTCGACATCAACTCCTTCTGCAGTCATGACATGACCGAGAAATTCCACCTTTTCCTTCCAAAAGTCGCATTTACTGAATTTAGCATACAGCTGTTGCTCACGCAGCTTTTCCAACACTAGCCTCAGATGATTTGCGTGCTCTGCTTCGGTCTTTGAATATACCAAAATATCATCTATGAACACAATAACAAACTTGTCCAAGTATTCCATGAAAATCTTATTCATCAAGTTCATGAAATATGCTGGCGCATTGGTCAATCGAAAAGACATGACCGTGAACTCATAATGTCCGTATCTTGAAGAGAATGCGGTCTTTGGAACATCTCCGCCCAATCTTTAGTTGATGATATCCTAACGAAGGTCTATCTTGGAGAAAACTCCACTCCTCTCAACCGGGTCGAATGGATCATCAATCCTTGGCAACGGATACTTATTCTTAATCATCACTTCATTAAGTGCACGGTAATCAATACACATTCTAAGGCTTCCATCCTTTTTCCCGACAAACAAAGCGGCGCCCCCATGGCGCATTTAACTTGGTCTTATAAAACCTTTCTCTAATAACTCGTCGATCTGTTTCTTCTTCTCCACCAACTCATCGGTAGGCATCCGATAAGGTCTTTTTGCTATTGGTGCGGTTCCTGGTGCTAACTCAATGACGAACTCGATGTCACGGTCTGGCGGCATTCCCGACAGATCTTCTAGAAATACGTCTGGATATTCCCTGACTACTGGCATGTCCTCTATGACGACGGTTCTCATGCTATTAACCATTAATTGACCACCACAAATTGCTGTCGCTTGAAATTTCACTTTCTCTCCTCTAGGGCTCTCAATGGATACAACCCTTCGACCACAATCCAAAACTGTCTTATGCTTGGTTAACCAGTCCATTCCCAAAATGTCATCTAAAGCTTGGGCATCTAGAATAATCAAGTTCGCTAGGAACTCTACCCCATTAATTATTAGCTTCACCCCCAAACACCCAAGGTTAGATCTTAACTCAGATCCTGGGGCTTGGACTAGCATCACACACTTAAGATTTTTCATGCTCAAACCATTTTCAGATGCAAAAGCTCGAGAGACAAAGGAATGCGAAGCTCCTGAATCAAATAATCTTTATGCAGTCTTGAGTTTACCAAAACTTACCCAAGACGACGTCGATGCTTCCTGGCTCCATCGGCGGTGATGTGGTTGACTCGCCTCGAATAGTAGCTTGAGGCGCCGCTCCCGCTGTCCGGCTCCTCGATTCGCTCCGTCATCGGTGCCTTAGCGGTGTCATTCCAAGGTTGAAACGACCGCGTGATACCTCCTTTCTCGGGACATCTATTAGCATAATGCCCTACCATTGCAATCAGAGCACCTTCGCGCGATCACTGCATTCCTCCTTGAGCATTGTTACCTTGGGCCGTCGATAACTTTGTCACGGTACGCGCGTGCAGTGTTGCCGGTTTGTTAACGACTTGCGGTTGGAACCTAGCAAACCGCTGCGGTGTCAACCTCATTCGCAGTGGTTAGGCGCCCACTGGTTAGTCATCAAGCGCTTGCGATTTTCCCAAGCTCCTTGCGCTTATCCTCCGTAATCAAAGCCTTGTTTACCAATTCTGGAAATCGAAAAGTGTGGGTAATCACCCCACTTGCAGCCTCGAGTTTAGTCCTTTCATGAAGCGGATCGCTGGCCTTGTCCGTCGCTCGCCCTCGTAAGCATAGCGAGCTAATCGGTGAATTTGTTCAAGTAATCGCCACCGGTTGGCCTCCTTGCTTAAGCGCCTGAACTCTTCCTTTTTCAGTCCATCATCCCTTCCAGACATGGTATCGGCGGAAGGCCGCTAAGTAATTCTTCCCACGTGATTTCCATGGGTGCCTCATGAGTAGCACAAGAGTTCTCCCACCATTCTCGCAAATTGCTCCTCAAGCCGATGGGATGCATAAAGAACCTTCTCATGCCCTTCACATTGCGTGATGTACAACTTCCTCTCAATGGTTCTCGCCTAATCATCCGCTTCCAAAGGGTTGACGCTTCCAGAGAATGTTACGGTCGGGTCCTCATGAAGTCGGACAATTTGGAATAAGGACGAGGTCCGCCATTGTTGTTCGGCGGCAATGGGTTGTTGATCGCAGCCATATTGGTCATCTCGTGCATCATAGTCTCGCATCAACCGAGTTTGCGCATGAGAAAAGCTCCCAAGTTCTCGCATATCCACCGGCGGTGCTTGCTGCGTGGTGCCGCTTCATTGGGATTGTTGCTGAGCGCAGACCACTTCTCAAGCCCCATTGTTGCCGCGAGTGTTCACCATCCGCTTGATTGCTTCTTGGGTTAGGAAAGATAGATGTAGCATAGATAAGATGTAAGAATTTCTAAGGTGGGGGAAACAGGTTAAACCCAACTTAAATAATCTTATTGATACTTAGTATGGTTGCTTACAATGCCTAAGGGCTTTGCAACACATAATGCACACTCAAAGAAACAATTAAGAACCAAACTAAACATGCAACCTTAACGCCTACTAAAAGGTAAAGGCTAACCTAAAGACGCGACTCAACACTCGAGTCTCAACACAACTCTAAGACCGACTCTCACTCATCCAGCCACCCTGGCTGAGACTTATCCGATGCATACACCGGGGGGGCCGGCATGGGTGCGAACCTATCCCGATGACCTCTGCTGGCTCCTCGTGCTCCCACTCACGCTCTTCCGGTCTTCTTCTTCCTCTTCTTCTTCTTCGATGACCTCATCCGCACTGGACGACCAGTCCGCTATCTCTTCGAACCCGCAAGGCCTCCTCCAACTCACCGATAACTCGCCGCGGCGCCACGGTCTTTTGAAGTTCTCGCCCGCCACTCGGCGCACACGCTGTCTCCAGCCCCGCAGTTGTCCTTCAGTGATCCTCCGGGCGGTGGCAAACTCAAGAAGGTGTATCGCGAGAGCACACCCTCCACGATCCGCCGACGCCGCAACCTCGCATCGTCGGGTGAAGTCGAAACACGGTGTCGCTAAGCTCGTAGCGTAGTCGTGGTAGATCCGCCGAGAGCAAGTCCGCAGCCTCACGAATTCCGCCAGACGTGAACCTCCGGTGGTGATGTGGATTGGTCCGTGGTCTCGCCGCACTCTCGAGCGAAGATGGTCGCCTGCGTAAGAACCCCGATGCACACCGCTGACGCCCAGCTTGCTTCCTCGGTAGAGCGGACGATCAAGCCTCCAATCACTTGAAGAACTCTCCACGCTCCATGGCATAGCCACCTGTCTTGACTCAAGGATCGGAAGATCGGCATCTATTCAAAACAAAATATTGAATAAGATCTCCACTCAAACGGCAACGAAAAGAAGGTAATTTAGCAAGGATGAGAGTAGAGGGATGAGATAAGCCAAGAGTTTCTTATTAGTCAATTTTACCTTTTTCTTTAGAAAATAATTTTGGACACTCCTAAGAGATACCAACTACCTAGGCCAAGACCGATAGTCAGATGGCTCGATACCACCTCTGTCGGGACCCGAATTTGCAATTCCGACCCTCTGTATATACGCACTAGTCTAGGATCACGCTAGTGCACACAGGCTCAACATAGATGCTATCATAGTCATACACAATGAATATAGCATAACTTTAATAATTAATAGTAATCGTTGTCTTACATGATTATTGCCACACAGGGCTAATAAAAGAAATAGCAAATAAGCAAAGCAGGAAAAAATAAATAAGCGTAGCAGCTCCCAGCTCACCGCAGTAACCGATGAGGCTCGGACCCTAAGCATTCGTGATCCATATAATCCTCCTCCATGAAGGGCGAGATTCTTCCTCTTCGAAGTTGTTGTTGTTGAGGTGAGTACATAAAGCACTCAACAAGTTGTGCACAAAGAATGCAAGTCTAATATTCTATATGCTTGGCTTAATCCAAAGGAATGGCTAATATGGCTATTTTGCAAGAAAGCAAAGATTTAACAAGAATACAAGAAATAGATTGAAAAGCAAGAAACAATAACAATAATTAATAGATTCAAGATTTACTAAGTAAACCAAGTTTCCAATCCTAAATCAATTTTCCACTTCCCATGGCACCGCCATCCCAACAAGTTTTTATTTAACAAAAGTCTAACCCTTAATCAGTAATTCCCGAGCATTGCCCAATACCGTGAGCACGGCTATTCGAATAGATTGTACACTCGCAGAGGTTATGCACTTTACCCACACGATACAACCAAACACCACCAAGGCGAGTGATCGTAATAAAGCCTTTACAATGCTACACCTAGACCCAAGATCGCCGCTAAGGTTTCAACATCAAGGGTTAAACCACCACAATAGGGCCCCTCTTGCGCCATGTGAGTTAAACCGTAACCCGGACTCACTATTCACCATGACAAGATCAAATCTAGGTTTCACAAATTATTCACTATGCTGTCCCATTCCGCACATGTGGTTGCAAGAGAGACTCAGTCAAAGGCTTGCAAGGTTAAGTCCTTAAAGTGATTAAGGCAAGACTTCCACATACCCCGCCAATCTCGCCCACCTTGGCATAACGCCTTTGCCACTTGCCCCAATCTAAATCATTACCACCCTAGTTGATTACCAAGCACCACGTACATCAAGAATTTAACCTCGCTATGTGACATCCTCTCGCCACCGCAACTCAATCTCATCGTGTGACCACACATGACACACAAGTTCATAACATCGTTCCATATTCCTTTAGTCAAGATTATTTATCAAAGACTAAAGTACATGTGATGGCGTGGCATGACTAAGCAACTAATACGGTCTAACCATCCCATGTTGATTATTATTACTAACCAACTATAATTCCACATCCTAGGGTGACAATTAGATCATGGCATAAAATTGACAAGGTGTGATTTAATTCAATTAGGCATATCATCTAATTCCCATATTAATTGAAATCATTTATAAACATAAAATATCATGCATAATTTAAAAGACAAAATAGCAATTTGGTGAAATTGGGTGCAACATGATCAAAGCACAACTTGCCTTGGAGTAGGTGCTGGTCTTGATCTGGGTCTTGGAGCGACGAATCTTCCTCCGGATCACCGAGCAGTTCAACGTCTACGCGAAACGATGCCAAAATAGCAAATAAACACCAAACCAGAGAGCAAAAAAACTCCAAAAATAAAATAAAATTTTCCAATAAATAGATCTTGATTTTACAAATTTTTAGAAATTTGAATCACTCAAATCCGAGTTAAAATGCAAAAGATATAGAATTTTGAAGTTTGAATAAATACTGAAAATACAGAAATTAGAAAAACCGATTTTCCCGAATTATTTTTCATCGAAATTACCGATTAATGCGCAGTTTACAAGTGGACCAATCGAGACGGACACGTGGCCTCGGCGCATGGACTTAGTCCACGAAACACGTTGGTCCACCGTGGACTCGAGATATCGTCCGTGGACCTACCGATATCAGCATGACGTCATCGCGATACGTGGGCCAATCAAATTGCGCCACGCCGCCGGTTCGGTCTATGGACAAAGTCCACGGCACACGCCGTCCACGGTGCACCCGACGACGATGCTTCGGTACCGACCGACACGCGCCGCACATCCGCGAGACGATCCAACGGTGACATACTACGCACACGCGCCTCAATCCCGAACGCCTATTCGAATCTAACGGTTAGAAATATACCCGAGCGAACAACCGCCAAGAAGCGACGTGGCTTGATCCGGACGGTTCGGCGAAGATCCAACGGCCGCGCTAAGCTCCGAGACACGGCGGCGGGTTTGCACCGAAATGAGGAAGACGACCACCCGAACGGCGCTTTGCCGACTCGGCGAGAAGAAGTGGCGGCCTCGACGCATCTTGGAACGACGACCCGGATCCGAACCGATTCGGCGGAGGAGGCTCGACGGCGCGAACGGCGCAAAAACTCGCGGCGGCGCTGCAAAGAACTACGACGAGCTCTACTGCATGGGCGACGGCGACTCGACGGCGAAAACTAGGGCGACTGGAAGCGCAAGGCGATGAGGAACCTCGGGGTGCAGCCCACGCCTTTTATAGCCTCGGCATGCGTGCAGGGAAGGAAACCCTAAATCACGCGGCGGCGACGGCAAGCGGCGGCGGATTCGAAAACCGAATCGGAGACGACGACCGAGAGCCGTCCGATCTGCAACGAGCGGCCACGATTAGATCTCGGCCGATCCAATCCAATCCGCACCTTCCAAAATCAACGGATGCGATCAAAACTTACCAAAACAACGCGAAGCGATCCCGACCACTTGATCTCGATCCAACGGCTCGCAGCACTAGGGTTACGCGATGAAGCGGACTGCCCGATCTTCATCCAACGGTCACACGCGCGGTGGCGGTGAAGCGGGCTGACGGGCCGCACCGCGATGGGCACAAGACGCACAAGGTCGGGCTTGGCCCAAGATCGCTCCAAGATTTTTAAAAGCTTTTTTTTTGATTTAAAATAATTCCCGAAATTAGATTAATTCATTTAAGACAATTAAAATATCAGGAAAAATCCAAGAAAATTCTCATAAATACTTTGAAACATTCTGAACTCAAATAAAATATTTTTGGTAAAACTTTATATTAACTTTATCTATATATATTTAGTTTTCACCAAAGGTTCAATATACTTAATTAAAATAAATTCAAATAATTTCTGGAAAAATCCAATAAATTCAGAAATTCACAAAATGCACGTGAGCAAAATTATAGGTCAAATTTTGGGATGTTACACATAGCTATATATCCATCAATTGTGTAGAGTTTCAGATTGGGGAAATGGTTAGTTATCCTTTTATTATTTAGATTTGCTCAAATAGAATGCAGGTACTATTATGTTTTACTTGGTATAAAATTTCCTGATTTCATGTTGAGTGAAAACACTAATGTATGCATGCCCATCTTTTGATTATAAAAGCAGATTACCACATATGCTTGGGTTATTGCATTGTCCATTTAATGTTATATAACACAATGTATTATGATTTAGATGCACCACTTCTATTTTTTCATACAACCCAAACCTCTATGCATGCCATGGGAGTAATAAGGGCTTTGACTGAAGTCTTGTAACTTTTGGTCGCAGAGGACAGTGGAGAGATAGATATCCTTTCAGCTTGCTTCTCAGATCTCCCATTTAGAAAGTAGTGAGGAGTTTAACAAGGACGGGATGGTAAGAATTATGGATGTACTCAACTGTCTTCATCTTCTTTTCTTTTTATACTACTTGTGAACCAACATGGCTTGCTGAAATCGTGGCTGTGCAGGGTGAACTGAGAGCTCAAATGGGACAGCTGGGAGGCATGCAGCACCCTCTACTACCATTTGGCTGTGAGGTATGTGTAACGACCCCCATTTTTCACATAAATGCAAAAATGGAAATCTAATGTGCATTCCATACTAGTCCCAAGATCAGTAGCTAGTACGCACATACACGACAATTGGAATCACAACCATACAACAAAATTAATAAGCGGAAGCAATTATACAAATAAAACTTACAACTCAGAGATTACAGCAGCAAAAGAAGCAAAGTCCTGCAGTGTGCTCAACCAACCCGCAGGCAACTGACCAGGCATAAACTCTAAAAAGAACACGACGAAGATATTCCCGCAACCTGCGACGAAAGAGGAAACTTCGAAGCTTCGCTAACTTATCCACCTAAAAACCAACATATAAGCAAGGGTGAGTACTTTCGTACTCCGCAAGACTTTAGCAAAACCTATAATATATGCAAGCCATTTCAAAGGAGGCTACTACAGTTAATTTGCATAAAGCAGAATTGACATTGAGAAATCAAGTTATTTGTAAACGGAATTTGTAAGAGCAAGTTGACTGATATGAAATAAGTAAAGCATAATCAATACTCACAACCCTTCGCGAGCATCGAATAATCCAGAAATGGAATCCAACAATGTCGATCCTTTGACATGAAACAAAAGCTGTTAAACAGGTTCCAAACCAAAACCCAATTTTAGAAAATACCAAAACAATTAACTAGTGCAAGTTCACCAAGTTTCCCATGACTGAGGGGATGGCTATTCGATTAGATTTACACACTGCAGAGGTGTACAACTTTACCCACAAGTCATGACCTTTTCTTTTTGCCGCATGTTCCACGCACCTTTGGCGTGTGGCCAGAATGTTCATGACGAAAACCTTTACATTATCTAAGTTAACTTTGCACCAGCACCGGGACGATAAAACCCATGCTATGATGGAAGAACTCAGAGCATAGAAATGTTGGAACTTCCCATAGACATGGCATACACCGTTATATTGGTAAGTGTTGTTCTCAACACCTCGGTGTGGGCACCCCGTAGAGGAAACCTCGAAAGGAGAGCCCGTACTACTTCAGCCTACCAATGTGCAAAGTTAAACTAGATAACTTAACTGGTTTAAGGATGCCCCATAACAACCCTTGTGGTTGTACGGATTATCTTGGATCATACAACACTGAGTTCGGTCCTTAATCCGACACGGGCGATACTCCACCCTACACTACGTGCAAATCCCTCTGCACATTCGGCTATTTCCAATAATCGCCCTCATCAAAACCATAGTTTTATTTTGGGTTTTTAATCAAAATACCCATAACCAACAGCTTCTTTTGCAACATTTTCCATTTCTCAAGAAACAAATTTTGATCTGATCATCAACCTCATTAGTTCTAAAGCATGACTAAGCATGGTTAACATGATCGCATATACCCAAGATGACATTAAGTAGTGTCTAAGCTTAATCTATGGTTATCAATGTTCACATGTCCATTCTTATCAAGGAGGTTTCATAAGACAACAGGTATAACTACCAGTACCACAAAATAGCAAATTTTCAGAAAGTAAACGCATGCATGAAACATTTTAATAAACACAATGCAAATTAAATACTGGGATCAAGATGGTAAAAGGAGGGTGCTTGCCTTGCTTATTTATTGCTTACGACAAAGCCGAGGATGCAGCTGACGGAGGCAACGACGGAGGAAGGAACGCCAAATTTTACACGTCGATCAAATGGAAATATAGCAAAAGCCAACTTTAATAAGGGCAAAAAGAAAACAGACAGAAAACCAAATTAAGATTCATTGCAGAAAACAGGAACGACTTAAGGTTTGAATTGAATGGTTTTCAAGATCTCAAGATTTAGGTAAATACACATTCATATGTTTAATGGCTTTTATGATGAGCAAAACATGGTTCTCTTATAGATTATTAAATCTTGACTTACGAATTCAAGAGGCTAAAATTATGAATTCTTGCATTTATAACTTCGAATTATAGATGCTAAAATTATTTAGATTAATAGAATTAAAACACTAGCTAAAGGGGTTATGTGAATAGTACTTAATCTAAAGTGATATTACACAAGGAATGATTTTGAATAAGGTATATCTGTTAAGTTAGGCTACTGGACTTATTTGTGGGTTTTAAGAAGGTTCTGGTGATACAAATATATATTAACTATGGATTTCATCATTATTGCCAAGTTGCTTATTCATATTATGAAGTTCATGAACCATAAAACTTAGGGTTATTTGGCTACTAGGATTTATATGCAAAACATAGTGAAATAAGATTATTTCTTCATAACTGGGTAATCTATACTTTGGATAGCAATCCTAAGTTGATTTCATAAATCTTAGTGTTTAGACTAGACATTCTATTCATTGTTGAAAAGGCTTAAATGATAATAAGGTTTATGTTATAAGGATTGGATTAGAAGTGTAGTGAACAATTATCACTTAGGGTTATAGCACTAGCTGGATTCAGATGAATATTAAGCTATAAACAAAATATTTTTCCATAATATGATAGTCCATATCCTAAATATCATTTCTGAACTGATATTCATTATATTAGAATTTAAAAGAGATATTCTACGGGTTGCTAAAAATGCTTAAGTGTTTCTTTTATTTCGAAAACATAACACTTTAGGGCTATGTGGCTAGTTCATTTTATATGCAAACCATAGCAAAATGAAACACTTTCTTTAGGATATTGTAGTATGCACTTTGTAGAGTATTTCTATGCTATTTTCATAAATCTTTTCATTTAGAGGAGTTATTTTATATGCTGTTGAAAATGTATAAACAACCATAAAGGTAGCATCGAAACAACTTGGTTTTCATTTTAAGTTTGCGACTGCACCTTATAAGATAATCTACTCATTTCTCAGGCACAAACAGGGGATGACCCTAAAATCATTTTAAAACTAATTCCGCGATATTTGGCTTCTATTCGAGATGGTTTCCATATAAGTGATCATTAGGGCCTAACAAGGACTTAATTCAGATTAGCACAATCATAAGATATTTTTGCATAATCAGCAAGGGAATTATTTTTCAAGGTTATAGGATTTGGTTTTGTCAAATTTGAAGTTCGTTTGAGAAAGTTATGACTATTTGGATTACACAAGTATTGAAACTTCGACTACTAAACATTTATTGTTTTCTATGGTAAACCTTAAATATTCTTACACATCTGAGATCCTTGTGATGTCAGGAGTACAACAAAACTGGTTTGGTGATTTTTTTAATTCATTTGATCCATATTTTAACTATTTAATTCTCTATGCAAGGGAAGCTTCTCATGCTTACTTTTTAATACAAACTGAGTTCAATCTTGAATATTTTTGAAGAAATGGAACATTTACAGTCTCGGGGACATGTGAGAACAATTTCATGACTTTAGGAGCTATAATTTTCATAGCTACTATAAGTTACATAAAAGGGACTTTAAACAAACTTGCTTGAAATAATTTGAATTGCAGCGATCATCTAAATTCTGTTACATAATCCAAATCCTTATGGCTTAATTCAAATTTAGATACTTATTTCATCTTATTTTGGATTTCTTTCATATAAGTTATGTATATTTGAGTTTTTAATGTATTGAATGTACCCTTGAATAGAAAGTAGCTCAAACTTAAATGAAATTTAAATATTTTTACATATTTGAATGAATGGAAGCATATGGATTTCACTAAAATTGGTTTCATTCAATTCTAAGTTCGTTTGCATAATTTTTATACAAAGCATATCTTTAGGCCTTTTATTCAAATTTGAATTTCGAATTCACCCAGTGAAGATTTTCAAAATATTATTGCACATTCTGATGGTGCCTGATTTTACATGAATATAGAAATTCATTTCACTAACTTTGGAGTTATAATGCAAAAGTTAAAAGTGATTGAATTATCTCGGTTATACTAAATCAGGGAAAAACGAAAATACGCTTTCTAAACAGGGTTGGCGTATTTTACCAGTTTAACTGACTTCATCTCTCGCCACTGACATAAGGGCCCCGCAGCGCTAGTGAGTGAAAATAGGGGAGGCGGCTAGGGCGTGGCGGCGACGGCGTTCCGGTGGAGCTCCGGCGAAGGCGAGGGCACCGCGAGCTTCAGTCAATCACCCCGCACCTGATGGTGGAGTCGATAACTTCCGGCAATGGTCGGAGTGGGCTGCCACCGTGGGCCAGCGACGGAGATGGCAGGGGCTAGCCGGAGGCGGTGAAGAAGAGCTCGCTCCTAAGGAAGATCGGTTGGGAGAGCATCAGTGGCACGTATGGGTTCCATTTTTGCAGTCGGCTGGATCGTGGACTTACCGAGGAGCTCCACTACCGTGGGCCGGCTTTGGGGAAGAAGGCGCGCAGCGACGGTGGTTGATCGGCAGGGAAGAACTGAAATCGATGAGCGAGATGGGTCAGGGATGCTCAAGGATGCTACGGCTGCGAGTAATTCGAGAATGGCTCACCAATTTGCT
The DNA here is from genome assembly GCA_036346275.1 of Otatea glauca. Lineage (NCBI taxonomy): Eukaryota > Viridiplantae > Streptophyta > Magnoliopsida > Poales > Poaceae > Otatea > Otatea glauca. Next base: position 62,804,407 of record CM070715.1, read on the forward strand.
TTAACGGCTTTCTCCCCTTTTCTTGCTTGCGGCGGCAATGGTAGGGAAAATGAAGCAGAACTCGGCAGCGCTCTAAAAGAGATGATCATGCTGCGAGATTCCTGGAAGGCGCGCAAGGAGATGTAGTGGCCGAACTCTGCACTTGCTCTTCCTCTTTTGGCTTACTGTGACTTAGCTCAACTGATGAAATTGCTTGGCCTCCTTGCTCTCTCTCTGGACACTCGGTTCACTGGAGTGAGGATTGAGCAAATGGAAGAGAAGAATGCCTGGCTTTGGCGTGGAATGACTCAAATGGATGTGTTCTGGTTTGGTTGTGAGAACGACTCAAAAGAGGCTGACTTATACACTGCCATGTGAAGGAAGACTCTGGAATGCAAGGTGTCCCCAAAGGCACAGTGGTGTAAGGGCTTCAGTACCGGACGTAAAAATCGATATCAACCAAGTTGAAAAATTTCAAAACGTTTTGACCATGGTCTACTGGGAGTGGTTAGCTTCCAGTAAAATTTTGGAATGAAAATACCGTATGGTTAATTTATTAGAATTCTGACACTGTGCACTGCTCAGAATTTTGATTTCGGATTTTTATTTAATTAAAGGTGACAATATTATTATTTATTTTTAAAACTTTTTTTAGTCGTTTGGATTGGGTTAAGTATGTCTCTATAAAAATTTCAAGTCAAAATACGGCTTAATTATTTTACAAAAATTCTGACATTATAATTTTCAGATTTTCAAAACCTCTGTTTTTGAATTTTTAGAAGATAAAATGACATGATAAATCCTTTAAATTTTTACCAGAAGTAGGTTACGCTCTGAGGATGTCATGGTAATTTTTATAGCTCCAGAAATTTTTTTGAAGATTTTCTAGTAACTTGACTTCTACTGTTTCTGGTAAAAAAGTATTGTCCTTCCTTTCATTTATTTATTTTTTGTGTGCATAAAATCTTTACTTGTTGACTTTACTGACTTACCAGCATGTATAGGATTCCATGGTAATTTTTTCTAACTTTTTATGTTTACCATTTTACCATTTCCCTTTTCCCACCCCCTTTTGTTTGATTTTCATTAAATACAAAAATCCAAGAAATTCAAATAAGAACCAATAATGCCAATAAAACTCACAAATAAACATATTCAAATTTAAAATATTCATTTTTATTTTATTTCATTTTTCGGGATGTTACAGTATGTGAAAAAGAGACAGCTGGGCAGCTATGAAGGTATCACTTGCATGCAGCTTGCCACATGCCCTTGGTTGGCTTGTCCTCTACTCCAGTGTGCATAGTTGGCAGGAGAGGATGCTTAGCAGCTAATGAGGAATGGGCAGAAGACACAGACAACTAGTTCTGAAGGTTCGGTTGGATTGTATGAATGAAGAACTGGTTGTGCGCTTAGCAAAGCACTCCATTTTACTGAACTTTTGAGGACTTAGGTTTTTGTATGAGTTTTGAAATTAAAAGAAATGTGAACCTTGATGTATGTTATTTGGATTTGGATATGTTTTTAAGTCTTTGGTCATTATGAATGAATTTGAATGAAAGTGATATTCCAGATTATTGATATTTATATGGAGATGATATGTAATTGAGTTGAGTTAGTGTGTATGAGCATACACACACACACACATATGTATATATTTATATCTGTTGAAATTTTTGAGTGATCCAGAATATTAACTGTGTGATCATATACTGTTGAGGTTGTGAATTTTTTGTGTGTGCAAATATGGGTATACCTTACTGATAATTGGGTAAGTATGTGTATCATTGATTTTGAGACTTAAAATTAAAGATTGATACTTTTAACCTTGAAAAGTTTTTTCTTTAAATGGCAAGAGTTCCAAAAAAACATAATAAATAGAGAACAATTCAACTTTAGGCTAAAATTCAGATTTAAGTCACATTTCAAACTCAAATTTTTATTTTAATCATTTTTAAATTTTAAATTCTTATTTTAATTGTTTTTGAATTTTTCGGGATGTTACAACTGTGAGTTGGTATATTTATGCTTACATACTTGTTATTTCATATACCTATCAAATTGCTTTTACAAAATTATGTTTGCAATCTATTATTTATTATTTACAATTCAAATTCGCTTTATGCAAAATAATTGTAGAAGCCTTTCCTTTGATACAACCTGCATTTACTATGGGATTGCATACACTACAAGTCTTGTTGAGTACGCAATGTACTCAACCTTGCTATTGTTGTTGTTTTAGGTGAAGATTCAGAAAACCCCTTCAACACAACCTATGACGTAGATTACGAGGAACATTTCGATGAGATTTTCTAGAGTTTATACCTTATCAGTTGCCTGACTGTTATGTGGCACACTACAAGACTTTTGGAATTTCTACTGCAGTTACTTTGTCTTTTAAGACCATATTGTATAAATGCTTCCGCCATTATATATAATCTATTATGTATGGATGTGATTTCAACTTTGTAAATGTGTGTACTAGCCACTGATCATGGGACTAGTACTATATGCACAGTATCTAATATAAAAAATGGGGGCCTCACAAGTTGGTATCAGAGCCATACTGACTATAGGTTAAACGCTAGATAAAATGGTCATTAGTATAGAAATTGGAAAGCCCAAAACTTTATTTTCTAAAGAGATTCATGAAATATGGAGGTAATTCTGTTCTTTCCCCTTCTATAGGATTATCTCCTCTTTATCGGGATTCTCCCTCTTTATCGGGATTCTTTCTCTTCTTACCCATATCCTCATTAAGGCTACTAACAAATCCTTTTTAAAATAATTGAAGTGTTCCAACCAAACCCATTTATTCTCGTCACTCTTGAAGAAGGCAAGATCGTGCCATCCCCTGCTCTTGATGCTCCATGAAGAGCCCGCACCATTATGTCGAATAAGAATATATATGGCTAGGCTGGCAGAAGGAAAAACTCTAAGAACCCCCACGTACTATTACTTATATTTTAGGTTAACGAATTTCATGATTTTAATGTCATTGTACTGCTTCCCAAGATACTCTCGTGAATGCTTAGCCCTTAGGCTAAAATTTTGTGACGAGACGATCCTTAAATAATGGAATCTTTAATTAAAAAACACTTTAATGAACAAAAGATAACCCTGAATTAAAATAATTCTATATAACTTCCCCTCTCCTCTAATTTGTAGAAACTCTAATAATATAAAATTTTAATGAACCAAAAGTTGCCTTGTAACCCAAACTAAACTCTCATCAAAATAACCTTACCTTATCTCATGAGTGGACATCATTGCAGGATGCCTGCGACAAGATCTCTTAACGAGCTCCTGGTGAGTGAGGCCACGCAAGATACTTAGCCTCCGAGGATTGCTCTTCCTACCCACACCAACCAAATCCTCAGCATCCAGCTAGGGCATCCTCATCGCGACGTGGCAATCATCATGATTCTCGACCTCCCCAAGGTCCGCAAGGAGCCATCCCAGAAGAATAATTGCTAGAACCACCAATCATGGTGCAAGTGCTCGCCATGATTGAACAAAGTCACCAGACGCACACCCTTCTTCTCCAACAATGTGGCGACCCCCATTTTTACATACATGCAAAAATGGAAATCTAATGTGCATTCCATACTAGTCTCATGATCAGTAGCTAGTACCCACATACACACCAATTGGAATCACAACCATACAACGAATATTATTAAGCGGAAGCTATTATACAAAGAAAACTTTACAACTCAAATATATAACAGCAAAAGAAGCAAAGTCTTGTAGTATGCCCATCCAAACCCGCAAGCAACTGACCAGGCATAAACTCTAGAAAGAACACGACGAAGATAAACCCTCAACCTGCGACGAAAAGAATCCTCGAAGCTTCGCTAATTTATCCACCTAAAAACAACATATAAGCAAGGGTGAGTACTTTCGTACTCCGCAAGACTTTAGCAAAACCTATAATATATGCAGGCCATTTCAAAGGAGGCTACTACAGTTAATTTGCATAAAGCAGAATTGGTATTGTAAAATCAAGTTATTTGTAAACGGAATTTGTAAGAGCAAGATGATTGATATGAAATAAGTAAAGCATAAGTAATACTCACAACCCTTCGTGAGCATCGAATAATCCAGAAATGGAATCCAACAATGTCGGTCCTTTGACATAAAGCAACAGCTGCTAAACAGGTTTCAAACCAAAACCCAATTTATAAAATACAAAACATTTAACTAGTGCAAGTTCACCAAGTTTCCTATGACCGAGGGGACGGCTAATCGATTAGATTTACACTCTGCAGAGGTGTACAACTTTACCCATGTAACAACCTCAAAATAATAAAATAAAGAAAATAAAATTAAAAAGTCTTTTGTGTATTATTTCTGAAATTTCTGAAATTTCTGGATTTATTGGATATTCTTTTGGCTTTTCCCTAATGCAAGAAAGTGAATTAAAAGGATATAGTAAAATGGTAAAAGTAAAAAGTAAAAAGGCCAAGTCAAGAAAAATTTACCAAAGTCATAACAAAAATTTAAGGGCTCTCCACAGCCAGTTTAAGTCGGTGGAAATCCTGGATTAATTAAAATAATATTTAATCAAAGTAAACCATGTGAAAAGAAGACAGGGTAAAATGGTAAAAGAATTTTGTAGATATGTCAGGAAGTTATCCTGGACCAAGATTTTTACCCTGCTGACATCAGCACAGTGTCAACCTCTAGTAAACATATCAAGAATTTCATAATTAATTTTATAATTTTAAAAATTCAAAAACATTGAAGAAATAAATTGGAAAACAGTAATGTCAGAATTATTAAAAATTAAATATTACGAAATAAAATCTAAAATGTTTACAAAAGGTGTAGAATACCATTTAAAACTCTCATAAAAAGTTTAATAAAATATAAACCTCATTTATATCATAAATTAAATGAAAGACAGAATTAATAGAACAACAACAACTGCATTGTCACAATTATTTAAAATTCTACATGCATCATAAAATGGTGAAAATTTTACAGGAGTCTCGTAATTTCCTTGCCGACCTAGGGTAAAAGGTTTATAAAATTTCGAGTCGGTTTGACTAACAAAACCGTCATAGAAGTCCCATTCTGTCCTGAGTCTTCGTCAGAGTTCTTTTCTTGTCTCGCTGACGTGTGGGCATGGCTTGTCAGCCAGTCAAGCCTGTCGGCTTCCGCTGCCATCTGGCCCCCACGTGTCAGCCTCCCTCTCGCGCCCTTCTTCCCCTCCTGACTCTCTCGCCCGAGCCAGCTCGCGCGCCAACTCTGCCTCGCCGCTCTGTGCGCCAAACCGCCTTCGCCTCCCCGTATAAATGCTTCACGTATCGTCGCAGCCGACCCAGCTAGCCTCCTGTGCAAACCATTCCGCCGCTCATTCCCCCATCTCCTCCTGCTCTGGCAAAACCCAAATAGGGGAGAAGTGAGCAAATCGCCGCCATTCTCGATTTCACTCCGAGCCATCCTCGCCGAAGCCTCCTGGTATTACCAGGAGCTCATCCCAAGCCTTACCTGAAGCCCTTCATCACCGACGAGCCCCCACACCGTGCCTTTTACTCTGCCGCCACCGCGCACGGTGAGAGCTCTGTCCCTTCATCCATTCTACAAGATTTTTGATGAAATCGAACCGTTGAGGCATGCAGATGCTCGTAGAGGTAAAGATGAACCTCGGGGATCGCTGCTGGTGCCTCGCCGCCGCTCGTCCATGGCCGCCGCTGCCCTCACACGGTGACACACCGCTGCAGAGCACCTCAGACCACCGCGCAACCTCCCACATGTGCGCACGGGTCCACTGGTGCCTATGGTGGAACCGATTTCGCCGCACCGGCTCTAGTTCGCCGTCTGCGAGCTTCGCCCGTAGCCGCCGCCGCACCCCGCCGGTGGAACCCCCCTTCCCCGCCATCTTCGGTCGTCGCGCCACTGCCCATGTGTGCGCACGGGTCCACTGGTGCCTATGGTGGAACCGATTCCGTCGCTTTGGCGCTAGTTCGCCGCCGGCAAGCTTCAGAAAGCCGCGCTCTGCTCTGGGTCACCGCCAAGCGGGCCCGAGCTATCAGCTGCTCGCGCTGAGCTAGCCGCTGCCATGTGGGCCTTGGCTGTTAGCCGCGTCGTCAGAGCCGTCTTCGCGCCATCGCACGCGGCTCACTTTGTCTGTCGCGACACGCCCGCGCGGGCCAGCGCAGATCGGCGCGCTACTGCGTCGCGCCACCACCACGCTTCATCCGGCTCGGCTCGGCGCCTCGGCCAGGCGCAACCCAAAAAGGGAAAGCACGATTTCCCTCGCGAAAGCGTACTTTCCATTTTTGGCAGTTTTCTAATTTTAAGTATTTTTCAAAACCTAGAGTATTCAAACATGAATATCTTTTGAACTAACTGTCCAAATTTGATGAAATAAATTTATAAATTCATCTAAAATCATTGAAATTCGGAATATGAAAAAAATATTTCAGAATTGAATTTTATTTGAATTTTTGAATTCAAATTTATTGAAAGGGTTAGAAATATGTCATACATGAAAATTTTGCAAATGATCACCAAAATTTGTACAATAAATTTTGTTAGATTCCTTGTGACCTCAGGAACCAGAATATGCAAAAATACTTAGGGTTTGTTATAAGAAAACTTTGAGTTATTAAATATGTGGTAAAATGGTGTAATAATAATAATCCAAATAAACTAAATCTTTAAATTGCAAACAAGACCAAATAAATTGTGCAATCACTTCTGAATTGTGAAGTTATTTTATTTGAATATTTCCATCTGATTTCTTTTTGGCTCTATTGAAATCTGGTATTTGTTATATGTTGCCATGCGACGTGTAGAACCCGACGAATCCGGTTTAATCGACGATCAGGAATTCGAGGTCGAGGAGAATCAACAAGGCAAGCAATACCCTTTGATCATATTGAACCCAGTTTTATAAATGTTTTCATTAAATATTTTACTGCGCACTTTGTTAAATTCTGCTATATTATGGAAACTAGTAGTTGTACCTGTAGTTTAATAGAACTTCGTTGATAAGTATAGATTTGTGAACCTTGAAAACCCTAGAATAACCTAGACATTATTTGATGTCAATATGGGTCACTTACACTTAGTGTTATGCTTAGCCATGCTTAAAGCAATGTAAAACAGTGACATGATTAAAAATGTTGGTTATGACATTTAAATGGGTATGACCATTTTTGTGGTTGGTATTTTGGTTGGAAAATGAAAATAAAACTATGGTTTAGATGCGGGCAATTATTGGCAATAGCCGGGAGTGCATGTCTTTGCACGTAGTGTAGGGTGGAGATTATTTCCCGTGTCGAGTTAAGGACCGAACTATGGGTTGTTTTCAAGCCAAGAATTATCATACAACCACAAGTGCTTGTATGGGACAGCTCTAACTTATTAAGTTGTTTAAAACTGGCTTTGCACTTGGAAGGCCGGAGTAGTACGAGCTGTTTCTTAATGAATAGCTCGACGGGACGTCCACACCGAGGTGATCATGGAATAAACGTCTACCAATATAACGGCGTACGCCATACTATGGGGAGTTCCATCATTTCTATGCTCTGAGTTCTTTCGCCACAGAATGGGTTTATCGTCACTGTGCTGGTGCAAAGTTAGGATTAAATAATGTAACAGTTATAACATGACTCTCTGCGGCACACCAAAGGAATTGTGCAAATATCGATTGCTCAAAGAGTCTGTCATGTCTTGTGGGAAAGTCAGATACCTCTGCAGAGTGTAAAACTAATCGATTAGCCGCGTCCGCGGTAATGGACACTTGGTAAAGTCATCACATAGTTAGCAGTTTTGTTTATTTTCATAAAATGCGGTTTCTACCATGAGTTGGTGAACTCTACTGTGTGTCAGTAGAACTGGTTCTGATTATGGTCATTTTACCCAGATTCGAATTTTTTATTTACTCGCACTTATTTACTATCGTTTTAATTAATCCGCTTTTAAGAAAATTTTATTGCAATTTATTATTCTATATTTACATTTAAAATGTCCTTCATGCAAATTAACCATAATAGCCTTTCCATTGGAATATTCTGCATGTATTTTAGGAATTGCAAAAGTCTTGCGAGTACGTAAGTACTCAACTTGCCTATGTTGATGTTTTTAGGTGAAGATCAGATTCCCCCGACGATTCATACGTTGATGCAGGATACGGGGAATTTAACGATGAATTTTTCTAAGGTTTTTCCCTTGTCAGTTGCCTGTGGGACAATGGGTTAAAAGGCATACTACAAGAAGTTGTCTCCACTGCAGTTTTACTTTTGGTATTATAAAAAAAATATTATGTAACCTTACTTCTGCTGTGTAATAAAGTTGGTGTATGACTGTGATGTCAATTTGTATTTGTGCGTAATAGCTACTGATCATGGTATTAGTACTGTATGCACATGGTATCCATTTTTGGTATTCATTTTCAAAACTTGGGGCCTTACAAGTTGGTATCAGAGCCATGCTGACTGTAGGAAGACTTTAGTTAGAATGGGAGTAAATAAAACTTAAAACTTGAAATTAGGATCCAAACAGATTAAAATATTGAATTAGGACATCTTACCTGTCTATTCGTTATATGCATGAAACTTCTCTTTTGGTTATGCGTATATTTGTTAATAACTCTTTTCTGTTTTTAAATTTCTGCTAGAATCTTTTCTTCCAAAAATTGCTTTAGTGTCTTGCATTTAATCAGGAATGCTAATTCCTTGTTAAATGTGCAGATGGGCGGATACACCCCATGCTATACATCCACTCACCGGGAGAATTCCGGCATGATGGGATTTCTTGCTCATCTGCTGGAGTTCGCCCATTTTCCTGAAAATCCACGATATATAGTATTCCACGCGGCATTTAGTTTTGTCTCCGTGGAATACATAGCCAGGGTGGACATCCCTACCCGAGATGAGGACAGCGAAGAGTTTTTATCTTTTTAGGGTCCCAGTTCTTCCCTTATGATGGCTATGAACAAAGCCGCCTATATTGCTATTGTCAGTTTACGCCACATCTTACCCGAACTGGCAGTCGCGTATAGGAGGATTCCATCCCGACCACCAGATGGGGAGAATCGTTATATGGATGCCATTGGGTTACCAAACTCCACATTATGTAACCTAGTCGGATTCATAAACGCCTCTGATCAGTATTGCCGACAGGCAATAACTGAATACAGGGAGGCACATTGCCGCGTAGCATTCTTGGAGAATGCTATTGCCACCTGTGTTGCCAGAGGCATTGTACCCTGTTTAGTTCTAGGGCAAGCCCCTCAGACACCCGCGCCCGACGACACCCGAGTACCATCGAGGCGCCGCCAGGCGAGGATGTCAGTTATAGGGAGTCACCCCAAGTTACCCAGTATCCAGGTGGATCCCCATAGTTTTCCCCCGCGGAGTCCTCAGAGGACGCAAGAGTGTCGCCATCAGGAGACTCCTTTTCCTCCTGACGCTGAGAGTACTAGTCATAGGGATAGTAATAGTCCGTGAGTAGACTAGATGACGGTTAAAAAATGAGTAGGGTTAGAGAAGGCTTTTGTTTTTCCCTTTTATGTAGTAGTTGCCGAGAATAATGTTATGTTTTGTTGTGAATATTATGAGTTTCAATAAAGTTCTTGTTTAATATTGTTTTGTGTGCTTTTGGTTCCTACTCGTAAATATTTAATTTTCAGTTAATATTTTTACGATGTTGTAATCCTTAATAATAATAATCAACTCATGAATAATAATATTGAAACATGCTTCTAAAACAAATGGTAACAATTAGAATTAAAATTAAATTAGATCTTACCTGTTAATTCGTTGCAATCTTGTTCCAGATGCCTGCCACTAGGTCGTTGAATGAGATTTTGGGGAGTGAGGAAACCCCAGAAACTCACCCGCAGCGAGTGACTTCGGCCACTCCGGCCCAGCCTAATCCAGTCCATCCGATGGCCGTCACAGGATCTTCCTCACGTCGCCCAAGCCGTCGAGATTCTCCGCCCCCGCAAGTCCAAGAAGAAGTGCCAGAAGGCCAGTTGCCAGGTCCGCCGACCATGGCTCAGGTGCTTGCAATGATAGAACGGGGTCGCCAGACTAATATCCTGTTGCTCCAACAGTTGGTCCAAAACATGACCAACCTTGGTGCTGCAAGTGCTAGGCTTGGGTTTGGTGAAGCATCCCATTAGTCTAAGTTGGGAGAATTTTTGAAGACCCGACCTCCGACCTTTTCTTCTTCATCAGATCCCCTGGACGCTGATGATTGGATACGATCCATTGGAAACAAATGCAGTGTTTTCACAGATCACAAGAGTTTGAAATATTTCTTCACCCAGCCTGATCTAAACCTAAGATAACGAAGATGGATAGAGTTGATAAAAGATTACGACCTTAGCATTCAATACCATCCTGGTAAATCCAATGTCGTAGCAGATGCTCTGAGTCGAAAACTTCATTGTCTTTCTGTTTCATCTTTTACCGGTCAATCAGATCTTGTAAAAGAATTCCAAAAGCTTAATTTGGGAATCGTCGAAAAAGGTTATTTGGCCGCACTACAGGTGCAACCAACCCTTAAGTCCCAAATTAAAGCCGCTCAACTCAAAGATGAAGCCATTATCAAAATTCATGAAGAGTTGAAGCAAGGAAAGGAATCCAAATTTCATGAAGGTCCAGATGAAGTGCTAATGTTCGAGAATCGAATCTTTGTTCCTGATGATCTGGAATTGAAAGAGTTGATCCTCAAAGAAGCCCATGAGTCTCCCCTCTCAATTCATCCTGGAAGTACAAAGTTGTATTAAGACCTCCGACGGGAATATTGGTGGCCAGGTTTGAAAAAGGATACTACTGCGTATGTCGCAATCTGCGATGTATGTCAGCGTGTCAAAGCCAAGCATCAACGTCCCGCTGGACTTCTCTAAAATTTGAAGATTCCGGAGTGGATGTGGGAAGACGTTAGCATGGATTTTATTTCTGGTTTGCTGAGAACCGAAAAGGGGCATGATTCCATATGGGTAATCGTTGACCGCTTAACTAAAGTGGCTCATTTCATTCCGGTCAAGACTACTCATTCTGGAGATAAGCTTGCCGAGTTATATCTGGAGAATATTGTTTGTCTTCATGGCGTTCCGAAGACAATTGTTTCTGACCTAGGTTCCCAATTTACTTCTCGTTTCTGGGAAAGTTTGCACCATCTTCTGGGTACTAAGCTGAACTTTAGTACGGCTTATCATCCTCAGACAGATGGACAAACGGAAAGAACCAATCAAATTTTGGAAGACATGTTAAGAGCCTGTGTGTTATCCTACGGCTCTAATTGGGAGAAAAGTTTGGCTTTTGCCGAATTCTCTTATAATAACAGTTTCCAATCTAGTCTTCAAATATCACCTTTTGAAGCACTGTATGGAAGGAAATGTCGAACCCCTCTTTTCTGGTCCGAAGTTGGAGAAAGGAAATTCTTTGGCCCAGATCTTATTCAAGAAGCTCAAAAGCATGTAGATATGATCAGAAGCAGACTTAAGGAAGTTCAATCGCGTCAAAAGAGTTACGCTGACAATCGTCGACGTGAGCTCAGTTTTGAAGTTGGCGATCATGTCTATCTTAAAGTTTCGCCTCTCCGTGGAGTTCATCGATTTCAAATCCGTGGAAAGTTGGCTCCTCGATTCATTGGACCGTATCAAATCATTGGAAAGATGGGTGAGATGGCATATCAGTTGGAATTGCCACCTCAGCTATCTGACGTTTATAACGTCTTCCATGTATCTCAACTCAAGAAATGCCTTCGTGTTCCCTCCGACCTCGCCAATTTGGAAGGTATAGATCTTCAGCCAGATCTATCTTATCGAGAGCACCCAATTCGTATCTTGGAAGAAGCAGAATGCCAGACGAGGAACAAGACCATCAAGATGTTAAAAGTCCAATGGAGTAATCATATCGAAGACGAAGCTACATGGGAAAGAGAAGATCATCTTCGACAAGAATTCCCCGATTTATTTTAATCATCTTCAAATCTCGGGGATGAGATTTTTGTAAGGGGGGTAGATTTGTAACAGCCTCAAAATAATAAAATAAAGAAAAGTAAATTAAAAAGTCTTTTGTGTATTATTTCTGAAATTTTTGGATTTATTGGATATTCTTTTGGCTTTTCCCTAATGCAAGAAAGTGAATTAAAAGGATATAGTAAAATGGTAAAAGTAAAAAGTGAAAAGGCCAAGTCAAGAAAAATTTACCAAAGTCATAACAAAAATTTAAGGGCTCTCCACAGCCAGTTTAAGTCGGTGGAAAGCATGGATTAATTAAAATAATATTTAATCAAATTAAATCATGTGAAAAGAAGACAGGGTAAAATGGTAAACGAATTTTGTAGAAATCTCAGGAAGTTATCCTGGACCATTATTTTTACCCTGCCAACATCAGCATAGTGTCAACCTCCAGTAACAATATCAAGAATTTAACAATTCATTTGTAATTTTAAAAATTCAAAAACAGTGAAGAAATAAATTAGAAAATAGTAATGTCAAAATTATTAAATATCAAATATTACGAAATAAAATATGAAATTTTTACATAAGGTGTAGAATACAATTTCAGACTCTCATTAAAAGTTTTATAAAATATGTACCTAATTTATATCAAAAATTAAATGAAAGATAGAATTAACAGAACAGCAACAGCTCCATTGTCAGAATTATCTAAAATTATACATGCGTCATAAACTAGTGAAAATTTTACAGGAGTGTCAGATAATTTCCTTGCCGACCAAGGGTAAAATTTTTATAAAATTTCGAGTCGGTTTGACTGACGAAACCGCCGTAGAAGTCCCGTTCTGTCCTGAGTCTTCGTCAGAGTTCTTTTCTTGTCTCGCTGACGTGTGGACCAGGCTTGTCAGCCAGTCAAGCCTGTCGGCTCTCGCTGCCATCTGGCCCCCGCGTGTCAGCCTCCCTCTCGCGCCCTTCTTCCCCTCCCGGCTCTCGCCGAGCACCTTTCCCAAGACTCTGCCTCGCCGCCTACCAGGCGCCAAACCGCCTTCGCCTACCCGTATAAAAGCTTCGCGTATCATCGCAGCCGACCCAGCTAGCCTCCTGTGCAACCCATTCCGCCGCTCGTTCCCCCATCTCCTCCAGCTCCGGCAAAACCCGAAAAGGGGAGAAGTGAGCAAATCGCCGCCATTCTCGATTTCAGTCCGAACCATCCTCGTCGAAGCCTCCTGGCAATACCAGGAGCTCATCCCGAGCCTTACCTGAAGCCCTTCATCGCCGATGAGCCCCCGCGCCATGCCTTTTCCTCCGCCGCCACCGCGCACGGTGAGACCTCTGCCCCTTTATCAATTCTTCAAGATTATTGATGAAATCGAACCGTTGAGGCATGTAGATGCTCCTTGAGGTAAAGATGAACCTCGGGGATCGCTGCCGGTGCCTCGTCGTCGCCGCCCTCACACGGTGACGCACCACTGCAGAGCACCTCAGACCACTGCGCAACCTCCCACGTGTGCGAACGGGCCCACTGGTGCCTATGGTGGAACCGATTCCGCCGCTCCGGAGCTAGTTCGCTGTCGACGAGCTTCGCCCGTAGACGCCGCCGCACCCCGCCGGTGGAACCCCCATTCCCGGCCATATCCGGTCGCCACGCCACTGCCCACGTGTGCGCACTGGTCCACTGGTGACTATGGTGGAACCGATTCCGCCGCTCCGGCGCTAGTTCGCCGCCAGCGAGCTTCAGAAAGCCGCGCTTTGCTCTGGGTCACCGCCAAGCGGGCTCGGTGCCGGCCGCTCGTGCTAAGCCGAACATCGCCATGTGGGCCTGGGCCGTCCCGCGTCGTCGGCGCCGTCTTCGTGCCACTTACATGCGGGCTCGCTTTGTCGATCGCCACGCCTCGCGAACCTGCATCGATCGCGTCTTTGCGTCGCGCCACCACGCCATCCGGGCCCGCTGTGGCGCGCTCGGCTTGGTGCAGCCCGAAAAGGGAAAGCGCGTTTTCCCTCGCGAAAGCGTACTTTCCATTTTCTGCAGTTTTCTAATTTTCAGTATTTTTCAAAATCTAGAGTATTCAAACTTGAATATCTTTTGAACTAACTGTCCAAATTTGATGAAATAAATTTTTAAATTCATCTAAAATCATTTACATTCAGAATATGGAAAAATATTTGAGAATTGAATTTTATTTGAATTTTTGAATTCAAATTTAAAGAAAGGGTTAGAAATATGTCATGCATGAAAATTTTGCAAATGATCACTAAAATTTGTAAAATAATTTTTTTAGATTCCTTGTAACCTCAGGAACTAGAATATACTAAAATACTTAGGGTTTGTTATAAGAAAAATTTGAGTTATTAAATATGTGGTAAAATGGTGTAATAATAATAATCCAAATAAACTAAATCTTTAAATTGCAAACAAGACCAAATAAATTGTGAAATCACTTCTGAATTGTGAAGTTATTTTATTTGAATAATTCCATCTGATTTCTTTTTGGCCCTATTGAAATTTGGTATTTGTGATATGTTGCCATACGACGTGTAGAACCCGATGAATCCGGTTTAATCAACGATCAGGAATTCGACGTCGAGGAGAATCAACTAGGCAAGCAATCCCCTTTGATCATATTGAACCCAGGTTTATAAATGCTTTCATTAAATGTTTTACTGCATACTTTATTAAAGTCTGCTATATTATGGAAACTGGTAGTTATACCTGTAGTTTAATAGAACTTCCTTGATAAGTATAGATTTGTGAACCTTGAAAACCCTAGAATAACCTAGACATTATTTGATGTCAATATGGGTCACTTACACTTAGTGTTATGCTTAGCCATGCTTAAAGCAATGTAAAACTGTGACATGATTAAAAATGTTGGTTATGACATTTAAATGGGTATGACCATTTTTGTGGTTGGTATTTTGGTTGGAAAATGAAAATAAAACTATGGTTTAGATGCGGGCAATTATTGGCAATAGCCGGGAGTGCATGTCTTTGCACGTAGTGTAGGGTGGAGATTATTGCTCGTGTCGAGTTAAGGACCGAACTATGGGTTGTTTTCAAGCCAAGAATTATCATACAACCACAAGTGCTGGTATGAGACAGCTCTAACATATTAAGTTGTTTAAAACTGGATTTGCACTTGGAAGGCCGGATTAGTACGAGCTGTTTCTTAATAAATTGCTCGATGGGACGTCCACACTGAGGTGATCATGGAATAAACGTCTACCAATATAATGGTGTACGCCATACTGTGGGGAGTTCCATCATTTCTATGCTCTGAGTTCTTCCGCCACAGAATGGGTTTATCGTCACCGTGCTGGTGCAAAGTCAGGATTAAATAATGTAATAGTTATAACATGACTCTCTGCGGCACACCAAAGGAAGTGTGCAAATATCGATTGCTCAAAGAGTCAGTCATGTCTTGTGGGGAAAACTGTATACCTCTGCAGAGTGTAAAACTAATCGATTAGCCGCGTCCGCGGTAATGGACACTTGGTAAAGTCATCACATAGTTAGCTGTTTTGTTTATTTTCATAAAATGCGGTTTCTACCGTGTGTCAGTAGAATTGGTTCTGATTATGGTCATTTTACCCAGATTCAAATTTTTTATTTACTCGCACTTACTTACTATCGTTTTAATTAATCCGTTTTAAGCAAATTTATTGCAATCTATTATTCTATATTTACATTTACAATTGCCTTCATGCAATTAACCATAATAGCCTTTCCATTGGAATAGCCTGCATGTATTTTAGGAATTGCAAAAGTCTTGCGAGTACGTAAGTACTCAATTTTCCTATGTTGATGTTTTTAGGTGAAGAATCAGATTACCCCGACGATTCTATGTTGATGCAGGATACGGGGAATTTAACAATGAAATTTTCTATGGTTTTTCCCTTGTCAGTTGCCTGTGGGACAATGGGTTAAAAGGCATACTACAAGAAGTTGTCTCCACTGCAGTTTTACTTTTGGTATTGTAAAAAAAAGATTATGTAACCTTATTTCCGCTGTGTAATAAAGTTGGTGTATGACTGTGATATCAATTTGTATTTGTGCGTACCAGTTACTGATCATGGGACTAGTACTGTATGCACATGGTATCCATTTTTGGTATTCATTATCAAAAATGGGGGCCTTACAACCCACAAGTCATGACCTTTTCTTTTTGCCGCAAGTTTCACGCGCCTTCGGCGTGTGGCCAGAATGTTCATGACGAAAACCTTTATATTATCTAAGTTAACTTTGCACCAGCACCGGGACGATAAAACCCTTGCTATGCCGGAAGAACTCAGAGCATAGAAATGTTGGAACTTCCCTTAGACATGTCGTACACCGTTATATTGGTAAGTGTTGTTCCCAACACCTCGGTGTGGGCACCCCGTAGAGCAAACCTTGAAAGGAGAGCCCGTAGTAATTCAGCCTACTAATGTGCAAAGTTAAACTAGATAACTTAATTGGTTTAAGGATGTCCCATACTAACACTTGTGGTTGTACGGATTATCTTGGATCATACAACACAAAGTTCGGTCCTTAATCCGACACGGGCGATACTCTACCCTACACTACGTGCAAATCCCTCTGCACATCCGGCTATTGCCAATAATCGCCCGCATCAAAACCATAGTTTTATTTTGGGTTTTTAATGAAAATACCCATAACCAACATCTTCATTTCCAACATTTTCCATTTCTCAAGAAACAAATTTTGATCTGATCATCATTCTCATTTGTTCTAAAAGCATGGCTAAGCATGGATAAAAAGTAATCGCATATACCCATGATAACATTAAATAATGTCTAAACTTAATCTATGGTTATCAAGGTTCACATCTCCATACTTATCAAGGAAGTTTCATGAGACAATAGGCATAACTACTAGTACCACAAAATAGCAATTTACAGAAAGTAAACGTATGCATGAAACTATTTAATAAACACAATGCAATTTAAATACTGGGATCAAGATGATCAAAGGGGAGTGCTTGCCTTGCTTATTTATTGCTTACGACGAAGACGCGGTCGCAGATGACAGAGGTAGAGACGGAGGAAGGGAGGTCGGATTCTACACATCGATCGATCGGAAAATATAGGAAATAATAAAATTCAATAAGAGCAAAAAGAAAATAGATAGGAAATCAAATAAAGATTCGTTGCAGAAAACAGGAACGCTTTAGGGCTGACTTGAATGATTTCAAGACCTCATGAATTGGATAAATACACATTGATATAGTTAATAACTTATGATGAACAAAACAGAGTTTCTTTGATAGATTATCTATTCTTGGTTTCCAAATTCAAGAGGCTAAAAATTATGAATTCTTGTATTTATAACTTCGAATTATAGACGCTAAAATTATTTGGATTAAAAGAATTAAAACACTAGTTAGGGTTATGCAAATAGCACTTAACCTTAAGCGATTTTGCATAAGAAGTGATTTTGAATATCTTAGATCTATTAAGCTAGGTTACTAGATTTAATCATGGTTTTTAAGAAGGTTCTGGTGATACAAATATATTAGCTACAAACTTCTTCATTATTACAAAGTTCACTTATTCATATGATGAAGCTCATTAATCATAATACTTAGGGTTATTTGGCTAATAGAATTTATATGCAAAACATGACGAAATAAGATTATTTCTTTGAAATTGGATAACATATACTTTTATAGAACATTTCTAAGCTGATTTCATACATTTTAGTATTTAGACGAGACATAATATTTATTGTTGGAAAAGCTTATATGATATTAAGGGTTACGATGATCATAATACTTAAGGGTATTCAATTAGGAGGATTTAGTTGAAAAGCAAGTTGTAAATAAAATATTTTTCCAGAATATGATAGTACATATCCTAAATATTACTTCTAAACTGATCTTCATAATATTTGCATTTAGACGAGATGTTCTACGGGGTGTTGAAAAAGCTTGAGTGTTTGTATTTCTACATGACAAAGGCTCAGTTTTTGGTATAAGATTGCAACTACACCTTATAAGATAATCTACACATTTTTTAGGTATTAGCAGCGTATGCTACTAAGAGTGATTTAAAGTTGATTTTGCGATGATTGGCTCTTATCCGAGATGTTTTCCATATAAGAGATCATTAGGGTTTAATATGGACTTATTGCAGATTAGCACAAACATAAAATATTTTTGTACAGTCAGCAAGAGTATTCTTTTTCAGGATTATAGGATTTGGTTTCATCAAATTTGATGTTCATTTGCGAAAGCTATAACTATTCAAACTATGCAAGAATTAATACTTCGACTACTAAACATTTACTGTTTTCTATTGTAAACCTTAAATATTATTATGCATCTGGAATCCTTGTGATGCTAGGAATATAACAAAACTGGTTTGGTAATTATTTGAATTTATTTGATCTATATTATAACTATTTGGTTTTCTATGCATATATATACACTTTACACTTAGATTATGTTCTATTGTTAAAGATAGTTCAAATCAAGTTCATTTCTTAATTATTTTGGCAAATTCAGGTATTATACTGTCATAATAATATTAGAAAATAATTTTACTTATTTCTCCTTTCCTTTATACAAGTTATACATATTTGAATTTCTAGTGTATTAAATGAAATCTTTAATAGAAAGTAGTTCAAAAATAAATGAAATTCAAATATTTTTATATATTTGAACTTATGGAAGCATAAGTATTTCAATAAAATTGGTTTCATTCATTTCTAAGTTTGTTTGCAGAAATTCTATATGAAGCATATCTTTAGCCCTTTCTTTCAAATTTGAATTTAAAATTCGCCCAATGAATATTTTCAAAATATTATTGTATATTCTGAAATTAATTGATTTTACATGAATATATAAATTTATTTCATTCGATTTGGAGTTATAACGCAAAATCTACAAGCATTTGAATTATTTCGGGTAATGAAAATGAACTAAATTAGGAAATTACGTTTTCACAGAACTGAAAGCGCCTTTTGCTGATTGAACTGAGTTCACAATGCGCCACTGACGACTGGGACCCGGGGGTCAGTGAGACAGAGTAGAGGAGGCGGCTAGGGCACGGCGGCGACGGCACTCCGGCGGGTCTCCAACCGAATGGGTGGCATGGCGAGCACCAGTGGATCACCGCGCATCTGTGGGTGGGGTCGATCACCTCCGGGGATGGTCGGAGCGGGCTGCCACCGGGGACCTACGGCGGAGGAAGGGGCGGCTCGCCGGGGAAGAAAAAGAAGTGAGTTTCAGCTCGAATCGGTAACGATTTAAGCATCAAGGAGGCTAGAAGATTCCATTTTACCGATTTGTTGGGCCGGAGCTTGGCCGAGCGGCTCTGCCACCATGCGCCGACCGTGGAGAAGAAAGGTGTTCACGGTGACGGTTGATCGGCAAGAAGGAACTAAAATTGATGAATGGGATGGTCTCGGTGATGCACCTTGGAGCTCTAGGTGGAAGTAATTGGGATGAGATGCGCCGGATAGGCTCAATTCAGTGTTTTCCCCCTTTCGGGTTTCTGGCCAAAATGGTGTAAAAAGGAGTTTCAAGCTGAGACGTTTGGTTTAGGGAGTGACTAAGGAAGAGGGAGCCTCAATGCGACACTCAATTGGTATTTATAGTCGGCAATTAGGTTTCACAGTGTTTGAACGTGAGATGGGAGTTGCGGCTGGCTCTGCGCTCTCTCGGTGAAGTGGCGCAAGGTCTCACGCCGGCACAGAGGTGACATGAGGCGGACAGGGTATGGAGCGGGAGAGTCCAAGGACAATGTGGCTGCTGCTTCGTGGCTCGGAGTGGCTCAGTCGTGACTGCGACGCAGAGAGCGCGAGAGAGCTCGGTCAGCGACGGTGCACTCGCGAGAAGAAGAGAGGGAGAAGGGAGGCAGCGGCTGACGAGCGGGTCCGGGACCACCAGTCAGTGAGAGAGGAGTTTTCCCGTTGCTTCCAGCGAACTGTTACGGTACTATGGACGGGCCCACACGTCAGAGGTGGAAAATGGGCTAAAGAGATAAGGCTTCAGGACAGCGCCATGTTCGACATTAAAATGGCTATCAAATCGAGTTTAAAAATTGTAAAACTTTTTTACTGAGGTCTCCTGGTAGTTTTTATCCCTCAGTAAAATTTTCTGACCAAAAATTTATAATTAATTATTTAAAATTCTGACACTGTGCATCAGCCAAAATTTGCATTTCGGTATTTTATTTATTTCAGGATTCAAATTATCTTATTTATTTTTGAAACTTTTATGAAATGTTATAATTAGGTTAAGGATGTATCTATAAAAATTTCAAGTCAAAATATGGTGTAACTATTTTACACAAATTCTGACATGATAATCTTCAGATTTTTAAAGCTTCTGTTTTTGAATTGTTAGGAGGTCTAAATGATACGATAAATTCCTGAAATTTTTACCAGAGATAAATTCTACTCTGAGAGTGTTATGGAAATTTTTATGGACCCAGATAATTTTCGAATATTTTACATTAATTCTGACTTACACTGTTTGTAGTCAAAAGAGATATCACTCACTTTATTTCTTTATTTTTTGTGTGCATAAAATTTTTACTGTTGACTTTACTGACTTACCAGCATGTTAGTGTTCTATGGTAAATTTTCCAAAATTTTACTTTTAACATTTTATCTTGTTACCATTATCCATTCTTTAATTCTAGTTGTTTGATTTTCCTCACAATACACAAATCCAAGAAAATCCAAATAAATTCCAATAATGCCAGGAAAAATAAAAAATAATTATCTTAAAATTAAAAATATTTATTTTCATATTATTGTATTTTTTGGGATGTTACAAACAAATGGTGCAGAACACAGCCAACCTTGGCATAGCAATCGCCAGAGGTGGAAATGTGATGCCCCACATCAGTCCAAGTTGGGTGAGTTTCTGAAAACTCAGCCTCCAACATTCATGATGTCAACAGATCCTCTTGACGTGGATGACTAACTTCGCATTGCACAATGCAATGACCAAGAGAAGGTTTTATATGCATCCTACCAGCTACAAGGAGCTGCAGTAGCATGGTGGTAAAACCATCAGGCTATGATTTCGCAAGACCAGGTCATTACTTGGGATGTTTTTAAGGAAGATTTTCATCGGGCTCACATCCCGGTGAGTCTTGTGGAAATTAAAAGGCGACAATTCCTTGACCTTCGCTAGGGAAAAATGATGGTGATGGATTACCTCCATCGCTTCAACTACCTGTCTTGCTACGCCACCTCTGGAGTCACTACTGAAGCGAGGAAAATTGAATGCTTCAGAGACAATCTGAATGAAGAAATCAAGTGGACGCTTGCCGCCCATGATTTCCAAGTCCTAGTGGACAAGGCTATCTAGGTGGAATATAGCAATATGGCAGTCATGGAAAGCCGTAATAGAAAATGGATGGCACAAAAATCTATTAATACTAGTTCTGCATGGATTAGATGTAATTCTTAGCATGGATTGTTTGTCGAAGCACAAAGGACAAATAGATTGTGCTAACCGATCTATACTTATAATAAACCCAAATGGAACCACAGTCAAATTCTCATTCATTCATGACACTCCAACTCAATAGCCATTCCTTTGTTCCGCCATAGTTAAAGAACTTAATCAAGTGCCTGTAGTATGGGAATATCCCAACGTATTTTCAGAAGAATTACCGGGATTCCACCAGATCGGGGCATGGAGTTTGTCATCAACCTTGTACCAGGAACAGCACCCATTTCCAAACATCCATATCAAATGCCCCCAAATGAGTTGGTTGAATTGAACAGTTGAACAAACGATTTATTCGTCCTAGTTCATCTCCTTAGGGAACTCCTGTTCTGTTTGTCAGCAAGAAGGACGATAGCCTACGCATGTATGTAGACTATCCTGCTTTAAATGATGTCACCATAAAATATAAATACCCACTTCTCGCATCGACGATCTGTTCGATCAATTGAATGGTGCTCAAGTCTTTTCAAAAATTGATTTAAGACATAGGTACTATCAGTTGAAAATCATGCTTAGTGACATTCCAAAAACTGCCTTTACCACCCGATATGGTCTATATGAGTATACCATAATGTCCTTCAGACTTACAAATTCTCCCACGAGTTTCATGAGCCTTATGAATAAGGTCTTTATGGATTATTTGGATAAGTTTGTGGTGGTTTTCATCAATGACATTCTTATCTATTCCAAATCTAAAGTGGAACATGCGCAGCATCTGCGCATGGTACTCGAAAAACTCCGAGAGCACAAACTCTCTGCCAAATTCGAGAAATGTGAATTTTGGTAGAAAGAAGTTGTTTTTCTCGAGCATATCTTGTCAAAAGGTGGAATCGCAGTAGAACCAAGGAAAATCCAAGCTATTCATGCCTGGGAATAAGTAACCTAACTATGTTCCCCAAATCTGAAGTTTTCTCGGTCTAGCATGATATTACCGCCGCTTTATTGAAATGAAAGACCGAGATGGCGACCAGAGGGGGGGGGGGGTGAATGGTCCCAAAATAAATTTTCCCACCTCTTGGACAAATGCTAGTCAAAAGACTCAATACTGCTTGTAAAGAACAGAGACTAGAAAAACACAAGCAGTGTTCTGAAAACAGCACGACTCCAAAAGCCAATCTGTGATCTTGGCTTGCTTGTGAGATTCTAATGATCAAGATAGACTTTGAATGCCTTCTCATATGTCACAGCAAGCAAGATAGCACAAGAGTAAACACCAAAACTCAATCAATTAAGAATTCATCATGAAGGAACAAAAGATCAGTTTCTTTGTAGAACTTGAACCAGGGTTGCTTAGAGAATTTGGATATGCTCTGAGTGAAAATTCATTCAATCAATCCCTCATTCTTTGCAACAAGAACCAAAAGCAAATCAAAACTAAAGAACTGCAAGTCACACGTTTTACACACTTCAAGAACACACAGATTTACAACTTGCAACAAGAACAGAAGGATTGCCTAAATGATTGAAAGCATCGAATCAAGAGAAGAGTTCATCAACCATGAATTTCAACAAAGACTCAATAGCATGTAGAAGGAGATGAGGCAAATCCAAATTACGTAAAATAAATTGCAAGTAAGTAAATGCGGAATTTAGATAGCAGAATTTAAGTGCGTAATGTAAATGCGTAAGGGAAATGAAACTAGAACATAAATGAAGAACATTTCATTTCTGGAAGGGAGGTTTACAACGCCTCACAACAAAGTGGGCAAAACTCAAATGAGCAAAGAAAACTCGAAACCTTCAAAGAGGGGAGGCTGCCCCTACCCCTCTATTTATAATGACCTGGGATTAATTCCCACCCTTGGATGTCTTGCTTCAATCCTAAGCCAACTTCCAAGAGCCAGGATTTGATCCATACACTGTCACTCTCAACAACTCTCAACTACACTCAGGTACTTTCTTAGTACACCTGACAGCAAGCTACACTTTATCCACTACTTTATTTTCTAGAATTGTAACCCTACAGCTCTCCTTGATCCAAGTAGTGATAAGCTAGCTTCTCCACTAATCTCTTGTCTCTTGGAACTGCATCGACTTCATCTCCGGCCATCTTCCGGCGAACTTCCAGCCAACTTGAACCTCCGGCCATCCCATGCCTAGTTCCAGCCTCCCTTCGCCTCACCATGACCACCAAATGAAGTCCTACATTCACAAAGACAAGAAATCCCTTCTTGGTTCCACCATGAACCCATCACAACAATTCGATCACGAGTTGGGGTTAGAAAAGACCAAAAACGGACCAAAGCATTTCAACCAAATGCAGACAAGCTGTTTTCAATACAGCAGGATCTTCTCAATTTGTTATGATTTTATATGTTGTTCTACTGAAAATCTTGTCAACATGAAAAAGTTGTGTTTCGAAATTATCTACAACTTTCAGGTAGAACACATAATTTTTCGAGCACGGGAAGACCCTCAAAAATGCATATTACTGCACGCGGGAAAATTGGTCCGTAGTACACATGAGAACCATCGCGATTTGGTCTGTAGTACATATGAAGATCATAAAAAATTTGGTCCGGCCTACACATGAAGATCACAAAATTTTGGTCCGGCCTACACATGAAGATCAGAAAAATTTGGTCCGGCCTACACACGAAAATTTGGTCCGGCCTACACATGAAGATCATAAAAATTTGGTACGGCCTACACATGAAGATCACAAAATTTTGGTCCGGCCTACACATGAAGATCATAAAAATTTGGTCCGGCCAACACATGAAGATCACATTTAAATACAAACTCAAATCTAAGCTATCCTAGATCATATAAAGTCAAATACTCATCACAAGCAAGGATGGACCTCCACATGGTCCTTCAATCTCCCCCTTGATGAGTATATTGACAAACCTTATAAAAAGGCATAAATTTGAGTTTGAGTAAGATAAGAAGAAAGCAATTTGATTGCAAAAACACACATGGTCCAGAGAAGATAGACTGAGAACATGACCAAGTTGGTAAGACATATTTTAGAGCTAAATCAAGTAAAGAGCAAGTTTTCCACAAAAAGCTCTAAAATCCAATCATAAGCGCCAAATGTGATTATGTAATTATGATCCATAAGAATTAGCAAAATTTTACAAAGATCATAAGAACCAAATAAGCTTTCACATTTTTAATGATGCCTTTTCTACGATTTCTCCCCCTTTTGGCAATATAGGCATCAAAATGAAACTTTCTCCCCCTTTTTATGTATGCATGAAATGCAACCTAAGGGAGCTTTGAAGATTATCCAAATGATCATAATGACAAGATATGACACCAAGCTTATCAATCTCAGATTATGACCAAACTAAGACATGTCCAAGTGCAAATAACAAATTTTGCTCATAAGCTAGGTTTTGAAAATGTATCTTTAAGTGCAAAACTTAGCAAAGTTTCAAAACTAGAAGAAAAACCACTCAAGGATCAAATGGAAAACCTAGAGTTCAACCTACTAAACACTTTGGGGAATTTTGAAGTGCATATAAGGTCCTTCGAGCCCATTTTTCAATTTATGCAAATTTTCTTTAAGACTTCGAAAAACATAGCGGGGTGCAAATGTTTGACATTATTTGCATTCTTTACCCACTTATGTGTTTGATATTTGCATTTTTTTTTGTTGATTGACTCGAGCCATTTTCGATCATCTCAAGAGTAACTCTTAAGAGAATGATCTTGGTCATACACAATATATTCCAAGTTCATTCCAAATGCAATGGGAGGCAGTCTCGAGAATATAAAGTGCTGAGATCAATTTTGCACAAAAGAGTCAATTTTTTTTTAATTTTTAAATTTAGCACATATGAGCAATTCTGAAGGACTCAAATATGGATCAAGCAAATTTCACCCAAGTTGCTATAGGGACTCTAGAGAAATCCAAAATTTCACAATTCATGGTAAAAGCCCCTAAAGAAGAAACTTAGTAAGTAAAAGCAACATATTTCATCAAGTTTTCATTTAAAGCTTTTAAGTTTTTCAGATTTTAATTAACCTTAGCTTGATGAATGAACTTGGACATATCTAAGCTAGATATTTTCTTCAAAAGATATAGCATGATGTATTTCACGAAGATTGAGTCAAATGCATAATAGACAAAGCTCATAAAACAGAAAATGCAGTCTAAATGCAATGCATGAACAGATTCCCAAAACTCCCCCTCAACATATGAATCAATTTTAAGCTCAAATCTGGTTAAAGTTGAGTTATTATCAAGATTAGGCATAAAGAAAACCCAATTGAACTCAATAACAACCAGAAAAATAGAATGAGGAGAAGAAGTCGAGAAAACTGCAAACTGGGTGGCTATTGAGTGTAGAAAAGATAGAAGAGACTCACTACGGCTTAGACTTGCTCTTATCTTCCCAAAGGATCGACATAGGAAGTCGACTCTAGATCCCAACTAAGGAGTGCACATGCACTCTGCCTACCTGGAGGCCCAACACCGCTAGACTTATAAGGCGTGAGGGAACTCAACCTAGAGAGAAGAGAGAACAACTAATCACGCATGATAGCAACCTAAAGCACAAGATAAGATGTCCATACAAGGCATGCGAAAGACTAAGTGAGTGAACTCAACTCAAGAAGACAAGCCCAAAGTCACCCGTAAGAAGAAAGGAAATCTCGAAGAGAATATATAGTACATAATATACAAACCAGCTCCCCTCAAGATAAGCCGTATGGGCTCACGACTCCAAGCTCACTCCTCAAGGCAACAAACACGGAGCTATCCAAAGGCTTGGTGAAGATATCGCTAACTGGAGGTCACTCTCAAATCAAGCGCGATATCTCCCTTCTCCACATGGTCTCTAAGGAAATGATATCTAATGTCAATGTGCTTGGTCCGAGAATGTTGCACTGGGTTTTTAGCAATGCAAATAGCAGAAGTGTTGTCACAGAAAAGTGGCACACTCTCTATCTCTAACCCATAGTCCCAAAGGTCGATCTCATCCAGAGCACTGCTACAACAATCGGTCTGCGACAACATTCTCGGCCTCGGTGTGGGTGTGCAACCCTGCATCGCTTCCTAGATGACCAAGAAACAAGAGAAGGGCCAATGAATTGGCAAGTGCCAGAAGTGCTCTTCCTATCTATCCTACAGCCAGCAAAGTCGGCATCGGAAAAGGCTCTAAGAG
This sequence comes from Otatea glauca, assembly GCA_036346275.1. Classification (NCBI taxonomy): domain Eukaryota; kingdom Viridiplantae; phylum Streptophyta; class Magnoliopsida; order Poales; family Poaceae; genus Otatea; species Otatea glauca. Next base: position 62,830,896 of record CM070715.1, read on the forward strand.
ATAGACAAGAAGAAGAAGAGTACCAAATACCATAATCGGTGGTAGCACGAAGGTACTGAAGATACGCTTGACCACTTTGGCGGTGAGAGGCGCGAGGAGAAGCTTGAAATCGAGCGCACGCAGACACAAATAAATGTATGTCGGCCTCGAAGCGTTGAGGTACAAAGGGAGCCGATCATGCTCAAACTCCTTTTGATCAAGAGGCTCACCATCCTCATCAGGCTCGAGGACAGCAGTGGTGGCCATAGGAGTCATCACCGGCTTCCCATCAGACATATCGAAGCGCCTCAGGAGGTCACGGGTATATTTGCCTTGATGCAAGAAAGTACCCTCCCGAGTCTGCTTGATTTGGAAGCCAAGAAAGTAGCTCAACCCGCCCATCATACTCATCTCAAACTCTGTGCTCATCACCTCAGAAAACTGAGACACAAGCGAATGAGACGAGCCACCAAAAATGATATCATCCACGTAAATCTGGACAAGAAGAAAATGAGACTCATGGTGTCTGATGAACAGAGTTTTGTCTACTATGCCCATTTTAAAGTCATGGATGAAAAGATAAGACTTGAGCCTCTCATACCATGCTCCGGGGGCCTGCTTGAGTCCATACAGAGCTTTGGAAAGCTTGTATACATGACTCAGAAACTTGGGGTTCTCAAATCCTGGAGGTTGCCTTACATAAACCTCTTCCTCAATAAAGCCATTGAGGAATGCACTCTTGACATCCATTTGATAGAGCTTGAAACCCCGGGATGCAGAAAATGCAAGCAGGATCCTAATAGCCTCTAGCCTAGCTACAGGGGCAAAGGTCTCCTCAAAGTCAAGACCCTCAACATGAGAAAAGCCCTGTGCAACTAGCCTAGCCTTGTTGCGAATGACAACCCCATCCTCACTCTGCTTGTTTTTGAACACCCACTTGGTCCCAATGACATTATGACCAGATGGGGGCTTGACAAGCTGCCATACCTTGTTCCTCTCAAAATTCTCAAGTTCCTCATGCATAGCATTAATCCACGACTCATCGGATAATGCATGAGAAACATCCTTCGGCTCAAAGGAGGCAACGAAGGCAGAGTGAAGACAGAAAGAAGACAGACCCGTTCTTGAGCGTGTGACACGCTCGAACAAATCGCCGATCATCTGATCAGGTGGATGACGTCTCTGAATATGACAGGGAGGACCAGCAACAGAAGTGGCCTTTACCTCTTGAACAGAAGAAGTAGGATCAGAGCCACTCGCTGAAGGAGAGTCGGAAGGCAAGGGCTGGTCTCCCTGAGGTGCAGAAATGGAAACAGGAGGCACCTCAGGTGGAGAGGGGACTAGATCCGGTGGAACACCATCATTTCCATCATCCTCATCTTCTTCAAAGATGGTCTCGAAGGGATAAGAAGAGCCTGAAACATCAGGTCTAGCTCCTGGGCTAGCCTCATCAAAGGTCACATCACAGGTCTCTAAGATCCTATGCACATCAACACTCCAGACCCTATAGCTACGAGAAGAAGACGAGTAACCTAGAAAGATACCATCAGAAGAGCGAGATTCAAACTTATCTTGGTTACCAGACTTCAAAGATAAAACACTTGCAACCGAAAACACGAAAATGAGACACACTGGGCTTTCGCCCATACCTCAACTCATAAGAAGTGCGATGCAAATGTGCTCTCAAAAACACGCGATTAGAAACATGGCAACCAGTAGCTATAGCCTCAGCCCAAAACTTCCTAGGTGTATTGTACTCATCTAGCATCGTCCTAGCCATCTCAACCAGGGTCCTGTTCTCCCTTTCCACTACGCCATTCTGCTGAGGGGCGTAGGGAGAAGAAAACTGATGCTCTAAACAAGACTCTACACAAAAACTCTCAAAGTAGGAATTCTTGAACTCCGTGCCATTATCACTGCGTATAGCTCGTAATGCACCTGGGAGCTCAATGGACAACCTACTGACCAAACCCCTGAAGTGAGAAAAAGTCTCATCCTTCGAGGCCATGAAGAATACCCAAGAGTATCTAGAAAAATCATCAACGATGACAAGAACATACCACTTCCCTCCCCGCCGATCGCACTCTAGGACCAACGGTGTCCATATGTAAAAGCTGTCTGGTGCATCACCATCACTACGGTGGATCGGAGGATGAGAAGCGAGAACCATCTTGCCATGTCGGCAAGGAGAGCAAACTAAGTCTTTGACCATCTTGAGTTTGGGCAAACCCGAATGAGATCGTGGTACGCTAACTTGGGTCAAATGATCAAAACCAATGTGACCAAGTCTCCTATGCGAGAAGGAGAGATCACGGACTCGAAGCAATCAAACATCGAAGAGAGTCTCCGAAGAAGCGGAAAAATCAGCACGAAAGACTCTCCCAAATCTAGAAATCCCAAAACTAACTCTCCCGATGAATCAAGGATTCTACAGCATTACTCTTGAAGCTTACCTCGAAAGAGTCATCGATAAGTGAGAAGCAGATAGCAGATTGTATTGCGACTTACTTACTAAGGCAACATCTTTAAGAATGAAATTTTGGTTAATACAGATGGTACCTTTAGCAATGACTCTACCTGAAGATGCATCCCCAAAAGTGATTAACTCATCACCGGGGGCTCGGACTAAGGAAGAGAACCAACGAGAATCTCCGGTCATATGACGAGAACTACCGGAGTCAACAATCCAAACATCGCCCTTCCCCATCCGACGAACCTGATCAAGACACAAGAGAGAAAGATGACTCAGTACTGGGATAGAGTGAAGACTTAGGAACCCAATACTGAACCATACGACACCTCAAAGTACCAGTCACAGAAGAAGACTGGACTCGAGTGTCTCTCTGACGCTCAACTCTCACACGATTAGAAGCAACTCTGGTAGATAATCTAGGAGTCAAAACTGGGTTGGCACGCCGTGGTGCAAAAGCCGGACCATCCCAGTAAGGCTGCCTGGATCTCTTACCGGAAAACACCTCACGCCGCTGATATCTATCTCGATGGGAAAAACGAGGAATATCAAGAGGACGACGGAAAGACTCACTACGAACAGCTCCAGGACTAAAACTCAAAGAACTAGCTTGAAAACCAAGTCCTGGACGCTGCCCAAAAACAGGCGACTCTCTAACCTGTCTAGAAGCAGTGTGTGCCTTAGGAGCACTCAAAGTCTGGGGATGACCCTGAATACCCCTAAGAGCAGCAACACGCTTACGCCGAGTGATCTTGGCGCGCCTGAAGCAGAAATCTACTAGGTGACCATCCTTCTTACAGAAGGTGCATGTGTACTTCGCCTTGCTAGAGACAGAAGCAATAGGAGTAACACCCTTCTGGTCAGAAGTCCTATGGACAACCCCAACAGACCTAAACACGGTGGTACTCACTCTGGGAGCTACCACAATCTCACCACTCTTGGAGCCACGCACAATGGTGGGAGGATGCCCCCTAGCGTGCTCCAAGGGATCAAATCCTAGACCTTGATTGAATCTACTAATCTTGGATTGGTCTAGAATAAGATTGAGCATCTTCTTGCCTCCAACAAACTTCTCGAGAGTGCTCATAAGATACTGGCGATCTCGGAAGAAAGAAGCACAAGAAGAACAGGGGGAAGGAGAGGAAGAAGAACCAGAAAGAGAAAGAGAAGATCTCTCAGCATGTGCTTTTTGTTCCCCTAGCACGGCTGCCTCAATCTTGAGGGCCTCACAAGAAACGCAAGGAGCATCTCTAATCCTAAGGGTTTGGTCTTTTAACTTCTTCCTAAGCTTGACATGGATTTGATCCACATCATCCTTAACCCCAACACACAGCAAGCAACAAGTTTTTGACTTAACTAGTAAGTCCTTAGCAAGTTGATCACACTTGACATTCAAAGCATCATTGTCAAGTTTTAGTTGCCTCTGACCCTCACATGAGTATTGGGTCCTTAGAAGCATGCAATTCAAGTTCATCATTCCTAGCAGAAAGCTTTCTAAGGTGTGAGCTCATGGCATCAATTTCAGTAAGCAGTTTAGGGCAATTGTCACAAGAAGCTTTTGAGTGAGCAGGAGAAAAGCTAGCATCAGCAGGAATATCAAAGGTAACAGAACTAGCATTCTTCAACTTCAGATTCTCAGGATCAACAAGCACACTATCATGCAACTTCCTTAGGTTCTCCAGCTCCACAAGCAAAGCATCACAGAGAGTACAACTATCAGAGTCTCGGGAGGAACATGATTTAAGTAAAGCTAACTCCCGAGACAGGCTATCTACCTCCTTCTCTAACTCCAAACACCTCGACCTAGCCTTAGCATGAAACTTGCCTAATTTACAGAAGGCATCATTTAACTCGTCGTAGGTGGGTACCTGATCCGTGTCATTTATGCGGCTCGGAGTCGCTAACTTCAATGGCGCCGCCATGAAGCACATCTTGGAGAAGTCGTCGCTCTTCACCTTCTCTTGCGGATCGTCCTCGCTTGCATCGCTCCAGTTCTCGATGTCGGAGAGCTCGATGTCGTCCAACAGCGCGAGGACCCGTGAAAGAGCTTCTTGTTCTTGGCGGTTGTGGTACTTCTTCTTCACCGCCACGAGTGAGGCCTTCTTGTTGCGGTTCTTGTCGGTGTAATCGTTCTTGCCCGAACCGCCTTGTTCGCTCTTGCCCTTCTCCATCTTAGGGCAGTTTGCTCGAATGTGGTTGGGGCCACCACACTCAAAGCAGGTGATCACGCCACCTCTTTTTCTCTCTCTTACCCTCTTGTAGGCATGAGAAAACTTGCGAGCAAGAAGAGCAAGCTCATTTTCTGGAAATTTTTCCAGTTGGTCATCGCTTAGCTCGCAAAGGGTGGAGAGAGAGAAACCACAAGAAGGGTCAGAAGAGAAAGATCCAATGGGATCGGTGACCAAGGCCATCGACCGAGATTTCGTCTTCGCGAGACGACGCCGATCTCATGAGTCTTGAGGCGGGAATACTGACCCGTCAAGAGTCAAGGTCGACAGTCGGTGGTGTCCTTGATGGTGGTCACTTTCATTTCCCAAACACGAAGATCGAGTGCGGTCAAGAAATGTCGAGCATTATCCGAGTCGGGGTATATGCAACCGATCGCCGAGGTCGCTCAAAATCTTCGTAAACCGACCAAAGCACTCGTCAAGACTCTCACCAAAGATGCTGTTCAAACTTGTTGAACTCACGCTTGAATTGGTCTGTCGAACCGTCTTGATTTGGGTAGTGCCCTCATGGTAAGCATCGAGGTTACCCAAATCTCATGAGCGTAACGAAGGTGAGAAATCTGTCATACTCGGTTCGGCTAAGACCTCAGATGAGGATGTTCCTTGCCTTAGCGTTCGCCTCAACGTCGACCATATTGCCGTAGTGGCGTTTTCATCGGCGAACCTCATATGGGAGTTTCACCTTCTGCCATATCAGGAAGCCCTGTGCAGTGATGTATGACTCCATGCGTGACTTCCAGAATGGAAAATCGACTACAGAGAAAATGGGTGGCTTGGTTGAATACTTGTCCATCGCCATGGCTCTTGAGACCGGTCAAGATCTATGAAAGAGCAAAACCGGCTCTGATACCAATTGAAAGACCGAGATGGCGACCAGAGGGGGGGTGAATGGTCCCAAAATAAATTTTCCCACCTCTTGGACAAATGCTAGTCAAAAGACTCAATACTACTTGTAAAGAACAGAGACTAGAAAAACACAAGCAGTGTTCTGAAAACAGCACGACTCCAAAAGCCAATCTGTGATCTTGGCTTGCTTGTGAGATTCTAATGATCAAGATAGACTTTGAATGCCTTCTCATACGTCACAGCAAGCAAGATAGAACAAGAGTAAACACCAAAACTCGATCAATTAAGAATTCATCATGAAGGAACAAAAGATCGGTTTCTTTGCGAACTTGAACCGTGGTTGCTTAGAGAATTTGGATATGCTCGAGTGAAAATTCATCCAATCAATCCTCATTCTTTGCAACAAGAACCGAAGCAAATCAAAACTAAAGAACTGCAAGTCACATGTTTTACACACTTCAAGAACACAGATTTACAACTTGCAACAAGAATGTATGATTGCCTAAATGATTGAAAGCATCGAACCAAGAGAAGAGTTCATCAACCATGAATTTCAACAAAGATTCAATAGCATGTAGAAGGAGATGAGGCAAATCCAAATTACGTAAAGTAAATTGCAAGTAAGTAAATGCGAATTTAGATAGCGAATTTAAGTGCGTAATGTAAATGCGTAAGGAAATGAAACTAGAACATAAATGAAGAACATTTCATTTCGGAAGGAGGTTTACAAAGCCTCACAACAAAGTGGGCAAAACTCAAATGAGCAAAGCAAAACCTCAGAACCTTCAAAGAGGGAGGCTGCCCTACCCTCTATTTATAGTGACACAGGATTAATTCCCACCCTTGGATGTCTTGCTTCAATCCTAAGCCAACTTCCAAGAGCCAGGATTTGATCCTTACACTGTCACTCTTAACAACTCTCAATTACACTCAGGTACTTTCTTAGTACACTGACAAAGAAGCTACACTTTATCCACTACTTTATCTTCCGTAATCGCAACCCTACAGCTCTCCTTGATCCAAGTAGTGATAAGCTAGCTTCTCCACTAATCTCTTGTCTCTTGGAACTGCACCGACTTCATCTCTGGCCATCTTCCGGCGAACTTTCGGCCAACTTCAATCTCCGGCCATCCCATGCCTAGTTCCAGCCTCCCTTCGCCTCACCATGACCACCAAATGAAGTCCTACATTCACAAAGACAAGAAATCCCTTCTTGGTTCCACCATGAACCCATCACAACAATTCGATCACGAGTTGGGGTTAGAAAAGACCAAAAACGGACCAAAGCATTTCAACCAAATGCAGACAAGCTGTTTTCAATACAGCAGGATCTTCTCAATTTGTTATGATTTTATATGTTGTTATACTCAAAATCTTGTCAACATGAAAAAGTTGTGTTTCGAAATTATCTACAACTTTCATGTAGAACACACAACTCTCAAAAATGCATATTACTGCACGCTGGAAAATTGGTCCGTAGTACACATGAGAACCACCGCGATTTGGTCCGTAGTACACATGAGAACCATCGATCGCGGTTTGGTCCGTCATACATATGAAGATCATTAAAAATTTGGTCCGGCCTACACTTGAAGATCACAAAAATTTGGTCCGGCCTACACATGAAGATCACAAAAATTTGGTCCGGCCTACACATGAAGATCATAAAAATTAGGTCCGGCCTACACATGAAGATCATAAAAATTTGGGCCGGCCAACACATGAAGATCACATTTAAATACAAACTCAAATCTAAGCTATCCTAGATCATATAAAGTCAAATACTCATCACAAGCAAGGATGGACCTCCACATGGTCCTTCATGAAAACTTTTGTAAAATCGCTAGACCCATGACTCAGCTTATAAAGAAGGAAAAAAATTGAATGGACACCTGATTGTGAAACAAGCTTTTAGGAACTAAAAAAGAGGCTAACCATCCACCTGTGCTTGTGTTGCCAAATATCCACAAAAACTTCGATGTCTACTGTGATGCATCACAACATGGTCTTGGTCGCGTGTTGATGCAAGAAGGAAGGGCCGTAGCTTATGCTTCCCAACACCTACAACCCCATGAGCTAAACTATCCTACTCATGATCTAGAACTAGTAGCCATAGTGCACATGCTCTTAAAATCCCCGGTGAATCCTCCCCAGCATCCTCCTCCTTAGCTACCTCCTCCCCGGATACCTCCTCCCCGACAAAGTCCTCCCCAACATCCTCCTCAGCGGCTACCTCCTCCTCCCCGACCGTGAGCACCTTCTCCGTCGATGACTTGCTTCTCCTCCCCATCGGCTACCTCCTCCTCTCTATCAGTACCTCCTCATCCTTTAAGGCCAGTTCATGGTTGTTTTGTACTGCTCTCTGCTATGTAATCTAGTCACTGCACTCCTCGAATACATTACTAGTGCAACATACTCACTGCAATGCCATTCGAGCATTTCCTATCTTGTAGATGGGCATAAATGAATTGGGTATACAATGCAACATACTCACTGCAATCCATGACAATTATGCTATGCACCGCAGGATCAATAAGTTAATATTATGTAATGTAGGTGTATATAGAAGTCATTGTCTAGCAAAAAACATGAACTGAATGTACATTGATTTTGGTATGGATCATTTAAATGAAACTTTTGCAAATGTTTGATGTACAAAGCAATATGTTTCCATTGACTATCTCAATTAATTTCATGCGGGCAATATGTTTCTTTGGCATGTCAGGAGTAGTGCAGCAATATATGACAAGTTTTTTTTATTTAGCTTGATGTTGTTAAGTCAATTTGAATTATTAGAACGGGTAAAACAACATGCATATTTGGGTGTCACATTTTCATGGATCTTTAGTAATATGATGCATTGATTGCTAGCATCTGTAGTTCTAACTATGGCATGTATTTTTTACCTATGGTGTTGTTCATACTTATGATGAGCATCAGTCATCATGTTATATAAGCATGCTCTCTTTATTTCTGTATGTCTCTGATCTAAATTAATTGAAATCTGATTTGATAAAATAGATGACATGGAAAAGCTATTAGAAGCTAAACAAAAACTTGAGGCGAAGATCAAAAAACTGAAGGGCAAGTCTGAGTTAACAGAAAAGATTGATGAGACAAAACAAGAACTGAAAGACAGAGATGACAAATTGCAAGCTATTGAATCTCTTAACACGACACTTATCATTAAGGACCACATGGCGAATGCAGGGCTCGAAGAAGCCAAAGCTGAGCTTATAGAGGTAATACAAAGGATTGTAGTATTTAATTCGACGTGGTTGCTAATAATATACCAAGACACCCTTTACACAACAATATGGTCGCTTTTACTTTGTAGAGACTAAGAGATATGAATGAAGATCAATCAGTTATTGGTGTCAAACAAATCGGCACTGTACTGGAGTTGTGGACCTTCAGGGAGAACCGAGAAACCTCTATTGCGGAAGCTATGGCACATATGATGGAAGAAATGAAAAAGTCCTAAGGTTTTCTTGTCTTGAACTATGAAATAATGTGGTTTCTCAATGTACACTTGTTGATATTTGTGGTATATATCATATTTTGTTAATGTATTGTCACCTGAACTATGAAATATTTTGTTAACATATTTGTGGTATCATATTTGTGGTAAGGTCTTCTCTTCTTGGACTATGAAATACTCTTTTTCCCTACCTCTCTTGGTAGAACTTCCATGATTAGTATATGTTGTTCGAAATTTTCTTCTCTTTATATATTTCTGCAAACGACATTTAAAAGACACAACCAGTTATAGATTTTGAAATTGAATATCAAAACATCCTAGATGCATTGAGGCAATAGCTTGTCTGATGAGGGTTTTGAAATATGAACATTTGTAGCACTTTCATCACCTTTCTTATTCTAATGTTGATGGATTCCAACTCAAAATCCAATTCCATGAACATTATAATAATAAAAGTGATGAAACTGGTACAAATGTTCATATTTTAAAACCCTCATCAGACAAGATGTTGCCTCCATGCATCTTGGATGTTTTGATATTCAATTGCAAAATCTATAACTTGTTGTGTCTTGTAAATGTCGTTGCATAAATATCTAAGGAGAATAAAATTTTGAACAACGGTTACTAATCATGGAAGTTCTGCCAAGAGAGTTAGGGGAAAAAACATATCACAGACGGTTCTAGTTAAAAACCGTATGTGATTACTTATCATCAGAGGCGGTTCTATCATAAAACCGTATAAGATATTCCTTCATCACATACGGTTCGTAAATAGAACCGTCTTTGATATTAGTTTTTACTAACGGTTCGGAAACTGTCTGTGATGTGCCTTCTTATTACTGACATTGGTTTACAGACGGTTCACAAAACCATCAGTGATGAAGTTTCCGAACTATTTGTGATGAGCTTTTGTGTAGTAGTGTTCTTTACTCAGCCAGACTTAAATTTGAGACAAAGAAGGTGGCTAGAGCTAATAAAAGACTACGACCTTAGCATCTATTACCACCCTGGTAAAGCTAATGTTGTAGCCAACGCTCTTAGCCGCAAACTTCATTGTATCTCCATTACAGCTCACACTAATCAATCTGAACTACAAAAAGATTCCCAAAACCATACTTTGAGTATAGTCGAAGAAGGCTATGTTGCCACACTTGAAGTACAACCAATCCTAAAAACCCAAATTTAAGCCTGCTCAACTCATGGATGAAACTATTGTCAAAATCGAGAAGAGTTGAAGCAAGAAATCGAATCTGAGTTCATTGAAAACTCGGACGGAATGATCATGCATAAAAATCAAATCTATGTTCCGGATAATCCTGAACTCAAGGAATTGATCTTAAAAGAAGTTCATGAGTCACCTCTTTCAATCCATCCTGTAAGAACAAAAATGTATCAGGAAAATTGTTGTATGTGTTGGTCGCCCGACGTGAAGAAGAAAATTGTTGTATGTGTTGCAAACTACGATGTGTGCTAGCGAGTCAAGGTTGAGCATCAACGTCCATCCAGACTCCTTCAGTCTCTACAGATTCCCGAGTGGAAATGGGATGACATCAATATGGATTTCATTATCGTTTACCTAGGACTCGGAAAGGAAATGATTCTATATGGGTCATCATTGATTGGTTGACTAAAGTAGCTCACTTCATACCTGTCAAAACCACATATCAAGGAGATAAACTAGCTAAGCTATACATGGAAAACATTGTCCGCTTGCATGGTGTGCCCAAAACCATTAATTGTATATGATCGAGGCTCCCAATTCACATATCGTTTTTGGAAAGTTTCTATAATCTGAAAATAGAATTTTGGTACAGCAGTCTTGTCAGAATTTAATAAAATTTTACATATAAAATCTTGTCTTGTTATTTTTAACAGAGGATAAGACGTATCTTGAGATTATGTACGAAAATTTTCAAACACTTTAGACAAAGAATGTTAGCCCAATTTAATGCTTGGACCATGTTCTGTCCAGAGAAAAGTAATCCAGCTCTCTCTTTTGCTCACTGCCAAGTGGGGTCCTCATAGACCATGGGGCCACCTTCCAGTGATCTAATCTCTGCATTGCCTTGCCTCTCTCTTAGTTGATCATTGCCTTTACCTTAATTCAAACACGGCAACCAATTGCTGTCCAAATGACTGCCACAGCAAACCTTGGGGCTATGCGTCGACCAAGCTGGAAAAACAATTGCAGCATGCTGCCAATGCTCCCCATACCCTGAGACAGCAATGCTATTATTCCCTTCCATTTCCCCTGCCCCGTCATTAAACCTTCCTTATCCTGACCTCCTGCCTTTTTTCCATGAGCTGAACCTCCCACCATTTCTTCTTCTCCCTCCGTTCTTTCTATCCTAAGGCAACAGCAAGAACCCAAGAACACCTTCAACTCCCTCTAAACTTCTCTCCTCGAAATCACATACAAGAACACGAAACCAATCCATGAATGCTATACCATCACATTCCTCGTCATGCAAGCATCCCATTCCTGTAGATATTTTTCACATGCAAGATCATTTGAGTAGTTTAGCGAGAAAGAGGAGAATTGGAAGTGAGGACTACAGTCACTAGTACAGTGCCCTGTCTTCTGGTTTTCTTTTCTCAGCACGTAATATATGGTTTTTTCCTTTTTTTAGAACATTTGTTTCCTTTTCCTTAATTCAAGGATATTTGTTTCCTTTTCCTTGAGATGATGCTGGAGGTGGGGGGAGATCTGTTGTGGGCCACAGGGGTGAGTTAGACACATTAAACAATGGCCATCGGATGTTGGTGAGTAAACCTGAGGAATGATCTGAGAGGATAATTTTGATGGAGGCAAGTTTCTGGGGACGTTTCGCTGGGTGCATAAAGGTTGGGTCATCTCTAGTGGGGTGCATTATTTGGGGTGGACGTAGAAAAGAATGCTTAGGTGCATTATAAAGGGGTATAGATTTGTGCCATCGGTTAGCTTGGAGTCATCTCAGCCGGCTGGACGGCGTGGCAACGGTAGCCTAGCAAGGCGACCAATAACAGAGGCACTGCGAGGGGAGCAGCAGTAGCTAGGCGCAGTGCGTGGCAATGAGTAGGCACCGCCCAGCTCACTCCAGCTCGTGATCCAGAGGCTAAGTTAGTTTGTGACGTTCCAGCCAATTTGATCCTGCAATTGGTAAGATAGATAGAAAAATATACGCTCAAAGCCGATATACTGTGACAACCGGCAAAGATCTAAACAGCTACCAGAAGACAATTAAATCAAAAGTAATGATAAGTCTAAACAACCGATTAAGGCTAATTAGATGGTAAAAGGTAGATTTTTCCGAAGAAGGTGAGGTGCAACAAGTTTGGAGAAAACCAAACCTGACGTAATTGAGGAAGATCAACAATCGGTGATGCGCAACTTTTTTAATAAAAATAGGATTACAATGGAGATTCTAAATTACAAAACTACTCCTGGTTGACAAGAAAAGTAAATAAAAATTAGATGCGAGTTGTTTGATTGATTGTGTTCTTTTTGCTTTCTCTTGATCTCCTTTTTATAGTGCATCGGCCTATCGTATCCCTTTCCAATGCGTTGCCAATCATAATCCGTATCGGCCTTTGTACAAATAAAATTTAATCTTTGAATCAACATTGGCCATAATCCTATCTTTGACTTAACTTTTCCTTTTTAACCCATATTGGCCAGAAATATCCTTTATTATCCTTAACCCGCCAAATTTGTCATGACTGCCAAATTCTGATGCTAAAATATGCCCCCATTTTTGGGAGATAATACGTTATCTTCCAAAAATCTTCTTCATCAGCTTCAGCCATCATCAGCTTACCATTATTTTCAATATCTTCACCGCCATTTTTTGGCAACTAGTCCACTTATTGCCGCGCAATCTTTAAAACATGCCATTTTTACCATAACTGCATCAGTCGCTTCGAGAAAATTTCTCGACTTTTATTGTTCCTTTTGCCCCTTATAAATATGGGGCCCATTCGCTTGTTATTTTCATGTGCTCAAGCTCTCAATCCCTCAGCTATCGGCTTCATCTTCATCTTCCACACTTCAAGTTCCTACTCAACAACTTCCGTCAGCTTGCACAATTCATCAGATCGGCTTCAATGGATCCCAGTCAAGTACTCATCCCCACACCCGACCGAAATGACCAATTTTACCTAGGATCAGTAGGAAGTTTCGATTCATCGGTCGTAATAGAAGAAGAAATACCTCGTCTCCCCCTATTGGCCCCCGAATACAACATAGAAGGATGGAGTAAGAGTTTTAGGGCCTGGATGACAGTGCTAAAGGGCTGGAAGAATTGGTATAATCGGGTGCAGCCCAAAAGATGGTAGAGTGGGAGAGGATGGGAATAGCTGAGTGTCTCCCTCTGTCCTTAGCCGCTCCAGAGGCTAATGAGCCCTTAGTGGTCACGGTCTTCTACTTCTAGTCAGACACTTTTAATTCCTTCATGTTCAGAACTAGCCCTATCAGACCAACCCACTTAAATGTGGCACAGCTTTGTTGCCTCCGACCAGATGGAGATCAAATATTGGCTTTCAGCACCCAACCCTAGTACAAATTGATCCATCAACAATCACAAAGGAATCGTCCCAATGTTCGATAAAGAACATGCAAAATTTTTGAATATGTGGTTTGACCGATTCTTGTTTTGTGGTGCCTCTCTAGGACCCACTCAAGTCTATCAAGTTCTTGTCAAGCAATTGGTAGAAGGCCGTCGGCTAGCCTTAGGAAAAATGTTCCTTTGCGTGGTATATCAGATGATCCATATTATTTGCAGTCGGCTATTCACCGGAGTAGGGTCATACACTATTTGTAATGTAGGAGGTTCCTTATGGTTTATTCAAACCTAGCTGTACTGCATATTCAACCGACCCATCCAGCTCAGTTCAATCGATAAGTCACCCTTTCCTTATGAAGAAACCTTAGAAGGTGAAAAAGTTAAGTACAGAAATAGCCGATCATTTGGAGAAATGTTTGTTCTCTGTTCTGGCAATGAGGCAAAGATTATCCCAATTGACTCAAGAAAATATTTGGCTTTCTTCCTTGAACTCAACAATGAAGACTTCAGTCAGCAAGACTTCTTCAGCTATAAAGATGATAATGTTACCCATTCCCTTCATTTATTCATTTATCAGCCGATAGCCATTCCATGCTTGATGAAACACATGAGTTATATAAAATCTTCCTATCTCCAAGCGTATTATCTGCCGACTTACATACCCGAAATCGGACTTCTTAACCATCTTATGAGTTTTATCACCCTTCGGTAAACTAAAGGCAGCTGGGGTTTTGGACAAGTTCCCCTAAGCTTTCAATTACTCAATCGGCTTCAACTAAGGGAGCATATCTGCAATGCATCTGGGCCAGTACTGCTCTTCATATGGCCAATGATCTTCAACTCAAAACTCTGTGTAACACCCCGGCATCTATCATGCCCGAATGCTACCAAACATAGAAACTCCAACAATTAAATATCCCAAAACAAGCTAAATTCCAGCAAGGTTACCAATTGCTAATACCGAAAATTCGGCAGCATAAAATCTGTTTTTATCATGAATTTAGCAATGTTAAAAAAAATCCTGGCAATAATATCAATATATAAAGCATCTAGAGAAGCAATGAACATAAATGTAACATCCACAAAATCTCATACTAACAGTTCCAAACTCACTACAAAAAAAACGAACCCAACGAGAGATTTAAGCACTCCAATTGACCATTTAACAAGTTTCATGGCCTTTACTTATTTCCAAGAATTCAAATCGTAACTTATAACATTGCCTAAAGTGAAATGCTACGTGAGGAGGTGTAGCTAATCCCTTATCCCGCATGCCGACTTTTTGGTACCTAAAAAAAACAACATTAAACACAAGAGTGAGTTTAAAACTCAGCAAGCATAATGAAATGAGTGAAAGAATCATTTAGCACCAACAACAACGTATTCATCATTTTCATATTCATAATATCGTTAACAATTCGTACTCATCTCCTTGAATAAGATGCAATGCCATGCGATGCACATGTCCTCTCAAAGGCGTATACCGGTATAGCTGAGTGCACACCCGTCGGTGTGCACCCTCTTCCCCCTTCCACCCCGTAGATGGAGGGTGCCTACTCCTCGCTTCCATTCGCCACGGTGAATGAAATCACGATGTAGGACTTACTCTATGGCTCTCCGGATTAGTCATAACTTTCTCACCGGCTTTACCGGACTAGTTAGGCTTTCTCACCGCCCTGGCCAGATTTCATGCCATGAATGCAACATGTACTAGTAACTCAAAACAACATGTACAATATTTTTATCTCATCTTGGCATAGCATTACTATGAATCAAGTCCTCATATCCTGGTTAACATTAGACATAGCAAATTAATCTATCAGTTACTCGTTCATCACATAAGCATCAACATAACAAACCACTCATCAACTAGTCCATGGCACACACAGCATCTCTAACAATTTCCTACCACACACTACCCATTCCAAAACACTTGCCTTAACCATGAGGAGCGGAGTGGCGCAAGGTTGAGGCCACTCCTGAAGACACACCACCTGAAAATAAATTTCATACATCTCAACACAATGCAATCACAGCACATGCAATAAGTTTAGCGACATCGAACTTACGCCTACTCCAATTTTATTCCTTTCTCGCTCAAAGAAACAAAACCGCCCCTTTGCTGTCCCGATGGTCTAAAGGTTATAAGTTCCACCCTTATAAACCAAACCTCAGGGACCAAGAACTTTATGAAACTACTAAAAATTACCCACTAAAAACATGTTAACCAATTCTCTCAAATAAAACATTTAGCCTTTCATCTTTAGCCCTGAAACCCAATCTGCTACCACACTGGACAGCAGACTTCAAAATAGCATAACTAATTTTATACAATTCCAAATGAAGTAAAGGATAACATTTCTGAAATCTAAAGGAAATTTCCTAACTTAATATGGTCATTAAAAATTTTAATTCAACATCTAGATAGCCCTACTCTTCAGTTTTCCGCGACTGCTGCCAGAAGAGACAGATTCTGGACAGTAGTCACTAAAACAGCCATAACTTTTGAACTACCCAACCAAATTTCATGATCTTAGTCTCTAAATAAACTTAAGACGATTATCTACAACTTTGCCAACAGCCAACCTCTCTGAAAACGACTGGAACTATTTTTAATCTCTGCCCTAAGATTCAGATCAGCACTGCTCGAACCCAGATCTCGCCCCACAATACAAATTCTCCCCAAACCAATCTAATCACTCCACAAAAACCTGAAATTCTATCAATTAAATCACCAAAACATATCCACAAAATACTCAAACCTGAATGGGGACGCCAGGAGGGAGGAGGGGCGTCGGGAGGGAGCACTCGGAAGGGGAGGGGTGCAAGAAGAGGAGAGGCGCAGGGAGGGGAGGGGGCTGCTGGAAGGGGAGGGGGTGGCTGGAAGGGGAGGTAGGGTGGCTTGGGGGAAGGGAGAGTGGGCTAGGTTAGGAAACCCCAGTGGGCCAAGACGCCCACCTACAAACTGAGAATCAGCCCACACCAACCCTAAAACAGCCCACCTCCACTCGAGTTAATTTTTTTTTTAGATATTACATTCTTTCCCCCTTAACAGGATTCGACCCCGAATCTGGGCACGCCACTAAGCGACAACTAAAACAAGGTAATGAATCTCATCTCATACCTGAAGTGAACCACTCAGGATACTTCTCACGCATGAGAGACTCCAACTCCTAAGTTGCTTCCCAATCATACAGAAGCGACCAAATCACTATATCATACTTTGACGCTTAATGCTTCAATACCGCTTTGACTCCCCCAAATTTCCACCCTAGGTAGGACTCAAAGGCAAGGTGCCTAGGGTCAGCAACCAACAGCTCTACGAAAACCTCGCGATCGAGATTCTGCAAGATTTTTCTTAACAAAGAAACACGTTGCATCCCATACAAGAATTTAGAATGATCCAAACGATGGGTCCCTTTCTCAAAATCATACGCCGACATGAACCTACAGGTTCCAAACTGGTACCCTCAGGAACCAAATCAAAGATTTCTGTCTCTCTCAATTTTTTAAGCTTTTAACCAAAGGATCATTACCATCGAAAAGAAAATCCCACTATGGCACATTTTTTTCCACCACAAATTCGCAATATAAAAATTTTACTCTATCTTTTTGTACGTCTACCATGCTCCGAAGGACAACTACCCAAGAAAAAAAAATGATCACAACAGAACCATTCACTTTCGAATATTATAACAATAGCTACATCCATTGTCACCAAATATTCTGACACACTACCGAAATGGAAATTAATTACACCCAACTTCCTAGTGGTCAACTTTTAAAGCTTAAACAAGCTCCAAACTGAGACACGCGAAAACCCCCATTACTCACTACTCAGAAACCATCAAGGATCAACAAATAACAAAGGCTAGGATCTTGGGTTGTTAGCAACCCACACTTGGCTTCTATTTCCATAAAGGTCTCGCCCCACATTCTTTTACTCAACGAACAAGGACAAAGAATACAATCCCTTACTGTACTTCAACAAAAATTCCATGATCATTCCGCTTCTTTTCCCATGCCAGAACGAAAATGAAATCTCGATTCTCTTTATCAATATAAACCACTTCATCACCTTAAAACCAAGGCACTGAAATTCACAAAGGGAAAAAAAAGTCAATTTAAAAGAGAAACACTGCATAAATCTTTTGTGGATGCATATCACTTTCACCAGAACAAATCATCTCTTTACCAAAGCAAATCATTTCAGAAAGAGAAAGAAAACCGATCATGGAATCAAACCACTTCCACACAACCATCATATTTTCTCTCATGAGAAAGGGAAACACATTTCCCAATAGAAAACCACTTCACCACGCATATTTTAAATAAATATAACTCTAGTTGAACTAGAGATACAAATATTTTCAATTAGAACTTTCAAATATTACATTGGTTCGGTTATTTGCTTTAACTGATAATACCAAAAATGGCTCAATTTGTACACTGAAGAGCGCAATCTAGTCATGCAACTTTAAAGATGAATGCCACAATCATATCTTAAGCTGGAGCTCTTAGCAAAGATAGATGAATGGCGTTGATAAATGAAATAAATCATTTCAAAAACCATCAACAGATCACTTCATAATTATTCTCTATTTCATTCTCATTTTGAAACCTCAAAGTTAACTCTGCAGTTTGGCAACATTAACTCTAATCTGAGGAAGATCTAATGCACATAATATAGTATGCCTTAGCAAAAGACATTCATCCAAAAGACTATATGAACAATTTAATTCATACCTTTAAAAGAGGATTCACCTCCAATCCTACCATCCCTAGTATTCTAATACGCTTATCCTTAAAGGTTTTAACATTCACAATTTACCTGTTAAGAAACCCCATCAGGACTAAGCATGATTCACAAAATCAATTCTTCCTTTAATTACATTCTCTAGTAATTATAACTAAAGTTTATGATGCATATCATAACACATCAAACCATGTCTACCTCATCATGATCATCAAAGAGAAAGATGTCAATATTTTTAGCACATTCAACCTGATAGTTAATTCAGCACAAGATAGTGCATCAACATTTTCTTTTGGTCTACAAACCACAACAAGTCATCAATCACACAACTTCCTATACCAAGTTTAAGACATATCTTTTCAACAAAAGTTCCAACATAATCAACATAAAAATTTCATACAACCCATAAGTTGACATCTCAATAAAAAAACGTATTCGATCAATTAATGACTCCAACAATTAAATATTACCTTTACGCAACATATATCATAAGAATGGATTTAAGATAGTCATTCGCTAATGGTAAAATCAAACACTATGACAATCATTCTATGTTTCCTCATTCTTTGATGACAACATGGATTAATCATTCCATTGATACATTATAATACATTATCACTTAGCAACAAAGTCCAACAAACTCCAGTACTTTACACCATCACATTGTCCTTAAAACTTCATCAAATAGAAAATTCTATACATTTTCAATCGCGATTTGTATTAGCATCAAGGGAACATGATTTCATATTTCCAATTGTTTTAATAATTCGCAGCGACACATAAAATGACTCTAATCAATATTCACTTTATGGCCATCTACTAACACAATTAAATGTCTCTACCAACAGCTTATATTAGAATGTCTTTTAACAACTACCAAATTTACTTTAACAATAACAGTAGATTACATCATTTCAATGTTCTAACTACACATCAAAGTTTAAAGTTTTAAACATTCTCATTGGTCACCTACCCTAGAAATAACAGGGTGTGACTCCAAATTATTATTTTTAAGCAAAGCAACGATTCTCAAGCATGGACAAGAACACATTTAATCATTACTCACTATAGCATAATCCATGATAATAGAGGGTTATTTAGTTTTAAATGGAAGATAACAATTACAATTAATTGATTCAACTCACAAGTTAATAAAGAAAAACTTCATTCTATAAGTTGCACAAATACATTCTATATAACATGCTAAACAATACTTCTTACTACTGACAAATTAGCTTAGTCACATGATTACTTACTTTATTTACATCATTTTTTCTAAAACCCTACCATATTTCACAATGAAACCCGACTATTAAATCACAAGATGACAAGACCAAACTTTGACATGCAAAAGCACTTCAAGACAAATCTCAAAATTAAAAACTTCCACAAAAGAAGATGGTTGCAAGGGTATTCTTTTTCACCAAAAGAAAAACCAAGCGATCATCTACTCCATTTTCTAGTAAAGGCAGAAAGCATAAACCCTTAGAACTTAAGTTCTGCTAAAAAAACAGCAACTTCTTTTAAGCACGGAAATCGATATACACATACAAAAGGCAAAAATTCTTTTTTTTTAACGAAAAACAACCAACGTAAACCAATAAAGCCAATTGCTAGAACGGTAGTAATAACAACCGATAAAGTCTCATTCACTAAACACTTTCTCTTTGTCTCCGACCATTGAAGATATAATGAAAGCAACCTTCTCAACAAACTCTCCGATCTAAGACATACATAGACAACAACTCTCCCATACGAGGGGTTCCTAAACCTTAGCTGGTGGCTCTACCCAACCACACCCACAACTAAGGCCTCTACCACGACCACGCAGACAACCATGGCCTCTACCACGACCACGCAGACAACCACCAAACCCTTCAAAGACATCTAATTCACATAATCACATTCCTTCAAGCCACTCAATCAAAATCATAGCAATATACATCATCATAACACCATCATGTTCAACACATATAAATCATCAAAGCAAAAATAAGATATTAAAGCGTAATGCAATGATTACCCATACCCTTTCTACTGTGCATCAGAGTGTGTCAAGTTTTAAATTAGTTAACCAACCTATATCAAAATTTTAAGATTAATATCCTATGGCCAAATTTTAAAGGATATATACCTAAGCCAAGTTTCTAATTTCTCAAATCAAAATTTTAGTTCACTCTAGAGTAATTTTCCAATTTCACACCACGGACCTAAAGCCCGCTCGATACTAATCAGAACACCCCTAAGCATCTATCATGCCCGAATGCTACCAAACATAGAAACTCCAACAATTAAATATCCCAAAACAAGCTAAATTCCAACAAGGTTACCAACTGCTAATACCGAAAATTCGGCAGCATAACATCTGTTTTTATCATGAATTTAGCAACGTTAAAAAAAATCCTGGCAATAATATCAATATATAAAGCATCTAGAGAAGCAATGAACATAAATGTAACATCCACAAAATCTCATACTAACAGTTCCAAACTCACTACAAAAAAAAACGAACCCAACGAGAGATTTAAGCACTCCAATTGACCATTTAACAAGTTTCATGCCCTTTACTTATTTCAAAGAATTCAAATCATAACTTATAACATTGCCTAATGTGAAATGCTACGTGAGGAGGTGTAGCTAATCCCTTATCCCGCTTGCCGACTTTTTGGTACCTAAAAAAAACAACATTAAACACAAGAGTGAGTTTAAAACTCAGCAAGCATAATGAAATGAGTGAAAGAATCATTTAGCACCAACAACAACATATTCATAATATCGTTAACAATTCGTACTCATCTCCTTGAATAAGATGCAATGCCATGCGATGCACATGTCCTCTCAAAGGCGTATACCGGTATAGCTGAGTGCACACCCGTCGGTGTGCACCCTCTTCCCCCTTCCACCCCGTAGATGGAGGGTGCCTACTCCTCGCTTCCATTCGCCACGGTGAATGAAATCATGATGTAGGACTTACTCTATGGCTCTCCGGATTAGTCATAACTTTCTCACCGGCTTTACCGGACTAGTTAGGCTTTCTCACCGCCCTGGCCAGATTTCATGCCATGAATGCAACATGTACTAGTAACTCAAAACAACATGTACAACAATTTTATCTCATCTTGGCATAGCATTACTATGAATCAAGTCCTCATATCCTGGTTAACATTAGACATAGCAAATTAATCTATCGCTTACTCGCTCATCACATAAGCATCAACATAACAAACCACTCATCAACTAGTCCATGGCACACACATCATCTCTAACAATTTCCTACCACACACTACCCATTCCAAAACACTTGCCTTAACCATGAGGAGCGGAGTGGCGCAAGGTTGAGGCCACTCCTGAAGACACACCACCTGAAAATAAATTTCATACATCTCAACACAATGCAATCACAGCACATGCAATAAGTTTAGCGACATCGAACTTACGCCCTACTCCAATTTTATTCCTTTCTCGCCAAAGAAACAAAACCGCCTTTGCTGTCCCGATGGTCTAAAGGTTATAAGTTCCACCCTTATAAACCAAACCTCAGGGACCAAGAACTTTATGAAACTACTAAAAATTACCCACTAAAAACATGTTAACCAATTCTCTCAAATA
This sequence comes from Otatea glauca, assembly GCA_036346275.1. Lineage (NCBI taxonomy): Eukaryota > Viridiplantae > Streptophyta > Magnoliopsida > Poales > Poaceae > Otatea > Otatea glauca. The sequence goes on from CM070715.1 coordinate 62,852,806, forward strand.
AAACATTTAGCCTTTCATCTTTAGCCCTGAAACCCAATCTGCTACCACATTGGACAGCAGACTTCAAAATAGCATAACTAATTTTATACAATCCCAAATGAAGTAAAGGATAACATTTCTGAAATCTACAGGAAATTTCCTAACTTAATCTGGTCATTAAAAAATTTAATTCAACATCTAGATAGCCCTACTCTTCAGTTTTCCGCGACTGCTGCCAGAAGAGACAGATTCTGGACAGTAGTCACTAAAACAGCCATAACTTTTGAACTACCCAACCAAATTTCATGATCTTGGTCTCTAAATAAACTTAAGACGATTATCTACAACTTTGCCAACAGCCAACCTCTCTCGAAACGACTGGAACTATTTTTAATCTCTGCCCTAAGATTCAGATCAGCACTGCTCGAACCCAGATCTCGCCCCACAATACAAATTCTCCCCAAACCAATCTAATCACTCCACAAAAACCTGAAATTCTATCAATTAAATCACCAAAACATATCCACAAAATACTCAAACCTGAATGGGGACGCCAGGAGGGAGGAGGGCGCCGGGAGGAGCACTCGGAAGGGAGGGTGCAAGAAGAGGAGAGGCGCAGGAGGGAGGGGCTGCTGGAAGGGGAGGGGTGGCTGGAAGGGAGGTAGGGTGGCTTGGGGGGGGAAAGGGAGAGTGGGCTAGGGTTAGGGAAACCCCCTATGGGCCAAGACGCTCCACCTACAGCCCAGAATCAGCCCACACCAACCCTAAAACAGCCCACCTCCACTCGAGTTAAATTTTTTTTAGATATTACACTCTGCCACATTTCTTTTTGCATACTCAAAGGGTAGAAAGTTTCACAAGCTGGTGGTTGGCTATCCATGAAGCCTTATACCCATCAACACGAAGTGTATCGGCCATTATTGCTAAATTTTTCCCGAATCTTCCTCCACCATCGTCAGTAGCTAACACCACTCGTAGCAGCTCGAGTTCTAGCGATGAAGCTAGCTCATCGGGTTATACTCACATTAGCTTTGTTAACATACCTGGCGAGGTATCGGCTAAAGTAGATTTCTGTTACTGGACGCCCAAACTTCTCTGAATTTTTCCGATCAACTTCTCCTCTAATTTTGCAGACCAAAATAGCGGGTAAGAAGGTTGCCACCGACCCATCGGGCATCTGCCAAGCCACTAAATGGCTGCATCCGACTGCTCTGTCTGGGTATACCTTGGGTACCCCTAGCATTCAGTCTCTATTGCTTTCTGATGTGGATAAACAATAACCATGTAAGTATTTATCAGCTTTATTTCATACTCCTATCACCTTCTCCATTTACTAATTCTTTTAGCTTATTGTTCAATAGAGAATAAACGCAGCCGACCCAACAAGAAGTTGTTGGCCAGTAGTGGTAGTAAGCCCCACGAGCAATCAGGCGAAAACTCCCCACATGCCTCAAGCACATGCCAGGTAAGATCTTTTTTATACTGATTTGCAACGCAATTTCCATTTCAACTAACAAGTTTTGATATCTCAGAGAGGGCAATGAGTTTTATTTCGTGTTCTCCCTATTGGGGCTCGGTTTGGCTATTGTTTATGGGCTGTTTGTGGGCTGTTAGGGTGGTTTAGCTTTTGTGGGCTGTTCGTGGGCCGCCAGGGTTGGTTTTTTGGCCCAAGTGGGAGGCATTGCCTTAACCCTAGATCCTCCCACCCCCTTGGCCCCCCGAGCCGCATAGCCCCTTCTCACTGCCCCTGGCGTAGCAACCTCCTGTCCCTGCTTTTGGTGCATCAACTCCCTCCTCCCTCCGCCCCATCTCCCATAGCCAACCCCCCGCTGCCTCATCCCTTGGTCACCTTTCCCACTAGTTCTTCTCCTAGTGTGCCCCTCCCAGTCTCTCTTACTCTGGTGAGCTCACTCCTAGTTCCTCTTCTCCAGCCCTTGCTGCCTCGGGTGTTTATTTTGCAAGGTGGTTGTAGGGTTTCGCGATCTGAGGGAAGAGCTCCGTGTCGGGAGAAGGTACATTTCTTGTAGATCTATGAGGGTGGATTTTGGTGCTGTAATTTGGTTATACTATGTTAGGGCTCTTGGTTTTGTGCTACGATTAGATGGGGATTGGGGAAACTATGTTTGGGATGCTTCTGGACTCACGTAGCGCTGTTTGCAATTTTAGATCTGAGTTTCAAAATAGTTCTGGTCATTTTTTGTGGGGTTGGCCATTGTAAAAGTTGTAGATCGTTATCTTAAGTTTAATTTGAGACCAAGAAAAAAACGTTTGGTTAAGCGATTTAAAAGTTATGGCATTTTGAAGCACTGCTATCCAGAATCAGTGCCTGTTAGCATCAACCGCGGTAATTAGCAAATTAGGGCTAATTAGTTGCAGAATTAAATTATTTCAATAACTGTAACACCCTAATTTTTGCTCTAGTTTAAATTGTGAGAGTATTTTTGATTTTTGTGAATTCTTGAGAATTTATCGAAATTTATTTGGAATTACTCAAAACTAGCCTTCCTTGAAAACAATTAAATAATGTATAAGTTCTAGCAAAGTTTTATTGAAAATATTTTATTTGAGTTCCAAATATCTCAAGGTATTTTCTGGAATTTTTCTAGAATTTTTCTGCTATTTTAAAAGTCCCAAATGAATTAAATGAATTTCTAGAATTATTTTTATTGAAAAGGTTTTAAAATGGCTATGAATGATAATGGGCCGAGCCCATTATCGTCGCTGCCGCCACCCCATCCGCCCGAAACCCTAGCGCCGCCTCACCGAACCGCTCGATCTTGATCGAGCGCTTGCGCGTGTGCCACGCCGTTTCGCGATCGCGAGCCATCCGATCCAATCCGCGGACGCCCAAGATTGCGCCACGCCGGCCGCTCACGCGAGATCACCGAGCTAACGCCGCCGACCGCTACCGCTTGTTTCGCCACCAGTAGCGCGCGCACGCCGAGGCCCCTTAAAGTGCACCGGTAGCGCGTCGCGTAACTCTTCTCGCGCGTCTTTTGACACCTTGCACGCACGCCAAGACCTCTCTAGCGCTGAACGAGCTCGCCGTAGTTGTTCCCTGCATCGCCATCGTTCTCCGTCGCTTTGCGTCGCCGCCGGTCCACTTCCGCCGTTGTTGAGGTCACCGGGTACCGATCTCGCCGAGACGCGCCGAACGCGCCACTTCTTCACGCCGGAACGCCGCAACGCCGCCGACGCCCTCGTCTTCCTCGCCCGCGACTGTTCCTTCGCGCGCCGCTGACCTCGCCAACTTCCGCCGCCGTCCGATCCTCATCGCCGGTTTTGGTGAGTCCACGATCCACTTCTCTGCTTACGCTTGGATTAAATTATAGACGTTAGATCCGTAATGCGCGCGAGATTAGATCGGACATTAGGGCTATTAGTAGATCTTGACCGTTAGATCCGGGTTGAACGGTAGAGATTAGATCTAGTCTCAGAATTTGGTTACATCTCACCGCTGGATCGTTAGTGTATGCATAGGATTGAGCCACGCCAAGCCGCGAATAGTAAACAGCCCGAACTCGAGCCGCGGATCGGATATAAACGGTTGAGTTCGGACCGTTTTGCCCTAGGATCCGCGCTGCTCAGATTTGAACGCGGCGCGTGGTAGCGCCGCACCTTCATCCAATCTCGCCGACGCGCGGTTGCTTTGACCGCAGCAGACCGATCCGGCCGTTGCTTTGGCGCGCCACGCGATCGTCGCGCGCGTGGCTACGAGTAAATCGAGGCGCCGCCGCGTCGGTGCGAATCCAACCGCTGGATTTAGGCCGACACCGGATGTGCGACGCGTGGAGGCGTGGAGCCCGCGTCGCCGCTACCGGATGCGTGGTCGATCACCGGATGCGCGACGCGCGTCGCGACGCATCTCGGTCGCCGCGGTGCGCGTGAGGATCCGACCGTCGGTTTTAGCGAACGGTCCGATTTTGCCGCGGTTCGCACTGTTTCAGGAACCAAGTCCACGCTAGACCGTAGTCGAGCCGTGAACCCACCCATAGATCAGAGCGACGTGGCGACCTCCGGCGTGCCGCGTGTCGTCTTGACGTCATCGCGACGCCATAAATATTTTCATATATAAAAATATTTCGACGGAAATTATTTCGGTGCTGACATCATCATGAGGCATGCTGACGTCATAAATGCGAATTTCAAGTATAAAAATAATTTGGAAAAATCGGATTTTCTAATTTCAGTATTTTCAGATTTTATTCAAAACTTCAAATGACTATAACTTTTGCATTTTAACTCGGATTTGGGTGATTCAAATTTCTAAAAATTCATAAAATTGTGATCTATTTAATGATGAATTTTATTTGAATTTTTGAGATTATCTAGTCGTCTGTATTAGCTATTTATTGCATATTTTATTTGAACGCGTAGACGCAAATTTACCGGAAGGTTTCGAAGAAGAATTCGTCGCTCAAGACCAAGCTTCGGAACACGAACCGCAGCTCTTTGAAGGCAAGTGATGCTCTGATCATTTTGATCCCAGATTTTAAAATGTAATTTATGCTTTGAAACTATGCATGCTAATTATTTAAAATGAATTTAAATTAATTTGGGATAATGTAGTTAATCAACCCATTTTGTTATGCCACCTTGAATTATTAATTGTATGCCTAGATCATTGTCACCCTAAGTTTTGATTATATTAGTTGGATGTTAATATTGTGCCAACACGGGAGGCTAGACCGTGAGTAGATGCTTAGCCTTGCAACGAATCATGAATGATCTTTCGGAAAAATGCTACAATATTGATTAAAGACATATTGAATGTATTTTGAAAAGTGGTGTGATGATGCCACATGTGGAGATTGAGGTACAAAGAACTCGTGTGGTTCCGCATCGATATTGAGTTATTGGCGCATGTGTTGCACAATAATCAACTGGGTGGAAAATGATTTAGACTGGGCAAGTGGCAAGAGGTCAGGTGCCGTGGGCTGTGTGGCATTGGGTTGTTGAGTGATGTGAGTCTGTGCCACATTGGGTCGTGTGCCATCGTTGAGTGTTGAAAGTCTTGCCTTGGTCGATTAAGGACTTCACCTTGCAAGCCTTTGATCTCGAGTCAACCGTACAACCACATGTCGACATGGGACAGACCTAGTTGACTAGGGTTACGATATCTTTCCTCCGATACCTCGGGGTGACAGACACGGGTGTATCTATATGGGGCGCGCACTGTAGCTACGGCTTGGTGCCCATCCAACGGTGATTGGCGGTCCTATACTTGGCTCTGTGTGAGGAAGTGATAGTGAAGGCACACCGAGAGGTTCTTTAGTTAAGGTAGAAGTTCCTAAAAGCTTTGTTGCGGACAATCACCGTGTGGTGGTGAGCGGTCAGATCTTGTGGGTAAAGTGTACAACCTCTGCAGAGTGTCAAAACTATTCAATAGCCGTGCTCACGGTATTGAGCATTGCTCGGGATTACAATCAAAGGGTAGTTTTTCATAAACAAAACATGGAAGGGTGGTGTGTGCGTTGTTGGAAATGAACTGATAAGGTCAGTGCCGAGAATCTTCAAGAAAACCATTTGAAATTAGTATTACTTATATCTGTTTCACGCTTTAATCTAAACAAGATACTAGTTTAAAAATGTCGCTTGATGCAAAAAGAATCAATTAAGCCAATCCATTGGAATAAGCTTTGCATATAGTAATAGTGCCGCATTCTGCATTACTTGTTGAGTGCCTTGTGTACTCACCCCACCTTGCTTATCAACCCCAACATCGGTGGAGGAGACTACACCAAGATGGGAGGAGGAGTACGCCGAGGACACGAGCAACTAGGGGCAAGCCCATCGGTTGCTGTGGCAAGATGGAGGCTTCCACGACTTTTTATGTTCCACTTGCTATTTCTTTGTTTTGAATAATGTGTTCCTGCGTGGTCGACTTATCTGTAAGGAGACCATAAGGTTGTACAACTCGCTTTATATACATGTTTGCACTATTTATTCTTATATCCTTGTGATTGTCTGTGATGTGCAACCTCAGTATGATCAGGTGTGCTAGCGTGATCTGGATCGCACGTAATACACAGAGGGTCCGGATTTGCGATTCGGTCCCGACAGAGGTGGTATCGAGCAGCCGATCGTAGGCCTTGACCTTAGTTTGGTTGTGCCTAGGAGGGTGAAAACTATTTTCTAAAGACCTAATCAACTTGAGCAAGAATGTCAAAGAAATCTCGACTTATCTCTTCTCCCTTATTCATACCTATGCCGAATTTTTATTATTCTCTATTTAATTTAAACAAGGTTTGTTTTGGCGGATGAGGATGATCCATACCTATGGAGAGCGTGACTGAGGATACGCCATGGAGTTATGGCGTATGATGCGCTTGCTTGGAGGTTTTGACCGACCACCGCATCGAGGGACTTGGTGGTGCGGCAGACTTGACGTCGCTGGGGCCAAGATCACAAATGTATGCTCGGGAGAGGACGAGGCGAGTCGTCCTATCTACATCACTACCAGGAGGTCTTCTTCGAGGCCGGATTCGTGAGACGTCGCGTCAGGCGATGCGGCAGATTGCCCGCACTTACTCCGCAGAGTTAGAGGGCACCGTCTTCCGCCACCATCCGCGTCGAGACAATCGTTTGGACAGGATGGAGCTTGTGGAGGAGGACGCCACTATCACCCACTGCAAGGTACGCCATCGCCAAGGAGGACGCCTTGGACGAGACAGTCCGGGAGTTGCAGAGGACCCGCGACGAGGTTATAGAGGCAAGAACCCAACACCGGGAGAACTTAGCTCATGCCATACAGAAGATCCAGGAGTTGGAGATGGCTTTGTATGGACCCGAGCCCGAACCAGTCCTGGAGTTACATGATCCAGATCCGAGGAGCCGAGCAGAGGCGCCAGATCAGCAGGCGCAGCAGCCGGGACCAGCAGAGTCGATGGGGTCTTTGCACCCGCGCGCAGAGGTCACGTGACCAGTTCGCCCCAATGCCACAAAGACTCGCGGCACGCCCGGGAAGCCGCAATGGTTGGCTCGATGAGTGATCGAGTCTAGTAGAGTGTAGTGTCGAGACTCGAATATCTGAGTCGCGTCTTTGTTTCAGAGTTACCCTTAGGTGTGAGTTGTCATGGATTCCTATGTTTGCTTACTTGCTTTTGGTTGTGAGTGTCACGATGTGTTGCATTGCCCTTAGGCACTTGTGAGCAACCATACTGCTTTATATTATATCAATAAAGTGGCTAAATAATTTAAGTTACACCTGTTTCCCCCACATAAGTTCTTTTACTTGTCTATGCTTTCTTCTTTTCTTAACCATTGAAGCTTGCAAATGATGGTGAGGACTCGTGGAAATGTTGGAGCCAGTGAAGTGGAGCTAACCAGACGGACAACCGAGTGAAGAGTCGATTCTCAACCACCGCAGTCGATATGCGTAACACAGGAGCCTTTTGACAGCCCAGACTCAACTCATGACCACGATGGTTCAAACCATGCAGCAGATATCCAATCAAGCTGCTGCGAATGTTCAACCTGGGGGCAACCATGGACCACACCCCTACTCTAGATTGTCGGAGTTTATGAGAACTCGTCCACCCACTTTCTCGGGTAACGCCAATCCACTGGAAGCGGACGATTGGCTAAGGACAATTGAAAGGAAGCTGCACATTACCCAATGTGTAGGACATGAGAGGGTACTCTATGCCTCTCATCAACTCAAGGGACCGCCGCAGAATGGTGGGAAAACTTCGCAGACTCATGAGGACCCGCAGAGTATCACATGGGAGGAATTCACCTCGGCCTTCCGCATCCATGTACCCGAGGGTATCATGGATCTTAAAAAGGAGGAGTTCCGAAGCCTCAAGCAAGGCGGCCAGTCAGTGGCCGATTACCTGAACAAGTTCACCCAACTGGCACGCTACGCACCAGAGGACGTGGCTACGGATAAGGCCGCATAATCCCGCTTCATGAAGGGATTGAATGCAGGTTGCAGTGGACCGATCACCCACACATTCCACGACTTTCAAGAGTTAGTTAACAAAGCCCCGATCTTAGAGGACAAGCGCCGAGAGTTGGATGACAACAGAAGCGCAGAATGGCGCAACAAGGAGGTCGTCGTGGCAGGCAGAGGCAGGGACGGCACCCCAACAGCTCATTCGGTACCACCTAGAGGCAATGATGTGGCACCACCGCCGCAAATCGCCCGATGGGTCAAAATGTTCGACTCGGCCGAACTATGGCACAGATCGAGGAACCTCTCAGCCGTGGGAAAACGTTGCTATCATTGCAATGAAATGGGGCATTTTGCCAACAATCGCCCTAAGAAGGAGGTGTCACCCGGTTCGCTTTAACTCGGGAACACACCGCAAGGACTCCCGCACCAATCATGAACCGCGGGGCATCAACAGCAATGACTCCATCCCAAGGAACGCACGAGGCGAGTCAACCACATCACAAACAGATGAAGTCCGTAACGCCTGACGTTGTAATCGGGTAAGTTCCTAGTAAACTCGATTACCACCATCGCTTTATTTGATTCCGAGCTTCGCATTCTTTTATTTCCGAGATTTTGCTGTTCAAAATGATATGGAAATAGTGAATCTTAAATGTGTGCTCATAGTCCAATCCTCGGATCGAACTCCGATCTAAAGTAGGATGTTCGGGGTAGGAATAATAATTAATGGAGTTGAGTTCCTAGCGAACTTAATCGCCCTTAATACCCAAACCTTGGATGTTATCCGGGAATGGATTGGTTAACCGATCACAAGGCGATTGGATCATGCGGAAAGAGTCATATCGGTCGAGAGCCCTGATGGAAAGAAAATTGAGTTTGAAGCGAAACCAAGATGCGAGATGGACAATTGATGGTCAACAAATGAAGATCGCGACCTTAGAGGAAGTCTCCATAGTCAATGAATATCCGGATGTTTTCCTGGAAGATTTACCCGAATGCCGCCAGATAGAGATATCGAGTTCGTGATAGAACTAGTCCTGTGGACAGCTCCAATAGCTAAGAGACCTTACAGGATGTCCACAGGAATTGGTGGAAATGAAGAAGCAAATTGAAGAACTGCTGAAAAGGGATTTATAAGACCTAGTTCATCGCCATGGGGAGCACTGCCTTATTCGTTAAGAAGAAGGACGGAAGTTTCAGGATGTGTATAGACTATCGTGCACTCAATGATGTGACGATAAAGAATAAGTATCCGCTACCGGGATCGATGATTTGTTTGACCATTGAGAGGAGCAGGAGTATTCTCCAAAATTGATCTTCGATCGAGATACCATCACCAAGATCCGATCGAGAGGATATTCAAGACCGCATTTTCGCCAAGATATGGACACTACGAGTTTACAAAGGATGCCTTTTGGTCCGACAAATGCACCAAAGATATTTCATGAACTTAATGAATAAGGTTTTTATGGAAAACTTGGATAAGTTCGTCGTCGTATTCATAGATGACATCCTTATCTATTCCAAGACGAGAGAAGAGCACGCCGAGCACTTGAGGCTAGTCCTTGAAAAGTTGAGGGAACAACAGTTGTTTGCGAAATTTAGCAAATGTGATTTACGAAAGATAAGGTGGAATTTCTTGGACACATAATGACAAGCAGAAGGAGTTGTAGAGATCCAAAGAAAGTGGAAACGGTTTTACATTGGGAATGTACCAAGACGGTAACCCAAACCGTAGTTTCCTTGGAATGGCGGGTATTACCGTCGATTCATTGAAGGATTCTCTACGATTATAGACCTCTTACGCAATTATTGAAAAAAGAAAAGAAATTTTTATGGACACCTGAGTGTGAGAAGAATTTTCAGGAATTGAAAAGGAGGTTAACATCGGCACCTGTATTAGTTTTACCAGACGTTCACCAAGACTTTGACATCTATTGTGATGCATCGCGTCGTGATTGGGATGCGTGTTGATGCAAAATAGGAAGGTAATTGCCTATGCATCGAGGCAATTGAGACCACATGAGGAGAACTATCCGACTCATGATTTAGAATTAGTCAGTAGTGCATGCACTAAAAATATGGCGCCATCATCTCATCGGAAATAGATGTGAAGTATATATCGATCATAAAAGCCTTAAGTATATTTTCACACAAGTGACCTAAATATGAGGCAAAGAAGATGGTTAGAGTTAATCAAGGATTATAATGTGGAATTCACTACCACCCGGGAAAGCCAACGTGGTGGCGGGCGCCTTGAGCAGAAAGAACCACAGTGTAAATATGCTGTTGGAAACAAGTCAGGCAAAATTGTGTAAGGATTTCCAGAAACTAGAATTGGAAATGGTACCAAAAGGATTCCTAGTAACCTTGGAAGTAAGACCTACCCTGGAAGATCAGATAAGGGAAGGGCAGAAAGATGATGATAAGATCAAAAGAATTAAGGGCAAAATGGATGAAGGCAAAGCAAAAGATTTTAAACTGGATGAACAAGGTACTATGTGGTTTAAAGGGCGATTTGTGTGCCGAACAAAAGGAGTTGAAGCGATTAATGCGGGAGAGACCCATGACTCCAAGTACTCAATTCATCCAGAAGTGCGAAAATGTATCAAGATTTGAAGGAAAAATTTTGGTGGCCAAGCATGAAACGAGAAGTCGCTAATCGTTGCATTATGTGACATATGCCAAAGGGTCAAAGCTATGCACCAAAGGCCAGCAGGGCTATTACAACCCTTAAAGATACCTGAATGGAAATGGGAGGAAATTGGTATGGATTTTATAACCGGATTGCCCAGAACGCAAAGTGGATATGATTCCATATGGGTCATAGTAGATCGCTTAACTAAGGTGGCACATTTCATACCAAGAAGACCACTTATTCCGGAGACCGGTTAGCAGAACTTTATATGTCCAGAATTGTCTGTTTACATGGAGTGCCGAAAAAGATAGTGTCGGACAGAGGTACCCAATTTACCTCCAGATTCTGGGGTAAGCTTCATGAAGCAATGGGGACTCGCTTGAACTTCAAGACAAAGATACCATCCGCATGCATGATGGACAAACTGAGAGAGTCAATCAGATATTGGAGATATGTTGAGGGCATGTGCCTTAGCATATTCCACTTCATGGGACAAGTGTTTGCCTTATGCTGAGTTTAGTTACAACAACAAGTTATCAAGCGAGCTTACAAATGTCTCCATTTGAAGCTCGGATGGTAGGTCCTGTCGAACACCATTGAATTGGAATGAGACAAGCGAACGACATGTTTTCGGACCAGACATTCTTCAAGAAGCGGAAGCACGATCACCACAGTCGTGGAAAGATTGAAGATTGCACAATCCAGTCAAAAGAGTTATGCTGACAACCGTCGCAGGGAACTAAGCTTTGAACCCGAAGATTTTGTGTATCTTAGAGTAACACCACTCAAAGGAGTCAGAAGGTTCCATGCAAAAGGGAAGCTTACACCTAGGTATGTCGGACCATTCAAAATCTTGAGCCGCAAGGGTGAAGTTGCGACGCTTAGAGTTACCGCATCTTTGGTAGGAGTGCATGACGTATTCCATGTGTCTCAATCAAGAAGTGTCTTCGAGCACCTAAGAGCAAACACCGTTAGAGACAATTGAGCCGCAAGAAGATCGACTTACAAAGAACATCCGATGAAGATTCTCGACATAATGGACAGAGAGACAAGGAACAAGTCAACACGTTTCGCAGAGTTCGATGGAGCAACCATTCGGAAAGTGAAGCGACGTGGGAACGTGAAGAAGATCTCAAGAAGGAGTTCCTAACCTATTCCTCAGATAAACCCCGAATCTCGGGACGAGATTCATTAAGGGGAGGTTTGTAACACCCTAATTTTTGCTCTAGTTTAAATTGTGAGAGTATTTTTGATTTTGTGAATTCTTGAGAATTTATCGAAATTTATTTGGAATTACTCAAAACTAGCCTTCCTTGAAAACAATTAAATAATGTATAAGTTCTAGCAAAGTTTTATTGAAAATATTTTATTTGAGTTCCAAATATCTCAAGGTATTTTCTCGAATTTTTCTAGAATTTTTCGCTATTTTAAAAGTCCCAAATGAATTAAATGAATTTCTAGAATTATTTTTATTGAAAAGGTTTTAAAATGGTTATGAATGCGAATGGGCCGAGCCCATTCTTGTCTGCCGCCACCCATCCGCGCCAAACCCTAGCGCCGCTTCACCGAACTGCTCGATCTTGATCGAACGCTATGCTGCGTGTGCCACGCCGTTTCGCGATCGCGAGCCATCCGATCCAATCCGCGCGGACGCCCAAGATTGCGCCACGCCGGCCGTCTCACGCGAGATCACCGAGCTAACGCCACGACCGCTACCGCTTGTTTCGCCACCGTAGCGCGCACGCCGAGGCCCCTTAAAGTGCACCGGTAGCGCGTCGCGTAACTCTTCTCGCCGCGTCTTTTGACACCTTGCACGCACGCCAAGACCTCTCTAGCGCTGAACGAGCTCGCCGTAGTTGTTCCCTGCACCGCCATCGTTCTCCGCTGTTTGCGCCGCCGCCGGTCCACTTCGCCGTTGTTGAGGTCACGGGTACCGATCTCGCCGAGACGCGCCGAACGCGCCACTTCTTCACGCCGGAACGCCCGCAACGCCGCCGACGCCCTCGTTTTCCTCGACTCGGCGACTGTTCCTTCGCGCCGTCGTTGACCTCGCCAACTTCCGCCGCCGTCCGATCCTCATCGCTCGGTTTTGGTGAGTCCACGATCCACTTCTCTGCTTACGCTTGGATTAAATTATAGACGTTAGATCCAGTAATGTGCGCGAGATTAGATCTCGACATTAGGGCTATTAGTAGATCTTGACCGTTAGATCCGGATTGAACGGTAGAGATTAGATCTAGTCTCAGAATTTGGTTACATCTCACCGTTGGATCGTTAGTGTATGCATAGGATTGAGCCACGCCAAGCCGTGAATAGTAAACGACTCCGTAACTCGAGCCGCGGATCGGATATAAACGGTTGAGTTCAGATCTGGTTTTGCCCTAGGATCCGCGCGCTTCAGATTTGAACGCGCGGCGGTGGTAGCGCCGCACCTTCATCCAATCTCGCACGACGCGTGGTTGCTTTGACCGAGCGCAGACCGATCCGGCCGTTGCTTTGGCGCGCCACGCGCGATCGTGCCGCGTGGCTACGAGTAAATCGAGGCGCCGCGTCGGTGCGAATCCAACCGTTGATTTAGGTGACCACCGGATGTGCGACGCGTGGAGGCGTGGAGCCCGCGTCGCCGCTACCGGATGCGTGGTCGATCACCGGATGCGCGACGCGTGTCGCACGATCTCGGTCGCCGCGGCGGTGCGGCGTGAGGGATCTCGACCGTCGGTTTTAGCGAACGGTCCGGATTTTGCGGCGCGGTTCGCACGTTTCGGAACCAAGTCCACGCTAGACCGAGCCGAGCCGTGAACCCACCATAGATCAGAGCGACGTGGCGGCCTGCGGCGTGCCGCGTGTCGTCCGACGTTATCGCTGACGCCATAAATATTTTCATATATAAAAATATTTCGACGGAAGTTCATTTCGGTGCTGACGTCATCATGAGGCATGCTGACATCATAAATGCGAATTTCAAGTATAAAAATAATTTGGAAAAATCGGATTTTCTAATTTCAGATTTTTGATTTTATTCAAAACTTCAAATGACTATAACTTTTGCATTTTAACTCGGATTTGGGTGATTCAAATTTTTAAAAATTCATAAAATTGTGATCTATTTAATGATGAATTTTATTTGAATTTTTGAGATTATCTAGTCGTCTGTATTAGCTATTTATTGCATATTTTATTTGAACGCGTGACGCAAATTTACCTAAGGTTTCAAGAAGAATTAGTCGCTCAAGACCAAGCTTCGAACACGACCGCAGCTCTTTGAAGGCAAGTGATGCTTTGATCATTTTGATCCCAGATTTTAAAATGTAATTTATGCTTTGAAACTATGCATGCTAATTATTTAAAATGAATTTAAATTAATTTGGGATAATGTAGTTAATCAACCCATTTTGTTATGCCACCTTGAATTATTAATTGTATGCCTAGATCATTGTCACCCTAAGTTTTGATTATATTAGTTGGATGTTAATATTGTGCCAACACGGAGGCTAGACCGTGAGTAGATGCTTAGCCTTGCAACGAATCATGAATGATCTTTCAAAAATGCTACAATATTGATTAAAGACATATTGAATGTATTTTGAAAAGTGGTGTGATGATGCCACATGTGGAGATTGAGGTACAAAGAACTCTGTGTGGTTCCGCATCGATATTGAGTTATTGCCGGCATGTGTTGCACAATAATCAACTGGGTGGAAAATGATTTAGACTGGGGCAAGTGGCAAGAGGTCAGTGCTGTGGGCTGTGTGGCATTGGGTTGTTGAGTGATGTGAGTCTGTGCTACATTGGGTCGTGTGCCATTGTTGAGTGTTGAAAGTCTTGCCTTGGTCGCTTAAGGACTTCACCTTGCAAGCCTTTGATCCGAGTCAACCGTACAACCACATGTCCGACATGGGATGCACCTAGTTGACTAGGGTTCGATATCTTTCCTCCGATACTCGGGGTGACAGACACAGGGGTGTATCTCATGTGGGAGCGCACTGCTACGGCTTGGTGCCCATCCAACGGTGATTGGCCGGTCCTATACTTCGGCTCTGTGTGAGGGAAGTGATAGTGAAGGCAATACCGGAGAGGTTCTTTGGTTAAGGTAGAAGTTCCTGAAAAGCTTTGTTGCGACAATCACCGTGTGGTGAGCGGCTGTATCTTGTGGGTAAAGTGTACAACCTCTGCAGAGTGTCAAAACTATTCGAATAGCCGTGCTCACGGTATTGAGCATTGCTCGGGGATTACAGTCAAGGGGTAGTTTTTCATAAACAAAACATGGAAGGGTGGCTGTGTGCCAGTGTTGGAAATGAACTGATAAGGCTGTGTGCCGAGAATCTTCGAAGAAAAACCATTTGAAATTAGTATTACTTATATCTGTTTCACTGCTTTAATCTAAACAAGATACTAGTTTAAAAATGCTGCTTGATGCAAAAAGAATCAATTAAGCCAATCCATTGGAATAAGCTTTGCATATAGTAATAGTGCTGCATTCTGTGCATTACTTGTTGAGTGCCTTGTGTACTCACCCCACCTTGCTTATCAACCCCCAACATCAGTGGAGGAGACTACACCAGTATGGGAGGAGGAGTACGTCGAGGACACGAGCAACTAGGGGGCAAGCCCAATCGGTTGCCTGTGGCAAGATGGAGGCTTCCACGACTTTTTATGTTCCGCTGCTATTTCTTTGTTTTGAATAATGTAAGCCCTGCGTGGCTGACTTATCTGTAAGGAGACCATAAGGTTGTACAACTCGTTTTATATACATGTTTGCACTATTTATTCTTATATCCTTGTGATTGTCTGTGATGTGCAACCCTGTATGACTGTGTGTGCTAGCGTGATCCTGGACTGGCACAGAATACACAGAGGGTCCGGATTTGCAGATTCGGGTCCCGACAATAACTATATATAGCTAGAAAATTTACTGTGTAGCTTTCAAAAATGTCATCGTTTGCTTAATTTGGAGTTGTATCAAAATAGTTATGAAATTGTGAAGGCTGCTATCCAGGTTGATGACACATCGGTTTTCTGGGTTGAATTTGGGGGTTTTGATGTAGTCATTAAAAATTATGGGTAGCTAGAAAATTGTAGGTATTCTTGTGTAGTTTTATAAAGTTAATGAGTTCCAAGTTTTGGGCTCTTGGATTGAAATTTATGGTATTCTGACTATTAGAACAGCAGGGGGTTAATTGATTGCCAAGAGTGATAGTTTATCCCGGGGTTGGTGTGTAATTGCGCTATGATTATATTTGGCGTTAGTACTGTTGTGGCATGTTTTGGAGGAGGTGTGTTCGATGTAGGTGGTCTGACTCCGGGAGTGGCCTCAAGCTCACGCCCCTCCTCTTCGTGTTGTAAAGAGGCAAGTATATCGTACAATTGAGGATGACTCAAAATGAGATATGGTTTTTATTGTTGAATTTGCTATCATGATGATTTATATGAGTTATTGCAATTGTCAGTATTATTGTGTTCCATCCTTGTGATGATGATACATGGAAAATGTAAAATTGAGATATTATGTTGCATCATTTGCATTCATGATATGAAAAGAATTTGAGCCAGGTCGGTGAGAAAGTTATATAAGGTCATACGACTAATCCGGAGTACTCTGTTGTAAGACCTACCAAATATTCCCATCCACGGGGATGGATGGGAGTGAGACCTGCTTATAGGCCCCTCTACTGGGAGGGTAGGGAAAGAAAGGGTGCAACACCGATGGGTGTGCACTCAAGCTATACCGGTATAGGCTACAAATGGTGCATTTTTTAGCATGAAAGCATGATGCATTGCATATGAGATTAAAACAGTGATTCTAACTGTTGAGATTCATTACTTGTATGGATAAGGAAATTTGTTGTATGTTGCTATTAAGTAACTTAGCGTCTTTTATCCTTGTATGATATACTTTGCTGAGTTTTTGGATTCACGCTTGTTTATTTAGTGTTTTAGGTTCTTTGAGGGTGTCATGAAGGGATGGGATTTAGCTTCACCATGTCACATTTTCATGCCCATTCATAATATTTAGCTTTGGAGCAATCTCACCTTAAATATTAAATTACTTGTTCAGATATGGATCATTGTTTAACTTTTGGATGTGTTCTATTTGGTCTTGTTGATTAAATGCTATCTTGGTCAATAGCAAAATTGTGTTACCTGTTGAGCATAATTGTTGGATTGGTTGTGAGATGTTAATGTTATTGAAATTATTTGCTAGAATGCTTTCCTAGTTGTCGTTATGCATGAAATCAATGTTGTGTGGTTGCGTATTTGGTTATGCTCATGTTTGTGGTTCATGGCTTATTATATATGTGAGTTTTTATTTAGGTTGCTTGCTGAAATTTGTGTGTAAATGGAGCAGTTGTTAGTAATTGTGGTAGTTGTGGTGACATTCGGGGCACATGTTGTGCCGGGGTGTTACACAAGAATTATGATTTTCATGCAACCTAGTCTCTCTCTGCTGGCATTCACAGCTGCTGTCATGGTCATCTCCCAGCTGAAATAGACTTCCCTCCTCCATCACAGTCGATGCCAACAAATACAATTCCTAAAGCCGCACCAATCACCATTGCCGCTCCTGCTGTTGCTAAGGCAAGCGCTAAGCCGATCGAGTCTGTGAGCAATGTGTTTGGATTCGTTTGGTCTGATATAGAGGATAAAGTTGACTTGGGCATGGACATATTTCTAGAGGAGATTCAGAAGATTATTGCTATTTCAAAGGATGCATCAGCTAAAGTTACTTCAGCCACAGGTATGGCAGAAAAACTAAACAACTTTTCAAGCTACTCTTCATCCTGTCGGCAAACTTACTTGAGAATGCACAACCTCTATGGGATGCTATGGTGGTGGTGCAAGCCAATCTGCCAGAGGAGGCGATGGCCCCTTTGCTAGAGGTATACCACCTCGATGCAAAGAAAGATGTTGTGGAGGCAGTGAAGGCAAGAATAGCTCTTTGGGCAATGCAACATGAAGATGAGAAGCTGCTCGACAAGCTAGTGGCCGACACCAAAGCTCTTAAGGCCAAATATGACGAAGTCTCCAAGTCCTTGAAGGCGACCAAGGAAATGGCGCTCAAGCATGAATCGGCCAAAAAATGCCTAGAAGAGGAGTTGGCCAAAGTTAATGGCTCCCGGGCTGAAGCATAATAGCATATGGCAACCACAGTATCGGTTTGAAGAACCAGAAAGTTGGCTCTGGTCCTGAGCTCAGAAGAAGAAGACAACAAGATCCTCAATGAAGTGGAAGAGATCATTGCTAAGGCCGCTAAGACGCTGTCGGCTATAGGAACCAAGTTTAACAACCCTGGGATATAATCGACTTATGCAAAAATTGTACTTTGAATGCTTGTAATAGGGAAAATTTGTATGGAAACAATATTTTGAATGTTTGTAATATTTATAATCGATTGTTATTTACACTTACTATTATAGTATATAGCTATAATTAACTGCAACGAGTTAATTTAGCTATTCGCGACCGATAGTTACGATTAGCCGATTAGGAACAACCAAAATACTCGCGTGATACTTGTTCAAGTATTTGGCATTAATCGCCTTAGAAAATACCACAACTTCCAACGTCTCTAAAATATAAGAATTCCCATATACAAGCCGATGAATTCTATACGTTTCTTCCCGTGTTGGAGACCACATGCCAAATCGGTTATCTCTAGAGCCGACTGGCAAAATAGTTTTCCAAACCAAATCGGCTTCACAAAATGACTAAGGCATCACCTTTTTACTATAAGATTTTGCATCTTTTGCCTTATTTTTCTTAAGCCAATCCAGCGTGTGTAAACGTAACTCCGCCAAGTCATCCAAATTATCGTTCATTAAATCCTTATAATCATGTGCCGATAAACCATTTTGTCTGACCGTTTGTGCCGAGCCGATGTTAATCTCTAAAGGTAACACAGCCTCTTGTCCACAGACCAATTGGTAGGGCGATAATTTATTCACACCATGGTTCGCCATTAGATAGGCCCATAATGACTTTGATAATGTTACATGACAATTCGTTGGTTTTTCTTCAATTTTCTTCTTGATTAACTTGATCAACGATTTATTGGATGACTCGGCTTGACTAAAGGATCGAGATGGCGATCAGAGGGGGGTGAATGATCCCAACATTATTTTCCCCCACTCAAAATGATCCAAACAAGCCCTCACATGAAACAATCAAAAGGAGCAAATGAGAGGGAGATTTTTCCCTGTATGTCCGGTGCTACCACAGGAGCACTGGTAGCACCAGAGGCAGGTATGACCGCACAGGGGCGGTATGATCGGGCTCAAGAACAGCAGAAAAATCAGCACGAACTCTGAAAGCAAAAATGGTGCACCTTTTGATCGGGTTGTCCAAAACTCATGAAACTTGACATGCACATTCATATAGAGGTCAGGAAATTATTCCAACCTTCAATCCAAGGGATTGATGTCAAAATTCTGACCTTTTTCGAATCGAAGGAAGAATGCACCAAGTTTGAGCCAAAACCCAAAAACATGATCTTCGACTTGCTAGTGGGGTTTTGATGATCAAGATGATCTTGGATGACATCCCACACGTCAAGGAAAGCAAGAACACAAGTAAAGAACAACAAAAACCCAATCTATCAAATTGATCCTACAACAAGCAAAACATCAGTTACTTGCAAGAAAGAACACAAGAGTTGCCTAGATAATTGGGATATGGTCTGAAGAAGACTCATCCATCAATCATACATCCTCAGCACAAAATCCACAAGCATTTAGATGGAAGGGAGGCAAATCCAATTGTGCAGAAAGTAAATTGCAAAATTTAAGTGTTGAATTTAAGACAAAGTAAATGCGCAAAGAAAATTCAAGCATATGAGAAAATGATTTGCATTTCTGGAAGGGAGGTTTACAAAGCCTCACAACAAAGTGGGCAAATCAAAGGAGCACAAAACATTCAAATAGGGGAGAGCTACCTCTACCCCTCTATTTATACTACTCTTGAGCCATCCTCTACCCTTGGATGAGTTCCTTCAACCCTAAGGATCATCTCAAGGGCTAGGATTAACTCATTCACACAACCATATATGGGCTAACCCGAAACCCAACAACCATACCGGGTTTTTGCACGCATTTCAAATCATACTAACTAGACCAACTACTCTATCACCTTGACCGCGATCCAATGGCCCTCCTTGATCCGAGTAGCTCCAAGTTAGCATCTCATCCATTCTTTGTCTTCTAGGTTTGCTACGACTCCGTATCCAATTATATTCCGGTGTTCCTTGACCGTTTGGATCTTTGACGCGCCTCGTCTAGTCCCGGTCATCTTCCGCCTCACCATGACCTAGCATCGTCGTCCTGCGACCTCAAAGACAAGAAAAACCCATCACATAGAAATGTCCAAAAAGATATCACAAAATCATAAATTATATGCATTTTCACTCATAAGGGCCAGTGCTACCGCCCCTAGGCCGGTAGCACCGCCCTACATAAAATCCCCAAAAACAATGCTTTCTAGAAAAAACACACCGTCCTAAGGACTGTGCTACTGCCCCCTAGCCGGTAGCACTGTCGGCCGATGCTACTGCCCCATGGTCAGTAGCACCGCCATTTGTGGACATTTTCTACAAATGCTTCAACTTCAAATTAGTCTTCAAATCCAACTCGAACCAAAGCACCATATGCTTAAATAATGTCAATTACTCATCACAATCACGGGTAGACCTCAACATGATCTTTCATTGAACATTAGCCTGGGCATAATAAGGTGATGAATTCAAAAACTTTATACCCAAACTTCGGGCAAAACTTTGAAACTTATCGAATATAAATAAAATGCCCTGATCGGTTGTAATAGTTTGTGGAATTCCAAATCGGTGAACAATATGTTCTATAACAAATCCGATAGCCTCAACACTTGTAACCTTTTTAAGCGGAATTGCCTCAACCTACTTAGAAAAATAATCGGTTGCAGCCAATATGAATTTATGGCCTTTACTTGGCGCACAAAATATTTGTTTGAATACTATTCCCCATCCTCTAAATGGCCAAGGCTTAATAATTGCACGTTCCCAAATTTATGGCAAGTTTGGCATCCTTTATAATATTTGAAACAATCTTCCAACGTCGTCGGCCAAAAATACCCAGTACGCCCTAACAACCATTTCATCTTATGAGCCGATTAATAGGATAAACAAATGCATTCATGCACTTCTCCTATAGCCACTTTAGCTTCTTCGGCTTCAAGACATCTTAGTAACAAAGCCTCTAAATTCCAATAATAGAGCACATTATCGAAGAGGACATACATTAAGGCCTGTCGCTTGATTCTTCGATCAGTAGGTTTTGAGGGATCGGTCAAATATTCCACTATTTTTTTCTCCAATCATTGGTGACACACATGATCATTTTTCTATTGGCTCAAATTCTTCGAATCGGCAAAAAACTTTATATCTTGATGCTTGTTGAGCTAGTAAGTTGGCCTTGTTATTTAACTCATGAGGAATATGACAAATGGAAAAAGAAGTGAATGAGCCGATTATAGCGAGACTCTACTCCAAATATTTGATTAAAACTTCATCATAGAAGTTATATTCTCCCTTAATCTGCTGAACCACAAACAAAAAATTGCCATAAGCCTCAACAGAATCAACTCTGATATTATCGAGTAGCTGTAGGCCTTTAAGAAATGCTTCGTACTCGGCTTGATTATTAGAACATCTGCAATTCAGCCTGAATGCGAACTCAAAGCTATGTCCTTTTGGTGAAATCAACACTATTTCGATACCATCGCCCTCTTGATATACAAATCCATCAAAAAATAGTTGCCAAGGGGCGACAGATATTAGATCAGCATTCATATCAGGTTCATGTCCTGTTTAAAATAGGCAATCACTTGACCCTTAACAGCTTTAGCCGATTCGTACGTCAAGTCGAACTCGATGAGCATATAGGCCCATTTACCAAGTCGACCGCGCAAAATTGGAGCTGACAACATATATTTTATAACATCGATTTTGCAAATAACTTTAAAAGCTGATGCTAAAATATAATGCCTTAACTTTATGCAAGCAAAATATAATGACAAACAGAACTTTTCTACAAAAGGATACCTGATTTCTACATTAGTCAACCACCGGCTTAAAGAGAAAATAACACGATCTTTACCATCAATCTCTTGCGCCAAAATAGCTCCAATTGTCTCCTCTTCAGCCGATCTATATAATTTAAATTGTATACCTTTTTGGGGCGCAGCTAAAATTAGAGGATTAGACAAATATGCCTTAATGCTCTCAAAAGTTTTCTACTAATCGTCTCCCCAAATAAACTTTTTATTATCCTTTAATTTCAACAATGGGGTAAATGAACTAATACGGCCAGAAAAATTTGAAATAAATCGCCGCAAATAATTAATCTTGCCAATCAGCTTCTGTAAGTCCTTTCTGCAAGCCGGTGGCTTAGTTTTGGCTATGGCTTTAACACTTTCTTAATTAACTTCAATTGCTCTTTCATGAACCATAAAGCCTAAAAGCTACCTGAGCAACACACCAAAAGCACACTTGTATGATTCATCTTTAAACCATGTGCCTTTGGGTTTTTGAACATTGTCTCTAAATTGGCCAGATGTTGCAAATCTTCCTTGGACTTTACAACAACATCATCAATGTAAATTTCTACAATATGGTCAATTAAATCATGAAAGATTAAATTCATGGCACGTTGATATGTTGCACCAGCATTCTTCAAGCTGAATGTCATCACCGCCCATTCAAATAAACCTAGGGCACAAGGGCACCTAAAAGCTGTCTTAATTATATCGGCTTCTGCTATGAATATTTGGTTATATCCAGCATGACCATCCAAAAAACTAATAATCTTATTTCCTTATGCAGCGTCGGTAAGCATATCGGCTATTGGCATTGGGTACTCATCTTTTGGTATGGTTTTATTCAAATCACTAAAATCAACAAGAACCTTGTGTTTGCCATTTTTCTTCATAACAGGAACGATACTAGAAACCCATTTGACATATCGGCAAGGCTTGATAAACTTAGCCTCCAATAATCACTCAATTTCTTCTTTTATAATAGTATACAAGGCCAGATTAAATCATATAGGGGTCTGTTTAAATAGCCGATAACCTGGCTTTATAGGTAGCAGATGTTCAACAAGTTGTCGGCTTAAATCAGGCATCTCATGATACTCCCAAGCAAAACAATCTTTATAATTCTTTAATATCTTGACCAACCTTTCTTTGTAATCTGTGGCTAATTTTGAGCTACTAAAAGTTGTTCTTTTTCTATCACCATCATCTATATCGACTTCTTCCAGAAAATCAGTCGATGTGAAACCTTGGCCTAATTTCTCGATTTTTTGAAAATATTTAATGGCATCATAGCTATCCATTATTTGCCAATAGCTTTGCATTTTATCCTGTAAAGCTTTTATTGCCGATTTGTACTCCATCGATGCAAAATCTCATCTGTCTGACCAAACTTGCTTGGCCTTACATTGATCGAAATAAGCCTTGTCTTGTTGATGCAAATGAAGTCACAATCATCCAAAGATTTACCCGATATACGCTCGGCTTCCTCATGTTGCCAGTTTGTGTTTGAACTCGTCATAGCGATATGAGCTGATGTATTAGCCTGAATCATCTCGACCTCGTCCCCGTTCTATTGAACGAACATCTAATGCATGGTCGACGGGACACAGCAATTGGCGTGAATTCAATCTCGCCCTAGCAGAATGTTGTAATTACCCTTGGCGTTAACCACGAAAGAGCGGCCAGCAATGTTTTGCTGCCGAT
The DNA here is from genome assembly GCA_036346275.1 of Otatea glauca. NCBI lineage: Eukaryota > Viridiplantae > Streptophyta > Magnoliopsida > Poales > Poaceae > Otatea > Otatea glauca. The sequence goes on from CM070715.1 coordinate 62,876,085, forward strand.
TGTTAACTCTATAACCATAACCCCTCTTGCTTCAGTGGGATCGCCTGTGAAGTCATTTAAAACCATGTTAGTTTTAATAAGATCATCGTCGGAATTACCCAACTTCTTGAAAGTGGTGTGTGGCATTAGATTAACGGATGCTCCTCCATCAACAAGCATTCTTGATATCGACTTTCAATTGATATGACCTTTTAAATATAATGGCTTCAGATATCGATGATCGTCTTGAGGCTTTTCAAAAACTGCATCTTGAGCCCCTAAGAACAATTGAGCAAACGTCTCTTTGGCTGACACAATACTTATCTTAAATTCGACCGGTAGAGTGAACACCATGTTGGTGGAGAATCATCTCGAATCGCAGGTGAATCCAGATCATCGGCTGAACCAAAATTTTCTTCAACCAGTTCCTTCCTTCTCCACTCCCTTTTAGCAATTTTAATCAGCCGGAGCTCATTGAATGCTTGATCTCTTTGTTTTTCCAACTCAGCCTCTCTTATCTCTTAAGACCTTAGACTCTGAAGTCATTTGCGTTGTGATCGGCTATGCCCTGAAGGACACCATTTGGGTTTAGGTTCAATCGGCTCACGTAATTTTCCTGCTAGATTGACCTGGGCTGTAGAACTTGACCCTTCCTCCACTCGTATTGGTGGCTGGATCGGATTGAAAAAAATTTCATGGACTGATCCTCTATGGATTTCATGACAGTCCTATATTGGCTCAGAAATTCTATTCTTAGCCGACCGTCGTTGCCAGTAACGTTCGCGTGGATAATCCTCTGTCGGACAAGTGTAGGGTGACGGCAAACCTGACCCTCTCCCCCAACAAAACTGCCAAAAGGGGCATCGTTGGTGAGCTTTCTCTAGATTGTCGGGCCAATACATATTATTTGCCCGACGTGCAGGATAATGTGGCCTGTTGTTTCTCCTCTCATATTTCTCTAATAGCGGGAGAAAGTTGCCTTGTCTTGTTTATCGGCTTTTGCGGTGGTGATGCCTTCTCGGCCTTGTACCACTTGTCGATCTACAAGTCCCCTCTTGGTTTGATAGTCCTTGAACTCCTCCCTTCATGGTCAGTTTCTATTTGTAGCGAGCTAACCATAATGTTCAGGGTATCCTTTCCGCTAGAACTCAACTAAATATCAACATGACGTGTAACTTCTGACCTTGTATCCTGTATCGGCTCTTTTCGTTTTCCAGAGAACTGAACCATATTAATTGGAAAAGGATTAGCATCCAACTATATGGCTGACTCTTCTGCAAACTTGAGTCGACCATGCTTTATAGCCGATTGTATCTACTGTTGAAAAATATTACAGTCATTAGTGTTATGAGAAAAAGAATGAGGCCACTTGCAATACCTTTGATTTTTAATTTCGTCAGTCGACGGTATAATATGTCCCACAGGCTACCGTATTATCTTTCCTTTCAGCAATAGATCAAAAATACGGTCACATTTAGAAACATCAAAAGCATATTTTATTTCCAACTTGTTTTTAATCGACTTGAGCCAGGAACAAACCAGGGACTTCTTAGACCCTTTAACCCATTCGGCTATATTTATTTCAACCTCGTTGTCCCTAGATGAATAGATTGAGCCATATTCGACGAGGTTGACCTTAGCTTTCTCTTTGTCCTTGTTATTGTTATTATTCTTGAATTTATCTCTAAAGGCTCTATTATCGGTAAAATGACTTTCTTGAGCCAATACCCTATGCAACAGGTGACTGAAATCGGTAAATTCCTATCCACCGAATTTTTCCTTCAGTTGAGGAATTAACCCTTGGAAGGCTAAATCGGCTAACTGTTTATAAAGCAATGTAACACTAAAACACCAATTTCTTACTTCTCTAAATTTCTTAATATAATTCGTAACTGATTCTCCAAATTTCTGGCAAACTGAACTTAAGTAAAAAATTCTAAGTTCTAGACTTCCATAGAAAAAAGTATTCATGGAATCAGCTTTCCAAATCGGTCTAGAATTTGACCGAATTCAGAGGTAAGCTTGTAAACCATGTAAAAGCAGCTCCTGACAAAGATAGTGGGAATAACTTAATTTTTAAACCATTGGACTGGGCAGCTTCACCATATTGCACGATAAAATGTTCAATATGCTCCAAAGTGATGTAGAGTCATCCCTTGAGAATTTTGCAAAATCAGGACTTTGAAGTTATTAGGATAGGGCATCCGATTAATGTAATCAGTGTACGGCTTCGATAGCTTGTAACCTTCCCTTTAGGTTGTATGCCGAATTGGTCTCGCAACACGGTAAATATTTGATCAGTCCAATTCACTGTATTGGCCAATACAGTGTTAGGAGTCTTCCAAATATGCTCGTAATTGGCATTCTACCCCGCGAGCATAAGCTTGGGTTGATAGGTAGCTTGAGTCGATGTAAATTGATGAGGTTGCTCATAGCCCACATTGTTTTTCCTAGTGATCGGCTCTAGTACTAGAACGAAGGGTTCCGACTATGTTATAACCTTCTATGGAGCCATATTCCTCTATGGAATCGTCTCGCCATATTGCAGATGTCTAGGAGGTTCAATCGGTTGTGGAATCGATTGAGGAAAACCGTAAAATGGAGCCAATGGTGGTTAGTTGGCCGGTGCATCCAACTTAGCTGATGAGGACATAACTCCTATGGATACAACTTTAACTCTTGGTCCAATAACACGAGCCCGAGCAAGACAACTCAATTACAAGGTGAGCTCGTTCTTAGGTCATAATACTTGTTCTAATGAGAATGTGCTACTGCATAATTTTCCTTGTGATGTGTTGTTACTTAGGAGCATGGGAGAGGAGATGTTAACTCAAGGAGACCTCATACACAACTTGAACATCTACAAGCCACGTTCAACTAAAGCACAAGCACAATTGATGCCGCCCGTGCACTTCAATTCGGACTACAACTCGCATCGGAGTCAGCCGGACTAAAAAGGCCATAAATTCCTCATACGAAGTCCGTTTGGGCTGAGCCACCACTCGTTGGAAAGCTTATTTCCAGACCTATCTATTGCATACAAGCCCACCTCCAGATTCGTTCAGGAATGCCTCCAAATCAACACAAAAAGTTGCTACTGTTGCAGACTTCGAATCAGAACCGTTGATTGATCACTTTTTGTAACTCGCCCTTATATATACTTAGCCGCCGCTACTTTTAGGGTTAGGTTATTTGCTAAGTTTGTTCCCCACACGTGTGAAACACTTGTTCATTGGAGTAGTGTCACAAGACCAGGTTTGGTGAAAGAGACAACCTCAACTTTGATCATTTGAATTGTCAGATTGTTTTCTTTCTCGTTCTTGCTCGTTTCTTCTACTATGTGCAGATATTAACCTTCGTGGTTAGGTCATCCGGGCGTGAGCACGGTTGATAATGACAGGTGCGTGGGTGTAGCGATTGCAAGGATTCAATCTTCGCTGATTGGAAGCCCTTGGAACGCGAATGTCTCCGTTCCGCAAAAGTAGAACCTATCGGAAGATCGAGCCGTTAGCGCATCATTAGCAGCATCGGTATATGCTTGATAATGCATGACCCCACTTGTACGAGGATCTCAAAGCAATGTTATAGTCGGTTGGGTTGGCATCATAGAGAGAAATGGAGTTGTAGCTGTTGGCTTAGGATCGGCTATTACCACAGGACTTTGCTTATTTGGTGCTACCGAATTATCAGGTTAATTCGATAGAGTCTACATTGGATCGAGCAGGGGTGCACATATTGATTAATCATGGCAGATAATTCAGCTTATGCAGGCATGTATCGACTTACTGATGTGTCAGTAACCCTTGCATCGCCGAGGGCATTGACCGTCGTCAATGCTGTCTTTTGAGTGACACCATGTCGAGTTTTCTGATAGCAGTTTATCATAATCTCCTCGAGCGCGGCTTTCCGATCCACGATCTCTTTGTGTTGTTGAGGTGTCAAATCGTCCAATATTGGGAAGATTATAGCTTCAGTGTGGAGATCGGACGACGGAATTGATTTCCTAGAAGAACACATCGAGTCCCACCGGGTGTGCCAAAAGTGTGTTGCATCGAAAAATATGACGATGGATCGATCGAATCAAACACATGAAAATGCTGAATTTAAGTCAGTTCGTGGCGTGCCAGCCGATTTCATCCTGCAATCGGCAAGATAGATAGAAAAATATACATTCAAGCTAATATAATGTGACAACACTACTACACAAAAGATCATCACAGACGGTTCGAAAACCTCATCACTGACAGTTTTGTAAACCGTTTGCAAAAATGTGTTATTGATGAGAAGGCACATCACAAACGGTTTCCGAACCGTTAGTAAAACTAGTATCAGAGACGGATCTATCTACGAACCGTCTATCATGATCTTTTATCTTAGACGGTACTACGATAAAACTGTCTCTGATAATAAGTAATCAGAGACGGTTTTTAATTAGAACCGTCTGTGATATTATTATCAGAGACGGTTTTTAAATAGAACCGCTGTGATATCATTTTTCCCCCTAACTCTATTAGCAGAACTTCCATGATTAGTATCTGATGTTCAAAATTTTATTCTCCTTAGATATTTATGCAATGACCTTTACAAGACACAACCAATGATAGATTTTGCAATTCAATATCAAAACATCCTAGATCCATTGAGGCAACAACTTGTCCGATGAGAGGGTCATAAAATATGAACATTGGTGCCCCAAGCAATTGCATCTAGAGTACCACAGACATCCTAGATGCATAGAGTACCATGGAAGTTCTGCCAAGAGAGTTAGGGGAAAAACATTATTTCATTGTTCAAGACAAGAAGACCTTACCACAAATATGATACCACAAATATGATAACAAAATATTTCCTAGTTCAGGTAATAATACACTAACAAAATATGATCTATACCACAAATACCAACAAGTGTTCAGCTAGAAACCATATTATTTCGTAGTTCAAGACAAGAAAATCTTATAGTTTTTCATGTCTTCCATCATATGTGCCATAGCTTCTGCAATAGAGGCTTCTCGGTTAAGTTTCACAACTCCAATATAGTGCCGATTTGTTTCACATCAATAACCGATTGATCTTCAGTCATATCTCTCAATCCCTACAAATTAAGAGCGATCATGTTGTTGTGAGAAGCACAATAACCACATCGAATTTAGTACTAGAAACCTTCATATTACCTCTATAAGCACAGCTTTAGCTTCTTCCAGATCTGCATTCGCCCTTGTAACATCCCAAAATTTTAGTTTTGGAATGGTTGAATTTGAAAATGAACCATTTGCATTTTTCTTGGATTAATCGAAGCTTAGTTAGAATTTTCTATTAATGAAAAGATTTAATTTGAATAATCTATTCATCAAACAAAAGATTTTCAGTTTTAGTTGGGTTTATTGTGCTTCAAGGAATTTTTTTGAATTTTTTTGATTTTATTTTGAATGCTGGAATTTTCTTAATTGGAAAACGTTTTATTTTTCTAAAACTTCTATCGTGCCGAATCTCTCTCTCCGGCTCGTCCCTATTCCTTGGCGGCCCATTTCTTTGGGCCCACTTCGCTTGACTTGCCCCATTTCCACAGCCCGCACCGCACGGCCCACTTCGCTGGCTCGCGGCCCAGTCGGACCATCTCCTCGCGCAGCCGCACGCAGGCTCCTGTGAAACCCTAGCCGCCGTAGGTCTCCGTCCGGGTCGATCACGTTTCCCTAGTGTATTTAAGCCTTCGAGATGCCTCGTTTTGCGTTCCCCACCGTGAGCCACACCCGCTGCCTTTTTCTCCGTGCCCGAGAAGCCGTCGTTGCCGAGACCGAACTCGCCGAAGCTTGCATCCATCGTCGCGCCATTGGAGCCGAAGCTCATCTTTCCTGTCGCCGTTTCACACCTCGGTGAGCCCCGTCGCTAGCCATCTTACCGCATCGCTCCTCCGCCACTGTCCGTGAGCTGTTTTGTCGCGCTACCGTGTGAAGCCGAAACGCCGGAAGACGAAGGGTCGCGGGAGCCAAAAGGCTGCCACCGGACGAAGTCGATACTGACGTGATCCATGATGTCAGCGATCACATCACCCGAGCTGAGAGCCTGCACCAGCGTGATGACGTCAGCAGCCAGTCCTGATGACGTCAGCCCTAGTCCTATTCTGTGGACTTGGTCCACCGTAAACCCTAGCCCTTCTATGGACTCGGTCCATAGACCGTGCGTCCCACATGTAGCGAAATAGGATTTTCTAATTTATTTTTATTTTGGGAAATTGATTGCTGACGTAATCAAATGCGTCATTAATTTATTTTCCAGTAGAGAAATAAATCAGAAAATTCTGATTTTCTCCTTTTCAGCCTTTTTCTCTGAATTCAATCTTTCGGAGGCTCGTTCTCTCTCATACGAACTCCAATTGAGGCGATTCAAATTTCTAAATTTTTATAAAATCAAGCTCTACATTTCAGAGCCATTTATTTTTATTTTTGAGCTTGTTTGAGTCTCTGTTTTGTATTTATTTGGTTCCGTTGCTTTCTTTTCCGGTAGACGTTAATTCCGAGGGAGCGAACGGAGACTTTAAAAACCAAGACTCTGCACTAGATCAGCAATGCAAGTCGTAACCTATGATCATTTTGAATCAATGTTTGCAAAAGTACTTTGCTTTATACAATTGCATGCTATTTCTGTACAATAATTATTTGCCAGGAGTAGGTATGTACCTAGTTGACATTATATCACCTTGATTATTGGGATGACACGTATCCATTGTTAACCCTAGGTTGGGTTAGTACTAGTTGGACATAATCATATAACCAACACTAGGTTACCGTAGCTTTGCTTAGACATTGCTTAGTTATACGATGGGATTAATATCACTTGTTGTATAATGTTAATCTTGACTTAATGAGATATTGAATTGTGGCTGATAGCCGCTGTTGTAAAATTTGTTGTACCATGGTGGGGTTTGCCATTGATCTTAGTTGAACGAATTGTTTTCCCTCAGGCAAGTGATCGTGCAGTAAAGGGGGTGCTTTCTAGCACATTAGGATGTGGATGTCTTGCCTGAGACAACTTAAGGACTTAATCTTGTGCGCCATTGAACTGGCCTAACTGCATTACCACATATGTCGGTATGGGACAGACCTAGGTGATTAATTTGCAATGTATAGCCTTGAGTACTGCCAATTGGTGGTGTGGGTTTCGGGATGGACGGGTAGATTCGCAAGGCGCAAGAGTGGGCCCTAAGGGGCGAAGCCTTAGCGGGCAGTACTGAGTTTAGACAGTGCATTTAAATGCTTTGTCATGATTCTCCGCTGACACACCAAAGGAAGTGTGTTTATCGCGTGGAAATATTAGAATTCATGTCTTTTGGGTAAAGTTGTACAACCTCTGCCGAGTGTAAAACTATTCGAATAGCCGCGTCCGCGGTCATGGACAAGCCCAGGAATTTCACATGGGGTATTGAGTGTTCCATGAAATGTGGAATGTGGAATTGTTGGGATATGAACAGGAGGTTCACTGTTGTTTTGTTGTCTAAAGTAATACTGTTGAATTTATTGGTTGATACTTGGTTTAGATGGTGCAGGGTGATGCCTCGCCATTCTGTTCATGTTGTCTACCATTGATCTACCAGTTATTTATTTATATTTTCGTAAATATGCTTCCAATCTATTTACTGTATTTCAATTCAAGTTATTGCTTTCTGCAAATGAACCATATGGCTATCCTTTGTCAAGCCGCGCATGAATATATTGCATCATTTCCCTATGGCTTGCTGAGTACTTTTTGTACTCATGGCTTTACGCCTTTGTTGATCAGTTGCTGAGGAAGGATCAGGAAATGCTGAATATCATGAGGAGGAATATTATGAAGACTACATACATTAGGAAGGCGTTTCCCTAGACGATTGCCTATGGCATATCGAATGGCCCATGTTATTTTTTTCGCTGCAATAATTTATTTGTTTCTTAAGCCCTTAAGGCATAGTGGTGTAAACTTTGACCATAAGGTCATTTGCTTTATTTAATAATAATTTGCTTCTTCTTAGTTGATGCATTTTATGGAATGATATTTCATCTATGTTTCCATTGTGTGCACTAGCGTGATCCTGGACTAGTGCAGTATACACAGAGGGTTTCAGATTTGCAAATCTGGGTCCCAACAGCCCTGCAGTCCTTACTGATGAGTACTGTGTTAAGGGATTCGATTTCTTGCAAGCGATCATCTATGTCTTTCAGTTCTTATTTCATCTCATAAATCTTTTCAGCTAACTCAGACTTGCCCTTTAGTTATTCGATCTCCACCTCAAGTTTTTGTTTAGCTTCTAACGGCTTTTCCATATCGTCCATTAATTTAGATCAAAAACAAAATGATTTTCTCACATATCAGAATAATTGACTGATCTCCGAATAACTTTTAGGAGTTAGCTATACAAACAAAGAAATTATAAAAGTGCATAATGTATAACATCCATACATGAATTAGAATATGCAACACGATAGCCTCACATGATGTGCTTGATGCTTCACAAATGCATAAGACCGGGTGAAGTCTTCATGCAATGGCAGATTCAAGGGGGTACAGTTGGAGCAATTGTACTTATAAAATGTCAGGAATTTAATCTCATACCCCATAATTCATGGCCATTTTGTGTCAAGTGCATATAGTTGCTGGTGATCTTGGAAACCATTCGACAAACATATGTTACTGCAAACTTAAAAAACATGCATCTAATATGAATGGAGGATGTGACATCTTAGAAAGAAGATACAGAAGCCTCCCTCTGTATAAACATGGAACATGATGTTGTGGTAGGTATATCCCTCTAACAACCAATACCAACTTCTTGAGTTACATACAACAAATCAGTTCTACATACTGGGGTTGAACATACAGGCAGACATCGGAATGAGATATATGTGGTGTTCCTTTTGGTCATTTGAACATTTCACACAATTTAAATTTTAGCACTTGATTGAAGCAATTCACAGAAGATTATCACATAAAGTGCACTAGCATTAACAAGAAAACAATGTTGGGAGTTAAGACCATATTTTTATTATTATACCCACAAAAAGTATACAACAACACTGTCTACCTCCATGTGTCACAAAATTCCAGTTTTGCTAATAGAATCTGAAATCATCACAGTTAAGCTTTAATCTTGATATACCTGAGCAGCCTTGGAGTAATCCAGCACTTTCTGCAGATACAGGGAAGGTGCTTGTGGAGGAGGACGTAGCAGATGGGGAAGGTGCTTGCGGAGGAGGAGGTAGCCGACGAGGAAGGTGCTTGCGGAGGAGGAGGTTGCCGGGGAGGAGGATTGCCGGGGCGCTAGGGTTTAATGGAGTCAAAACGCATGTGTCTGCGCTATGAACCGTCTATCGGCCATATAATAAGGCTCTAGCAACCTTATTATTAAGCTATTTTCTCTAGCAAGTTTTATATGACAAGCAAGTTGAAATTGAGATGTTTTCCCACATTTTGGTTTTCCATATACTGGGGAATGTCTCTGGACCATTCCCCCAATATTCATGTTAAGCCGAGTAGTTTCTCAAGCACTTGAAAGTGCTTAAGTGTTTCTGTCACTACGCAGTTTGTGATCATTTAGGGTTCTTGCTTCAGTAGGATTCAGATGCAAATCAAGTTATAATTAAGATATTTTTATAGAATATGGTAGTACATATATTAAACACTAATTCTGAATCATTTTCCTTTAAACTTGCATATACGGGGAAGGTGCTCGTAGAGGAGGAGATAGCAGATGGGGAAGGTGCTTGCGGAGGAGGAGGTAGCCGACGGGGAAGGTGCTTGCTGAGGAGGAGGTAGCCGACGAGGAGGAGGTCGCCGGGGAGGAGGATTGCTGGGGCGCTAGGGTTTAATGGAGATAAAACGCATGTGTCTACGCTATGAACCGTCTATCGGTATCATTATATAGGGGTCTGAGCTCATATCACAGACGATTTCTAGTTAGAACCGTCTGTGATATGAAATTATCACAGATGGTTTGTATTTAAAATCGTCTGTGATATGATCATAGACGGTTTTTAAAGAAAACTGTCTGTAATATCTCTAACGGTTCATGAAGAGAACCGTCTGTGATTGTCTCACTTACAGTTCTTTATCGTAAACGGTTTTTCCTAACCATCTTTCTTTAGTAGTGCAACCGGCAAAGATCTAAACACCTACCAGAAGCCGATTAAATCAAAAGTAATGATAAGTCTAAACAACCGATTAAGGCAGATTATATGATTAAAGGTAGATTTTTCCAAAGAAGTCGATGTGTAACAAGATCGGAGGAAACCAAACCTGGCGTAATCGAGGAAGATCAACAATCGGCGATGCGCAACTTTATTGATCAAAATCCGATTAAAGGGAGATTCTAAATTACAAAACTACGTACTCCTAGTTGACGCGAAAATTAAATAAAAAGTAGATGCGAGTTGTTTGATTTATTGTGTTGTTATTTATGCGTGCTCTCGATCTCCTTATTATAGTGCAATTGCCAATCGTATCCCTTTCCAATGCGTTGCCAATCATTATCCGTATCGATCTTTGTACAGCTAAAATTTCATCTTTGAATTAACATTGGACATAATCCTACCTTTGAAAGAAGGATCTCCAAGTGGATTTATTACAAAACAAAATTTACGGGATGACTACCGGCCGGACACACAGTTGCAAGTTTTACCGGTCGGTCGATCGTGCAATATTTACTAGATAGCTAGCTAATATAATACTTGTTAAGGAACCTCGCGATCGAATAGTCCGGGGTTCCCGAACAGATCTGAAGTGGAGAACAGAGAGAGAAAGAGAGACATAGTATAGGGAGAACAGCGACGGAATTCTTTATTGATTTCTGATTGCTTGTACATAGGGGGGACCCCCCTCCTCCTTATATAGTAGTCGCCTAGGGTTTTGGCTAAGGGACCATCGTGGGCTTTTCATTGGGCCACGTGGTTTCCCAACACTCCCCCTTGGGCCCTTTGCCGCGAGATGCATATGCCTCATTAAAACTCCAGAAAAACCCAGTGGGAAAAATACTTGGAGAAAGAGTACATAGCATACGCTTACTGTGTTGCACGAATTGCCTCGTTAAAATCTTATGTAAGAAAACTTCATGAAAAACTTGCTAAGGAAAAAGAGTACAATTCACCCAAACTTCAATTGCTAATCTTCGAGATTCATGTTGGGTACTCAAAATTCATGTTCGAGATTCATGTGGGAGTATGTGAAATATCTCCCCCTGAAATCTGCACTTTTCTAAGTCTCATCATTCCAATTCCTTTAACGCACCTTTCAAAGGTAGATGCTGGGAGTGATTTAGTGAACAAATCTGCAAGATTTTCACATGACTTAGTATGCAATATCTTGATTTCGTTCATCTTATGCAATTCGTGACCATAAAAGAACTTGGGGTTGATATGCTTCATGAGATTGCTCTTCACATAACCCATCTGTGCTTGGGCAACACAAGCTGCATTATCTTCATAAATGATCGTGGGAGTTTGCTCAATGTTCAAGCCACATGACTTCTGGATGTGGTGAACCATTCTTCGGGGCCATGCACATTCACGAGATGCTTCATACAAAGCGATGATTTCCGAGTGGTTTGTCGACGTCGAGACGAGAGTCTGCTTAGACGAGTTCCAGGAAACTACTGTTCCTCCACATAGGAAAACATAGCCGCTTTGGGACTTGCTGTATGCGGTCCGATAAGTACCCGAAATCGGGCGTAGCCAACCAAATTCAGTTCGTTGTTTCTTCTGAAGAACAAACCTAGATCTTTGCTTCCTTGGAGGTAACGAAAGATGTCCTTGATCCCTTTCCAATGCCTTTTGGTGGGTTCTGCACTATACCGGGCTAGCAAATTCACAGCGAACGCAATGTTCGTCCTAGTACATGAGCACTCCAACTGCACTCAGATATGGGAATTCTGCTCCCAGGACTTCCTCCCCCTCTTCTCTAGGTCTGTATGGGTCTAAGTCTGCTTGGAGTGACCTTCCGACCATTGGAGTCTTTGCAGGATATGCCTTTTCAAAGCCAAATCTTTCCAACACTTTCTCAAGGTAGGTTGATTGATGTACCAAGATTCCTCCTTGGACATGCTCAAGCTGCAAGCCTAAACAAAACTTGGTTTTACCCAAATCCTTCATTTCAAACTCAGACTTCAAGTATGAGCATGTTTCTTCAATCTCTTCATCCGTCCCAATGATGTTCAAGTCATCTACATAGACGGAGATTATACAGAATCCATTCGGGGATCGCTGTATAAACACACATAGACAATCTTCGCTGTTTGTGTAGCCTTTCTTGCAGAGAAAGTCGCTCATGCGATTGTACCACATTCTTCCTGACTGTTTTAGCCCATACAGTGATTTCTCCAATTTCACACTGTACAGGTTTCTATTTGCTCCGTCTTGGTTCGAGATAGGAATACCTTCCGGTACCTTCATGTATATCTCCGAATCCAAGTTTCCATACAAATATGCTGTGACTACATCCATTAGCTTCATTCTCAACTTCAAGTTGACTGCCATTGAGATCAAATATCTAAAGGTAATTCCTCCCATGACCGGAGAATAGGTTTCTTCATAATCAACTCCAGGACATTGAGTGAAACCTTGAGCTACTAGCCTTGCCTTGTACCTTAAAACTTCATTGTTTTCATTCCTCTTCCGAACAAAGACCCATTTATGACCTACAGGGTTTATATGGGGAGGTGTGCGGCATACAGGCCCAAACACCTCTCTCTTGTTTAGAGAGACTAACTCCGCAGTGATTGTCTTCTTCCATTCTTTCCAGTCTAGCCTTTTCTTGCACTCTGCGAGAGATGCAGGCTCGGGATCATGATCAATGATCGAGGCAATCTTCTTTGCAAAGTATGCATCGATATTGGCTGTTGCTCTATTCAGGGATTCTCCTGTTATTACAAAGTTTATGGCCATTTCATCATGGGGTGCTTCATGCACTTCTACTTGCTCTTCTCTGCTATTCCCTATCGCAGGAGCAAGTTCCTTTAGCTTTTCATCGCCTATGTGTGCGCACACATTATTTCCGTGACTTCTGCAGTTGGAAGATTCAAGTGCTGAATTGCCTTTTCTCGGCTTCTTTCCAAAGCAGTCTCAACTGGCTCCCTTTCTTTCCTTGGGGTATTTTCGTGATTGGTTGTGGTAAGTCCTCTTGCCCAGTTTTCTCCAGACGTCTCTGGGTACTTTGGGTTTGAGGAGCTAGATTTCCTGTTCTTTTTCTTTGAGGCCTCTGAACAGGATGAGGGATACCTTCTGTTTTCTTTGGTATTTCCACCCTCTCTGGTGCATTCTTTGCGGGTACATGCGACCTAACCACGCCCTTCAGATCTCAAAAATGATCAGGTAGTTCATTTGCTAAATTGTGCAAATCAATTATCTTCTGGACTTCTTGATTTGCTTCATTAGTGCGGGGGTCATGCGCGGGGATCCCAGTGGAATGCCATATGATTTCCCGGCTTTTTTCATCCAAAAAGGTTGATTTCCTCCCCCTAATGACGGGAAACGGTCCTCGTCAAAAATGCAATCAATGAATCGGGCAGATGCAAGTCTCCAATCATGGGTTCCAAATACCGATTATGGATGCACTCTCATAACCAACGATATCCCGACTTGCGGAGAGGGCCCATTGCGATTATTGAGGGGTGGTATAGGAACATATACCATACACCCAAATTTCTGAGATGGGAGATCTTCGATGATCCGTGCACAAGCCGCATAAGAGAATGGATGTTGTAGGCGAAGGTCCGAAGTTGATGAGAGCTGCGTGCAGATTGCGTGTCACCAACAAAAAGGGCAAGTTACAACTCGCAAAAGCGGTCCGCAATGAACTTAATCCTCTTTATTAGTGCTTGACTAGTCCATTCTGCGTATGGACGTGCGATGCGGAGTGCTCAATCGCTATCCTCGTTGCCGTGCAATAATCATCAAATGCCTTTGAAGTAAATTCTCCGGCATTGTCCATTCTGATGGACTTCACGTGATGATCAGGGAAAGCATTCTTAATTTTTATGATCTGCAAGATCAGCTTTGCAAAAGCATGGTTTCTTGTTGACAATAAGCATACGTACGACCATTTCAAGGAAGCATCGATGAGCACCATAAAGTACCGAAATGGCCCTGACAAGGGCTGAATCGGGCCGCAAATATCCCCTTGGATGTGTTCCAGGAATGCTGGAATTTCACTTTGCACTTTCATGACAGAGGGTCTAGTTATTAATTTCCCGGTGGCACATGCAGGGCACACGAAATCTTCATGATTCGAAAAAATTTTAACATTAATGCCATGACCTTGTGAGTTGTTCACTATATTCCTCATCATTCTAAGACCAGGATGGCCTAATCTACCATGCCATAAAGAAAATAACTCAGAGCTTCTAAAAACAGTCTTCAAGGCAGTATACACTTCGGGTGCATGAATATTCGTGTAGTACAACCCAGATTCATATGAGGGACATTTTTCTAATACCATTTTTCCACATACCGCGTGCTTCACAATGCACAAGTATTCTTTGCCATTTTCTTCATTGGTTTCTACGTGAAAACCATTGGCGCGGATGTCTTTGAAGCTTAAGAGAGTGCGCGTTGATTCAGGGTACAAAAGGGCTTCTTCGATTACCAAAGTTGTACCAATTGGCAATATAATAGTGGCTCTTCCTGAGCCTATTACATATGAATCGCTTCCTGCGATCGTAGTAATCTTTCCAGCGTTCTTTGTGAACGACTGGAAGTATTTAGACTCTCTTAAGATGGTATTTGTTGTGCCACTATCAACAATGCATATCTCTTCCATTTGGGTGCTACACGATTTCTAGATAAAACAAATATAATTCTAATCAGATAGAGGCAAAATAATCCAAACATTGCTTGCAAAATAAAGGTGAAGGACCATGTGGAGGTCCATCCATGTTTGTGATGAATATTTGACTTTATTTGAGCAAGGTGTGCTCAAGTTTGAGTTTGATTTGGATTGATTTTCAAAATGAAGCATTTTGAGTTGTCTCTGCCAGGAGTGGCAGTACCGGCCGTATGGGCGCGGTAGTGATGAGTTGGATGGGTTTATTGCATATCATTGTGGGCATTGCTATGTGATGTGTTTCCTTGTTTTTGATGGTTGCAGGACGACGGTGCTAGGTCATGGTGAGGCGAAGGATGACCGGGACTAGGCGAGGAGCGTCGGAGGTCCAGACGGTTGGGAGATCGCCGGAAGATGATCGGAGACGGAGTACGAGCAAGTCAAGAAGACAAGGAAAGGAGATGATGCTAGCTAGATGCCGCGTGGATCAATGAGGGCCGTCGGATTGAGGTCTACTTGATAGGTTAGCGAGTCTAGGTAGTATGCTTTGAAAACCGTGCAAGAAAACCCGGTATGTGTGTGGGTTTTGGGTTGCCCTTGCATGGCTATGTGTGTGGGTTAATCCTAGCCCTTAGATGAGTGCTCTAGGGTTGAGGGACTCATCCAAGGGTGGTAGGTGGCCCAAGAGTAGTATAAATAGGGGTGGAGGGGTAGCCTCCTTCCCTTGAAGGTTTTGAGGTTTGTGAATGCTCCTTTGAGCTTTGCCCACATGAAAGTGAGGCTTTGTAACCTCTCCTTCCAGAAATGAAAGTTTTATCCATCCACCTCTGAATTTATTTTGCGCATTTACAATATGTTTTTACTTTACGCAATTTAAATTCAGCATTTACTTTCCCGCAGTTACTTTCTCGCAATTTACTTTCATGTAATTTGGATTTGCCTCCCCTACTTCTAAATGCTGCTGATATTGGATGTTTTGAGTGTGTTCATATGGTTTTACATCTCTTTTGCACTCTTGGATTGAGTAGAGAACATCTTTTCTTTCAAGTTCCAACTTTGTTCAGAACTTGTTCTTCACGCAGCAGTCAGTGTTTGATTTCTATAAAAATCTAGAAAAATCTTTTTCACATGATTCTTATTGGAGGAGGTGAGGGAGTCTGATAGCCACTGGCAGAAAAAGTTTGGAGTCCATTTGTTGCACCGTTTGGGCGCCATGAGGTGAAAACCTAGCCCCAAACTTTCTGCTCGAAGTTCTTGACCAGACTGTGTTCTTAGATTTTTCCTGTTTTTTATGTAAGGTTTTTTGAGGAGAAATTTGGTGGAGTTCTTCAAGACTCTGATTATCATAGGGAGAAAAAGTCTCAAAATCTTGTGAGCTGCAGAAACCCACCAACCTCCTGTGCAAATTGAGGACAAGTTCTGAAAATTCTGCTTTTGCTTTTCTGAAAGTGACTTTTGTGATTTGAATTGATGTCCTTTCTAAAAGCAAGAGTTTGAATTGATTCCTCTTTATCTTCGACACTAGACAACCAGTATTGTGACTCAAAAATCCCCACATATTTTATGTTACTTATCCATGCAAGCTTGGGGTACACATAGTTGTCTAGTTTTTCAGGTTTTTCACGATTTCCTTTGAGCGATCTTGTCGAGGTTTTTGTTGGAGTATTTTGGGGGATATTTTATTTGCGACCATTCACCCCCCCTCTGTTCGCCATCTCGGTCCTTCAAAAGGTTACTGTAATAAATAATAAATTGCGTATTTATTCATGAGAGAAGTATGCTCTTCTAGAGCTTACAATCCATTATTCAAAAGAAAATGCTAACAACCATAATCTAAAAAAAATGCATTAAATAGAATCTGTAAAATATGAATTAATTTCTACTTCTATGTCATCGACAGAAGTTTTCTCTTCATTTGCCATAATATTGGCTGCAGCATCGATGTCCAGGCTTTTCTGTGAGGATGAGACAAGTGGGGTATCTTCATCCATGGCATCATCATCACCAATCTTGGCGAAGTGCGCCTCTGTTGGGGCATTTTCTTTTGCCTTCCTCTTAGCCTGATATGCGTTGATCACTTCCTTGGATTCCCGACATATCTTCGACTAGTGTCCCCAAGTGCCGCACCTGAAGCATGTTTGGTTTTGCTGTCCATACGGCTTGGCGTGTACCTTTTCCTTGTCATCCTTTTTCACTGGGGCTTTGGACTTTCCTTTAGACTGAGACCTCTCTTTTCCACCCTGCTTGCCTTTCTTTCTATGAATGGGCTTTCTCACCTTATAGCTATTGGCATTGACTTACGTGCGGTGCTACTTCCAGTGGTCATGAGACATAGTTCTTGCGTAGAACATCGTCTTGCAATTCCGCAACTTGCATTACATCAATCAGTTCGCTATACTCCTTGTATGCGTCCTGACGATAGCTGCATGCACTCTGGATCAAGGTTCCAAATTTCGGCGAAATTTCGCCGAGATTTCGGATTTCGGACCACCCCGAAATCCCAAGTACCGTATGGAAAAAAAAATTTAAAAAATTGAAATTACTACAGTAAAATCCGAAATTTCGTCAAATTTGGCCGAAATTTCGTGTTTTTTGGCCGGTTTGAAAGTTTTAGGGCCGGATTTGACCAGATTTGGTCCAATAACCCATAGGAAAGTCATCTCCTATGAAAATTTGTTGAAAAACCTAATTTTTTAAATATTTTAAAATTTTGGCAGAAACACTTTCCGATTTTTATAAAATTGTAAAAGCTTGATAAAAATCTGAAACTTTTATGGTACTATAGTTAGTAGTTTAGAATCATAAATAAAAAATTTGAAAATAATTTAACTTATTTTGTTATCTTTAAAAAATCAAAAACAGAATGAACATAATTGGGACAGTTATATTGTTAGAATTTTATAAATTTTCTTGAGTGTGATTATGATCTAATTTTTTTTGGAGAGATTAATAATTTAATCAGTACCATTATATAAATTTTTAAAAAAATTTAAACTTTGTTTGTTTGGTCAATCAAATCTATGCAAGCATTGAACTTCGTTTGTTATATTATATTTCAAAAATCAAAAAGAAAAGAACATAAATGGTACTGTACCTTGTAAGAATTTTATAAATTCACTGGAGTATGATCATGAATCAAAAATTTTATGGGATATTAATAACTACCTTATCACAGTTCTGCAAAAGTTTAAAAAAAATTTATGGTTTACATAATTTTTAATTTATTTCAAGTTTGCCGGTAAGCCTTTTAACAGGGCAGTAGTACTGTTAGAATTTTTAAAAACTTATACAGTTTTATCATCATCTGAAAATTTTATTAGAGAATTATAGATACATCATAACCATGAACAAAAAATTTCAACAGTTTTTAACTTCATTTGTACCATTTTTCATTCGGATCAAACTTGTCGATCAGTGTTCTGTCTGGACAGCGCCACTCTCTGAATTTTTAAAAATGCATCACATGAGATAATCAGCTGAAATTTTTATGATAATATTATTTATGGATCATAACCATGCAAAAAAAATTTCAACAGTTTATAACTTGATTTGTACCATTTTCCATTCTGATCAAACTTGTCGGTCAGTGTTTTATCAGGACAGTACCACTCTCCGAATTTTTAAACATTCCTCAGATGTGATAATCAGCTGAAATTTTTGTGAGAACATCAGCATTTTGTCAGGAACTTCCAAAAAAAATTTCAAAATTTTTAGATTAAGGTTATACCACTTTTCAGCCAGTGCAAAAAACCCGAAATTTCGGAAATTTCGCCCAAAATTTCCGGTTTTTTGGCCGAATTTTAGTTTTTATTTTCCGGATTGGACCGGATTTGAATTTTCAAATTCAAATTTCATCCGAAATAATCCCGAAATTTAGAAATTTCGCCGAAATTTTGTTATCCGGCCTGGGACAAAATTCATTCCGAAACCGAAATTTAAAACCTTGCTCTGGATAGCATTTGGGTAGAAGGTAGAGAGAGTTTTCTCAATCTTCTCCTCATCACTGATCTTCTTGCCACATAGAGAGAGATTGGTACAAATTCTATGAAAGGCAGAATTGTACTCGGCCACTGTTTTGAAGTCTGCAAACCTCAGCCGGACCCAATCTTGCAGTGCTTGGGGCAAGATGGTGTACTTGAGCTTCTCGAACCGCTTCTGAAGTGCAGTCCAAAGCTCAAGTGCACTCTCCTCAGCCATGTATTCATTCTTCAAAGTGGCTGAGAGGTGGTGCCTGAGAAACTGCAAGGCTTGATCAATCTGCTCGACGGTAGGTTTTGCATCCTGCGTGGACCCTAGACCAATCGCGGCACTGAGCTTCTTGCCCCCAAGAACGATCTTCACGTCCGATGTCCAAGTGAGGTAGTTCTGACCGTGTGGGGCTATTCTTCAAACTCACGATTCACGATGCCGGACATCTGCATGATATCAAAATTCTAACATTAGATTACTGCGTGTAATCTAATAGAAAATTGTTGCAAAAGCATAAAGAGCAGAATATTTATTGCAGTACATAAAGTAATGAATTCAAAATTCATAAATAATATTCATAACTGCAGAGAATAAAGCTAGAAAATTTAAAACAGAGCCAAATAATTTTCTGGATTTTTCTGGCAATTTTTCAAAATTTTCTGCTATTTTTTTCTTTTTCCTTTTTTTTCTCTTCTTTTTCTTTTCTTTCTTTTTCTTTTCCCTTTTCTTTTCCGGCCGAACGGCCAGCTGGGCCTTCTCTTCCCGGCCCAAAAACACGTACGGCTAGGGTTTCCCCTAGCCGCCACAGCTGTCGCCATATTTTTTCCGTTTCCCGTGCGCGCCCCTCTTTCTTCCTCTTCTTTTGCGCGCATGAGACGTTGCCCGCTCCTTTCTTCCATGCATGCGACGCGGCTTCGGGTTCACCGGCCACGGGCACGTTGCTTCGGCCGGCGAGCGCGGCTTCAAGTCGCGATGCGCGGACGTGGCGGCATGGCGTCGGGCGGGCGTGGCGGCGCCGGCGCTGCGGCGACTTCGCCGGGCCGAGGAGGCGGGCGCAGCGCGGCAAGGGTGGCGTCGGCCGCTAGCCGGGCCAAGGACGGCGTGCGGCGGCGCGCAACGCCGCGGCGTCGGCGCTGGCCGGGCGAGGCAGCGTCTTGGCGGCCGGGAGGCGCCGATCGCGGGCGGGTTGGGGACGGCGTCGCGGTGCGCATCGTCTTGCTGGTGCAAAAGGGCCGACGGCGACGGGCCGAGGCGGCGCAGCTGCGTCGCGGACGGCCGAGGCCGGTGGCGGCGCTGCGGCGATTCATGTCGTAAGCACGAACCGAGGAGGCTTGGCGGCGAGGCCGATAACGCCGGCCGGGCAACAGCGTGGCGTTGCGGACACGGCAGCAAGCCGCTGCAGTGCGCCACCGAGGCATCGCGACGGCTTCAAGGGCACGGCACACCGCTTCGTCGCGGCATCGGCCGAGCCGACGGCGACGGTTGCAGTGGCGGCGCGCTGCGAGCGTGCAAACCGAAGCCATGTCTCCTTTTTTTTCTGTGATGATGAACATAAATTGCGCATGTACTGTTGCTTTGAGCCGTCTATAGCTTCCTGCCATGCGATGAACAAGTACTGATGCATAGGGTAGATGCATGCATAGAAAAGCGATTAAATGCATTCGCCGAAACCCACCTTTTCTCACCTTTTCAATCCGTTCACCGGTATAGCTTCGTGCTGATAACGTGTTAAGGAACCTCGCTATCGAATAGTCCGGGGTTCCTGAACAGATCTGAAGTGGAGAAGAGAGAGAGAAAGAGAGACACAGTATAAGGAGAACAGCGACGGAATTCTTTATTGATTTCTGATTGCTTGTACATAGGGGGACCCCCTCCTCCTTATATAGTAGTCGCCTAGGGTCTTGGCTAAGAGACCATCGTGGACTTTTCATTGGGCCACGTGGTTTCCCAACAATACTAAGGTTGTTATGTAGGTGGGCTACCGAGCGGAGGACAATGATAGATTACCGACCTAACCCCATTTTCTGACATCTGGCTGGATGTCCGCCGACATCGGACCTGCCAAGCCACGTGATCTTAATTTCGAACCTTCTCTCCTTATCTACCAGCTCTACGATGCAAAAGGAACAAATGTGATACATATGTCAGCTTAAACTACAATCCAATAAAAATTGCCAATCATGTAAATTAAGTTTTCGTAGCCATTTTTTAGATGGCAATTGGATTGAAAACGTACGCGGAGAGGGAGCTTACACTACGCCAAAACCTGCAATAGGTGACGGTCTATTTGTGGCAGTTTTTTTCGAACCGCCACAAATATAATTATCAGTGGAGGTTCTATACTGACAATGGTGGGAATAATATCAGTGGCGGTTCTATCCTCGAACCGCCACTGATAATGAATTATCAGTGGCGGTTGGAGGATAGAACCGCCACGGATAATGTTATCAGTGGCGGTTCCAGTTAACAACCGCCACTGATAATATTGCCTATAAATAGATGGTCAGTAGCAGCACTGGTCTTCTTCCTCCCAAGAGCAAACCAAAAGTTGTAATTTTCAGATTTCGTTTTCTCCAATTCTTGTGCTTGTACTTCCTCTAGTTGTTCCTTGGTGAGTTATTTTTTCTCCTCTCTTGATTTGTGTTAATCTTGTTGCAATTTAATTTTTAAACCTAGTTTATTTAAGGTTTATATGTAGATGAGATGAAAAGTTTAGATTTTGTTTATTTTTATTTACCTACCATTTTGTAGTTGATGAATTTATTTCCTAGCTAGGTTCATTAGATGATGTTGTGTACCTTTTATAGATGATGAATTATGATCAAGCATATATTTAATATAAATTGCATTTTAAGTTAATTTGGTAGATGATGAATTTATTATCTAGCTTCTTTAGATGATAAGTAATTAGATTAGTTTTTTAATTACTGTTAATTTGGTTCCATTAGTGTGCACATATAATATACATCTTGTATATATTAAATTTATTTAATTAAGATTATTGGATATTAATATAAATGAAATTTTAGTTAATTTGGTAGGTGAGTGCTCATCATTTTTAGATGATGAATTTATTTTCTAGCTCCTTTATAGGATAAGTATTTAAATTAGTTTTTTAATTACTATTAATTTGGTTCCATTAGTGAACGGACATATACATCTTGCATATATTAAATTTGTTTAATTAAGATTAGTGGATATTAATATACATGAAATTTTAGTTAATTTGGTAGGTGAGTGCTCATCATTTATAGATGATGAATTTATTATCTAGCTCCTTTAGATGATAAGTAATTAGATTAGTTTTTAAATTACTACTAATTTGGTTCCATTAGTGTGTACATATAATATACATCTTGTATATATTAAATTTGTTTCATTAAGATTAATGGATATTAATATACATAAAATTTTAGTTAATTTGGTAGGTGGATGCTCATCATTTTTAGATGATGAATTTATTATCTAGCTCCTTTAGATGATAAGTAATTAGATTAGTTTTTTAATCAATTTTTATATGTTAATTAATTTTAGATGGACCAGAGATGGATGTACAATGCGAACTGTTCTGGTAGAGATTACATCAACGGGGTATCTGCTTTTCTAAGAGCCGCTGAGGAGAACAAGTTGCACAAGAAGACGGAGTATATACATTGTTCATGCATTGATTGCAAGAATGAGAAAATATTTTCAGACAAAGAGCACATCCACTTGCACTTGATTCGAAGGGGTTTTGTACTTGGCTATACACGTTGGACAAGTCACGGTGAAGACGAAAACATACATGAAGGTGATAACGTATTGCATGATGGAGAAGGCATTATGGCAGCTGACATCGGTTATGGATCTGATGAGGATAGGATGAACATTGATGACGATAATAATCTTGCTCAAATGTTGCGCGATGCAGAAGGGAACTACACTAGTCAGAGAGTGTTTAATCAATTCAAGGGTTTGTTGGACGACTCGGACACACCTTTGTTCCCGGGTTGCAAGGAGGAATACACAAAGTTGCACACCGTGCTTTCACTTCTAAAATTGAAGGCAAGCAATGGTTGGTCCGATAAGAGTTTCACGGCGCTATTACATCTCTTAGCGGACATGCTTCCAGATGGAAACGTATTGCCGATAACCACTTATTTAGCTAAGAAGGTTGTATGTCCATTGGGATTGGAAGTAGAAAGAATACATGCATGTCCAAACGATTGTATACTCTATCGCAAAGAGTATACAGACATGCATGTATGTCCTGTGTGCAAATCATCGCGATACAAGCGTAAAGGCCATGACAGCGAGGGCACCGTGGTGAAGAAAGGATCTCCCGCTAAAGTGGTGTGGTATTTACCAGTAATTCCTCGGTTGAAGCGTTTATTTGAAAGCAAAAAGCATGCCCAACTGATGCGATGGCACTCAGAAGAGCGTAAAAAGGATAGAAAGCTGAGACACCCTGCTGATTCTGCCCAGTGGAGAACCATCGATAGGCTCTTTAGAATGGACTTCAGGAATAAACCGAGGAATATAAGGTTTGGGTTGAGTACGGATGGAATGAATCTTTTCTACAACATGAGTAGTATTCATAGCACTTGGCCCGTGACTCTCTGTATCTACAACATTCCTCCTTGGTTGTGTATGAAACGAAAGTATATTATGATGTGGCTGCTTATCCAAGGGCCAAGACAACCTGGCAATGATATTGATGTATACCTACAACCATTGGTGGAAGATCTTGTGGTACTGTGGAATGAAGGTGTACAGGTATGGGATGAGTACAAGCGAGAGTACTTCATCCTACGCGCATTGTTGTTTTGCACCATCAATGATTTCCCTACCCTTGGTAACCTATCCGGTCGTGCTATAAAAGGGGCCAAAGCATGCCCCCAGTGCATGGATGAAACCGCTAGTGTGTGGCTCAATAACTCGAGAAAAACTGTGTACATGCATCACCGTAGGTTCCTTCGCAGGAATCACTCCTACGGTAATACGAAGAAACAATTCGACGGGACAAAAGAGGATGGTATAGCTCCAAGGCCTCGTCGTGTGGAAGATGTATATGATATGGTTAAGGATATTAATGTTGTACTTGGAAAGGGAGATAGTAATAATAAATCGAGGTCTCGTACTGAGAAGACCACGTGGAAGAAGAGATTGATATTTTGGAACTTGCCATATTGGAAGGACTTAGAAGTTCGACACTGCATAGACGTCATGCACGTAGAGAAAAATGTATGTGACAGCTTGATTGGTCTTTTGCTGAACATTCCTAGCAAAACTAAGGACGGACTGAAGGCACGAAGGGACCTCGAAGATATGAAAATCAGAGCTGAGCTACATCCTCAAGACACCAGGAAAGGGCGACTTTACCTTCCCCTAGCTTGCTACAGTCTATCCAAGAAAGAGAGAACAGACCTCTGCCAATGCTTGCATGGTGTGAAAGTTCCGTCCAGTTGCTCCACAAGCATCAAGAAACTGGTCTCGATGAAAGATTTGAAGTTAACTGGCATAAAGTCTCATGATTGTCATGTGATGATGACACAAATGCTTCCTATTGCAATTATAGGTATTCTGCCTGAAAAGGTCCGAGAGGCAATCATGAGGTTGTGTTTCTTCTTCAACACGATTTCACAGAAGGTCAACGATCCCATCGGACTTTTTGAACTGCAGAATGATGTGGTCAAGACACTATGCCAGCTAGAGATGTATTTCCCTCCATTATTTTTCGATATAATGGTTTATCTCATTGTTCACCTTGTGAATGAGATAAATGTATGTGGCCCCGTATTCCTGCATCAGATGTATCCGTTCGAAAGGTACATGGGTATCCTCAAGAAGTATGTCCGAAATCGATCTCGGCCGGAGGGCTGCATTGTGGAAGGTTATGCAACTGAGGAGGTTATCGAGTTTTGCGTGGATTACATGGAGGGGGTGGAACCGGTAGGAGTGCCTGTATCTCGCCATGAGGGTAGGCTAGCTGGGAAAGGGACGATTGGAAAGAAATCAACAAATTCCTACGATCATGGATTGTTCGAAAAAGCTCATTTCACAGTCTTGCAACAGTCAGTTGAGGTGTCCTCGTATATGGACATGCACAAGGATAAGCTATGAGAGGAAAGTTGTGGACGATTAGAGGTTTGAGTAACAAAAGAGCATAACCGTTTGTTCAATCATTGGTTCAAAGAGCATATGACTGTGAAAGAAACGAGTGTTATGTTGAGGTGGTTGGCGAAAGGGCCATCAGGTACAATCTTGACATGGCAAGTATACGACATAAATGGATATACCTTTTACACGAGGTCTCAGGATAGCAAAAGCACTTACCAAAATAGTGGTGTCCGCATAGATGCCTATGACAACACAGGCAGTAAGAAGAGTAGCTTCTATGGGTTCATAGAAGAGATTTGGGAGCTCGACTATTGTATTTTTAAGATCTCGATGTTTCGGTGTCGTTGGGTACAACTCCCAAAGGGTGTCAAGGTGGACAAGTACAGCTTCACTACTGTGGACATAGAACATGTCGGATACAGAGATGAACCATTCGTACTTGCGAAGCAAGTAGCACAAGTCTTCTATGTAATCGACCCGGCAGATAATAAGCGCCATGTAGTTCTTAAGGGAAAAAGAAGGATCTTCGGAGTTGAGAATGTCATGGATGAGGATGAGTACAACTAGTTTGATGAGTTGCCTCCTTTCGTAGATGGCAACATCAGGCTCGAGGAAGAAACCACTCAGGAAGCTACCTATCATCGTGACGATCATGAAGAAGGGCAAATTGTGAAAGAAAATAATTATCTATATACGAGTAATGGCAATGTGATGTAAACAATATGCATTTGTATGGAGTAATGGAAAAGTGGTGTTATGCATTTGTGTGGAGTAATGGAAATGTGGGTCATTAATATATTAGGATTACATAGGGTATAGTACTATATTAGAATTATATATGGTCATTACTGTATTAGGATTATATAGGGTATATAATATTTAGTAGGATTATATAGGGTATTTAATATTTATTAGGATTATATAGGGTATTTAATATTTATTAGGATTATATAGGGTCATTACTATATTAGGATTATATAGGGTCATTAATATATTAGTATTATATAGGGTATATTACTATATTAGGATTATATATGGTAATTCTTGTATTAGGATTATATAGGGTATATAATATTTAGTTGGATTATATAGGTATTTAATATTTATTAGGATTATATAAGGTCATTAATATATAAGGATTATATAGGGTCATTAATATATTAGGATTATATAGGGTCATTAACATATTAGTATTATATAGGGTATATTACTATATTAGGATTATATATGGTAATTATCTGTATTAGGATTATATAGGGTATATAATATTTAGGTGGATTATTTAGTGTATTTAATATTTATTAGGATTATATAAGGTCATTAATATATTAGGATTATATAGGGTCATTAATATATTAGGATTATATAGGGTCATTAATATATTAGTATTATATAGGGTATATTACTATATTAGGATTATATATGGTAATTACTATATTAGGATTATATAGGGTATATAATATTTAATTGGATTATATAGGGTATTTAATATTTATTAGGATTATATAAGGTCATTAATATATTAGGATTATATAGGGTCATTAATATATTAGTATTATATAGGGTATTTACTATATTAGGATTATATATGGTAATTACTGTATTAGGACTATATAGGGTCATTAATATATTAGTATTATATAGGGTATTTACTATATTAGGATTATATATGGTAATTACTGTATTAGGATTATATAGGGTCATTAATATATTAGTATTATATAGGGTGTATTACTATATTAGGATTATATATGGTAATTACTATATTAGGATTATATAGGGTATATAATATATAGTCGGATTATATAGGGTATTTAATATTTATTAGGATTATATAAGGTCATTAATATATTAGGATAATTATATCAGCGGCGGTTCTTTACAAGAACCGCCTCTGATACACTTATCTGTGGCGGTTCGTGTAAATAACCACCACAGATAATATATGTATGAGTGGCGGTTCTTCACAAGAACCGTCACTGATAATATGCTCCATATATATGTAAAATGTATACGCTTCTTCTGCGTGCCCTAAACCATAAACTCCGCCGCTCGCCACGCCGCCGCCACGGTGCCGCCGCTTCGACGCCCGGCGCCGCGCCCGCGCCGCGCCGCCAGACGCCACCCTCCCGACGACGCCGCTTCGCCGACGCCACCACGGTCGTCGCCCGACGCCGCCTCGCCGTCGTCCCGACGACGCCGCCCTCCCCCGACGACACCGCCCCCGCCGACGCCACTCTCCCGCACCCGACGCCGCCCAAGGGTATTGTCAAAATGCTTGTAGTTGCTACTGCACTCCTTGATTTTTCATTTTGTACTAATGCTTGTAGTTGCTACTGCACTCCGTGATTTAGAAACTAATGCTTGTAGTTGCTAGTACACTCCTTGTAGTTGCATTAAGTGATCTGCCAGTTTCATTCAATTCAGTATTGGATAGGTTGAAACAGTGAGGTAATGATAAACCACTCATCTTATTCAGTCACAAAATTAGTCTTCTAAGCTAGGATTTGTTAGTAGAAGCTTTTGACATAAGTAATTTTAGCTCGTGATATATCACCTATTCACCTCAAGTAATTACTTTTAGTTAGAGAAGTCAAATAAAATATAAGATGAGGATTATTACTTTGAACTTGGAAGATGTCATCTTTGCCTTCTTTTTCTGACCTTTTTGCTCTGCATCTTAAAGAATCTGCAGCAGTTGAATATTTATTTACATTTTAGCTAGATTTACATTTCATAGATGTTCCTACAGTTATCCTATGCTTAACTTTGCTGCTAGATTGAAACAACTAATATTTCTTGAGTGAAATATATGCATACCTGTTCTCACACATTAAATTCCCATGCAAGTACTTACTAAACTACTGCTGTACTATATGATATAGCAAGAGACATCTTAGCAATTAGTGCAAGGACTTTTTGAAATGGAGAAATTGCACCCCCTTTCAATGTGCATATATAGTGCCTGTGGTATAAGAAAAATATTGGATCGCAATGTGAATTAACGTTGAATGCACACAAACATTCACTTCATTCTAAAACAAAATGGTAATTGTATGGATCTCAATTTATCAAAGCGATGAAAGATTCATGTGCTATCCTCTTTCTACATGTTTTGAATTGCTTCCAGTACTTGAAAGATTCATGTATCACATGTTGGGAAACATATATGCAGACATCCTGTCCTCGAGTGGCTTATTTTCTCCTCATTTGGTTGTTCCTTGGCGCTATTCCTTTCCATTTATTTTACTTGCATAACTTTTTAATGGTTGAACCAAATTGAGTGAACTCAGTTTATAATTAATCACAAGAGGATAATCTACAACTATATTATAGCCATTTATTAAGAAGATGCATTACTAGTTCCCAGATTAAAGATGAACAGAAGTTATATACATAAACAGTAGTTTTGAACAGCAGGTACTAAAATGAACATAGCTTTTAATTGGCTAAGTAAAATTTGCATTCTTCCACTTGTTCTGATCTAATTAAGTCTCTTGCTCTTGCAAAATCATTTTCATCTTAGCACCACACAATATTACACACAGGACAGTACATCTGTACTTTGAAATTCCATGAGATGATTCTGTAATAATTGACGAAAATTATGTTTTGGGTCGAACTGTAGTTCTAATAGAGCCCGAAACCGAGCCTATAGTGGAGGAGAGCCCGAGCAGGTACCTTACCCTCCACCCAACCACCGAAGGTGCCGAGGCCTCCACCGATCCATGTTCTTTTTAAGAAGTAGATATTTTATTACTACTACTTTTTCCATCCTTCATAATATTCCTTAGTCACTGATTTTGACTTTGCAATAGTCTGCATCTAGAAACTCTTTCGCTAAATTGGCAGGTATAGATTTTCTGTTAAGTATTATCATGCTGGTTCCAACAATGAATCAAAAGGTGCCAACGCTAGGTGTTTGCTTATCTTGCTGTGTTATCTTTTGGTTATGATCGAAATACTTTTTCGTAATGCAAAACTTGCAACCACAATATGAACACTTCATGATTTCTTGTTTGTGTTCTTGTGTTGGTGTACGTAGTGCACTAGTAATTCTTGGCTTTTCTGCAGTATTACTTTAACCCAGAGCATATAAAGGAGCTAGGAGGATTGACATTGAAAAATATGTTGCAAGCGTTATAGTACTTTTTAACCTTGACACAAGACAAGTTAAATGGACTGCAGACCTTGATTTGAGTAATCGATCTTCGAAACTTCGTGCCCATGCATATTCTTCTCCAACTCGGT
Source organism: Otatea glauca (assembly GCA_036346275.1). Taxonomy (NCBI): domain Eukaryota; kingdom Viridiplantae; phylum Streptophyta; class Magnoliopsida; order Poales; family Poaceae; genus Otatea; species Otatea glauca. The sequence goes on from CM070715.1 coordinate 62,905,161, forward strand.
TGATTTGGATGGTGATGGAAATTTGGACATCCTTGTCGGAACTTCCTATGGTTTGTTTTATGTTATCGATCATCGCAGTAAATTCTTAGCCTCATAATACTAATTATTGAATCCAAAAACAGCTTTAAGTGAGTTGTCGTTTCATATATTGTGTATATATATCTAGTTCCCATAGCATAAAGTTTCTTGACTAGAATAATATAATTTGCTTGGTGTAATTAAGTAATAATCAGTTTTACCATGCTATTTTTGTTTTGGAAAATAAGACGTAATTCATTGAAATCCTCACTAGAAAACAATGAATTCCCACCATCCTTTATACTTATACCTTTGGTGCAATCGATCGTTACTTATGTGTAAACATCCATGTGTCTACTTATGTTGATTTTGTCAATTTAGGTAAGGTTAGGAACAAGTTCCCACTTGAGATGGCTGAGATCCATGCACCGTCATTCTGCGGACATCAATGAGGATGGGAAAATCGAGATGGTTATCACGATGCCCATGGAAATGTAGCGGCATGGATCATGCGGAGGAAGAAGAAATCAGGAAGTGCATCCAAGAGTCTTATTCCACGAGCAAGTTTCATCCATTTATTTTGTATGGTGTTAAAAGATTGCTTATATAAATAGATTGTCTATCCACATGCAAAGGTAATACATGTCTCTTGACAATCTATACACACTATTGCTACATGTCTTTGAAGCCTTTCTTAGTTTAGCTAAGGAGAATACATTCATCCATAATCTTGCTTAGATCCATTACATAGAGATTCTACCATTCAGGCTTCATCTTGTGCTATTACTATTTTTTGTGATTGATTGAGAACATTATAACTTGGTTATAGTGAAAATGAAGATACCACGTACTTTCACCACAAAGATTTTCTTAGTCAGTATATTTCTTTGTTACTAGGCTATGTTTTTTATATGCAATCGATTGTCATTATCATATGATGACAGCGATCTACGATTGTTGATGTCAATGGAGATGGTCACACTTGATGTTGTGGTCCCAATCAGATCGAAACATATATGTTCTCGATGGAAAGGAAATGATGGATCGAAAATTCTACCTTTCCCGTATAGAGCACATGGAAGAATCATGAGTCCAGTTCTATTACTTGACATGAGAAAACATGGAGAAAAGCCACAAGGGCTAACCCTTGCTAGAAGGTTGTTTTAGCAGTTAGCAACAAATTCATCATTTCTTCCGCACTGGTATATTGTTGTTGTTTGATCAAATCGGTATATTGTTTGTACATTGTAATTGTGTATATGCAAAATTTGTGATTGATGTATTTGTTTCAGAGGGCATGGCTAGCAGCACCTGAGGCTAGCCCAAATGCGGTTTTTTATTTTTTCGGTCAGGTACTATCTGTGGCGGTTGGTGGATAGAACCGCCACAGATAATATTGTTATCTGTGGCGGTTGGTGGATAGAACCGCCACAGATAACTATTATCTGTGGCGGTTAGAAAACCGCCACTGATAATCCTCGATTATCAGTGGCACTATATCTGTGGCGGTTCAATAATCGTCACTGATGGAGTTATGAACCGCCACAGATGACCTTTTTCAGTGTAGTGTTATTATTGAATCCCAAAAGTATAATAATTGGTTAGTTAAACTAGATTAAAAAAACACGAGTCTTTGTCTATTAACTTTTTTTTTGTCATACCACTCTAAGGGCATGTACAATAAAGCCATCTCAGCTGTCTCTTAACCTGTATACATCAGCTTTGATCTATGTGGAGGAGTGAGAAAAGAGAAAAGAGAAGAGAGCTGGCTCTTATTTAGTAGCCAGCTTTGCACGGGAGCATAGGTAGATCATTTATGTACAAGAGAGAAAAGATAGTTATTGCACAACATTTAGAGACAATATTTAGAGACAGTTATTGTACAAGCTGGCTTTTAGCTTACTATTAGCCAGTAGTTAGTTTTGCTGTTGTACTTGCCTGCTAATCCATCCTCCAACTAAAAGTAACATAATAAATGGTATATCAGGTAGGCTTTCCTGGTGATGTAGCATGTTATATGGATTGTCACGTACGTACGTTGGCACAATATCTACATCACCAAGTCCTAGTAGTGGGGAAACAAGAAATTGAGGATGACCAAGGCGCAGAACGTGAGTCAGCGCCAACGAGGAGTGGAGAGGTAACAAAAAAAAGTTAAGGCTCTGTTTGGAATTGTTACTTGTGAAATTTTCAAGCCTAAATCGATATTACACGGGCCTTCGAAACAAGCCCCATGGCTACCCTCCTATTATTTATGTATATACTATGTAGTATCCTACATCATCGAAAAACTTTATATGAAATTAGCTTATATAAAGTTTCTTTTAAAAAAGCATTAGCTCATACAAAATCAGCTGGTTATTAACTTGGTAGTAAAATTAAGTTATTATTACAGGTATTCACCAAAATGGTGTTTGTCACATGATACATCTCTTTGTTAAGGTTTGGCTTAATTGCAAATCATAAGTATTTGCGGGATATATATATCGGGTATACCAAACAGAAATCCATTTTATATGTATTGTTGCAAATCAATAGTCGTACTACAGAAAAGGTCATCACAGACGGTTCGGAACCGTCATCACAGACGGTTTTCCGAATGTAACATCCCGAAATTTGCCCAAATACTATTTTATTGCTTAAATGTGCATTTATGATTTTCTGGAATTTATTTGGATTTTTCTGGATTTACTTGAATTAATTTTAAATTAAGTATATTGACCTTTTGTTCAAATCTATTTAAATTTATGCAAAGTTAAAATAAAGTTTTGCCAAAAATATTTTATTGAGTCCAGAATGTCTCAAAGTATTTTTGAGATTTTTCTTGGATTTTTCCTGATAATTTATTGGCTTAAAACAAATAAAATGAATTTCGGCAGTTATTTTAAATGAAAAATCTTTTTAAATCGGCTTGAATAGTATTGGGCTTGGCCCATTTGCTGTGCGGGAGTGGCCCGGAGTAGTGTGGCCCGTTCAGCCCGTTTTCTAGAAGTCTAATCCCTGTCGTTGGTTCCAGATCGGATGAGTGAGGACGAAGCGTACCGGTTCGGGACTTCGTTTTATCGTCACCGTCGGATCTACCGCGTGTCGTCGATCCGGTCGTCTTCTTCGCGTGTCCGTGCTGGACTCCTCTCCGTGTCCGCCATGGACACCGCGTGAAGCGCGAAGGAGGACTCGATGCTATATAAGGGCGTCTTGGCATCGCGAGTACAAGCGACCACGACCCCAAGGATTTATTTTCAATCTCGAGCCAAATTGCTGCAATCGAGGTTCTCTCGAGCACCGCCGCCATCGTATTCTTCTTGATTCGACGTCTTCCGTGGAGCTAAAGGTTCGAGACCAAAGCCGGCGATTCGTCTTGTCAAGAGGAGCTCGTCGCGCGCTTAGTTCGGTCGAACATCGCGGAGAGGAGAAACCGCGGGGAGGTCGTCGCTGACAAGAAGAAAGGTCTCGCCGCCGTCGCCCAAGTGCCCAAAACCCAGATCCAAGCGCGTCAGAAGGTAGGCGAAGTCGCGAGGGCGCCGTAGGTAGCCGGGCCGATCGCCGCCGACGACCCTAGTGCCCTGTGCCGTCGCCGTCGACATGGCTTGACGCTTCGTTGCCGCGTGTCGTCCACGTAAGCAGTTCCGCCGAGGTGGCAGCGTCGTGGCGAGCTGCGTGGCGCCGCGTGTGTCTGTCTGGCGCCGGCCGAGTCGACATCGTCGGGACCCGCGTGTCGATGGCCTGCACCGCGTGAAACAGGTGCACCGTGGACCCGAGGAGATCTGTGGACGCAGTCCTTGGACCGGTGGCCACGTGGCAACGTTTGGTTGGTCTGAGTCAGGGCTGACGTCACGCTTGCGCAGTAATTCTATTTTCAGAATAAAAACAATTCTATTAATTCCGAATTTCTAATTTCTGTATTTTCAGCATTTATTTCAAACTTCAAAAGGCTATATCTTTTGCATCGTAACTCGGATTTGAGTGATTCAAATTTCTAAAAATTTGTAAAATTGAGATCTATTTAATGGTGAAATTTAATTGATTTTTGGAGTTCATTTGCTCTCTGTTTTGGTATTTATTTTCTTTTCTTCTTCAGTACGCGTAGACGTTGAATTGTGCGAAGTTTCGGCGGAAGATCCAGCAACTCAAGAGCAAGCTTCAGATCAAGATCAGGACCTATTCCAAGGCAAGTTGTGCTTTGATCATGTTGAACCCATGTTTATAAAATTGCTATAGTTGTTTTACCCTATTGCATATTATTTCATGTATACAATTGTTTCAAATTAAATTGGGCTTAGCTAATATACCAGATTGATTTATATCCTACCTTGTCATTGTATGCCATGATCCATTGTCACCCTAGATTGGTTCAATATAGTTGGTTAGTAATTATAATCAACATGGGATGGTTAGTCCGTATTAGATGCTTAGCCATGCCACGTCATCACATGTGTCAGAATCATTGATAATTAATCTTGATTAATGGAATATGGAACCATGTTATGAACTTGTGTGTCATGTGGGATCACACGATGAGATTGAGTTGTTGTGGCGAGTCATGTCATGCAACGATGTTGAATTGTTGATGGCACGTGGTGCTTGATAATCAACTGGGTGATAATCACTTAGATTGGGGCAAGTGACAAGGGGCGAGTATGCCAAGGTGGGCCCGATGGGCAGATGGTATGTGGATGTCTTGCCTTGATCACACTAAGGACTTAACCTTGCAAGCCTTTGACCTGAGTCAATCATGCAACCACATGTCTGGTATGGGCCAACCTAGCTGAGTAATTTGCAATGTCTTAATTTTGGTACTATCGTGGTCGGTGTGAGTTCCCGAGTTATGGAGTAATTCACATGGCGCAAGAGGGGGGCCCTGGATGTGGTAACCAGTCCCACCAGTGTTGAAACCTTAGCGGGTGGTACCGGGTTAAGCCACCGCATTGTAAAGGCTTTGTTATAATCACTCGCCTTGGTGGTGTTTGGTTGTATCACGTGGGTAAAGTGCATAACCTCTGCAGAGTGTAAAAACTATTCGGATAGCCATGCTCGCGGTATTGAGCAATGCTCGGGAATTACAGTTAAGGGTTAGCTTAATTAAATGGACAATTTGGTTGGGATGGCGGAATGCCATGTGGAAGATGGAATTTGATTTAAGATTGGAAACCTGGTTTACTTGAGAAATACTGAATCTATTTATTATTGCTATTTGTTTTACAAGTCTTTACAATCTAAATATTATATTTGTTCATAAATGCTGCTTATTGCAAAATAGCCATGATAGCCTATCCATTGGAATAAGCCTTACATATAGTTACATAGAATTGCATTCATGCACAACTTGTTGAGTGCTTTAAGTACTCACCCTTGCCAACAACAATAATCAACAATCGAAGAATCTACACTGTGTTGGAGGAGGAGTTCGGGAAGACATGAGTCATTAGGGTCCGAGCCTTGTCGGTTGCCTGTGGTGAACTGATGAGCTATCTACGTTTTCTACTTTCCGCTGCTTAATTATTAGCTTATATTTCCAGTCTTGCCCTGCGTGGCTTAATAATGTAAGTTGGTCATAAGATCATACATTTAGCTATATCAATAAATGAACTATTATTCTATTATCGTTGAGTATGATGTGATATGTACCGATGTTGAGCTGTGTGCACTAGCGTTGATCCTGAGACTAGTGCGGTAAACACAGTGGGTTCGAATCGGTGGATTCGGGTCCTTACACTGAACTATTTGTAACCATGGGTCAGTGATGTTACGGAACATTACAGACGGTTTATGAACCATCTGTAATAGAACATATCACAGACGGTTTCAAACTAAAATCGTCTGTGATATGCAAACATCACAGACGGTTTTTACTAAGAACCGTCTGTGATAACAAACTATCACATACTGTTTTTGCTAAGAACCGTCTGTGATAACAACTATCACATACGGTTTTTACTATGAACCGCCTGTGATGTTACTTTTGGAAACAAAAATAATATCGTCATGTACATATGATATTTCTATGATCCAGCTACTCTGTGCTAGTTCAGGCATAATGGAAGAGCTACTGGATATGAGATATCCCATGTCACTACTCTAAAGAACTTGAAAACGCAAAATCGACGAAAAAAAACTTCGGAGGCTGTTTTGAGGCCCTAAACGATGTTTTTTTGTAGCCTACCGTGTACTTTTGTCGGAGCCTCGCGTGTACTTTTGTCAAATCGAACTTTTCGTTAGCTTTAAAATGAGCACAAGAACGTCGCGATCGGAGCTCGTATGCAAAAGTTATGGCCGTTTTACCGAAAGGTGCACGGATCGAAAACGAAAACGCCGCAACATCAAGAGTGCAAAAGAGAAGATAAGAGGGAAAGGAAGAGGAAGAGGAAGAGGAGAGGATGAGCTATAACATTTTAGTTGAACGATTTGAACACCATACTTACCAAACATTCGAAGAGAAGAGGAAAAAGAATTGAGAAGTGTGAAGAGAGAAGAGAAGAGGAGAGCATGTGATGACTCCCATTTTCACATACTTGCAAAAATGGAAATCTAATGTGCATTCCGTACTAGTCCCATGATCAGTAGCTAGTACGCACATACACACCAATTGGAATCACAACCAAACAACAAAATATTAAGCGGAAGCTATAATATAAAGAAAACTTTACAACTCAGAGATTAGCAGCAAAAGAAGCAAAGTCTTGTAGTGTGCCGATCCAAAACCCGCAGGCAACTGACAAGGCATAATCCCTAGAATGATTCAATGAAAAAAAATCACGCAACCTGCGACGGAAGAAACCTTCGAAGCTTCGCTAACTTATCCACCTAAAAACAACATATAAGCAAGGGTGAGTACTTTCGTACTCCGCAAGACTTGAGCAAAACCTATAATATATGCAGGCCATTCCAAAGGAGGCTACAACAGTTAATTTGAATAAAGCAGAATTGACATTGTAAAACAAGTTATTTTCAAACGGAATTTGTAAAAGCAAGTTGACTGATATGAAATAAGTAAAGCATAAGTAATACTCACAACCCTTCGTGAATATCGAATAATCTAGAAATTGAACCCAACAATGTCGATCCTTTGACATAAAACAAAAGCTGCTAAACAAGTTCCAAACCAACAACCCAATTTTAGAAAATATAAACATTTAACTAGTGCAAGTTCACCAAGTTTCCCATGACCGAGGGGACGGCTAATCGATTAGATTTACACTCTGCAGAGGTGTACAACTTTACCCACAAGTCATGACCTTTTCTTTTTGCCGCAAGTTTCACGCACCTTTGGCGTGTGGCCAGAATGTTCAGGACGAAAACCTTTACATTATCTAATTTAACTTTGCACCAAAGACCTTTGGGGCGATAAAACCCATGCTATCTTTGGAAGAACTCGAGCATAGAAATGTTGGAACTTCCCATTGACATGGCGTACACCGTTATATTGGTAAGTGTTGTTCCCAACACCTCGGTGTGGGCACCCCGTAGAGCAAACCTCGAAAGGAGAGCCCGTACTACTTCAGCCTACCAATGTGCAAAGTTAAACTAGATAACTTAATTGGTTTAAGGAAGCCCCATAACAACACTTGTGGCTGTACGGATTTTCTTGGATCATACAACACAAAGTTCGGTCCTTAATCTAACACGGGCGATACTCCACCGTACACTACGTGCAAATCCCTCTGCACCTTCGGCTATTGCCGATAATCGCCCGCATCAAAATCATAGTTTTATTTTGGGTTTTTAATCAAAATACCCATAACCAACAGGTTTATTTCCAACAATTTCCATTTCTCAAGAAACAAATTTTGATCTGATCATCAACCTCTTTAGTTCTAAAGGCATGGCTAAGCATGGATAAAATATAATCGCATATACCCATAATGACATTAAGTAATTGTCTAAGATAAATCTATGGTTATCAGGGTTCTCATATTCATATTTATCAAAGAAGTTTCATGAGACAACAGGTATAACTACCATTACCACAAAATAGTAATTTACAGAAAGTAAACGTATGCATGAAACTTTTTAATAAACACAATGCAAATTAAATTCTGGGATCAAGATGGTCAGAGGGAGATGCTTGCCTTGCATATATATCGCTACGACGAAGACGCGATCACGGCTGATGGAGGAAGGGACGTCGGATTCTACACATCGATCGATCGGAAAATATAGCAAATAATTAACTTCAATAAGGGCAAAAAGAAAATAGACAGAAACTCAAATAAAGATTCATTGCAGAAAACAGGAAAGGTTTAGGGTTGAATTACGATTTTGAGATCTCAGGATTTAGGTAAATACACATTCAGATTGTTAATGGCTTTTATGACAAACAAAACACGGTTTCTTTTATAGATTATCTATTCTTGATTTACGAATTCAAGAGGCTAAAATTATGAATTATTGTCTTTATAACTTCGAATTATAGATGATAAAATTATTTAGATTAAAAGAATTAAAACACAAATTAAAGGGTTATGCGAATAGTGCTTAATTCTTTAAGTTGATTTGCATAAGAGTGACTTTGAATATGTTAGATCTATTGAGCTATGTTACTAGACTTAGTTATGGTTTTTAAGAAAGTTATGGTGATGCAAATATGTTAGTTATAAATTTCTTTATTACAAGGTTCACTTAGGGTTATTTGGCTACTAAAGTTTAGATACAAAACAAAATGAAATAAGATTATTTCTTTGGAATTGGATAGCATATACTTTGAGGGATACTTCTAAGCTGATCTCATACATTTTAGTGTTTAGACGAGGCATTATTTTCATAGTTGGAAAAGCTTATGTGATATTAAAGGTTACGACAATCATAATTTTTAAGGTATTCAACTAGCAAGATTTAATTGAAAAGTAAGTTGTAAATAAAATATTTTTCTAGAATATCGTAGACCATATTCTAAATATCATTTCTAACCTAATTTCCATAGTTTTTGCATTTAGACGAGGGGTTCTACGGGTTGATGAAAAAGCTTGAGCGTTCCAATTATTACCCGCTAAAAATTCAGTTTTTGATACAAGATTGCGACTATACCGTCTAGGATAATCTATTCATTTTTCAGGCATTAATAGGGTATGACACTAAGAGCGTTTTAAAGTTGATTCCGTGATATTTGGCTTCTATCCGAAGTGTTTTCCTATAAGCGATCATTAGGGTCTAACATTATTTTATTTCATCCTAGCACAAACATAAGGTGTTTTTGTGTAAACAGCAAGATTATTATTTTCAAGTTATTAGGAATTGGTTTCGTCAAATTTACAGTTAGTTTGTGAAAGTTATGACTATTTGAATTATTCAAGTATCAACACTTCGATTACTAACCATTTACTGTTTTCTATGGTAAACTTTAAATATTATTATACATCTGGAATCCTTGTAATGCTGGGAGCGCAACAAAATTGGTTTAGTGATTATTTGAATGCATTTGATCTATATCATAACTATTTGGTTTTCTATGCATGCATATACATTTTACATTCAAGTTCTTTCATATTTTTCAAGGTAGTTCAAATCAAGTTCATTCCTTAATTACTTTGAAAAATCCAGGTATTCTGCTGTCTTACTAATTTTTATAAATCAAATTTTATTTATTTCTTATTTCTTTTATTACAAGTTATGCTTATTTGAATTCCTAATACATTGAATGAAATCTTTAATAGAAAGTAATTCAAACATAAATTAAATTTCAATATTTTTATATATTTGAACTTCTGAAAACATGAGGATTTCACTAAAATTGGTTTCATTCATTTCTAAGTTTTTTCACAGAAATTTTATATGAAGCATGTTTTTAGCCCTTTCTTTCAAATTTGAATTTCAAATTCATCTATTACTGTTTTTCAAAATATTTTGGTATATTATGGAACTTCATGATTTTAGATGATTTTAGAAATTTGTTTCATCTCATTCGGATTAATGATGCAAAAGATACTCAAGATTGAATTTAATTCGGTTTGGAAAATGAATTGAAAACTGGAAATACGTTTTCAGAGCTGAGAAAGCGTATTCTACCGAATGCACTGTCTCTGCGCCACTGGCTGACAAAGCGGGCCCGCGGTTCAGCGACAGAGAAACAGGGGCTTGCGGATTCCGGCACGTCGGCGACGAAGCCTCACCGGAGAAGGGGAATCGGTAGCAGTATAAGCATCAGCACTTCATTGCGCATCTTCTGGTGGTACTGGATCGGCTGGAGATGCCCGGGAAGATAGTCGCCACCGTGAGCTAGCGGCAGTCCTGGCGAAGCTCGACCGGAGCGGGAGAAGAAGGCCATGTCAGCTCGAATGGGTAAGTGTTTTAGCTTCTAAGGATCACAAGGAGTCCATTTTGGTATCTTACTTGAGCGGAGGATGACTGGGGAGCTCCGCCACCGAGCGGCCGGAATTGGAGAAGAAGGCGCACGTCGGCGGCTTGATTTCGCGTGAAGAAGGTTAAGTATTTTTGAGGGGATTTGATCACTAGAGTATCTTGATGCCAATTCTCAAAGGAATTTGGTATTGGTTGAGTGCATCGGCTAAATTTTTGTGTTACCCGAACTTCACAACTTCCTGGCTATGGCGCCTCTCAGAGAAAGTGAAGGTGGCTAGGTTTGTGCAATGGCGATTGGGAATGAAGCACCGAGAGGCTCGATGCGACACTGATTCAGTATATATAGGCGGCAATTGGCTTCTTCGCAGGGTTTGAACGCGAGGAGGGAGTTGCGGCTGGTTCTGAGTTGATCGGGCGAAGCGGCGCACGGTCTCTTGCCGGCAACAAAAGACGCGGGCTGGTCAGGGTATGGCGCACAGCTTTCAAGGATGGACGTGGCTGCAACGGATCGCTCGGGGTGGCGTGAATCGCGTAAAGACGCAGAGGCGACGCGAGAGAGGAAACTCGGTCGGTAGAGGCAGCGCGCGCGAGAGAGAAGAAGAGAGGGAGAAAGGAAATCCGCAGCTGACAGATGGGGCAGGGGCCACCGAGCAGTGAGAGGACTGGTTTTCCCGTTCTTTCCAACGAACGGTTACGGAAAAAGGGGCTGGCCCACATGTCAGCGAAAGAGACAAGATAAGGAGATATGTTCAGCCGAGACAGCCCCATGTGTGCATTAAAACGGCCATCAGATCAAGTTGCAAAATTGCAAAACTTTTTTACCAACATCTCCTGGTAGTTTCTAACCTTCAGTAAAAATTTTAGACTAAAATACCGCATGGTTGAATTATACAAATTCTGACACTGTACATCAACCACAATTTCCATTTCGGATTTTTATTTCTTTAAGGGTTCAAATGAAATTATTTATTTGATACACTTTTGTGAAGTGTTAAAATTAGGTCAAGGATGTCTCTATAAAAATGTTAAGTCGAAATCTCAAGTAGATATTTTATAAAAATTCTGACATGATAATTTCCAGATTTTTTATGCCTCTGTTTTTGAATTTTTAGAGCATATAAATTAGATGATAAATTCTTGTAATTTTTTCCATAGGTAACTTATACTCTGAGGGTGTTATGGTAATTTTTATGGCTCCATATAAACTTCGAATACTTTTCATTAATTCTTACTTGCACTGTTTCTAGTCAAAAGAGGTGTCATTCATTTTATTTACTCACTTTTCTTTGCATATAATTTTTACTTGTTAATTTTACTGACTTACCATTATGGTTAGGGTTCCATGGTAATTTTTCCAAAATTTAAATTTTAACTTTTTACCTTTTTACCATTATCCATTCTTTTAATTCTATTTGTTTGATTTTCCATTCAATGCAAAAATCCAGGAAATACCAAATAAATTCCAATAATGCCAGGAAAAATCAGAAATAGTTATATTCAAATTCAAAATATTAATTTTCATATTATTGTATTTTTCGAGTTGTTACAAATCTACCCCCCTTACAAAAATCTCGTCCTCGAGATTTGCATGGACTAAATGGGTTAGGAAATTCTTTCTCGGAGGTGATCTTATCGTTTTCTTGTCTTTTTGCTTCGGTGTATTCGCTTCGCTGGATCTTCGTCTTATGACTCCGAGTTGATGTGTCCAGAATAGAGAAGACTAATATTTAGACTTTTCGTAAACAGATGAGGGATATTTCTACATATATCTTTTAACTGAATCACTTGGATTGTTAATAAGGATAATTTAATTTAGAGAGTGGCATGCAGTATGCTTAGAATATTTGAGGTGAAAGAAAATATGCACTGTTATTAGATTCATTCAGGAAGAGTCGAATGTTATCATCAAGAAATGATATTTGAATACAACGGTTGATCTGTATAGTCAACATTAGTTGACGAGATTGGTTGAGAATGAATGCCATTCAAAGTTGTCTTTAGATTGAAAACAAGGTAAAGATAACTCAAGAACTTGGGTTGAGGTAGGAGGATTATAAAATGATCCTGATGATTTAATTCGTTTGGTCATCTCGGTAAACATAGGGTTTTGATTTTCTTTCTACTTGGCAATTATGAAAGAATATAATGTACAGAGTCAAAAGGGTTGATTGCAGGAATTGACTACTTAAAGGACGTACTCAATATTACATTAAGTGTCGAGTGTAATTACATAAGGAAGATGATTACATTTAAAGCCTAATTCCTAGATCTTCGAGATAGCTTGGAAATTAATGATGTCTTCCTTGACGAGGTGATGTAAAAATTTTCTTGGGCAGATGTTGGCGATGTTGTCCATCTGGCATTGTGTCAGGCATGCCATGATTGATGTCTCGAGTCGGAGTAAATACGGAGATAGGGGCTGGTTAGCTTTGAGGTTGTCTTTGCAGTTGCTGTTTGGCTTCGTGGGGTTGAGAACAAGATTTATTTCTCTTCTTCTTTGGGCACTTGTAGGCGTAGTGTCCATATTTACCGCAGCAAAAACAGATAATATTGGCTTTCCGATTTTGAGCATCTGACAGTTGTTCGCTAGTGTTGTTTGAGTAGCGAACAAGTGTTGACTGAGATTGAGGATGGAGTTGTGCAGAATTCTTTTCGGGACAAACATCTCTGCTCAAACGCCTCTTCTTCATCTGATTTTTCGGGTAAACTTCTTCAGCTTTTATTCCTTCTATTCTTGGAGTTATAATCTTGATTGCGGTGACTCCTGGCATGACTATGGTGCTAGGAGATGTTTGTTCTCTTTGGGGGCACTGTTTAGCAATATGACCCTTCTTGTAACAGACGTAGCACTTTTGTTTCTTTCGAGACGCTTTCTTGGGAACAATTGCATGTTCCATGATGTTCTCCTTTTGAATCTTAACTTGTTGCTGTTTAGGGCATTCCCTTGCCCAATGACCTTCTTCACCACACGAGAAGCATGCTGTTGGTGACGGCCAATTACTGCTTCCTTGATGGTGATTGACAAGATTGAAATGCTACTTTTCCAATTCTTCTAATAGCACCTCTGGTGGAACTTCTCTTCTATTTGCCAATTCTTGAGCAACTAAGGCTCGAAGTTTCTCTTTCTGATGCTGAACTGCGGCAGTGACTATTGGATCTAGGGGGCATTGAGTTGGGCAATGATCTTGTCCTTCACAAAGGTAACAAGTGATATTTGTCATGGGACATCTTCTGGGAGAATGATTCCCTTCACAGCTAGAGCAATTGATTGCATGCTCATCAGCAGTATGTCCTATTTCTCCACAGCGAATGCAAGCACGATCTTCGGATTGGTTGGGTTGGCAACACTTCAAAGAGCATCGCTTAGGTATCGAGTGGGATGTAGGAGTAGGTTTCTGATCCAAACCATTTCCTTTCGTGGCAAAAATTGAGCCAAGGTTGGAAATATTCTGCGCTAAATGTTGGGAATTTGGCTGGACTAAGGTAGGATTATCATTTGATGGCTGAAAGCTTAGCATGGCTTCACTTTCCAAGGTTTTTTCGAGGGATCTTGTCACAGGCATCCTGCAACAATGATTATTAAGACAAAGTTATTTAGATGGAATTCTATTGGGTTTCACGATGTGAAAGAGAGGTACACCGTATGTTAAAATGTTTGAGATGACTAAAAGGATACATCTCAACTAGATTTATTTGGGGAAAGACGAAGGTCGATTATGAAGACTGAAAAACTCATTACTCATTACTTGTAGTGGATGCATTAATGGATTGTTTCGAAGGTGTCTTCAAGATGTTGAAATTGGGAGGATATGGTTAGATGAAAGTTAACCATTTTACAAGGTATCATTCTGTTTATTAAAATATTATTTTGAGAATAGCCAATATATGGATTTGGTAATTGCTGGTTAATTTATAAGGCAATGTCTCCTTCATTAAAACATTGTCTCAAGGTTGGTTATTGGGTTAGTTATTAGTTCATAAGGCAACTTTTTGTTCCTTAAAATATTCTTAATTAAATTTTCTTATTAAATAAGGGTTGACACATCGTAAATTTCAACCAAATGGTTTAACATGCACGAGAGTAACCCGTAAGCAATACAAAAGTTTCACAACAAAATTGCAATAGCACCATAAATCTATATATGTTCAACTTAGTATGTGGGAGGGGTATCTATTGTTTTTTTTTCTTCTATTAGCTTAATCATACGTATTTATGTTCAAGAGTTTTACTTAAAATAATATGCACTTTAGATAATATTGTCCTTCAAAGTAGACTATTTGGTGGCGAATTTCTTTTAACGTTTGCACCGCTTGCTGATGTTAATACTCCAAAGCCTCCATGGAGTCGAAGGTTGTGATGTTTTGCTACCTCCACCTTCTCGTAGTTGTTGATGTAGACGTCACAACGTTGTTGACTTACCATCGATTTTTTTTTGTAAGATTTGTTGGTGGTACTTCTAGAAAGAATAACTAGAAGTGAATAAAGAAAGCTCTACAAGGAAGAAATGGGTATATGAAATGTCCATTTAAAGGAAAGAGTATACAGATAAAGAAACTAAATCTTACAATTAGAAAAAGAGTACATATACAACTAATGCTACTCTTTTTTTATTATTATTTCATTTTTTTAGCTTGTATTCATGGTATGTAATCTAGGCACAGCGATGAGGTGGATTTTGTGGCATGGTCAGGAGTTATTGTTTGGAAAAATTAGGTTTTAACTAACCTAAAGCAGCCTAGGTAAGTTGGCGATTAATTGCATCTTGGCCTTGGTTTATTTATGAATGGTGTGGTCTCAAGAAGTGAGTAGTACTGGTAACTGTACTACTAATCTTGATCAGGCTTGTTTTTGAGAAAAGTTAATAATCATAATGGTTTACACAGATGAAAAGTTCTAGAAAAGAAAGGATAAGTTTGTAAAGGGTTTTATAGAAGGAAGAGATAAATTATTTTATGACTTCCTATTTATCCTATGGTTTAAGTTTTCCACATTCATACATAAGGACAATTTATTGCGAAACTTTAACCTAGAGGTTAAGCTCACACATAAATCAGTCCTGACAAACAGAATAAAAACCAATTTCCAAGTAGCAAGTTATAAACACCACATAAAAATGCTTTATGTAACTAGAGCAAGACAATATGCTATGCGTAAGGGTTCTTATCTTAAGGTGGATGCTAATACATTCTAATCTTTCGCATTTTACTGTTAGGTGAAGTCGTCTCTTCATGCAGTAAGTTCTTCGAGCTTTGCTTCTGCTTGGTCGAGATTAGTAAAGCCTTGTCGGCTCCCATAAGATTGTTGGCATAGACCTTGTAGTCTTCATTTGCAAGCAAGATAGCGACATATCTTGGACATCTTCAGAAGCAAATTGCGAAGATACACTATCTTTAAGGAAAGAGAAGAATTTGTTTACAAATCGAAATGAATGTAGTGGTAAGAATAGGAACTTAAGAATGAGGAGAGAATAGCAAAGCCTACGTTTTGCAAATACAATAGCTTTTGAGAATAAGATTTTGAATTTTCCTATTCCAATGCTAATGACCATTCTATCTAGGGTTTACCTGCAGTCAGCATAGCTCTGATACCAACTGTGATGACCCCCATTTTCACATACTTGCAAAAATGGAAATCTAATGTGCATTCCGTACTAGTCCCATGATCAGTAGCTAGTACGCACATACACACCAATTGGAATCACAACCATACAACAAAATATTAAGCGGAAGCTATAATATAAAGAAAACTTTACAACTCAGAGATTAGCAGCAAAAGAAGCAAAGTCTTGTAGTGTGCCCATCCAAAACCCGCAGGCAACTGACAAGGCATAATCCCTAGAAAGATTCGATGAAGAAAAATCCCGCAACCTGCAACGGAAGAAACCTTCGAAGCTTCGCTAACTTATCCACCTAAAAACAACATATAAGCAAGGGTGAGTACTTTCGTACTCCGCAAGACTTGAGCAAAAGCTATAATATATGCAGGCCATTCCAAAGGAGGCTACTACAATTAATTTGCGTAAAGTAGAATTGACATTTTAAAACAAGTTATTTGCAAACGGAATTTGTAAAAGCAAGTTGACTGATATGAAATAAGTAAAGCATAAGTAATACTCACAACCCTTCGTGAATATCGAATAATCCAGAAATGGAATCCAACAATGTCGATCCTTTGACATAAAACAAAAGCTGCTAAACAAGTTCCAAACCAACAACCCAATTTTAGAAAATATAAAAATTTAACTAGTGCAAGTTCACCAAGTTTCCCATGACCGAGGGGACAGCTAATCGATTAAATTTACACTCTGCAGAGGTGTACAACTTTACCCACAAGTCATGACCTTTTCTTTTTGCCGCAAATTTCACGCACCTTTGGTGTGTGGCCAGAATGTTCATGACGAAAACCTTTACATTATCTAATTTAACTTTGCACCAACACCGGGACGATAAAACCCATGCTATGATGGAAGAACTCAGAGCATAGAAATGTTGGAACTTCCCATAGACATGGCGTACACGATTATATTGGTAAGTGTTGTTCCCAACACCTCGGTGTGGGCACCCCGTAGAGCAAACCTCGAAAGGATAGCCCGTACTACTTCAGCCTACCAATGTGCAAAGTTAAACTAGATAACTTAATTGGTTTAAGGAAGCCCCATAACAACACTTGTGGCTGTACGGATTTTCTTGGATCATACAACACAAAGTTCGGTCCTTAATCTGACACGGGCGATACTCCACCCTACACTACGTGCAAATCCCTTTGCACCTCCGGCTATTGCCAATATTCGCCCGCATCAAAACCATAGTTTTATTTTGGGTTTTTAATCAAAATACCCATAACCAACAGCTTTATTTCCAACAATTTCCATTTCTCAAGAAACAAATTTTGATCTGATCATCAACCTCTTTAGTTCTAAAGGCATGGCTAAGCATGGATAAAATGTAATCGCATATACCCATAATGACATTAAGTAATTGTCTAAGCTTAATCTATGGTTATCAAGGTTTGTATATTCATACTAATCAAGGAAGTTTCATGAGACAACAGGTATAACTACCATTACCACAAAATAGCAATTTACAGAAAGTAAACGTATGCATGAAACTTTTTAATAAACACAATGCAAATTAAATTATGGGATCAAGATGGTCAAAGGGGGGTGCTTGCCTTGCTTATATATCGCTACGACGAAGACGCGATCACGGCTTATGGAGGAAGGGACGTCGGATTCTACACGTCGATCGATCGGAAAATATAGCAAATAATAAACTTCAATAAGGGCAAAAAGAAAACAGACATAAACTCAAATAAAGATTCATTGCAGTAAACAGGAAAGGTTTAGGGTTGAATTATGATTTTGAGATCTCAGGATTTAGGTAAATACACATTCAGATTGTTAATGGCTTTTATGACAAACAAAACACGGTTTCTTTTATAGATTATCTATTCTTGATTTACGAATTCAAGAGGCTAAAATTATGAATTCTTGTATTTATAACTTCGAATTATAGATGCTAAAATTATTTAGATTAAAAGAATTAAAACACAAATTAAAGGGTTATGCGAATAGTGCTTAATTCTTTAAGTGGATTTGCATAAGAGTGACTTTGAATATGTTAGATCTATTGAGCTAGGTTACTGGAATTAGTTATGGTTTTAAAGAAGGTTGTGGTGATACAAATATGTTAGTTATAAATTTCTTTATTACAAGGTTCACTTATTCCTATTATGGTAAGGTTCACTAATCATAAAACTTAGGGTTATTTGGCTACTAAAGTTTAGATACATAACTTTAATGAAATAAGATTATTTCTTTGTTATTGGATAGCATATACTTTGAGGTATACTTCTAAGCTGATCTCATACATTTTAGTGTTTAGACGAGACATTATTTTCATAGTTGAAAAAGCTTATGTGATATTAAAGGTTACGACAATCATAATTTTTAAGGGTATTCAACTAGCAAGATTTAATTGAAAAGTAAGTTCTAAATAACATATTTTTCTAGAATATGGTAGACCATATTCTAAATATCATTTCTAATCTGATTTCCATAGTTTTTGCATTTAGACGAGGGGTTTTACGGGTTGATGAAAAAGCTTGAGCGTTCCAATTATTACCCGCTAAGAATTCAGTTTTTGATACAAGATTGCGACTATACCGTCTAGGATAATCTATCCATTTTTCAGGCATTAATAGGGTATGACACTAAGAGCGTTTTAAAGTTGATTCCGTGATATTTGGCTTCTATCCGAAGTGTTTTCCTATAAGCGATCATTAGGGTCTAACATTATTTTATTTCATCCTTGCACAAACATAAGGTATTTTTGAGTAAACAGCAAGATTATTATTTTCAAGTCATTAGGAATTGGTTTCGTCAAATTTGCAGTTAGTTTGTGAAAGTTATGACTA
The DNA here is from genome assembly GCA_036346275.1 of Otatea glauca. Taxonomy (NCBI): domain Eukaryota; kingdom Viridiplantae; phylum Streptophyta; class Magnoliopsida; order Poales; family Poaceae; genus Otatea; species Otatea glauca. The sequence continues at coordinate 62,923,888 of CM070715.1, forward strand.
TTTGAATTATTCAAGTATCAACACTTCGATTACTAACCATTTAATGTTTTCTATGGTAAACTTTAAATATTATTATACATATGGAATCCTTGTAATGCTAGGAGCGCAACAAAACTGGTTTAGTGATGATTTGAATGCATTTGATCTATATCATAACTATTTGGTTTTCTATGCATGCATATACATTTTACATTCAAGTTCTTTCATATTTTTCAAGGTAGTTCAAATCAAGTTCATTCCTTAATTACTTTGAAAAATTCAGGTATTCTGCTGTCTTACTAATTTTTATAAATCAAATTTTATTTATTTCTTATTTCTTTTATTACAAGTTATGCTTATTTGAATTTCTAATACATTGAATGAAATCCTTAATAGAAAGTAATTCAAACATAAATCAAATTTCAATATTTTTATATATTTGAACTTCTGAAAACATGAGGATTTCACTAAAATTGGTTTCATTCATTTCTATGTTTGTTCACAGAAATTTTATACGAAGCATGTTTTTAGCCGTTTCTTTCAAATTTGAATTTCAAATTCATCTATTACTGTTTTTCAAAATATTTTTGGATATTATGGAACTTCATGATTTTAGATGATTTTAGAAATTTGTTTCATCTCATTCGGATTAATGATGCAAAAGATACTCAAGATTGAATTTAATTCGGTTTGGAAAATGAATTGAAAACTGGAAATACGTTTTCAGAGCTGAGAAAGCGTATTCTACCGAATGCACTGTCTCTGCGCCACTGGCTGACAAAGCGGACCCGCGGTTCAGTGACAGAGAAACAGGGGCTTGCGGATTCCGGCTCGTCGGCGACGAAGCCTCACCGGAGAAGGGGAATCGGTAGCAGCATAAGCATCAGCACTTCATTGCGCATCGCCACCGTGAGCTAGCAGCAGTCCTGGCGAAGCTCGACCAGAGCGAGAGAAGAAGGCCATGTCAGCGAATGGGTAAGTGTTTTAGCTGAAGAGGAACGCGGTATGCTACGCTAGCACAAAAAAAAATCTACCGCGAAACCAGAAAGCTACTCGCAAGAAGGGGATCATAGATAAGATTACCACTAGACGCGCAGTTGCGGAATCCTTCGCGCGTCGATGTAGTGGATCGTCCTCACCGCAGTCGTTGCGTCGATGTAGTGGATCGTCCTAGCCTTGTCGTGGATCGTCCTCCCACGCCGCAGTCGCAGCAGCGTCACCGCAGTAGTCCACACGTCCGAGAGATGGAACGCCGCGCGTCGTGTGCAAGCACACAGTCGCTCGGCAAGGGCAATGAGAGGAGTAGGCTAGGGTTTCAGTGAATCACTCCTAAACCGTGGGAAAGCACACCCAGCGCCTCCTCCTCCCCTCCTTATATAGCCACGAGATGAAACCTAAACTAGGGCCCATCGGTGTGTTAAGCCCACGAGGTTCATTAATTACGGATCCAATCCAAATTAATGCGTCCCACCCATTAAGTGTGTGACCTGCGAGGTTCACGTGCGTTTGGACGTGGATTCGAAAACTCCTTTTCAATCCAATAGTTGGTAGTGGCTTCTTGCAAAATATGCCAACTCCCAAACATACTATGATCAAATCGATGTAACCTATCAAAAGTACTCATGTAATAATCCCTTTGCCAAGTATATGAAGATTGATCTCAAGGCGAGAAGCATGTCATCCTTTGATGATTCAATCCATCTCTCGTATCCGTGATATATTAATAAGTTGTGATTGACTCCTCAATCACGGCATGGCCATGCACTTCCTTAATCATATCACACGAGTGGCCTTGTCATATATCTCCGTTTCATTCGAGTGGCAAATTCCATCTTGACTGCTCACTTCCCTCTGCACGTTTCATAGTAAACATGAAAGCTACCTTTATAACTATCCGGTTAGGAAGTAGTGTTTGATAGCCCCAAGGAAAACTATTACACATGTAGGGAATATGGCAATCTCAGATCTAAGGATCATACATCTACTAGGTATGAGATACACTGATGACACATAAGAATAAAACATTCTCGCAGTGTCCCATTGCGGGTCTATCTAACCCATGTTCTTCAACATGCGTCCACAATGTATAGATGATATCTCCATATCCCATGATCTATGAAGCATGATCATCGATCACTACATGTCTTGATCTATTCATCGTTGTCCTATCGATGATATCCGATCGAGATATTTATCGAATTACATCATTAAGTAAAGAGCTTCATAAGCAAGTCACATACTTGTTGATCAATACAATGATATACATTCATTGGACCAATAATCATATTATTATTCATAAGCATAGTCATGTTACAATCATCTAAATGATTGCCTCAAGGGCATAACACTAACAATCTCCCACTTGCACTTGAGTCAATCAATTAAGTATCTAATACCAATAGACCTTGTGTGCGCCTCATGCTTAGGCTGTGGCAGTGGCTTTGTCAACGGATCGGCCACATTGGCTTCCGTATGTACTTTGCATATTCTCACGTCACCTCTATCCACAATCTCGAATAAGGTGAAAGCGACGGAGTATGTGTTTAGACTTCTGATGTGATCTAGGCTCTTTTGCTTGTGCAATGGCACCACTATTATCACAATAGATGTCCATTGGACTAGAGGCACTAGCGACCACACCAAGCTCTGTGATAAACTTCTTAATCCACACGGCTTCCTTTGCGGCCTCGAAGCGCAATGTACTCCGCTACATCGTAGAGTCGGCCACCGTGTTTTGCTTGGAACTCTTCCACCATCTGCTCCTCCATTAAGTGTAAACACAAACCGGATTGCGATCGAAAATCATCTTTGTCGGTTTGGAAGCTTGCATCGGTGTAACCCTTTGCAACCAGATCTTCCTCACCTCCAAAAACAAGGAACATACCCTTAGTTCTTCTCAATTCAGGATATTTTTTACGGCTATCCAATGACCATCACCAGGATTCGCTTGGTATCTGCTCGTGACACTTAGAGCATATGAGACATCCGGGCGTGTCAGATCATGGCATACATAATAGACCCAATAGTGAAGCATATGGAATCTTGCTCATCCTGTCTCGCTCATCGGATGTCGAAGGACACCGATTCTTGTAGAGATCGATGCCATGTGACATTGGCATGAAACCTCTCTTGGATTCATGCATATTGAACCTTTCAATATCTTGTCAATGTACGTTTCTGACTTAATCCAATTAACCTTTTGATCTATCTCTATAGATTTTATGCCCAAGATATAGCATGCTTCTCCCAAGTCCTTCATTGAGAAACTCCTTTTCAATGAAGTCTTAACATCTTCAATCATAGGAATGTCATTCCCGATCAATAATATGTCATCCACATACAAAATCGTAAATACAAGTGCGCTCCCACTAGCCTTCTTGTAAACACAAGGCTCTTCTTCATTTTGATAAAGTCAAAACCTTTGACTACTTCATCAAAACGAATGTTCCAACTCCGAGATGCTTGCTTTAACCCATAAATGGATCTTTGAAGCTTGCATACCCTTTTAGCATATTTAGGATCTACAAAACCTTCAGGTTGTATCATGTATACATCCTCGGAAAGATTCCCATTAAGGAATCTTGTTTTGACATCCATCCGCCATATTTCATAATCAAAATATGCAATAGCTAAAATGATCCTGACAGACTTGAGCATGGCTACGGTGAGAAAGTTTCATCATAGTCAACTCCTTGAACTTGTTTGAAACCCTTTGCCACCAACCGTGCCTTATAGATCTGAACATTTCCATCTACGTCTATCTTTTCTTGAAAATCCATTTGCACTCAATGGTTTTACACCATCGAGAGTCGACGAAGTTCCAAACTTGATGTCATGCATGGATTGAATTTGGATCACATGGCTTCAAGCCATTTTTCGAGTTTGGGTCCATCATTGCTTCTTCATAAGTCGTGGGCTCATCATTGTCCAACAATAATATGTCACTCCCATATCTTATAGGTACATGGCGTGGCCTCCCGACCTACGTGGGTGGAGTCTCTTCCACAGGTTGTACAACACTTTGTACATCTTGTGAAGGTTCATGGTAGCTTGAACATATTCATGTGATTCTCGAACTTCATCAAGATACACATCACTCCTCTTGATTTCTTTTGAAAGAAACTCTTTCTTCAAAAGACACCATTTGAGCAACAAAAACTTTGTTCTCGTTTCTTTTGTAAAAGTAATATCCTTTTGTTTCTTTAGGATATCCCACAAAAAGCATTTTTCTCGATTTAGGTGCGAGTTTATCGATTGTAAACGTTTTACATAAGCCTCACATCCCCATATCTTGAGAAACGACAACATGGGTCTTCTCCCACCCATATCTCATATGGCGTCTTCTCAACGGATTTTGATGGGACCCTATTCAAAGTGAACGCAATTGTCTCTAGAGCGAAACCCCGTAGGATAATGGCGGATCTGTTTGGTGATCATTGACCGAACCATATCTAATGAAGTTCGGTTCGTCGTTCGGACGCCATTCCATTGAGCCGTTCTGGCGGAGTAAGTTGCGAACGATTCCACATTGCTTTAGATGATCACCAAACTCTTGGCTCAAGTATTCGCCACCACGATCGGATCGTAAGTGTTTTATTGTTTTGCCAAGTTGATTTTGTACTTGTTCAAACTCTTTGAACCTTTCAAAAGTTTCAGATTTATGCCTCATTAAATAGATATATCCATATCTCTGAAGTCATCGGTAAAAGTTACAAAATCTCAAACCCACCCCTAGCAATCGAGCTCATTGGTCCACATACATCTGTATGTACTAGGGCCAATAATTCACTTGCTCTCTCACTAAAACCTGTGAAAGGGCTTTTGTCATCTTGCCAAGTAAACAAGATTCACATGTTTCAAATGATTCAAAATCAAATGAGGTTAGAAGTCCATCACCATGGAGCTTCTTCATGCGCTTCTCATTTATATGACCTAGCGACAATGCCACAAAAGGTAGGGTTCAAATCATTAGGCCGATGCCTTTTACATTAATATTATAGACAGGTTTTTCTTGAGTTCAGGGCGTACAACCCATCCACCATGGTGCAACGACCATAATACCTATCATTCAAAAATATCAAACAAACAAAGTTCTTTATTCTGAAATCATAACCTTCATGTTCCAAACAAGAAGATGAAATAATGTTTCTACTCAAAGATGGAACAAAATAACAATTATTAAGTTCTAAAACTAATCCTCGAAGGCAAATGCAATGGGTATGTAGCAACAGCAAGACCAAAGAACTCTTGCTTTATTCCCCACGCGAAGATCCACTTCTCCTTTTGCCAAGTCTCTACACTTTATCAGCCCCTGCAACGAATTGCAAATGTGAGCAACCGAACCGGTATCATATACCCATGAGCTGGGTGAAGAAGTAGCAAGATTAATTTCTATAACATTAATACCTGAAGTGGAAACCACATTTCCATTCTTCTTATCTGCCAGGTACTTTTCGCAGTTCCGTTTCCAATGCCCTGATTTCTTGCAATAGAAGCATTGGGTATCAGGTTGAGGGCCAACTTTAAGCTTCTGAAGCTTAGTTTTGAGGCTTGCGATCTCATCTTGAGCCTTGCCCTTGCCCTTGCCCTTGCCCTTGCCCTTGCTCTTTCCCGTTCCCCCAGCCTTAGCCTTCCTGTTTTTGAAAGCAGTTGTTTTCTGAACCATCATCACATGATTGGGTTTTTTCTTAATGCTTTCCTCGGCAGCCTTGAGCATCCCATGTAGCTCGGTTAGGCTCTTCTCCATGCTATTCATATGAAAATTCATAATGAATGGCTCAAAGCTCTGAGGCAGAGACTGGAGAATAACATCTGTGGCCAACCGAGGCTAAGGGGAAACTCAAGTTTTTCCAATCTCCCAATGTAACAAATCATCTTGATCACATGAGGGTGACCGGATCGCCTTGACCAACTTACAAGCAAATAAAAGCTTTGAGATACCATACCTCTCAGCTCTTGCTTGATTCCCAAACATGCCCTTCAAGCCCACAATCATATTGTAAGCATCCTGGTCCTCATATTGCTTTTGGAGCTCGAGTCCATGGTGACTAGCATGAGACGGTGACTCTCTGAAGCATTAACATGCTTTTCATATTCAACCTTCAAATTGCGAGCAAGATTTTCGGTTTAGTTCATCAGAATTGGATTCTCTAGAACATAGTCCTTCTTTTCATGCTTGAGAACAATTCTCGGGTTGCGATACCAATCAACAAAATTAGTTCCATTCAGTTTTCCCTTTCCAAAACCGATCTCAAAGCAAAACCAGTGTAGCAGGAGTAGGAGAAGGTGCCATTGAACTACAACAAAAACATGCAAAGATTCTAAGCACTATGTTTATGTAGAACTTTTATTAAACTTTTAATTAAAGACACTTCTATTTTATGTCCCTTTTATAGACACATAGTGAGTATTCAAGATCCATATTCATCAAACACTAGTGAGCTTTGATCACCGCTAGAAATTTAATGACATAGGTAAGCAACACCTTTGCTAATTACATCATATGTAACTCTTGTTTGTTGAGTATGAAAACAAGTAATGAATGCCTCCATCAACTTGACTCATGGCCAGTCAACTCTGCCCCAAGGGCTCACATGAGGAGGAGCACTTCCGTGATTCGGTGCCAATTAAGAAACCTGCCTCATGTGTGTTTTCCTAGACACCACTTGTCTTGTATAGGTTCCTTCATTACTGAAATCAAATCCCAACCACTTATGTCCTCAAGCCCAAAACCGTTTTGATAGCTTGATTAAATCTACCATTGTTATGCGTGATGTGTCCAACACATCCCTATCATCTATTGAGATAGCCATTGATATACTACTTTGGCAGTCATATCAATAACGATCTAAATTCTTGATAGGCGCAACAATTGGATGGACAATATGATGTAAAATTTTTAACTATAGGGATGAACAAAGATTACTATGAACATGGCATCACATGCAATGAGCATAAAGAAAATAGCAAGGATTAAACACACATCCACAGAAAATCAAAATAAGCTGTGAAATAGCATGGCCCTTAGCATTAAGATCTCCATCATCATGCTTGTTTGTTCACCTAGCCACCTTGCTTGATTTGTTCACCTAGCCATCTTGCTTGATACCATCGTCTTCATCATTATGGATGCAACTCCTTACAACTTTTGATAATGAATTTTACAAAAGGGTTTGAAGCATCACAAGTCGACACGCAGGTCGTTATACAATTTAAATAGCCTTATGGCTTGACAAGGCACGCAGGCCATGTGGAAATTACATGCATCACATACACATAGGCCATACCATTTCACATAATTCCTGCAAAAACGAGTTAAACAAAAGCAACCCTACGACTTGGGTTCGAGGGGCGCGCCACGGGCGGGTCCTACCGGCCGGTCGTGAAAGGGTCCGAGGCGCCCCGCAAGGGTCAAGGCGAGCCTCACGCGGCGATCCTACCGACCGGCCGTGGGCGGGTCGAGGGCAGCGCCCTTGGAAATTTTTTTAGAGGCATGTGGATACGTTTCAGAAACCCTGATGGCGGTAACCCGACCGGTAAGGGTAACGTCGTACCATGAACGGACTCACCCAAATCAATATTGAATCTATTTGCGCTTACCATGGATCAACCAGATTGACCCAATCCAACTCAATCTGGTTGGCTTGGTCCCATATGGATACGTTTCAGAAACCCTGATGGCGGTAACCTGACCGGTAAGGGTAACGTCGTACCATGAACGGACTCACCCAAATCAAGATTGAGTCGGTTTGCACTTTCATCAAACCCTAAACCGATCGATCCCACCAATGGCTGCCATCACCAATTCATCACATGAACTGGCTGAACATGTAATAGATCCAATCTACTAACCTTGCACACCATATGTGCAACATCCAGATCACAAAACTATACGAGATGGCTCTGATACCACTGAAGAGGAACGCGGTATGCTACGCTAGCACAAAAAAAATCTACCGCGAAACCAGAAAGCTACTCGCAAGAAGGGGATCAAAGATAAGATTACCACTAGACGCGCAGTTGCGGAATCCTTCGCGCGTCGATGTAGTGGATCGTCCTCGCCGCAGTCGTTGCGTCGATGTAGTGGATCGTCCTCGCCTTGTCGTGGATCGTCCTCCCACGCCGCAGTCGCAGCAGCGTCACCGCATGAGTCCACACGTCCGAGATGGAACGCCGCGCGTCGTGTGCAAGCACACAGTCGCTCGGCGGGCAGCGAGAGGAGTAGGCTAGGGTTTCGAGTGAATCACTCCTAAACCGTGGGAAAGCACACCCAGCCCTCCTCCTCCCCTCCTTATATAGCCACGAGATGAAACCTAAACTAGGGCCCATCGTGTGTTAAGCCCACGAGGTTCATTAATTACGGATCCAATCCAAATTAATCGTCCCACCATTAAGTGTGAGACCTGCGAGTTCACGTACGTTTGGGCGTGGATTCGAAAACTCCTTTTCAATCCAATAGTTGGTAGTGGCTTCTTGCAAAGTATGCCAACTCCCAAACATACTATGATCAAATCGGACAGAACCTATGAAAAGTACTCATGTAATAATCCCTTTGCCAAGTATATGAAGATTGATCTCAAGGCGAGAAGCATGTCATCCTTTGATGATTCAATCCATCTCTCGCATCCGTGATATATTAATAAGTTGTGATTGACTCCTCAATCACGGCATGGCCATGCACTTCCTTAATCATATCACACGAGTGGCCTTGTCATATATCTCCGTTTCATTCCATTGGCAAATTCCATCTTGACTGCTCACTTCCCTCTGCACGTTTCATAGTAAACATGAAAGCTACCTTTATAACTATCCGGTTAGGAAGTAGTGTTTGATAGCCCCAAGGAAAACTATTACACATGTAGGGAATATGACAATCTCAGGTCTAAGGATCATACATCTACTAGGTATGAGATACACAGATGACACATAAGAATGAAACATTCTCGCAGATGTCCCATTATGGTCTATCTAACCCATGTTCTTCAACATGCGTCCACAATGTATAGATGATATCTTCATATCCCATGATCTATGAAGCATGATCATCGATCACTACATGTCTTGATCTATTCATCGTTGTCCTATCGATGATATCCGATCGAGATATTTATCGAATTACATCATTAAGTAAAGAGCTTCATAAGCAAGTCACATACTTGTTGATCAATACAATGATATACATTCATTGGACCAATAATCATATTATTATTCATAAACATAGTCATGTTACAATCATCTAAATGATTGCCTCAAGGGCATAACACTAACATTAGCTTCTAAGGATCACAAGGAGTCCATTTTGGTATCTTACTTGAGCGGAGGATGACCGGGGAGCTCCGCTACCGAGCGGCCGAAATTGGAGAAGAAGGCGCACGTCGGCGGCTTGGTTTCGCATGAAGAAGGTTAAGTATTTTTGAGGGGATTTGATCACTAGAGTATCTTGATGCTAATTCTCAAAGGAATTTGGTATTGGTTGAGTGCATCGGCTAAATTTTTGTGTTACCCGAACTTCACAACTTCCTGGCTATGGGGGCTCTCAGAGAAAGTGAAGGTGGCTGGGTCTGTGCAATGGCGATTGGGAATGAAGAAGCACCGAGAGGGTCAATGCGACGCTGATTCAGTATATATTGGCGGCAATTGGCTTCTTCACAGGGTTTGAACGCGAGGAGGGAGTTGCGGCTTGTTCTGAGTTGATCGGGCGAAGCGGCGCACGGTCTCTTGCAGGCAAGAAAAGATGCGAGCTGGTCAGGGTATGGTGCACAGCTTTCAAGGATGGATGTGGCTGCAACGGATCGCTCTTGGTGGCGTGAATCGCGTAGAGACACAGAGGCGGCGCGAGAGAGGAAACTCGGTCGGCAGAGGCAGCACGCGCGAGAGAGAAGAAGAGAGGGAGAAAGGAAATCCGCACCTGACAGATGGGGCCGAGGCCACCGGGCAGTGAGAGGACTGGTTTTCCCGTTCTTGCCAGCGAACGGTTACGGAAAAAGGGGCTGGCCCACATGTCAGCGAAAGAGACAAGATAAGGAGATAAGTTCAGCCGAGACAGCCCCATGTGGGCATTAAAACAGACATCATACCAAGTTGTGAAATTTCAAAACATTTTTACCAACATCTCCTGGTAGTTTCTAACCCTCAGTAAAAATTTGAGACTAAAATACCGCAGGGTTGAATTATAAAAATTCTGACACTGTACATCAGCCAAAATTTCCATTTCGGGATTTTATTTCTTTAAGGGTTCAAATAATATTATTTATTTTTGAAATTTTTTTGAAGAATTATAATTAGGCTAAGGATGTCTCCATAAAAATTTAAAGTCAAAATCTCAAGTTGATATTGTATAAAAATTCTGACATGATAATTTCCTTATTTTTTAAGCCTCTGTTTTTGAATTTTCAGAGGGTATAAATGAGATGATAAATTATTGTAATTTTTACTATAGGTAAATTATACTCGGAGGGTGTTATGGTAATTTTTATGTCTCCAGATAAACTTCGAATACTTTTTATTAATTCTGACTTGCACTGTTTCTAGTCAAAAGAGGTGTCATTCATTTTATTTACTCACTTTTCTTTGCATATAATTTTTACATGTTAATTTTAATGACTTTCCAGTATGGTTATGATTCCATGGTAATTTTTCCAAAATTTAACTTTTAACTTTTTACCTTTTTACCATTATCCATTCTTTTAATTCTATTTGTTTGATTTTCCATTCAATGCAAAAATCCAGGAAATACCAAATAAATTCCAATAATGCCAGGAAAAATCAGAAATAGTTATATTCAAATTAAAAATATTAATTTTCATATTATTGCATTTTTCGGGATGTTACAGAGCAGGAGAAGCGAGAAGAAAGCAGCAGGAGAAGAGCCGCAGGCTGGTATTTTAAAGGAAGTCGAAAACAAGACGAGCGGGAAGTTCAAATTTGGTGAGAGCGCGAAAGTTGAAATATTATCACAGACGGTTCTATCTGGATAAACCGTCTGTGATAAGTCGCTTTATAAAACCGTCTAAGATAATACATGATATCACAGACGGTTTTTAACTAAAACCGTCTGTGATATCATGTATTATCTCAGACGGTTTTAGTTAAAAATTGTTTGTGATAATGTCATTGACGGTTGCAATATAGAACCGTTAGTGATGTTCATCGTCACAGACGGTTTTGAGAAATCGACTGTGATGAGGCGTCTAATATAAGCCTTTCTGTAGTAGTGCCTGCTCCGATATACAAATTTAAAAAGGTTTTGAAGAAATTGGTTTTCTATGGAGTTCTTCCCCTGTATTCCCGTTTTGACAAAAAGGAAAAAAAACAGTTTCGAATAGGCCGGTCGGGACTATATATTCCTGTAGGATTTATATGAAATAAAGCAAGGGCTAGATTACAATGGAATTCATGTATTTTTCTTTTTACACTTTTATTCCTATGCTTTTGTCGTGCTTTTCCTATTACCGTGTTCCATTAGGCCCTTATTATTTTGACGGCTGTTTAGTTCACCATGCAAATGAGGAACCTAGCTCCTTGAGTTGTGTTCCGATTACAATCTCTCAGTAAAATGTGCCTCCAATCCAACAAGGCCCTATCTCCTTTTCTCATATTATGCTAGGGGGGACCTGTACAAGAAGGCGACGACGCATATAGGACGCCCAATATGTAGAACGTACATGTATCCTGCAGTGTATCTTTGCTGATAATATAGGTTGGAAGTATTGTGCATAGTCTGAAGATAACCATGTGGGCGTCATATGTGTGTCCAAATGCCACTAGCAAATCCTCTGCCACTGTCCGTTACCATCCACATCAACCATTATTACGTTGTCGATCTCAACTTTGTATATATCTTCCCGGCCCTAATTCGTTAGCTCGTGCTACATTTGCCATCGTGATATGGAAACTACTTTATAAACATCCATTGCTTATTGGATACATTACATCTGAAATGCATGGAAGTAGGAGAAGAAAACGAGCTGCATATATATACCAAAAAAAATAAAAGTAATAAGTATCATAAAAAAAATTGTATTAAAGGTACCCTTGTCTGACAAAACCAAACCTCCTGCACAGTAGCCAGCAACAAATGGGTAGACACTACTACAGAAAAGTTCATCACAGACGGTTCTGAACCGTCATCACGAATGGTTTTTCGAACCGTCTGTAACCATGTGTCAGTGATGTTATGGCATATTACAAACGGTTTCCAAACCGTCTGTGATATACAACATCACATATGGTTTTAAATAGAACCGTATCTGATATTGTAACATGACAGACGGTTCTAATTAGAAACTGCTGTGATGTTATGATATCACAGACGGTTTCAAACATCACCAGGGAAATCCGCAACCAAACTATCCTCCCAGGAAGATTCGGATCGAGACAGGTAAAAATCCTCCAATACTATCCACTCTTTAACAATTAACAAACAACACCTAACAAAGGCAATACCCAAAAGTCGCAACCAACCCACACTCGTTTCTCTTTCTAGGAAGGTCTCGCCCCCAAATTCTTTTACTCAAAGAACCAAGTCAAAGAGTATAATACCTTATTGCACTAAACAAAAGACAATGGTGTGGGCACCCGGAATACGAATCGATCCTCGCTCGTGCGTTGGACTCAGAGGTGACACCCATACTCCACTTAAGTGTATGATCACTGTCACCCAAAAGTCCCGTACATGGAGTATTAACCAAATGGCTCTCAATCAAGCAAATATGAGCCACCTAGTTGCACCGTACATACTTACGCAACCAAGGGAGTTTCAGTTCCATTCCGAACAACCCTACCAGGATTGAAAGCAACTCATCCAAGCATAGTACTCGCCGTTCGTCTCAGAACCTTAGTATCACCCACACTCACCAAGGAGAGCGCGAGCAATAGTCAAAGAACGACAACCGCTCGAGTTTATGGATTAGATGGTTGAAAACAATTTCAGGTACCTGGATATGTGTCTAGTGCTAGTTCCCAAGATCAACGCCTACCACCCACATATCCCGCATTCGAGATGTATTGCAACACATACACATGAAACTAAGCAGTTGATATAGTATAAACATAAACTACAACTATTACAACTACTTACTATTACAAATAATGTCCCACCGGACAAATATTACAAGTCCAAAAGTAAATTGCAGCGGAGAACAAACATATACCAAAATGGGGACAGCGGTATGCCCATCCGATAACCCATAGGAAACCGACTTGGAAAAGCCCAAGTTCATCCATCAACATATTCGTCGGACCTCGAAGTAAAGTACGTTTTCTCGAGGTGTTCTTCCATACCGTCGTCTATATTATTTAGATTAAGCAACCGTGAGTACATGTATGTACTCGCAAGACTTTAATGTATGGAAATGTTGTAAATGCATGGCTATAACAAGGATAACAAGCTTCTACACTAGTCTCATTTTCAGCATAAAGCAGATTTTGTCTAACAAGTGAATGTTGCATAAAACAGTAACGGAATTGTAAAGAGCATTTAATAAGAAGCTAATAACAGTAAGTACAGTTCATATCCATCATTCCACAGCCCTCCTTGGCTGCGAGTAGCGAGTAAAAACAGCCACCCTTGACTCATGAGTATACCCATCCATCCCAAAACTATTTCCAAAAGTTTTTGCAAAAACAAGACTATACTTGACATCATTTTCCCAAGTTGCTCATGACCGCGAGCACGGCTAATTAATTAGATTTTAATCTCTGCAGAGAGTGTACACTTTACCCACATGACACATTCTAGCAATCATGTCAACCATGCCTCGCGATACATATCGTACCTGATTTGCTAGACTGTGACGAAATCGTTCAACTAGTTAAAGCTTAGCGTTGCACCAGTGACAGTGATATTAAACCCTCGCCATAGTTCCGGAGATCCTGAACCGATAGTGCCCCATCGTGAACTCTCCCCGTGACAAGGCATACACCGTTGTATTAGAATGCTTGGGCCCCAACACCTCGGTGAAGGGAGCACCTAGAACGACACCAGTCCATCGGATCGTCCATACTACTTCGGCCTACCAAAATGCAAGGCTAAACTCTAACTAATCTAGTGAGTTTAGGCTATCCCTAACTAGCACATGTGGTTGCACCAAAACACTTAGGTGATAGCATCAAGTTCAGTCCTTAACTGACCCAGGTGAGAATCTCCCCCTAACTACGCGTGAGGTCCTTTTCACGCCTCAAGTTTAACCATAACTCGTCCGCGTCTAAATCATAAGTTTTGAGTTGGAATTTTACCAAAATACACGGAAACCATACCCCGGTTCCATTCAATTAAACCAAGTTGCCAAGCTAGGTTGAAAATGTGTCCCATCATTTAAAAGACGTTCATTAGCACTTTGTTTATGTGAGGCCTTTTCTTGATTGTGTTACTTTCATCCTCTATTATAAGAAGCTAAAGTTATAATCATAGCTAAGGCTATTTACGAATTCAAGAGGCTAAAATTATGTATCTTTGCATATATAACTTCGAATTTTAGATGCTAAAATTATTTGGATTAATAAAAGTAACATTAGTTAAAAGGTTTTGCTTGATTGGTACTTAGCTTTAAGTGTTCAAGCATGGGGGTGATTTCTACATGTTGGATTTGGAATTTAAGGTTATTGGCTGTAACTACGTGGTTATGTGACAATTCTTGCATTACAGATGATTCGGTTTAAGACTTCCGATCTCATTCAGCCATATAATAAGGCTCTAGCAACCTTATTATTAAGGGTATTTTCTCTAGCATGTTTTATATGATAAGCAAGTTGAAATTGAGATGTTTTCCCACATTTTGGTTTTCCATATACTGGGGAATGTCTCTGGACCATTTCCCCCAATATTCATGTTAAGCCGAGTAGTTTCTCAAGCAGTTGAAAGTGCTTAAGTGTTTCACACTTCTTGTGATTTGTGATCATTTAGGGTTCTTGCTTTAATAGGATTCAGATGCAAATCAAGTTATAATTAAGATATTTTTATAGAATATGGTAGTACATATATTAAACACTGATTCTGAATCATTTTCCTTTAAACTTGCATATACAGGGAAGGTGCTCATGGAGGAGGAGGTAGCAGATGGGGAAGGTGCTTGCGGAGGAGGAGGTAGCCGACGGGGAAGGTGCTTGCGGAGGAGGAGGTAGCCGACGAGGAGGATGTCGTCGGGGAGGAGGATTGCTGGGGCGCTAGTGTTTAATGGAGAAAAAACGCATGTGTCTGCGCTATGAACCGTTTATCGGTATCATTATATAGGGGTCTGAGCTCATATCACAGACGATTTCTAGTTAGAACCGTCTGTGATATGAAATTATCATAGATGATTTGTATTTAAAACCGTCTGTGATATGATCATAGACGGTTTTTAAAGAAAACTATCTGTAATATCTCTAACGGTTCATGAAGAGAACCGTCTGTGATTGTCTCACTGACAGTTCTTTATCGTAAACGGTTTTTCCTAACCGTCTTTCTGTAGTAGTGCAACCGGCAAAGATCTAAATAGCTACCAGAAGCCGATTAAATCATAAGTAATGATAAGTCTAAACAACCGATCAAGGCAGATTATTTGGTAAAAGGTAGATTTTTCCAAAGAAGTTGATGTGTAACAAGATCGGAGGAAACCAAACTTGGCGTAATCGAGGAAGATCAACAATCGGCGATGCGCAACTTTATTGATCAAAATCGGATTAAAGGGAGATTCTAAATTACAAAACTACGTACTCCTAGTTGACGGGAAAATTAAATAAAAAGTAGATGCGAGTTGTTTGATTGATTGTGTTGTTATTTCTGCTTGGTCTCGATCTGCTTTTTATAGTGCAATTGCCAATCGTATCCCTTTCCAATGCGTTGCCAATCATGATCCCATTTTCTGACATCGGCTGGATGTCCGCCGGTATCGGACCTGACAAGCCACGTGAGCTTAATTTGGAACCTTCTCTCCTTATCTACCAGCTCTACGATGCAAAAGGAACAAATGTGATACATATGTCAGCTTAAACTACAATCCAATAAAAATTGTCAATCATGTAAATTAAGTTTTCGTAGCCATTTTTTAGATGGCAATTGGATTGAAAACGTACGCGGAGAGGGAGCTAACACTACGCCAAAACCTGCAATAGGTGACGGTCTATTTATGGCAGTTTTTTTCGAACCGCCACAAATATAATTATCAGTGGCGGTTCTATACTGAAAATGGCGGGAAGAATATCACTGGCGGTTCTATCCTCGAACCGCCACAGATAATGAATTATTTTACGGATATTTTACGGATTTCTTTTAAACTTGCATTTGGAAGGGATATTTTACGGATTTCCAAAAAGGCTTAAGTGTTATAGTTTTAGTGCAGTTTGTCGTCATTTAAGGTGTTTGCGGCGACAAGTTTTATATGCTACACAGGTTATAAATGGAATATTTTCCCATATTATGACACCATAAATACTATAGAATGTTACTAAGCTATTCTTTCATTATTTCCCATTTATACAATATATTTTATGGGTTGCTGAAAAGCTTATATGATCATGCCAATCGCGAGGTTTCGTTCCAGTTTTCTTTCTCGATTTCGACTGCGCCTTATGGGATAATCTAACCATTTTTTAGGCATAAGTAGGAGATATCCCTAAAAGTGTTTTAATGTTGGTCCTACGATATTTCACATTTATTTGAGATGTTTTTCATTTATATGGTCATTAAGGCTTAATATGGCTTAACTTTAAATTCTTCAAAATGATGTAATTTATGCACAACAAGCAATTACATGTCATTTTAAGGTCATAGCATTTGATTTTGTCGAATTTGAGGTTCGTTTGCGAAAGTTATAGCCGTTTGAATATGTTGTCGATTGAACGTTTGACTAACTAGCAAATAGTGCATACTTAAGTGAAATCTAAATATTTTTATATACTTATGATATATATAATCTCAGGAGTGCAACTAAACTTGTTTCATCAAATTTTGAGCTCATTTGCACAGTATTTTAATCATTTGAATCTTGCATGTTAGTAAGGGTTTTAAACAATTAGTTTTTATTCAAAATACATTCAGACATAAATGTTTTTGCAGAAATGGAGTTTATAGGGTTGCAGTAATGCATGTGATTTATTTCATGATTTATGGAATGATAAACTATATAGTTGCTTCATAACACCTATTTAGAGCCTAACATTCAAACTGTATAAAGATTTAAAGTGCAAGTAACATATAAATTTTTATTGCAGATTCTAATTCCTTATTTCAAAACTCAAATTTAGAAACTAATTTCTTTCCATTTGGACACTCCTAGCAAAAGATATGAAGGTTTGAATTGCAAAAGGCAAAAATAAAAATTTATATTGCAAAAGTTGGATTCGAACCGGAGACCTGTCTGTTGCATTTTTGAGCTGCTCTACCACTGCACCAAGTTGTTGCTTGTAACAAGTGAGCATGCAAAAATACTTGAGCTATACCTCTTACTAACCCTAGAAGCTCGAAGCTTCACTGGACGGCAATGTCGCTGGGCAAAGCTAGCGAAGGAATGGCTTGGGGAGTGAACTGCAGGGAGATGGGCTCAGCTGGGGGCAATCCTTGGCGACGAGGGCGACCACCAGAGATGGCTGAAAGCAGGAACGACTGCGTTAGAGAGTGAATGGGTAGCAGTTTAAGCAATAAGGAGTGCCAGGGGCTCCATTTCGCCTGTTAATGAGATTTTGAAACTCACCGGAATTCCTTGTCAATGGTGGCCGGCCAGGAGGAAGAAAGTGGACGGGGCGGCGGTGCTACAGGCAATGAGAGCTGCAAATAAATGTTCATTACCGCTTAGTGATGCTCTAGGATGCTACGGTTGCGAGAAATTTGAGAATGGCTTACCGGATTTTGCTTACACACGATTTCTTCCCCTTTCTTAGTTCTGGCGGCCATGGCAGAAGCAAGTTCGACTTGAGCTGCAGAAGAGGCGAGGAATGAGTTTGAGAGGCTAAGAGGGAGCGTTGTGCGCGCGGTATTGGGATGACAAGCTTACCTGCAGAAGTTTGGCTTGCAAACATGCTCGCTGGTCCTACCGTGCTCTCGGCGAGTCTCTGCTCACGACGAGCTCGAAGCAATGGTAGGAGGTAGCGAGCTGAGGAGGCAGGTGGGCGAGCCAGGCGATCTTAAGTGCAGCGCATGGTGTTGAGTTAATCTTGTTTTTTGATTAAGTTTTGTTTCAGTTTCCTTTCGGTTGCTTGCTATGTTTTCTCTGTGTCGTAGGAAGTTCAGGAGAAGCAGAATTAGCGATTGCCGTGAGAAGCTCTATTTCCTTGCGTCTGGTGTCTATTGCCGGATCAAAGAACAGGCTCTGGGCTTCCGATACAACAAGTGGTATCAGAGCACGGTTGATTCCTGTTTCCGGCGGCAATGTCTGGGAATAGATCGGCATCAGGAGATCACTTTCCAGCAGCAGCAGAGCTGGCCGATCCAGCAGCAGCAAGCTTCAAGATGGCGCCGAGGGGAGTACCAATTCAGTACCCTATGCTAGATGACACAAATTACGGACTTTAGGCCGTGAAGATGAAGATCATCCTCCGTTCACTAGGTGTTTGGCGAGCAATTGAGGGCGATGCATTGATCGATGAAGAAAGAGATCAAGGCGCTCTAGCAGCAATATCTCAGTCCATCCCGGATAACGTCATGATGGCCATTGTCGGTATGGAATCGGCAAAGGAGGCATGGGAAGCAATAAGAGATATGCGTGTCGGTGAAGATCGTGTCAAGAAAGCAAGAGTACAGGTACTAAGGCGTCAATTTGATCGATTGATCATGGGAGACGGTGAGAGTATTGTGGAATTCTCACAAAAAATGACCGCTTTGGTGGGTGAGATACGATCACTTGGTGCTGAATTTAAAGATGACACGGTTGCGGGAAAATTGTTTAGTGCCTTGCCCGATCGTTTCATGCAAATTGTTGTCACGATTGAACAATTTAGCGATGTTGAAAATATGTCGCTGCAAGAAGCGATTGGACGCCTAAGGGCGTTTGAAGAAATTACCAAGGGAAGACACCGTGGTCATGGAGAGAAGGATGGAGAGCAACTTATGCTTACTCGCACGCAATGGGAGAGTCTCGCGGCGAAGGACAAGAAACATAATGAATCTTCAAATTCTGGTACGAGAGCTATTTTTGGCCGAGGACGAGGCCGAGGAAGAGGCCGTGGACGTGGTCGAGGCCATGAACATGAAAGATATCAAAGTGAAGACAGTGAAGAAAGAAAATTCAGGAGATTTGATAAATCAAAAATCAAGTGCTATAATTGTGATATGATGGGGTACTTTTGGAGTGAATGTCGAAAACCAAGGAGGGAACAAGCTCATTATGTTTAGAAAAAAGAGGACATGGATTCTGCATTGTTACTAGCCGAAGTAAGCACAATAACTCAAGACATCCAGGAGGAAGATGATTGTGGTGTCCAAAGTGGTTTTGCTCACGTCATCCAACGTGAAGTAGCTCTGGCTAGAAAGGACCAAGTCGTCCAGAAAATGAGCAATCATGAAGTTTGGAGGGAATCTGTACATGACATCGCCCAGAGGGAAAATCGATTAGTTATGCTTAATGAAAACAAGGTATTTCCTGATCACAAACTTGATTCAGCCAAATCTGGAGGCACTTGGTTCCTAGACACAGGAGCAAGTAATCATATGGTGGGTTCAAGAGACCTCTTTGCTGATCTAGATGAATCAGTGAAAGGCATCGTGAAGTTCGGAGATGGATCGCAGGTGAGCATTTGTGGGCAAGGTACAGTATTGTTGAAATGCAAAAATGATGAACACAGGTTGCTTACGGATGTATACTTCATACCGCAACTAAAAAGCAGAATAATTAGCCTTGGGCAGTTAGATGAAAACGACAGCAAGATAAAAATCGAAGATGGCATCATGCACATATATGACCGTTCAGGCTCACTGTTGGCTCGAGTAAACAGATCGCAGAACCGCCTCTATGCTCTGGATTTAAAAACCACCGAACCGGTATGTCTACTAGCAACTGCATCCGACAATGCTTGCCTGTGGCATAATCGGTATGGGCACCTAAACTTCCAAGCATTAAGGAACCTTGGCATAAAGCAGATGGTAGAAGGAATGCCGGTTGAAGATCATCTTGAACAATTTTGTGTTGGGTGCTCTTTAGGAAAGCAGCACCGCCGGCCGTTTCCTCAAGTCTCACAGTACTGATCAAAAGAAGTCCTTGAACAAGTGCACTGTGATCTCTGCGGCCCGATTACTCCTTCTACGCCAGCAGGTAATAGTTATTTCTTGCTAATAGTTGATGATCACAGCAGATACATGTGGATTGAGTTACTCAAAAACAAAAATGAAGCATTCGACTATTTCAAGAAATTCCGAGCTGCCACAGAAAATGAAACAGGAAAGAAACTAAGAGCCATCCGAACGGATAGAGGAGGCGAATTCATGTCAATTGAATTCGAAGTATACTGTGAAGAAAAGGGCATTAAGAAGTTAACTACGGCTCCCTACTCTCCACAACAAAATGGAATTGTGGAGCGAAGCAAACAAACGGTAGTTGAAATGGCGAGATGCATGCTGAAAAGCATGGCTGTTCCTAGAAGATTTTGGGGTGAAGCTGTCAGGACGGCAGTATATATCTTGAATCGATCTCCAACACGAAGTCTTGAGGGCAAGACTCCATATGAAGCTTGGCATAAACGTAAACTGAAGGTACGGCACTTCCGAACTTTTGGATGCTTAGCACATGTAAAAATTGTTAAACCAAGTCTTAAGAAGCTAGATGATCGAAGTATGCCAATGATGCTATTTGGTTATGCCGAAGGAGCTAAGGCATACCGTGTTTACGATCAGAAGAATAACCAAGTTCATGTAACTCAAGATGTATTGTTTGAAGAAGAGAAAAGATGGAATTGGGAATCAACAGAAGAAGCAAACTGCAGTGCATTCACTTGGCATTTCCCTCCTGAGCGCGATGAAATTCAGAATCCAAGTGAAGACACACCTGCAGTTGATTCTGGATAGCCCGATATGGGGTCAGACTTGGGTGAAGATGTCTTTGTCCAAGGAATTTCGACTCCTGTAACGACATCAGCAGGTTCAGGAGCAGCCTCTCCAGAAATTTCAGAATCAGCTCCTACAGAAATACATAACAAGACCCGATCCTTGCGAGAGCTGTATGACATCACAAAACCGGTGGAGTTGGTTGAAGATCTCAGCCTGTGTTTAATAAGTGCCGAAGAGCCAGGAAGCTTTGAAGAAGCGGCTGAATATCAATGTTGGAGAAATGCTATGCAGGAAGAAATAGATGCTATCCAAGATAATGAAACATGGTGTTTAGCAGACTTACCAAATGGACAGAAAGCAATAGGTCTAAAGTGGATTTTCAAAGTAAAAAAGGATCCACAAGGTAGTATTGTCAAGCATAAAGCACAATTGGTCGCAAAAGGGTACGTGCAAAAACAAGGAATTGATTATGAAGAAGTTTTTGCACTGGTGGCGAGGATTGAAATAGTGAGGCTGTTAATTGCGCTAGCCGCTCAAGAAACATGGCAAGTACATCATATAGATGTAAAGTCAGCATTCCTAAATGGCGAATTAATGGAAGATGTGTTTGTGTCGCAGCCGCTTGGTTTTGAAGTAAAAGGGAAGGAAACTAAAGTGCTAAAACTCAAGAAAGCTCTATATGGATTGAAACAAGCTCCACGAGCTTGGAATGCAAAATTGGACAGAACCATGATCTCCCTTCATTTTGAGAGATGTCCTTTGGAGCATGCAGTTTATAAAAGGAGTAAAGGAAGCAAGACATTGATTGTTGGGGTGTATGTAGATGATTTGATCATAACCGGCCCGGATATTCAAGAGATTGAAAACTTCAAAGATCAAATGAAGAAAGCTTTCAAAATGAGTGATTTGGGATTGTTATCATATTATCTTGGCATTGAAGTGAATCAAAGTAGAGAAGGAATTTCTTTGTGTCAAACAGCATATGCTTTGAAGATTTTGGAGAAATGTGGGATGTCGGGTTGTAATGCTACTTCTACTCCAATGGAGGAAAGGATGAAACTGAGCAAGGTGAGCACCAATCCTCCCGTTGATGCAACAAGGTTTAGAAGCATAGTGGGAAGCCTTAGATACTTGGTGAACACTAGGCCCGACATTGCGCATTCTGTTGGCATTGTAAGTCGCTACATGGAAGCACCCACAACACAACATATGGCAGCGGTTAAACAGATACTGCGATATGTGGAAGGGACATTAAGCTATGGTTGTATGTATACCCGAAAGAAAGAAGATGAACCAACCTTGGTTGGCTATACTGACAGCGACCTTGCAGGCGATTTGGATGACCGGAAGAGTAACTCGGGTATAGTGTTTTTTCTTGGATCAAATCTGATTAGTTGGGCTTCACAAAAACAAAAAGTCGTAGCACTGTCATCATGTGAAGCCGAGTATATCGCAGCAATTGCAGGTGCATACCAGGGAGTATGGTTCAAGAGATTGCTTGCAAATCTTATGAACCAAGAAGAGAAAAAGGTAGTACTGAAAGTGGACAATAAGTCAGCAATTATGTTGAGCAAGAATCCAGTACATCATGATCGAAGGAAACATAAAGATACGAGGTATCATTACATAAGAGATTGCATTGAGAAAGGAGAACTAGAAGTTGAACATGTCTCAACTCAAGAGCAACTAGCAGATATACTGACAAAAGCACTAGGAAGGATTAAGTTCACTGAGATGCGAGAAAAGCTTGGTGTTGTGGAGGTGAAGACAGGAAAACAAGATTAGAGGGGAGTTTTGTTGAGTTAATCTTGTTTTTTGATTAAGTTTTGTTTCAGTTTCCTTTCGGTTGCTTGCTATGTTTTCTCTGTGTCGTAGGAAGTTCAGGAGAAGCAGAATTAGCGATTGCCGTGAGAAGCTCTGTTTCCTTGCGTCTGGTGTCTATTGCCGGATCAAAGAACGGGCTCTGGGCTTCCGATACAACACATGGGAGTAGTGAGTAGAATGGGCGACGGAGCTACCGATGCATGGGCGATGGAGCCGCGTGGCAGTGTTTCTCTGCCATGGCAGCAGGCGGGCAAGGAAATTGGCGAGCTGAGGAGGGAGACATGGCTATGGCTGGCCTAAATGCGACTAGACGCGAGTTAGACGGTGCCCAGCATGGGCACGCGACGGAGCGACCGAGGCCTACACTACTACAGAAAGGCTTATATTAGACGCCTCATTACAGACGGTTCCTCAAAACCGTCTGTAACGAATAATATCACTGACGGTTTTATATTGAAACCATCAGTGACATTATCACAGACGATACTCTACAAAAACCGTTAGTGATATACATCAATATCACAGACTGTTTTAGTTAAAAACCGTCTGTGAAGATATCACAGACGGTTATTTTATAAAACCGTCTGTAATATCACGTATTATCCGAGACGGTTTTGTAATAAAACCGTCTATGATATATCATAGGCGGTTTTATGATAAAACCGTCTGGAATGCTATGTTTATCATTGACGGTTTTTTTATAAAACCGTCTGAGATTTCTATCAGCAATATAAAATACAGAGACCCGAGCCACTTGGTGCATTTTAGGGTTTCGGGATCTATTTTCATTTGGCTGCGGCTGTGAGGCGATTTGGTAAAAGAAGACCGTTGATTTTGAAGGGTGATTGAGGATCCATTTGATTTTGGTGATCTAAGGTTAGTAACGGTGTCTAATTGTAGTATATTCAAGGTCTTGCTTGGTAAGGATAGAATTTGATGATTTTTTAGATTCATGTGTTCTTTCTATGTAAGAGTAGTAATGGGTTTTACTTGCATTAACACTAATTAATGCTATATGCTTGGCGTAGATGGACCGAAGATGGATGTACATTAAGAACCGTGTGAGTGCCGAGTACATTAATGGCGTCTTCGCTTTTAGAAGAGCTGCAGAAGAGGATATGTTTAATAAGGGGGGCAGTTTATGTCTTGTCCGTGCATTGACTGTGAGAATCTGAAGATGTTTCGAAACTTTGCGCAGATCGAAGCACACTTGATTATGAGGGGTTTCAAAACAAGGTATACATGTTGGACCAGTCACGGTGAAGAGCAGGAGATATAGGAAGTAGGTACTAACATGGTCGACGAAGTCAATGATATGTCGGATGGTCATATCAATTGTGGTTCTGATGAGGATAGGTTGCAGGAAGATAATCTGAATCAGATGCTGCGCGATGTAGAAGGGAATCGTGATGATAGAGAATATGGTAAATTCCAGGGCTTGATGGAGGATTCGGAGAAACCTTTGTTCCCAGGCTGCAAGTCGAAATACACAAGGTTGTCATCCGTGCTTGAACTGCTGAAATTGAAAGCAAGCAACGGTTGGTCCGATAAGAGTTTCACAGCGCTGTTACGTTTATTGGCGGACATGCTTCCCGAGGGAAACGAGTTGCCGACAACCACCTACAAAGCTAAGAAGGTTCTTTGTCCCTTGGGAATGGATGTAGAAAGAATACCTGCATGTCCGAACGACTGTATCCTGTACCGCCAAGAGTACGCGAACTTGCACATATGTCCTGCGTGCAACGCATCCCGGTACAAGCGTAAGAGTCATTCGAATGATGAAAGTGAGGGCATCCAAGTGATGAAAGGACCTCCTACTAAGGTGGCATGGTATCTGCCTATAATTCCTCATTTGAAGCGTTTGTTTGCGAACCCAAATGAGGCAAAACTGTTGCGTTGGCACTCGGAGGAGCGTAAGAACGATGGAATGCTAAGGCACCCTGCTGATTCCATCCAATGGAGAAACATCGATAGGAGGTTTCAAAAATTCGGTGAGGATCCGAGGAATATAAGGTTTGGATTGAGTACAGATGGAATGAATCCTTTCGGTAACATGAGTAGCCGGCATAGCACTTGGCCCGCGAATCTCTGTATCTACAACCTTCCTCCTTGGTTGTGTATGAAGCGCAAGTACATTTTGTTGTCTCAGACTTATCCAAGGACCAAACAACACAGGAACGATATTGATGTGTACCTAGCACCATTGGTGGAAGATCCGAAAACACTATGGGTTCCCGGCATGCGTATGGGATGCGACAAACGAGAGAACTTCACTTTGCACTGCCTTTTGTTCTGCACCATAAATGATTACCCTGCCCTTGGTAACCTATCAGGCCAGAGTACAAAAGGAACCAAATCCTGCACTCACTGCTTAGACAATACCGAGAGTGTGTGGCTGAATCACTCACGCAAAACTGTTTACATGCATCACCGTAGGTTCCTTCGGAGGAATCACCCATACCGCAAAATGAAAAAACAATTCGATGGAACGAACGAAGACGGTTTAGCTCCAAAGCCTTTAAGTGGGATAGATATCCATGATATGGTTAAGAACTTGGATGTTGCATTTGGAAAGGGGCGTAAATCGAGGTCCCGTGAGAAGAGCACGTGGAAGAAGAGATCAATATTTTGGGACCTACCTTATTAGGAGCACCTAGAAGTTCGGCACTGCATCGACGTGATGCACGTGGAGAAGAATGTCTGTGATAGCTTGATTGGTCTCTTATTGAATATTAAAGGCAAATCAAAGGACAGTATCAATGCACGCCTTGACTTGGTCAATATGGGCATAAGACTTGAGTTAGCACCGAAAGAGACAGATACAGGCCAAACATACTGCGAACCTGCTTGTTACACTTTGTCTAAGCCCGAGAGAACTGAATCGCGCTGCTTGCATGGTGTGAAAGTTCCGTCAGTTACTCCTCTAACATCAAGAGACTTGTTTCATGCAAGATTTGAAATTAGTTGGCATGAAGTCTCATGATTGTCATGTGCTGATGACACAAATGCTCCCTGTGGCAATTAGAAGTATTTTGCCAGTCAAGGTCCGGGAGACTATCACGTGGCTGTGTTATTTCTTTAACAAAATTGCTCAGAAGGTCATCGATCCCGAAGCACTAGATGCACTGCAGGCTGAGGTGGTGATGACTCTATGTAATCTTGAGATGTATTTCCCTCCGTCATTTTTCGATATCATGGTCCATCTCATTGTTCATCTTGTGATAGAGATAAAGATATGCGGGCCCGTGTTCCTACGTAGCATGTACCCATTCGAGAGGTATATGGGAATTCTCAAGTCCTACGTACGGAATCAATCTCGGCCGGAGGGTAGCATGCGTCGATTATATGGCTCAGGTCGAACCAATAGGTGTGCCTCGATCTCGCCATGAGGGGAGACTCTAGGGCATCGGGACCATCGGAAGGAAAGCAATCACGCCTGATCCAGCTTCCTATGCTCAAGCTCATTTCACGGTTTTGCAACACATGGATGTAGTGTCCCCGTACATCGATGAGCATAAGCACTGGCTACGGCAAAAGAATCTGACGCGGCAAGAGTCTTGGATCACGAGACAGCATAACCTTCAGTTTAACAGATGGCTGAAGGAGTGACCCATCACTGGGACCTCGTCAGGTGATACGCTCAAATGGTTGGCAAAAAGGCCAACATTTACAGTTGTAACATGGAAAGGATACGACTTAAATGGGTACATATTTTACATGAGAGATCAAGATATGAAGAGCACAAATCAGAACAGCGGTGTATGCATAGATGCGTTCAACACCGTTGGGTCAACGAGGAGCTCCAACTATGGGTTCACAGAGGAGATTTGGGAGCTCGACTATGTACTATTCAAGATCCCCTTATTTCGGTGTCGTTGGGTCCACCTCCAGCATGTGAAGGTTGACAAATATGGTGTCACTACTGTCAACCTCGCACGCGTCGGATACCAAGATGAACCATTTGTACTCGCTAACCAAGCTGTTCAAGTATTCTATGTAATCGACCCGTCCAACAAGAAGAGACATGTAGTTCCTCAGGGAAAAAGGAGGATTGTCGGAGTAGAGAATGTAGTAGATGAGGAAGAATACAATCAATTCGAAGAGTTGCCTCCTATCGGAAAGAGCATCACAGTCCAGGAAGAACAACCCGAAGAAGCTAGCTACACACGCGTCGATCATCATGAAGGGCTAATTTTTATACAAAAGAATAAGCAAGTTGAGTTATGATTTTAAGTGTACTCTAGAAGATAATAGAGTTGTTTGTAATGAAATGCTCGAAACTAAAAACAACTTTGTGTATATATGCATCTGATTTATTTAATATAGTTTCCTTTCCTTTACTGATATTGCTCGCACAAACTGAAGTATACATTATGTCAAGAAGGCCAAACTTTGGATTTACCTTAGCAATGAAGGTCTGTGTCAATCTTCATCACAGACGGTTCTATAATAGAACCGTCTGGTATAGTTTATATCACAGACGGTTCTATAATAGAACTGTCTGTGATAAAACTATCCCAGACGGTTCTAGTATAGAACCGTCTGTGATATGGGAGACCTATAAAAAGGCCATTTTGGCAGATAACTCATTCTCTACTCTTCCACTCACGCACTCAAAACCCTAAGTATATTCGTCTCCGCCCCAGCTCGTCGATGCCTCCCCTTTGCCGACGGCGGCCCCTCGTCGACCCCTCCCCATCGACGACGCCGCCCCCTCGCCGACGCCTCCCCATCACCGACGCTGCCCCCCTCCCCGACGCCTCCCCATCGCCGACGCCTCCCCATCGATTTTCGCTCGATAAGTGCCGATAAGGGATGGATTCTTAGGGGGAGATTTTAACTTGGTTAAATTTCAAAATTATAAGAATAATGGCAAAGTAGATCATAAATGGTGTGATAAATTTAATGAATGGATAGAGATGCGGGGGCTTATGGAAATGCATTTGTCTGGTAGACACTTTACCTGGGCTAACAACCAAGATAATTTAAGCATGTCGGTGATTGATAGAATTTTTTGTAGCACTTCCTTCGACGAAAAGTTTCTATTAGCTATTGTCTCTTCCCTTGCCAGAATTGATAGTGATCATAGTCCTATCCTATGGGATTCAGGGGAGGACGTTCAATATATAAAACCCAGTTATAAATTTGAGAAGTGGTGGCTTCTTCATGAAGAGTTTAATCAGATTGTTCATAAGACCTGGCATATTCCAAGTAAAGGTAAAAATGCTATTGATAATTGGCAATGCAAGGTTAGGAATCTTAGGAAGGTTACTAAAGGGTGGAGTTTTAATGTTGAGTCTGAGATTAAGAAGAAGAAGAAATTTCTTTTGAATGAGTTTGATGCTATTGATGTTTTGTCTGAGTCTAGAATCCTTACTTCTGAAGAGGAAAACAGATTATTGTCTATTAAACAAGGGATATAAAATATTTGGGTTATTGAAGAAACCAAAGCTAGACAACGAGCTAGAGAAAAGAATGTTAAAGAAGAAGATAAAAATACTAAATATTTCCATGTCGTGGCTAATCAAAGAAGGGAAAGAACTTTATTACTTCTTGAGGGCCCTAATGGTCCTGTTTATGATACCAATAAGATGCTTGACATTGCTTGTGACTATTATAAATCCTTATTTGGCTTTGAAGCTAAGCTTAACATTAACCTTGGAGATCTATAGATTAAGGGTATAAATTTCTAGGTAGTTCTGAGGTTGGTAAGAAAGCAAACATGAAAATAAGAAAAGATACTTGTTATGCCACACCACCAAAATACTTATACTTGTATTCATGAATTCTTATGCTTATGTTTTTTGTCATCATACGTGTTCACTGATCTGAGCTAAAACCAACAGTCTGATCGTCGTTCCAGCCTTTGGTGTTGTACAACTCGCTGCCAATGACATCTAGATCCAACCACATGCACGGTGCACCTCCCTATCACTGCCAAAGTGCCAATGTGCACTTTATCTCCGCTGACGATCTCCACATTTCGTCACCACATTGTCCTCATTTCCTATGGCCAGTGTACACGTCATTCTCTCCACCGATTGCTTGTGGCACACCTTGACCATGCTTTCTCCGTTGGTGTGCATTAATGGCCCTTTTGCTATTCCTCAATCCATCCCTGGTGAGGTGTATGACTGTCCATTAAGTGGTTGTGTTTATTTATGAGAGAAATTCACTTCGATTTAGCAACTACAACAAGATCTCGTTGTTCATTTTTGGGCATATTCGATTTAGCAACTACAACAAGATTACTCAAGCCAATTGTGCATGGTGTGATCCGACTAGTGTCGAGACCAAGTTAGACATTATTTATGAGAACTTATAACTAAAATATCATGAATTGCTTCTCTCAACTTACCTTCTCTGAACTACCTTTATACCCATTAAATAAAAGCGACTATCAATTGGTAGCCTTCCATGTTTGTTTACTTTTCTTTCTGTTGTGCCACGACAACCAACCTAGATTGCAAGATGGTGTCCCTCATTCGCCGTCTCAAGGATGTGATGAGTCACCAAAAAGAAAAACTCCTCGAGGTCCAAGAGGAGCAAATAAAAGGCCCACAGAACGATATACCATCACAGCGGTTGATCGAAAGGATGGGGCCCCCACCGAACCAAGAAAGGCGGTGAATGCATTTAGGACATTGTGCGGGATAGTCGCACAGGAACGGGTCCCCATCACATGTCCATCCTGGAAGTCACTGACTGATGAGAGCCGCAACGACTTGGTGATAGAAATTATGTCTTCGTTCGATATCCCAGAAGACTTTGTGATCTTAGTGCGACGGTATGCACTGCTAGTGGCGGGAAAAGGCGTGGAAGAATTTCAAGAGCACCCTTGTCAAGGAATATGTCAATAAGGACAGGACTCCCTTCTCTAAGTACGGGTTCATTACTGAGGATATATGGCAAGATTTTGTTGAGGCGAAGACGACGGATGAATTCGTGCGTCAAAGTGAAGCCCACAAGGCCCTGCAGGCAAGGAGTACCCACCCCCACAGACTTGGCACCGCTGGGTACGCGGGGAAGAGGGACCAATGGGAGAGGGAGGACGAGGAGGCCTGTGTGTCATTTGCATGTATCGTTGACCGACGCGCCAGAGACAGGCTAAGAGCAAGGTCAAGTGCAACGTCTTCCCAAGACCGCCTCCTTTACAAACCCCGGACGAGGAAGTCGCCAACGATCGTAAGATATCGGACTTCCAATTTTGTACGTAATTAGTCCGTAATTTCGTAAGTGAATTAACTTTTCGAGATCTTGCAGGTAGCGTTGAGTACACAATCTTCCGAGGGCACTTTTTTGCCAGACAGGGAGAAAGATGTACTCTCCACAGCCTTGGGAAACAAGGAACACCCTGGTCGCAGGCAAGGCATTGGGGTTTTTGTTCCCTGGAAGTCAGGATTTCCAGGCGACTCAGACAATTATCGCAGTAGGAAGAGAACCAAAGCAGAGCGAGAGGAACGGCTGGTACAAAGGATTGAGGAAAGACTAAGAGAAGAATTCAACAATAAGATAAAAAGCCTCGAGGAAAGGCTCAATAATCAACCTACGCAAGTCCCAGATGTATGTGGGCAAATCAGCCCCACTACCAAAAAGAGCAGCTGTGCGTCCGCCACTCCCACAGCTGAACATGGGAAATCTCCTGTGTGTTACATCAAGGTACTTATATATATGTCTTGAATGCTCCATACAAATAGTCATTGGACGCAGAGCTAATCGTGTACCGTTATGTAGGTGGCCACGCGTGCACTCTCCAAGTGAGACTTGTCCATGGTGCCACCGTTATTTCGGCCGCCGGGGTCGCGATCCGTTTATTGAAGGGGCGCTGTGCACGGCACCCTTGTGGCACGAGGATTCACGAAGGTTAGTGTGGGCGGTGTAAACGATAATTTCAAGATCGTCCCCACTTTCGATGCCCCCAAACGCGAGATTGTGACACCGGGGACGCTGTTCATAGTTTTATCCAAAGGCCCAAAGAATGACATCTCCTGGACGCCCGTCCTCCATCACCGAGCTTCCCAACCGCTCGAGCGGATGATGCACCTCGAGAGAGCACCAAATCGGCTCCGTGCCCCTGCATCAAAGGACATTCGTTGGATGGTGCCCACTCGTCGCCTGTCGCGACTCTTTATGGCGTAAAAAGTCAATGGCAAAGCGAAGCAGATCACGAAGAAATTGGACTATCCAATTGCCCCCCTGGCTCGAGTATACCAGCTAGGAGAGCCTTTTGTAACAGGAGAGCGCATGAAAAACCTTTCTATTGCTTGCGTCAGATTGCAGAATTGGTGCATGCAACAGGCTAAAAAGCCAGTGCAAGACCGCATAACGAGTATATCAGTCAGTTTCAAGTATGAGCATATATTCAATGAGTCATCGGGGGGATTCTTCACAGCCGACTTCAATGACCTTTATGACATCTTCAACCTCGACGCCCTCGACGCCGCGCTCTTGAGATGCTGGATATTGTAAGTGTGTTCATTCACATTCTACATTCGTATAATATCGATAAAAGTCATATATATATATATATATGACTCAATGCTTTCGTATATTTAGATACATGATCCAGGAAGTGTGGAATATAAGAACCCGGGTACCCTCATGACAAGCCCAAGAGGGAGGCCCAGAAGATACTCCCCGCGTCGAGGCCCATTGCGTGCGCAAGGACATATCCTAAAGGAAGTTGAACTTATATTTAGATATGATAGATACGGTTGTAATCCGAGTCGTTAATACGGTAGATAAAGATGTAAACTCTATCCTATTAACTGACTAGAATCTTGTAACCGATCGGAATCTCCAAACCGATCAGGACTCTGTAAGCCGCCCCACCCCCGCTATATAAGGGAGAGGGCGGGCAACAACATAAGGATCCGATCATCCAAGCATAGAGCGATCAAGCCATAGAGCATAGCACACCTCATATCGCCCAGAGCATATTGCGCTTTGAGCAATCTTAGATCCAAGAGATCGCATAATCCCAAAGACACAGACTAGGGTATTATCTCCTCGCGAGCCTGAACCTGTCTAAACCCCTTGTCTTGTGTGACCTTCGAGTTTGAGATCTAGCGCCTACCTCATAAATTTATTGCCGACTACAAAAGTCGACAGTTGGCGCGCCAGGTAGGGGAAGCGCTATAATCTTTACCCACATACTCGATGGCAGCAATCGGTGGATTCGTCGCCACCTTCGTCTCCGGCCAGGCCTTCCGCTTCAGAAACAAGGACTTCGTCGCAGATGCGCGCGGAGAGCTTGTTTGTCTGGTCCAAAACCATATCCGATTTGGTAAAGATCAGGCCAACCCATCTCAGGTATGTCACTTTGACTTGGCCGGCAAACCAGTCGGCGTCGCGAGGAATTGCTGCGATCTTCGTGGCATCTTCGCGATAGAAGAGCAGAAGACCGATCTCCAACGCCAATAAGAAGAACAGGAATCTACGGGGGAAGATCGTCTTCATAAGAGTAAGGAGGTGCAGGTGCGATCGCTTCGATCTCGCGGCCGCAATGTCCGCGAGGACCTCCTGCAATCCAGGTTGGGAGATCAAGCCGTTTTCCGCGCACCAATGCAGAACGTCGTCGCCTCCAAGACGCTTCTCGACAAACTGGACCTGATGAATGCATCGGATAGCCCGGTGGCCCCGATCGTGGCCAAGATCAAGGCCATGGTGACGGCGGCCGCAATTTAGCGAAATCAGGAAAATCCGGTAGGTGAAGCGCACTCGCGCTCCCACACGACCTTCGGCACGGCCACGAGCCTACGCCTGCGCCCCGAGCGCCACCTTCGGCACGGCCAGAGCCACGCCGCGCTTCGAAGCGCCACCTTCGCGCGGCCACGAGCCTACGCTGCGCCACGAAGCGCCACTTTCGGCGACGGCCATGAGCCACGCCGCGCCGAGCGCCACTTTCGGCACGGCCAGGAGCCACGCCTGCGCCCCAAGCGCCACCTTCGGCATGGCCACGAGCCTATGCCTGCGCCCCGAGCGCCACCTTCAGTACGGCCACGAGCCTACGCCTGCGCCCCGAGCGCCACTTTCGGCACGGCCAAGAGCCACGCCTTCACCCCGAGCGCCACTTTCGGCACGGCCATGAGCCACTCCTGCGCCCTGAGTGCCACTTCGGCACGGCGAGGAGCCACGCCTGCGCCCCGAGCGCCACTTTTGACACGGCCAGCAACCACGCCTGTGCCCCGAGTGCCACCTTCGGCACGGCCACGAGCCTACGCCTGCGCCCCGAGTGCCACTTTCGGCACGGCCATGAGCCACGCCTGCGCCCCAAGCGCCACTTTTGGCATGGCCATGAGCCACGCCTGCACCCCGAGCGCCACTTTCGGCACGGCCAGGAGCCACGCCTACGCCTCGAGCGCCACCTTCGGCATGGTCACGAGCCTACGCCTGCGCCCCGAGCGCCACCTTCGGCACGGCCATGAGCCACGCCTGCGCCCCGAGCGCCACCTTCGGCACGGCCACGAGCCAACGCCTGCTCCCCGAGCGCCATTTTTGGTACGGCCACGAGCCACGCCTGCGCCCCGAGCGCCGCCTACAGCTCATCTACAAGCCTACGCCTGCGCCACGAGCAAAGATGGCATGATCGTCAGCAACATATGGAGCATAAAGCAGCTAAGTCGCTTTTTACTCAATTATGTCATTATAAATAAAATTGTTGACTTTCCTGACTTGCTACTTTGTTGACCCACAACTAAGCAGTAAGTCGGGGCTACACTAATAAGCGTCGCATCGCACATCTTTTTTGAGTTGTATTTTTCTTCTTTTGCTTAACGATTGCGAGTGAATCCGTATGTGATAACTCCAAATTGTGAAGCTCTGACCGCATGAACGGCAAACTTTAGTCACCCAAAACACGTGCCTGGGAAAAAGAGCCATGAGCCGACTCCCAACGCTCGAGGGCTAGACTAGTCGGGCAGAGTGCTTAAACAAAAAGAGTCAAACCACTCGGATGAATTCAAAATCAATAAGGAAAAAGAGTAAAAAACTCTAAAATTATATATACACCAGTCAGACATCACATCCGAGTGAATTGTTTTTACATTGCCTAAGTTCTGCATATACATCATTTCAGGGCTACTAAATTTGGATGCGATGTGTGTGAGCTAACGCTTCAACGATTTACATCAAGAACTTCGCGACGAATGAATTTAAAGGGAGTGGCGCTGAATTTTGCCTCGAGCGGGAAAAGCGTTTTGACTTCTGCATATCATTTGGGATACAGTATGTCCCAAGATGAGCCGACTGCTAGAATTCCAATAATAGGGCTAGGAACCACTCGGAAAGTTTAACGCGTGGAGCTCTATTGAGTCATTCACGATCTCTTTGCCTACAACAGGGCACTCGGCTGTAAAGGAAAACTAGTCGGGAAGCTGCATCAAGAACTGGAACCAGGAAGGAGGCAACTCGATCGCAAAGGACTCAGGGGCTACTCTGGAATATAAGAACCCGGGTACCCTCATGACAAGCCCAAGAGGGAGGCCCAGAAGATACTCCCGCGTCGGGCCCATTGCCGTGCAAGGGGACATATCCTAAAGGAAGTTGAACTTATATTTAGATATGATAGATACGGTTGTAATCCGAGTCGTTAATACGGTAGATAAAGATGTAAACTCTATCCTATTAACTGACTAGAATCTTGTAACCGATCGGAATCTCCAAACCGATCAGGACTCTGTAAGCCGCCCCACCCCCGCTATATAAGGGAGAGGGCGGGCAACAACATAAGGATCCGATCATCCAAGCATAGAGCGATCAAGCCATAGAGCATAGCACACCTCATATCGCCCAGAACATATTGCGCTTTGAGCAATCTTAGATCCAAGAGATCTGCATAATCCCAGCACACAGGACTAGGGTATTATCTCCTCCGCGAGAGCCTGAACCTGTCTAAACCCCTTGTCTTGTGTGACCTTCGAGTTTGAGATCTAGCGCCTACCCCATAAATTTATTGCCGACTACAAAAGTCGATAGGAAGAGAGGAAGAGCGAACAACCGGTGGGTTTTGTGGACCCACACATAGTCTCCAAGCAAACAATGGACAAAGATTACGGATTTGTCGAAAAATACGTCGGAGAGGCCTTGGCAGCTCAAAAAAATAAAGAGTTCATACTTTTACCCCACAACCCAGGGTAAGTGCTAGTTTGATTTGCACTATGCTCGCAACTCTGTTCTGTTAATTGACCATGCCGACATACCTGTGTAGGTTTCATTGGGTTCTCATTGTAATTCATCCATCGACGAATCGGGTTATTTACCTTGATTCCTTACAGAGTGGCAGCCACGACTTACAACCTATTGCAAAATTAATCACCAGGTAATTAATCACGTTTCCTCCAAAGATAACACGGTCATGTAGGTTGTTCAAACGTGTATGTTTCTCCTGGAATAGCTGAGGCTAACCTATTGCAATCACGTAGCGCGTTCAAAGTGTACAAATATTATGGAGGGCCTTCTGGCAAGGACAGGGCGAAGCTGAATCACGATTTTAAATTTTCGGTAACCGCTGTACACAATAATCCTATGTAAACTATGTAATAATGATTCTGAAACTAACCAAATCTATATTTGCAGTGCCACCAGCACGGAAAGGGAAATAACCGTTGTGGATTTTACGTTTGCCACAACATGGAACTCCTTGTCACTAAGAAAACACCCAATCGGGTAACAACTGCGTTGGAAGAGGCCGATCTGG
Organism: Otatea glauca; assembly: GCA_036346275.1. Lineage (NCBI taxonomy): Eukaryota > Viridiplantae > Streptophyta > Magnoliopsida > Poales > Poaceae > Otatea > Otatea glauca. Next base: position 62,959,341 of record CM070715.1, read on the forward strand.
AGCGAATTCGAAGCCAGTTTTGTGCCTTCTTTCTCAATCAAGTTTTACACAAAAAGGCGAGTTCCACGCTGCCGTATAACTTGAGGAGTCGTATTTTTTCTAAATTACCATTTTGGTTAATTGTCAAACTTGTGTTGTGGATTTGTAAATTGTAGTTGTGTATTCGATTAATTGGTTAATGCTATTGAGTTACATTTGGTTAATATATCTGAGTTCATTTCTGAAATGGTTGTAATGTATTTGTAACATGAGTTTAGTTATTCTGTAATCTGCTTTTTTTCTAGAGGGCGTGGCTAGCATTTCCTGAAGCTAGCCAATAAATAGATTAATGGTTGCCTGTTGGAAGTCTTACCACAGACGGTTTTTAATTAAAACCAGTCTGTGATATAAAGATGTAACAAACGGTTTCAAACAAAAACCGTCTGTGATATCATCACATCATAGACGGTTTTCAACTAAAACCGCTCGTGATGTAATGATGTAACGAGCGGTTTCAAACAAAAGCCGCTCGTGATATCATAACATCACGAGCGGTTTTAAATAAAACGATGCGTGATATGATAATATCACGCATCGCTTTAGTTTAAAACCGTCGTGATATATTCTATCACTGACGGTTTAGAAACCGCTCGTGATATGCCGTAACATCATCGACACATGATTCTGACGGTCCGAAACCGTCTGTGATGACGATTCCGAACCGTCTGTGATAAGCTTTTCTGTAGTAGTGCTAGTTTGCTGCGGCCGTGTGGCACGAAGGCTCTGCCGCGGCAAGGCTTGGGTAGAGCTGGGCGAGGGAGTAGGGAGGAGAGAGGAGGCGCCGTGCAGCTGGTCAATGGGGCCTCAGGCTGGCGGAGCCCAGTGGCAGAGACGGCTTCTCATCGTGCAGACCGGAGAAACACTGTAGCTTCGATCAATAAATGGGTAGGTTTCGGTCCCAATTTGATTCAGTTCAAAAAGGGTCTTAGCATATTTAAAATTTTCTAAATTGTTTTGTGTGGGAAGACTAGGGAATAGGATTTCCATTTTCTTTGGTTTCATCTCAATCCATGTTGTGGTTTAAGAGTAGTAATTCTTCAAACTTGACTGTTTTTCAATCTGTTTTTCATTTATTTGAGAATGAATATGAATTCAAGAATTCTTTAAACTTTTCTAGAGGCTTTACTATGGACTAGGAAGTCTTGTGTAAAATTTTTAGATCAAAATCATGCATATTTATTTTCTATTAATTCTGATATTTCAGATTTCATATTTTCATGATTTCGGTTCTTGAATTTTAGAAGGCAATAAATGTAATTATTAATTATTTATATTTTTAACTGGTGTTAAATATTTTTTTAGGAAGACTTGGTAAAATTTTAAAACAGAGATAGATTTAAATTATTTTTGTAAAAATTCTGGTATACTACAGTTTTAAAGGTAAAACATGTCACTTCACTATTTATTTATATAGTTATTTATTCTCCTAATTCATTAAAATCTTTTGACAGCTAAAAAGATGTGATGGAGACTTCTCAAAGTATAATAGCATTTTTACTGTCTTTTTACTATCATCCTGTTACCTTTTTACTTTTACTCTTCCACTAATTTAATTAATTGATTTTTCTTTAAAGGCCAAAATTCAAAAATAATTAATAAGGTCAGAAAAGTTTCAGAAAAAAGATGGGAAAACAAAGTAAGATTACATTTCCATCTCATTTTCAAGTTTCTTTTTATTTTGGGCGAAAATTTTTAATATAGCAACCTATTTCTTTTTGTTTTTAAGTTGAAATACAAGAAAACGAAGTAAAAGATAATATTTAAAATACATATCTTGGTTTCAGTTGAAATATTTATTCAATTCTATTTTCAATTTTCAAATTATTATTTTTCCTATTTTTGAAATTTTCGGGATGTTACAAATGGTCAATTCTTTTCCTTTTCCTAAGCTAGAACGCAAAAGGAAATCTCGATTCTTTTTATCAACATAAACCACTTCCATCACCTTAAAATCCTAGGCGCAAAACTTCACACCGGGATGTCACCCAATTACAAAGAGAAACACCACATAACTTTTGCCCAAAGCCACACAATTTGAGAAGAGACGACCAGTCCTGAAACCCAAACTTCTTTCACACACAACCATCACCTTTCTCAAGAGGAAGGGGAAATTTTCATTTCCTAGCAGAAAACCACTTCACCAACAAGAATCACCTAAAAAACAACCACAAGAATTACCCTTTAGAGGCCTTCACAATTACCGCACCTTTTAGTTAAATCCGACTCTGGCCGAAATAGAACTACTAATATCTCCAAATTCATAACTTCCAAAGCATCTCATTGAGTTTGGTTGTTTCCTTTAACTGATAATATACAGATAACTCAATTGTACACTAATGGGTGCAATCCAATCATACACCTTTGATTAAAAATCCCTCAATCATAACTTCAGCTAATTTCTTAGAAAAGACACTTGAAAGGCGTTATTCCACGAGGTAACGCATTTACCATCTATCAACATAATACTTCATGATTAAACCTTATTTCATCCTTATTTTCAATTCATGAAGGCTAGCTCGGCAACTTGGGAAAAAAATACAACCTAATCTGGGGAATCTCTAATGCACACAAATTAGAATGCCTTAGCCAAAAAGGCATCCATCCTTAATACCTTACAAATGAACCCATCCATAAACATTTTAAAAGTAGGTTCATCTCAAATCCCACCATCTCTAGTAATCAAATTCACTTACCATCAAAGGTTTCACTATTCAAAATTTACACATTGCGAACCCCATCAAGATATACTCATAAATTATATAACCAATTCTTCCTTTAATTACCCTCTCCTATAATTATAACGGTTGGCAATGTTATCATCAAACATTAAACCACTTCTATCCCATGATAATCATCAAGGAAAAGCATGTCATAATTTTAAACACATTCAACCTATCAGTAAGTACCACATAAGACAGCGCATCAACAATTCTTTGGTCTACAAACCATAACAAAACATCAGTCATACAACTTCATAATCTAAGTTAAGGCCTATATTTTCAATGAAACTTTCAATTTGATCAACATATAAATCTCATACAACCCATAAGTCAACATCTCGACAATCGAAACTTATTCCATTCATAAGCTACTGTAACATCCCAAAATTTTGCCGCTATCAAAGTTATTGTGTTAATTGTGCATTTCATGGATTTTCTAAATTTATTGGATTTTTCTGTAATTTATTAAATATATTTGTATTTTGATTTTTTTGGAAAGCATTGAAATATTATGAAGTTTAACATAAAGTTTGGCTAAAAATATTTTATTTCATTTTAAAATGTCTCAAAGTATTTATGAGAATTTTCTTAGATTTTTTTTTATATTTCTATTGCTTAAAACAAATTAAGTTAATTATTAGAATTATTTTAAAGGAAAAAACCCGAGGAAATCATTTGTAGGTGCGGGGCCGAAGCCCATTACTATTTTAGTGTGCGGCTCGTGTCTATGCAGCCTGTAGCCCATCTTCTATAAGCTGCATTTCTACTCGTTGGATCTTGATCAGAAGGCCTTCATCACCAGGGAAACCCTAAGAAGTGGATGCCGTTAGATCTCGTTTGTGCGGGTACGATTTGTCAGTGCCGTTTTGAGTCCTGGTAAATCTCGATCATCAGTCATCGCGGATGGTTTGGAAAGCACCACGTCGGATAGGATCTTGACCCTTCGTTGGCAATCGAGCGATCCTCGGTTGTCGTCTTCGCGACGGACTCGGAATCGCGTCGTCGTGCTCGTTGAGGATTCTCGCACTGTGACACTTCGGTTCTTCGGATCGTACACGGCCGCCGAGGGCTTTAAATAGCCCACCGACCCCAGATTGAGGTTCTTCGGGACGGGCCATAGCCTTGTATCGGAATCGTTTTACGAGAATCATCGTAGTTCGTGCCCAGGAGCTCGCCAGAGTCCGGAGCAAGCCCCGAAGCTTTGGTTCACGAAGATCATCATCATCGCTGCTCTTCCGTCGTCATCAAGACCGCCGTTGTATTCGCCGTCGCTATTTCTTCTGGGTTCAGGCGAAAAGGATCCGAGTCTGTTGTTCTTCTACCGCGCAAGGAGGCTTCGTCTTCATCGCCGGTGTGCAGCTCCGTCGTGCCATTGCCGTGAGCTCGTGCTCGCTTTTGACCGTCAGATCTCAGGGTAAGCTGTTAGATGCGAGATGCGTGGACGTTTCTGCGACCCACCTCGTGTCTCATGCCTCGAATCAAATCGTAGACACCGGATCTCAGTGGACGTCTCAGATCGTGCCGATTCGTGGGCCAATCGTGTGAAGATACGTGGCGGTGTTGAGTTCGAGGCGTCGTGCGTCGGGTCCACGGTGGACCAGATCCAAACCATGGACCGGGTGCATGGACCGTAGCGACGTGGCACGATGCGATTGGTTTGGGCAGGGATGACATCATCGTGACTTCACGCTGACGTAATAATGCGAATTTCCATTATAAAAATAATTCGGTTTATTATTTGATTTTTAATTTTTTGATTTTTCGAATTTTTGAATCTTCGTCGAGTCCGTTCTCCCTCATACAAGCTCTGATTGAGGTCATTCAAATTTCTAAAAATTTATAAAATTGAAATCTATTTAATGGTGAATTTTATTTGATTTTTAGATATTGTTTTCTATCTATTTTGGTGTTTATTTGGTATTATCTCTCGTTTCGCGTAGACATCGAATTGTGCGATGCATCCGAGGAGGAATCATTGATTCAAGACCAAGGTCCGGAGCAAGAATAAGGGATTTTCTAAAGGCAAGTTGTGCTTTGATCATGTTTAACCAATTTTACAAAAACTGTTATATTGATTTACATTATTGCATGCTATTTTACTTATACAATTGTTTCAAATTAAATTAGGACTTAGTTAATTTACCAATTTGAACTATATCTTACCTTGTCACTTATATGCGATGATTTATTTGTCACCCTAGGATGGTTCATTATTAGTTGGTTAATATTAGCAATCAACATGGGTTGGTTAGACCGTATTTAGTATGCTTAGCCATGCCACATATACCACATGTATTTTGCAATATCAAAAGTGAATCTTGATTAATGAAATATGGAACATGTTTATGAAAGGTGTGTCAGGTGCTGTCACACAATGATGTTGAGTTGTAGTGACGTATGTTATGAAATGATGTTAACTTGTTGATGGCACGTGGTGCATGGTAATCAACTCGGGTGGTAAATAATTTAGATTGGGGCAAGTGGCAAGCGGAAGTGTGCCAAGGTGGGCCAGTAATGGCAGAGGATTTGTAGAAGTCTTGCCCTAGTCAATTAAGGACTTAACCTTGCGAGCCTTTGAACTGAGTCAATCATGCAACCACATGATCTGGAATGGGACAGACCTAACTAAGTAGGATTACCGATATCTTGATATATGATTCCTCAGGTGGATAATCACACAAAAGCGTGCATACATGGAAGTGTGGTTATAGGGGATGATGTGGCGTTATACATCAATCTAACGGTTTGTCGGTCCTATCCTTCTCCTCCGCTGAGGGAAGGTGTAGTGTATAGCTTACCGGGAGGGTCAATGTTAGGATAAATGTTTCTGAAAGGCTTTGTCATGACCACTCGCCTTTGTGGTGTATGGTTATGTCGCGTGGGGAAAGTGCATAACCTCTGCAGAGTGCAAATCTATTCGAAAATCCGTGCTCACGGTATTGAGCAATGCTTGGGGATTACAGTCAAGGGTTAGATTTTATTAAACAAAAACCTGGATGGGAATGATGGATGCTGTTATCGAAAGTTGGAACTTAGATTGGATAACTTGGTTTACCTAAAATGCCGAAATTACTATATAATGTTATTTGTTTTACTGTCTTTACAATCTACTTATTGTACTTGTTCATAAATGCTGCTTTACTGCAAAATAACCATGTTAGCCTTTTCCTTTGGAATAAGCCTTGCATATAGTTATGTTAGAAATGCATTCTGTGCACAACTTGTGGAGTGCTTTAAGTACTCACCCTTGCCAACAACAACATCACCAGTGAGAAGTCTACACCAGCTTTGGAGGAGGTGTTCTAGGAGGATACGAGTATTTAGGGGCGAGCCTTGTCAGTTGCGTGTGGTATACTAAAGGGTTTATCTACGTTTTCATTCCACTGCAGTTTAACTTTTTATTCAGTGTAGCCTTGGGAGGCATAGTCATGTAAGTTTGACCATAAGGTCAGTTAACAGTTTAATATTTAATATATGTCTTTTATTATGTTTTCGTTGTGTATGATTGTGGAATTCATTTATGTTGAGCCTGTGTGCACTAGCGTGATCCTGGAATAGTGCAGTATACACAGAGCTTCCTAATTTGCATATTTGGGTCCCGACAGCTACTCCAACATTAATTATTATCTCCACGAGTCATAAGTTCAAAAATATGGCTCTAAGACAGTCATTCACCAAGGATAAAACCATACATGAAGACAATCATTCCAATAATTCTTCATACTCTGATTACATCCTTGTTTTAAGTCATTCTATCCATATACCATACCAAATAGCCTAATATCTCCAATCAACTTTCAATTTAGGATCACCTACCATCACGATTAAATTTCTCTACCAACACCTTACTAAATTTTCCTTTAAACAATCAATAAAAATTACTTTAACATCAACAGTAACTTACATCATCTCAATGATCTAACTATGCATCAAAGTTTTAAACTTTCTTGATAATCACTACCCTTAATGACAGGGTGAGACCCCAAATTTAATTACTGCAACGATTTCTTATCACGATCCAGAACACAATTAATCATTTCTCACTATAAAATAATCTATGAACACAAAAGTTTATCCAGTTTTAAACTGAAGACATCCATTACATTTAATTGAGTCAACGCATAAATTTCTATTGAAGTACGTCATTCTATATGACACACAATTACATACCAAGAACATGTCACTACTACAGAATGGTACATCACTATCGCTTCATCTGTGTCGGTTCTTAAGTTTTTAGGAAGAAACGATTGTGATAGATGACTTAGGAGAGGCATTAATCATAATCACTATCGGTTCTCAGGTTAGAAGTGATAGTGATGTAGCACTGGGAACATTACAATCGGTTCTTATGCGAGAAGTGATAGTGATGTGCATTATCATCACTATCGGTTTTCATATAAAAAGCGATAGTGATGAGCACGTACACATCACTATCGGTTCTTATTTAAGAAGTGATAGTGATGATAATGCACATCACTATCGCTTCTCACAAAAGAACCGATAGTGATGAGAACGTGCTCATCACTATCGGTTCTTTTGTGAGAAGCGATAGTGATGTGCATTATCATCACTATCGCTTCTTAAATAAGAACCGATAGTGATGTGTACGTGCTCATCACTATCGCTTCTTATGTGGGAACCGATTGTTATGACTATGATAATCACTATCGCTTGTCTTATAAGAACCGACTGTGATGTGCATGATCACATCACTATCGCTTTTTATATGAGAACCGATAGTGATGTACGTACCTCGTTAGGTTATTTATACCACTCGAGCTGAACTCTTCTCTGTTATTGTTCCAGAGGAGGTTTCTTCGCCGCCACCAGAAAAAATAGCTCATATTCTGTGGTTGGAAGCAATACTTGGGTGAGAAAATTTGAAAACCTCAAGGGTAGGTGTTAAGAGGGTAAATTTGAAGCCCTAACTTGAGGAGATTTCCCCTCATTTTGCATAATTTGTGGTTTTCTTCAAAATGTGAGCATTCCTTCAAACCCCTTTAATTTTGCATTATGTAATTTTGATATGTCGTGAAGAAAGTTTAGATTGCACTGGTATTGTGTATGTCCTATCAGATTTCACACCCTTTATTTCACAAGCATGTACACATGTATTTAATTATCTTAATTTGTAGTACTTTGATGTTAATATGGAATTATTATTGCTGTCACCTGATGAATGCTAGAGTTTAGGGTCCAGAACCTACGTCTCCCGTTCGAGGATGCTTGTTTATAAATATACCGAACGAAATGGCATATTTATAAGCGGCGCATCTCGAATTGTCCACGTTCTTTGGGCGATTCGAGGATATGTGCTTCGGGCAAGTTCTGAGTGTGTTGTACAACTGCGAGTAGAGATTTGATAACGTCTCACGATATTCTCGGATACACACCTCTTGACCTGTTGTCGAGGCGTGTATATGGAGAATAGCGAGAGATCTTCTTGAAATTTTCTGCAGAGTTGTACAACGGCTTAGGAATTTGTCGAACCATATATCCTCGAATGGGATTAGGACCAAACCTATGTAGAGATTAGGAGTCATCGTTGGTACCCTTGTTTTGTTTCGTTGTAGTCAAAAGATCATGAGGCTACTGCACTATATAATTAGATTGTTTGATATCATTGTTCATGTTAAAAATGTATGTCTCTTATCTAGGAAATTGGAAGCTCTAAACCAGGGAAGAATCTAGGTATCGATACGGAGTACATATTTCATATATGTTGCAGGAAATTGTCATCTATTTTGCAAAGGTAATATTAACTGAAATGATGTCTCAATATTTCAAATAGCTGGCTTGCTGTCGCTCCAGTTTGTGCTTAATTTATTGTGTGAAGTTTAATTGCAGATGAACCGTAAGGAATGGATGTATGCAAAAGTCGTGTGAGTCTTTGAATTTGAGAGGGTGTTAAGGAGTTCAAAAAATTGCGAAGAGGACATGGTGAGGAGGGTGTAAACTTCATATATTGTCCTTGCATTGATTGCACCAATCTGAGAAGATTTAACAACTCACTCAAATTGAGGACCACGATTCGACGTGGCCGTGAGGAATTACACATGTTGGATCCATCACGGGAGACAGTAGTACTCTGTCGGTATGCAATGAAGACACGGTGAAACCGGATGATGAGTTGCGATTTGATATGTTTGAGGAGGAGAATTTGGAGCAAATGTTGCGGGATGTGGAGGTAATTACGAAAGAGAGTTTGGAAAGTTTAAAAGCTTGATGGAAGGCGATGCGAAACCACTATTCACAAAGTTGCAAAGCGTAATACACCAAGTTGGGTTCGGTCCTTGCGTTGTTCGAATCAAGGCAAAACACCGTTGGACGGATACAAGTTTCAATGCACTTCTAGTTCTTCTATCGGATCCGCTTCGGAGAAACGAGTTGCCAACAAGCATTTATGAAGCGAAGAAGCTACTATGTCCCATGGGAATGGAAATAGAAAGGATACATGCATGTCCAAATGATTGCATCTTGTACCGTAACGCACATCAGGAGCTGCACATTTGTCCAGTTTGCGGTGTGCCTCGGTACAAACAAAAGGAGAAGCGTAACGACAAGAAGCGTAAGAGCCAAGGCAACGAGGGTGAAGAGGTCACTAAAGGTGCACCGGCCAAGGTATTGTGGTACTTGCCCATCATTCCCCGTCTGGAGAGGTTGTTTGCAAATCTTATAGAAGCAAAATTGTTGCGTTGGCATTATGAGTCTCGAAAGGAAGATGGCAAGCTGAGACACCCTGCTGATTCGGCTCAATGGAGAAACATCTATTGGAAACATGAGGAGTTTGGTGCCGAAATGAGGAACATAAGATTTGGATTGAGTACTAATGGAATGAATCCGTTTGGTAACATGAGCAGTCGTCACATCACGTGGCCAGTTCTGTTGTGTATCTACAACCTCCCTCCTTGGTTGTGCATGAAGCGGAAGTATATCATGATGTCGTTACTAATCTCGGGACCCAAACAGCCGGGAAATGATATTGATGTGTACCTCGCTCCATTGATCGAGGATTTGGTAAAATTGTGGAATGACGGGGTCATTGTGTGGGATGCGTACAGAAGAGAGCATTTCACCCTACGGGCTATGGTATTTTGCACCATAAATGATTTCCCGGCTCTTGGTAATTTGGCGGGCTACAGTATGAAAGGAGCAAAAGCGTTCCTATTTGTGAAGAGGAGACCGAGAGCCTATGGCTGCCGAATTCCAAGAAAACTGTGTATATGGGTCACCGTAGGTTTCTACCTCTAAGTCATTGATACCGTAAGATGGATGACAAATTTGATGGGAAGAGGGAAGTCCGTTCGGCACCGCAGCCTATGAGTGGAAGGCAAGTATATTCACGTGTAGAGGATATCGATGTTCAGTACGGAAAGAGCTGTAAATCTGTTCGTTCAAGGACCATTTGGAAGAAAAGGTCAATATTTTGGGACTTACAGTACTGGAAGGAGTTAGATGTTCGGCATTGTATTGATGTCATGCACGTTGAGAAGAATGTCTGCGACAATTTGGTTGGTATCCTGCTGAACATACCTGGAAAGACAAAGGATGGTGTGAATGCTCGTCGCGACATGGCCTACATGGGAATCAGGCCCAGGCTTGCAGTGATAGAGGAGGATGGAAAAGGTCCGTATATCCCCGCTGCATGCTACACCCTGTTCAAGAAGGAGAAAGAGGACCTTTGCAAATGTCTCCATGGTATTAAAGTTCCATCGGCTACTCATGAACATTAAGAAGCTTGTGTCCTTGGATGATTTGAAGTTATTGGGCATGAAGTCCCACGATGCCATGTCTTGATGACCCAAATGCTCCGGTTGCAATCCGAAATATTCGCGGAGGATGTCGGGTTTGCAATCACGGTTGTTACTTCTTCAATGCGATCTCTGCAAAATTATTGACCCGACATGCTAGACAACTTACAAGGGAGGTGGTGCGACTTTATGTCGACTTGAGATGCATTTCCCACCGTCGTTCTTGACGTCATGGTCCACCTTGTTGTTCACCTTGTTAGAGATTAAGATATGTGGACCCGCTTTCTTACGTTACATGTATCCGTTCGAGAGGTACATGGGTATATTAAAGTCCTATGTGAGGAATCGGTCGAAGCCTAAGGGTACTATTGTGGAAGGTTATGGGACTGAAGAGGTTATTGAGTTTTGTGTGGACTATCTCGGGAAAAGACAAGCAATCGGTGTTCCTGTATCTCGCCACGAGGGCAGACTTGCTGGCAAAGGAACCGTGGGGTCGAAAATAACGAGGCCACGGTTTGATATGTATTGCAAAGCGCATTTGTGATCTTGCGTGAGCCACGAAGTTGCGAGGTACATCGAGCAGCATAAGTTGATATTACGGGAAGAGAATCCACATATGGATGAGCTTTCCATCATGCGAGAACACAACGATAGATTTGTTACATGGTTCAAACAAACGGTAGAGTTCTCTGTTAGTGAGGACATCAAATGGTTGGCTGACGGACCTAGATTTAATGTACGGACATGGCGAAGTACGATATTAATGGGTACACCTTTTACATCGAAAGTCGATGCGAAGAGTACTGTTCAAAACAGTGGTGTAAGCATAGATGCTCTGTCCGATGAACATCACTCGAAAGGAGGATCCTCAATGGCAATGAACTCGTATTATGGGATGATCGAAGAAATTTGGGAACTCGATTACGGAATATACCAAGTTCCATTGTTTCGATGTAAGTGGGTGCGACTTCCACAGGGAGTTAAGGTCGATAATAGAGATTTTACGCTTGTGGATCTCAATAGACTTGCCTACAAAGATGACCCGTTCATCCTTGCAAAGCAAGCAAACCAAGTATTCTACGTGCGTGATCCGGCCAATCCGAGGTTGCATGTCGTCCTTTACAGCAAGCGGCGAATTGTTGGTGTTGAAAATGTTGTAGATGAAGAAGAATACAACCAATTCGATGAAATACCTCCGTTTGCGGATGGGGCCTATCTTAGCAGGGACGACGAGACACATGGAAGAAATTACATACGTGTAGACCATCAAGAAGGGTTGTATTGTAAATAAAGGGAGTGTGTCGTTGTATCACTTGCTATGTGCTTGAAATGTTTGCAGTGTTCATGTGCTGTTGTCCTCCATATGATGTTATCTACATAATTCCGAGACATAGAAATGAGGCTAAGCTAATAGCATTATGTTGCCTCCGTAAGAAACTTTCACAATTTTTACCTCTGCATGCTGGTATATATGTAGCTACTTATCGCAGGAAAAAGGAGATATGTACATTATTTGTGTCGGTTTATCAGTAAAAACCGATAAATCTAGCTTGTAAATAGTGCAACGTTCATTTCTAAAAAATTTCAAAAAGGGTGGATTTCATTTTTAGAAGTTTTGACTTTTCTACTCTTACTAGCAAAAATCATGCCTACAAAGTGAATGTTGGCATATTTTGTCAGTCCTAACTCTTTTTTCAAAAATACTATTTGGAAAATGTTTGCAGTATCTCAAAGTATATTTCTGCAGAATTTGAAATAATTCCAACTATATTTCTAAAAGTTATGTCACTTTCTCTCTTTGATCAAACAGGACTGATCGACAATTTAGAATTCTAGTTTAGCTTTCATCTGTGTTTCCTTTGAGAAACCGGCAGTGATGCCCTAGAAATGGACTTGCGCATGCCATATATCTATGTCGGTTCATTACAAAAACCGATGGTGATATACTACTCATTTGTGTCGGTTCCTCTAAAAAATTGATAGTGATGTCATAGAATATATTTGTGTCGGTTTTGTTTAGAAAACCGATAGTGATGTCATCTATTGGTTTTCTTGTACTGCCATATGCTTTTGTATCGGTTTTTTGTAAAACCGACAGTGAAGTTTACATTTGTGTCGGTTTTTTTGTTAAACCGACAGTGAAGTTTACATTTGTGTCGGTTTATTTTGTTAAACCGACAGTGAAGTGAAGTGAGAATATTTGTTGGCATTCTTTAATTATGTCGCTTTTTTATTCCAAACCGACACAATTAATTCCCTACATTATTAGTGTCGGTTTTGTTCAAGGAACTGACACAATTATTCCCGACATTATTAGTGTCGGTTTTGTTCAAGGAACTGACACAATTAAGTTCTTTATTAGTGTCGGTTTTGTTCAAGGAACTGACACAATTATTCCCTACATTATTAGTGTCAGTTTTGTTCAAGGAACCGACACAATTAATTCCCTTCATATTTGTGTCGGTTTTCTTCAAGGAACTGACACAATTATTACCTTCACCATTTATAGTGAGCAGTTTTTTTGGGTGAACAAGACGCGTTCTGGTCTGCCCTAGCTCCCGCGAGGTCACGAGCGTGGCGATTTCCCCACCTCCGCCGCTCTCCCTCTCCCCGACGGCTTCCCCTCAGCGGCGTCTCCCTACTCGGAGCTCCCCCACCGGTGCCTCCGCGCCCACGGCTCCCCCTCTGCCGCGTCTCACCGCTCGGAGCTCCCCCACCGGAGCCTCCCCGCCCACGGCTCCCCCTCCGCCGCGTCTCCCCGCTCGGAGCTCCCCCACCTGCGCCGACCCGCTCAGAGCTCCCCCCACCGGTGCCGACCCGCTCAGAGCACCCCCCACCGGCGCCGACCCACTTGGAGCACCCCCCACTGGCATTGACCCGCTCGGAACTCCCCCCACCGGCGCCGACCCGCTCGGAGCACCCCCCACCGGCACCAACTCGCTCGGAGCACCCCCCACCCGCGTTGACCCGCTCGAAGCTCCCCCACTGGTGCCTCCCCGCTCGGAGTACCCCCCACCCGCGCCTCCCCTGCTCGGAGCACCCCGAGATCGTGCACTCGCGAGGTGAGCTCTCTGATTTGAACGTTCTCCAATTCGAACCGTTCGTTGTACATGAACATGGTGAGTGTATACTGAATAAATATGCATATATCCTACTACTAGCGAGCTGCAATCGAGTAAAAGCATGTTCAAGCATAATGATGTTCATCCTTGAGGGGGGGTTAGACAGTGCAATCATGAGCACCCTGACTACAGTTGCATCATCAAGCGAAAAACCATCCCCATCAGACCATCTATGCTTGGTAGATAAGAAATCAATGCTTCACAATCCTAAACTTTATAAAGGTTTTTAAGTAAATGCCGAGCTTCCCATTTCATCCCTGGTCTTTTAAATGCTCTGCATATAAAACTAAGAGTGCCTTTAGATGGACTAAATCCTTTTTCTTTCATATCTTTGAGAAAGTAGCTATGTTTGGTGAGACCCCTTGGCAAAAACATGCACAAGTGTATTATAGACAGTGATATCAGCATGAAGCCTAGCATTCATCATCCATTCATGAATTTCCAAAATTACATCCAATCTCCTGCTTTGAGAGCAAGCTTGCTGCGATCATAGTGTTATATGTCACTTGATCAGGTTTTAAGCTTGTATTTCTCATCTGTGAGACCCCGTTCTGATGAACAGGAACTCCATGTGATTACTGTACTAGTCCCATGATCAGTGGCCAGCACTCACATGTTTACAACATTCATATCACGACCACAAGATAAATATCCAACAGGCACATATTACAAGCAGTAATAATTATACAGAGTTAAATTTTTACAACAGCGGAAAAATAGAGGAATTAAAAACTCCAAAAGCCACGTGGTTTGCCCGCTAACCCTCAGGCAACTGACTTGGCAAACCTAAGGAAACTCATCGTTAAAAGTCCTGCACCCTGCGTGAAAGTAAAAGTCGTCTGGCGCTTCGCAGGCTTCGTCTTCTGAGACAGCAGATGCAAGATTGAGTACTTTGGTACTCAGCAAGACTTATAGTGTTTGACGGATGCAATAAAGTAATTATGCAGGCTAATCAAGGCAGGTCAAAGGTTATTTTGCAGTTGCACAAACATTTGAGAATATGACATAATAAACTGAAACACCGCATTTTCAAGTGAGCATTTGGAATATAAGGTGATAATCAATAACCAAGTCCTTCAACCCAGTCTACCCGACTGCAAAGATCCCCGGAGTCTGTCCTTTGACCCAAAAAGCTAGTTGCAAAACGGTTTCCTTTTCAAACCCGGTTTTTCCAGAAAAGTACCAAAACATTCTAACATTGGAATGACTTCACCAAGCGTCCATAACCGTGGACACGGCTAATCGATTAGTTCTTACACTCTGCAGAGGTGTACAACTTTACCCACAAGGAATGATCAACCTCTTTTGCCAGGCCAACTTACACACTTCCTTTGGTGTGTCGGCAAGGAGATCATACAGAGCCGTTACATTATTTAGATGTAGCTTTGAACCAGCCCGGACGCGTTTGACCCTCGCCATGAAAACAGAAACACTCACCCAAGACGTGGATCCTTTCACATCACACCCAACACCATGTTTCTGTTCACGGCAAGGCGTACACCGTTGCATTGGTAAGTAAACCCCTACTGAGACGCACCGAACCGAATGCTGTGCATTACTCCCGCCTTCCTTAGATGCAAAGCCACACCTAAACAACTTAATAGGCTAAGACTGTCCCATACCAACCCTCGTGGTTGTACGAAATTCTTGGATCTATAGCGTCCCATTGCTCGGTCCTTAATCCGACACGGGCGATACTCCACCCTAACTACGTGCAAAACCCTCTGCACCTCCGGCTATTGCTAATAATCGCCCGCATCAAACCATAGTTTTATTTTGGATTTTTAATCAAAGTACCAGCAACATTTTCCCAAATGAGGATCATACATTCGTTGAAAAGAATGAAAACACGATCAAAAGCTTTAAGCAGATATTCTATGCTAGCGGTTATACCCAAAATGACATTAAGCATGTCTAGTTTCCAACTAAGGCTTACAAGGTTCACATGTTCATACATATTGAGGCAAACCATAATTTACAGGATTAACTACAGTTCTAACCCAAATTAGCAGTTTTAGGGAGAACTATCCGGATGCACTGTACATAAGCAAAAACAACATAATGTAGGTAAATTACTAGGCTCGACATGTTCAAGGAGGTGCTTGCCTTGTAACTCGCTGTCTAGCTCTGGATCTGGATTGGCGATGACGTCGTCTTACTCTTCGAGGACGTCGGACTCTACACGACGATCAAGCGGAAGAATAGTAAATATCCAAATTCAGAAAAGGGCGAAAAGAAGACAGACAGTAAGTCAAATAAAGAAAAACTGCAGAAAACAGGGTTATCCTGTAGAGAGTTGAAATATAAATTTTAAGATTTCACACAGCAAATAATTATACATTTAGAGCGTTAATACAGTTTGTGTAATGAACAACATGGTCTCTCTTACAGATTAATTGTTTGGAATTTACGAATTCAAGAGGCTAAAATTGTGAATTCTAGTATTTATAACTTCGAATTATAGATGCTAAAATTATTTGAATTAATAAAATTTAATTCACAAGGTAAAGGGTTGATTACACAAAATTTCACTAAACTAGATTACTAAGTTGTTCATGACTTGAACCAATTAAACTAGATTCTAGCTATTCAGCTTCCAATGCACATATATATATATACATATATATGCGTGCATTGGGTACTAGGGTTACTTCATATTTCTAATGGTAGTTCCAAACAAGTTTAATCCTTAATTATTTTGGCAAGTTCAATTATTCTACTGCCACCCTATTATTCATGAAATAAATTTTTACTTATTTCATATTCCTTTCATATCATTATACATATTTAAATTCTTAGTGTATTGAAAGCAAGATTTAAATAGAAAGTCGTTCAAACATGCATGAAAATTAAATATTTTTATATATTTGAGCTTCTGGAAACATGAGGATCCTACAAAAATTAGTTTCATTAAATTCTAAGTTTGTTTGCAAAATTTTTGTATAAAGCATATCTTTAGGCCTTTTATTCAAATTTGAATTTCAAAATTACCCAGAGATTGTTTTCAAAATATTTTTGCATATTCTAAAATAACTTGATTTTACATGAATATAAAATTTTATTTCATTGATTTTGGAGTTATAATTCAAAAGTTATGGGCAATTGAAGTATCTCGGTTTTGGAAAATACACTGAAAATCCAAAATACGCTTTCACCGGTGGAAAGCGTCTTCCTGCTTTTTGGCGCGCACGCATTTGAACTCGGCCCGGTGCGGCTGACAAGCCGGCCCCGCCCGTCAGCGACCGCGCGACGCGATCTGTGGCTGACAGTCGTGGCCCGCATGTCAGTGACCGCACGACGGCGCGCGCACAGACACGGTCCGACGCTGACGGATGGGCCCCGCTCGTCAGTGACCGAGCGACTCAAGAGTCTGCGCCACTGACAGATTGGGCCCACCGGTCAGTGACCCAAAACAGGGCCTTTTGGTCTAAGGCTCGCCGCCGGCGAACCAACGCCGCCGCAGCGGAATGGGTAGCTCCAAGAGAATCAGTGTTCCAAGGCGAACCTAGGGGCGTTACCCATTCGCCGGGAGGTGGCCAGAAAAGGGGTTGGCACCGTGGAGGGGCGGCAGCCGCCATGGCTACGCGAGCTAAAGCTCGCCGCCGGCCATGATTTTGTTGGGGAAGCGAGGCGTGAGCATCAGTGAGCTAAGGGCAAGCTGTTTCACCTGAGGGAGAGAGCAGATAAAGGCCAAACATGACTGACCACGCGCGCCGGAGCTGAGGAAGAAGCGCGGCGGAGAGGAGGCGCTGCATACGCAGAATAATGAAATTAGAGTGTGATCGATAACCCAGGATGCTCAATGAAGCTCTAGATGGAACCAATACCGACGATTACCAATGGCTTTGTTCAATTCACCGATTTCCCCTCTTTTCGGGTTTTCAGCGAAAACGGCGAAGAACTGGGTGATTGGCTCGGGTGTTCGGCTCAGGGAGCGGATGAGGAAATGGGAGCCTCAGTGCGACGCTCAATTGGTATTTATAGCCAGGGAAAAGTGATGGCTCTAGTGTATTGTGAATCCGAGAAGAAGCGGCGGTGACTTGGTTCTACGCAGAGACGAGCTGGCACGAGATCTTTCGGGCTCCTGGCAGCGCGGTATGGCTGGGGCGTGGCGTGGGCAGGCTGAGGACGAGCCGTGGCGACGCACGACGTGGGCTCGGCGGGTTTCGCGCTGAGACGCAGAGGAGAGCCGGCGAAGCAACGAGAGACGTCGAGCTGGTCTCGGGCGAGAGAGGAAAGGGGCGAGAGCAGTGAGAGGAGGCGACAAGTGGGTCCGCCCCACCGGCAGTGAGAGAGGATCCTGTTCAGCTGCCAGCGCATCAAGCCGCTTCAACGCCCGGGCCCGCATGTCAGTGAGTGGAGCTGAGTTTAAAGGATGACTCTGGCCGGGACAGCTCCCATGTGGGCATTAAACTACCATCAAATCACTTTGAAAATTTTCCAAACTTTTTTACTGGGTTTCTCTGGTATTTCATGGCGTCCAGATAAATTTTCAGACAAAAATGCATTATGGTTAATTTATAAGAATTCTGACACTGAGGACTGGTACAGGAACCAAATTTCGGTATTCTATTTATTTAAAGGTGTAAAAATTATTAATTATTTTCCAAACTTTTTATGCAGGTTAATTTTGTCATATGGATGTCTCCATAAAAATTTCAAGTGAATAACTCAAGTAAATATTTTATAAAAACTCTGACATGAAGATTTCTTGTTTTTAATAGTCTCTGTTTTTGAATTTTCAGGAGACTTTACCAACATGATAAATTGATGAGATTTTTACCAGATGTAAAAAATGATTTGATGGTGCTATGGTAATTTTTTAGGCTCCTGATAAATTTCTGTTATTTTTAATTAATTCGGACTTTACTGTTCTTAGTCAAAAAGAGAATTAAGATATTTATTTTTCCCCAAATCAGCACCAAGGATTTTTACTAAGGATTTTTACTGGTTTACCAGATTGTTCATGGTCAAATGGTAATTTTTCTTATTTTTACTTTTACCTTCTTACCATTTTCCATTTGATGATTCTATTAATTGGACTTTTCATCCAAAGCATAATTCCAGAAATTCCAATAAATACCAATAACATCAGAAAAACTCAGAAATAAATATATTTAAATCCAAAACATTCATTTCCATTTTATTATATAATGTTCTTTCATTTTTGGGCTGTTACAAATCTACTCCCCTTACAAAAATCTCGCCCCCGAGATTTGGCGGGTCTAAAGCAGAAAAGGATCTAAAAGAAATCAGGAAATTCTTCTTTAAGATTATCCTCCTGTTCTCAAGTCGCTTCTTCTTCCGTATGGTTACTCCACTGTACCTTTACCATTTTATGAACTTTATTCCGAGTGCGCCTTTCTGCTTCTTTGAGAATTTTAACTGGGTGCTCGCGATAAGTTAGATCAGGTTGGAGTTCAATCTCTTCCAACTGAGTAAGTTCAGCCGGGATGCGAAGACATTTCTTAAGCTGCAACACATGGAAGACATTGTGTACACTAGATAGTTGAGATGGTAGTTCCAACTTGTATGCTTTTTCTCCCATCTTATCCAGTATACGATATGGACCAATATATCGAGGGGCTAGCTTGCCTCGAACTTGGAATCGACGGATTCCGCGAAGAGGTGAAACCTTAAGATAGACATAGTCATCAATCTCAAAGCTCAAGTCACGTCGACGAGTGTCGGCATAACTTTTCTGGCGGGATTGGGCTTCCTTCAATCGGCTTCGTATCAAGTCCACATGTTCTTGGGCCTCATTTATTAAATCTGGGCCAAAGAACTGCCTTTCTCCCACTTCAGACCAGAAAAGTGGAGTTCGGCACTTTCTTCCATAAAGGGCTTCAAATGGCAACATTTGTAGACTAGTTTGAAAACCATTATTGTAGGAGAACTCTGCAAAGGCTAAGCACTTCTCCCAATTTGTGCTATAAGTTAGCACACAGGCCCTTAACATATCTTCCAGGATTTGATTCGTTCTTTCAGTCTGACCATCGGTCTAGGGATGGTAAGCGGTGCTGAAAGTCAATTTAGTCCCCAAGAGACCATGCAATTTTTCCCAAAAACGGGATGTGAATTGCGATCCCCCATCCGAAACAATTGTTTTCGGAACCCCGTGCAAACGCACAATATTGCTAATGTAAAGTTCTGCCAACTTGTCTCTTGAATATGTGGTCTTGACCAGAATAAAATGAGCCACTTTGGTTAGTCGATCAATGACAACCCAAATGGAGTCATTTCCTTTTTGAGTCCGGGGAAGGCCAGTAATGAAGTCCATACCGACATCATCCCATTTCCATTCCGGAATTTGCAATGGTTGGAGCAGACCAGCTGGACGTTGATGTTCAGCTTTGACACGCCGGCATACATCGCATTTCGCGATATACTCGGCGATATCCTTCTTCATACCGGGCCACCAATACTCTTTCTTAAGGTCTTGATACATTTTGGTACTACCCGGATGAATAGATAACGGTGACTCATGGGCTTCAGATAAAATCAACTTCTTGATGTCAGAATTATTAGGCACATAAGTACGAGTTCCTTTCATAATTACCCCATTTGGATTTTCTGTGAACTCAGAATTTATGCCCCCAATTGAATGATTCCGGATTTCTATAATGGCTTCATCCTGGAGTTGAGCATCCTTAATCTGATTTTTAAGAGTTGGCTGAAGTTGGAGAGCGGCCACATATCCACTTTCCAATAGATTCAAATTGAGCTTTTGGAAGGCATTGATTAGGTCAGACTGGCGAGGATCCAGCACGCAATACAGCTTCCGACTAAGAGCGTCAGCTACGACATTGGCCTTACCAGGATGGTAATGAAGACCTATGTCATAGTCTTTGATCAACTCCAGCCACCTTCTTTGTCTCAAATTCAATTCTGGTTGGGTAAAGAAGTACTTAAGACTTTTATGATCAGTATAGATCTCCGTCCTATTCCCAATAAGATAATGCCGCCAGATTTTTAGAGCATGAACCACAGCGGCCAATTCAAGGTCATCAGTAGGGTAGTTCTACTCATGAGGACGAAGTTGTCGAGAGGCATAAGCGACAACCGGCCTTCTTGCATTAATACACATCCCAACCCTTGGAGCGATGCATCACAATATACTTCAAAATCCTTATGAATATCCGGTAGTATGAGGATCAGGCGGAGGTTAGCTTTTCTTTCAGTTCTTGAAACTCTGCTCACAATCAAGTCCATTCAACTTCTTTTCCTTTTTAAGAGTTGCGTGAGTGGCTTGGCAATTTTAGAGAAGTTTTCAATGAACCGGCGATAATAACCGGCAAAGCCTAGAAAACTTCGAATTTTTGGGACTGACTGTGGCATTTCCCAAGCCAACACAGCTTGCACTTTACTTGAGTCAACAGCAACTCCGCCTCCTGATAAAACATGCCCGAGAAATGCCACTTCGTTCAACCAAAACTCACATTTCTCGAACTTGGCATATAATTTATTTTCTCGGAGTTTGCTGAGGACCATGTGCAAATGCTGCTTATGCTCTTCTTCAGTCTTGGAATATATCAGGATGTCATCAATGAATACCACCACAAACTTGTCCAGATACTCCATGAAGATCTTATTCATTAAGCTCATGAAGCTCGCCGGAGCATTAGTGAGCCCAAAGGACATCACGGTGTATTCATATAATCCATAACGGGTAGTGAAGGCAGTCTTGGGAATGTCTGATGGTCTGACCTTCAGCTGGAAATACCCCAACTTCAAGTCTATCTTGGAGAAAATTTGTGCCCCATTTAATTGATCAAATAGGTCATCAATCCGGGGTAACGGATATTTGTTCTTTATGGTTACTTCATTTAAGGCACGGTAGTCCACGCACATGCGCAAACTATTGTCCTTTTTCTTGACAAAAAGAACCGGACTTCCCCAGGGTGATGTACTGGGGCGAATAAATCCCTTGTCCAATTGTTCCTTGAGTTGCTTTTTCAGTTCCACTAATTCATTTGTGGGCATCCTATATGGACGCTTTGATATTGGTGCCGTCCCCGGCACCATGTCAATGATGAACTCCATTTCTCGATCCGGAGGCACTCCTGGCAATTCAGCAGGAAATACCTCTGGAAATTCATTAACTATTGGTACATTTTCCAATTCAACTGTGGATGCTAAACACCGGACTGGCTGAGATGCTAATTCATTGACACTTGAGACAAATTCCACAGATATTCCATCATGATTAGAGTTATAGATCGATCGGCACAGCTTATGCAACCCTTATGTTTGGCCAACCAATCCATGCCTAAGATCACATCTAGCCCAGGTGTTTCTATTAGGATGAGGTCAGCATAAAAGGTAACCCCATTGATTTCTATGTTAACTCCAGAACAGAAACTAGCAGTTATAATAGTGGCTCCAGGTGATTGTACACTCATGCGAGTGGGCAACAGAGAAACTTCCAACTTGTTTTGTTCAGAAAACTTCTTGGACATAAAAGAATGAGAAGCTCCAGAATCAAACAAAACCATTGTAGGCACAGATTGCACAAGGAACAAACCAAGCACAACGTCTGATGCCTCCTGCGCCTCTTCAGTCGTCATATGGTGAAGGCGACCAATATTCCCGCCTTGCGCAGGTGGCGGCGTCGATCCTTGAGTCCGGCCTTGAGCTTGTGGGCGAGGTTGCTCGATTTTCTTCTTGGGACAGGAACTGGCGTAATGTCCACGCTCATTGCAATGGAAACACGTGACATTAGGCGCCTTCTTCTGGGCAACAAGGCGAGTCCTAGGTCGTTGCACCGGCGAACAGATCGCTGCTGCGGTGCCACATTGTACAAAGCGAGCGGCGACCACCGAGATCTCTGAGTCTGAGAAGTCGGTCGTTGGGCTCTTGGCGCTGGTGGTGGTGGTGGTCGACGAAAACCGGTCGACTGCCACCCTTGTGGCCTAGATGATCCAGCTCCAGATGAGCTACGTGCAAGCCACTTGCGCTTGCGGCTCTCCATCACACTGCGACTGCCGTGCTCCACTCTTACAGCCTTGTCTACCAGAGTCTGGAAGTCGTCAATGTCTTGGGCAATTAAGGCCCACTTGATCTCTTCATTTAAATTTTCCCTAAACCTCTCAATCCTTCTTGCCTCATTAGCTACTTCATAAGTGGCATATCTTGACAGCTGATTGAAACGGTGCAGGTACTCCATCACCGTCATCGAACCTTGCTTAAGGTCAAGGAACTCCCTCTTTTTCACTTCAATCACACTGGCTGGAATGTGGGTGCGGCGGAATGTAGCTCTAAATTCAGGCCATAAAACTACCCGACCTTCTGGTAGTACCGCCTGGTAGTTCTCCCACCAAACTGCTGCAGTCCCCTGCAACTGATATGAGGCATATAGGACCTTCTCCCTCTCATCACACTGAGCAATTTCTAACTTGCTTTCCACAGCCCGCAACCAATCATCTGCATCAAGAGGCTCGGCAGAAGGGGAGAAAGCTGGTGGCTGGGTCCTTAGGAACTCATTCAATTTGGACACTTGAGGAGCTCCACCATTCCCTCCACGGGCGACACCCTGAGCTGCAGTGTTCTGGGCTATCTGCTGCGATGTCAGTATTCGCTGTCTCCTTGTTCAATCAAAGCCAGACTTGAGCCATGGTAGGGGTGGAGGCACTGTTCCTCATGAACCTCTTCCCTAGCCGGAGATGGGACAGGGCATCTTGGCGGGCTGCTCGAGATGTCGAGGCTCTTGTTGCGAGATGTTGAGGATTAGGTTGTGCGGCGTTGAGACACTCGCTCTGGGATCGCGAGTATCTGCGGTGCATCGCCTTCGTGATCCGATTGAGTGACACAGTCGGCCTCATCCTGAAATTAGTACCACTTTAGTACGCGACAAAGACTAGAGTAAGATTTCAAATGTACCCAGCACATGTTCGCTCTAAAGTTCTTAGTTTAACTATCACCTCTAATGACCTTTTATTTATTGATCCATCATTTTTTTTTGGATTTTCTCATCGAAAATTTTCACCCCATAGTTACAATTTGTGAGGGAAAATCCATTATTATTATTCATGCAAAAGAGATACAACTTAAAAACTTACAATACCAAAAGCATTTCATGCAATTATTAGGGATACATACACACACCACTATTTTACAATTTATTTCTATAGCATAAAGTTTCTAGGGAAAACCTATCCACTACTATCCCCCGGAGGTGGTGATGGCGATCCGACGTCACAACTACTCCCAGAACTGGAGGGTTCGGGAAGCGGCTCCGGATTCCCTGCCGGGCGAAACTGACGTAGATACTCTTGTCTATTTCCAGTTCTGCGCCTCCTAGGTCCCGATTCGGTATCTTGGTCACCTATACGCGCTTCATATGAGCGCACATATGCACTCATATCCACATGATGTACTTGACAAATCTTTCTTGCTAGCTTACGACTTGTCTCTTGGATAGCTTGGACTCTAATTGAACTAAAATGCTTAACTTGATGGCGCACGCGACGCCCTTTCTTTATAGTAATAGCGTGCGCACACACTTTAAACCCATCAACTATCTGCCCAACAGCGAGCATAGGGCGATGTTTTTCTTGCCCATAGTTTTCTGCTTAGTCCCTAGCTATAGCTGCCCAACTGGAGGGGTTGGTCATCTGAAATTTTAAAGCAAGATAAATTAGCATTAATATAATGCCAGTAGTAACAAAGAAACAATAACTGCGCTACTTTTGCATGGGTCAAATTTATCTCACAATTCTTATATGCTTAGCCCTTAAAATTCTTATGAACTAAGTTATTCCTATATTATTCTTTATTACATGGTTCTCAATCTTAATTTAACTGCTTCCACATTACTCATAGCAAAAGAACCACTTTATTTATTTCGCACCTCCCATATTTACAATAACTGTTACATCCCTTCCATGCACTCCTATCTATTCTATCTCATCTAAAGTCCTAGCGGTGTAGGCTCTACGCCTATACACCCGAGGGGCTTCAGGCTGAAACTCACAAGTGCTACAGGGATTTATGCCCTTATCGTTAATAAGGCGTGGGCAACTACCTATGCAGGACATCCTGGCTCCTCTAGGCACACCAGGTGTAGGTACATAGGAGTCCAGTGGAGAGCGATGTGCGGATGGGATTTGGGAAGTCCCCTCGCTTAGCACCGTGCGTGGTATTGTACCTCTCGCTACGCACGGGGCCAAGCGGGCCTCCAGAAATGCCATCCGTCGTCGAGTTTCCAACAGTTCCTGCGCTAACTGTGCATAGTGCTTGTCTAGCTTATTACAAAGTTCAACATAACCCTAAGACCATTATTTCTAACTCTAGTGTGGTCCCTATATACATTATCTCCAACTGGGGGTCTTCCAGGAAGATAGCGATAAGCAAGATCCAGGACTGGGATCACATGACGGAGGTGGATCACGGCCTGATAAGCAGCTTCATTCATCGAAGCATCGATGGATGATCCATATCCTTCAAAAGTTCTTTCACCCTCATTAAAAGCCGGTCTTGGAGGTATAAAGACTCTAGTAGCATATTCCTTAGTCTCCGAGCTCAAGTATGCTTGGAACACCACATATCTCGGGTCACTCTCGTAATGACAGTCCTCTAGTAGATGATGTAGTACCCCCATCATTCCACCTAGCTCTGGAGTGACCGACTCATGGCAAGGTACATAACGTGCCATCTACAAAATAACAGAAAAGGAGAGAATAATAATTATTATTTATGAATAGTTAAGAGACCACAAATAAGAAAATTAGCATATATGCTAAAGTTCATTATTAGTAGAGAGTAGAATTTTGTTTATTCTCCAAATTAAGTTTCAACTCTAATAACTAACGACCATTCACCCAAGGCTTCCTACAGTCAGTGTGGCTCTGATACCAACGCTGTGAGACCCCGTTCTGATGAACAGGAACTCCATGTGATTACTGTACTAGTCCCATGATCAGTGGCCAGCACTCACATGTTTACAACATTCATATCACGACCACAAGATAAATATCCAACAGGCATATATTACAAGCAGTAATAATTATACAGAGTTAAATTTTTACAACAGCGGAAAAATAGAGGAATTAAAAACTCCAAAAGCCACGTGGTTTGCTGCTAACCTCGGCAACCGACTTGGCAAACCTAAGGAAACTCATCGTCAAAAGTCCCGCACCTGCGTGAAAGTAAAGTCGTGCAGCGCTTGCAGAGCCGTCTTTCGAGACAAAGGATGCAAGATTGAGTACTTTGGTACTCAAAGAAGACTTATAGTGTTTGACGGATGCAATAAAGTAATTATGCAAAGCTAATCAAGGCAGGTCAAAGGTTATTTTGCAGTTGCACAAACATTTGAGAATATGACATAATAAACTGAAACACCGCATTTTCAAGTGAGCATTTGGAATATAAGGTGATAATCAATAACCAAGTCCTTCAACCCAGTCTACCTGACTGCAAAGATCCCCGGAGTTTGTCCTTTGACCCAAAAAGCTAGTTGCAAAACGGTTTCCTTTTCAAACCCGGTTTTTCCAGAAAAGTACCAAAACATTCTAACATTGGAATGACTTCACCAAGCGTCCATAACCGTGGACACGGCTAATCGATTAGTTCTTACACTCTGCAGAGGTGTACAACTTTACCCACAAGGAATGATCAACCTCTTTTGCCAGGCCAACTTACACACTTCCTTTGGTGTGTCGGCAAGGAGATCATACAGAGCCATTACATTATTTAGATGTAGCTTTGAACCAGCCCGGGACGTTTGACCCTCGCCATGAAAACAGAAACACTCACCCAAGACGTGGATCCTTTCACATCACACCCAACACCACGTTTCTGTTCACGGCAAGGCGTACACCGTTGCATTGGTAAATAAACCCCCTACAGACAGACCGAACCGGAATGCCTGTGCATTACTCTCGCCTTCCTTAGATGCAAAGCCACACCTAAACAACTTAATAGGCTAAGACTGTCCCATACCAGCCCTCGTGGTTGTACGAAATTCTTGGATCTATAGCGTCCCATTGCTCGGTCCTTAATCCGACATGGGCGATACTCCACCCTAACTACGTGCAAAACCCTCTGCACCTCCGGCTATTGCCAATAATCGCCCGCATCAAACCATAGTTTTATTTTGGATTTTTAATCAAAGTACCAGCAACATTTTCCCAAATGAGGATCATACATTCGTTGAAAAGAATGAAAACACGATCAAAAGCTTTAAGCAGATATTCTATGCTAGCGGTTATACCCAAAATGACATTAAGCATGTCTAGTTTCCAACTAAGGCTTACAAGGTTCACATGTTCATACAGATTGAGGCAAACCATAATTTACAGGATTAACTACAGTTCTAACCCAAATTAGCAGTTTTAGGGAGAACTATCCGGATGCACTGTACATAAGCAAAAACAACATAATGTAGGTAAATTACTAGGCTCGACATGTTCAAGGAGGTGCTTGCCTTGTAACTCGCTGTCTAGCTCTGGATCTGGATCGGCGATGACGTCGTCTTCCTCTTCGAGGACGTCGGACTCTACACGACGATCAAGCGGAAGAATAGTAAATATCCAAATTCAGAAAAGGGCGAAAAGAAGACAGACAGTAAGTCAAATAAAGAAAAACTGCAGAAAACAGGGTTATCCTGTAGAGAGTTGAAATATAAATTTTAAGATTTCACACAGCAAATAATTATACATTTAGAGCGTTAATACAGTTTGTGTAATGAACAACATGGTCTCTCTTACAGATTAATTGTTTGGAATTTACGAATTCAAGAGGCTAAAATTGTGAATTCTAGTATTTATAACTTCGAATTATAGATGCTAAAATTATTTGAATTAATAAAATTTAATTCACAAGGTAAAGGGTTGATTACACAAAATTTCACTAAACTAGATTACTAAGTTGTTCATGACTTGAACCAATTAAACTAGATTCTAGCTATTCAGCTTCCAATGCACATATATATATATACATATATATGCGTGCATTGGGTACTAGGGTTACTTCATATTTCTAATGGTAGTTCCAAACAAGTTTAATCCTTAATTATTTTGGCAAGTTCAATTATTCTACTGCCACCCTATTATTCATGAAATAAATTTTTACTTATTTCATATTCCTTTCATATCATTATACATATTTAAATTTTTAGTGTATTGAAAGCAAGACTTAAATACAAAGTCGTGCAACATGCATGAAAATTAAATATTTTTATATATTTGAGCTTCTGGAAACATGAGGATCCTACAAAAATTAGTTTCATTAAATTCTAAGTTTGTTTGCAAAATTTTTGTATAAAGCATATCTTTAGGCCTTTTATTCAAATTTGAATTTCAAAATTACCCAGAGATTTTTTTCAAAATATTTTTGCATATTCTAAAATAACTTGATTTTACATGAATATAAAATTTTATTTCATTGATTTTGGAGTTATAATTCAAAAGTTAAGGGCAATTGAAGTATCTCGGTTTTGGAAAATACACTGAAAATCCAAAATACGCTTTCACCGGTGGAAAGCGTCTTCCTGCTTTTAGCGCAAGACGCATTTGAACTCGGCC
The DNA here is from genome assembly GCA_036346275.1 of Otatea glauca. Taxonomy (NCBI): domain Eukaryota; kingdom Viridiplantae; phylum Streptophyta; class Magnoliopsida; order Poales; family Poaceae; genus Otatea; species Otatea glauca. The sequence continues at coordinate 62,987,498 of CM070715.1, forward strand.
GGTCGCGTGACAAGCCGCCCCGCCCGTCGGCCGATCAGCGACGCGATCGTGGTCGATACCGTGGCCCGCATGTCGATGGCGCCGACGGCGCGCACAAGAACCACGTCCGACGCTGACGGATGAGTCCCGCTCGTCAGTGACCGAGCGACTCAAGAGTCTGCGCCACTGACAGATTGGGCCCACCGGTCAGTGACCCGAAACAGGGCCTTTTGGTCTAAGGCTCGCCGCCGGCGAACTAACGCCGCCGCAGCGGAATGGGTAGCTCCAAGAGCATCAGTGTTCCATGGCGAACCTAGGGGCATTACCCATTCGCCGGGAGGTGGCCGGAAAAGGGGTTGTCACCGTGGAGGGGCGGCGGCCGCCATGGCTGTGTGAGCTAAAGCTCGCCGCCGGCCATGATTTTGTTGGGGAAGCGAGGCGTGAGAATCAGTGAGCTAAGGGCAAGCTGTTTCACCTGAGGGAGAAAGAAGAGAAAGGCCAAAGATGACTGACCACGCGCGCCGGAGCTGAGGAAGAAGCGCGGCGGAGAGGAGGCGCTGCATACGCAGAATAATGAAATTAGAGTGTGATCGATAACCCAGGATGCTCAATAAAGCTCTAGATGGAACCAATACCGACGATTACCAATGGCTTTGTTCAATTCTCCGATTTCCCCTCTTTTCGGGTTTTCAGCGAAAACGGCGAAGAACTGGGTGATTGGCTTGGGTGTTCGGCTCAGGGAGCGGATGAGGAAATGGGAGCCTCAGTGCGACGCTCAATTGGTATTTATAGCCAGGGAAAAGTGATGGCTCTAGTGTATTGTGAATCCGAGAAGAAGCGGTGGTGACTTGGTTCTGCGCAGAGACGAGCTGGCGCGAGATCTTTCGGGCTCCCGGCAGCACGGTATGGCTGGGGCATGGCGCGGGCAGGCTGAGGACGAGCCGTGGCGACGCACGACGTGGGCTCGGCGGGTTTCGCGCTGAGACGCAGAGGAGAGCCGGTGAAGCAACGAGAGACATTGAGCTGGTCTCGGGCGAGAGAGGAAAGGGGCGAGAGCAGCGAAGAGGGAGGCTGACAAGTGGGTCCGGCCCCACCGGGCAGTGAGAGAGGGATCCCGGTTCAGCTGCCAGCGCATCAAGCCGCTTCAACGCCCGGGCCCGCATGTCAGTGAGTGGAGCTGAGTTTAAAGGATGACTCAGGCCGGGACAGCTCCCATGTGGGCATTAAACTACCATCAAATCACTTTGAAAATTTTCCAAACTTTTTGACTTGATGTCTCTGATAGTTCATGGCTTCCAGTTAAATTTTCAGATAAAAATACATTATGGTTAATTTATAAGAATTCTGACACTGAGGACTGGTACAGGAACCAAATTTCGGTATTCTATTTATTTAAAGGTGTAAAAATTATTAATTATTTTCCAAACTTTTTATAGAGGTTAATTGTGTCATATGGATGTCTCCATAAAAATTTCAAGTCAATAACTCAAGTAAATATTTTATAAAAACTCTGACATGAAGATTTCTTGTTTTTAATAGTCTCTGTTTTTGAATTTTTAGGAGACCTTACCTACATGATAAATTGATGAGATTTTTACCAGATGTAAAAAATGATTTGATGGTGCTATGGTAATTTTTTCAGCTCCTTATAAATTTCTGTTATTTTTAATTAATTCGGACTTTACTGTTCTTAGTCAAAAAGAGAATTAAGATATTTATTTTTCCCCAAATCAGCACCAAGGATTTTTACTAAGGATTTTTACTGGTTTACCAGATTGGTCATGGTCAAATTGTAATTTTTCTTATTTTTACTTTTACCTTCTTACCATTTTCCATTTGATGATTCTATTAATTGGACTTTTCATCCAAAGCATAATTCCAGAAATTCCAATAAATACCAATAACATCAGAAAAACTCAGAAATAAATATATTTAAATCCAAAACATTTATTTCCATTTTATTATATACTGTTCTTTCATTTTTGGGCTGTTACATCATCTCTCTCAAAAATGATTTCGCTTCCGCAGATTTCCCAAGCATGCAAAGGCAATTGACAAACACATTATAGAAAACAGTATCAGGCAACAAGTTTCTCTCCATCAACTCCTGACCAACCTTAAAAGCGGCCAGCATGTTGCCTGTTTTAAAAAGCCCGTCTATTAAAGTTGTATAATTTATGTGGCCTAGCAACAGACCACATTCATTCATATCTTTAAACAATGCTTCAGCTTCCTCTATATGAGTAGCTTCCTCTAGCAACAGACCTCATTCATTCATTTGTTTTAAGTTTCAAAAGCAAGCGGTATTCTCATTTGTTGTCTGATCGATTTGAAAGTCTTAGTTGGATGGTTATATATTAATCCTTTAATTACATGGTGAGGACTGTCCCAATTATAACTTTATGAATCCCCATATGGATCCACAGCAAGCTTCAAGCTCAAAAGCAATGAATCCCCATATGGACCAGAAATATCATTTAGTACAATACATGGATGTATAGCTTGCACGAGCTAACCCACATGGCTTATTTCCAGCATATTAATTTTGTTTAGACATGTGTTTACTTTTAGCATATTACTTTTGTTTACACATGTGTTTACTTTTATCATAAAGGTTTTGTTTAGACATGTGTTTACTTTCAGCATATTATTTTGTTTTTATCTCAGCATGTGTTAGAGTTTAGTTTGCGTAACCTACGTCTCCCGTTCGAGAGTGCTTATTTATAAATATGCCGGAATGGCATATTTATAAGCAAGCAGTCTCGAATTGTCCACGTTTTTGGGCAGTTCGAGGATATGTTGTTGGGCAAGTTCTGAGTGTTGTACAACTCACGAGTAGGTTTCGCGGTGTCTCCGGTGTTCTCCGGATACACACCCTCTCGACAGGTTGTCGAGGCGTGTATCCGGAGAACAGCGAGAGATCTTCCAAATTTTCTCTCGAGTTGTACAACGGCTCGAGAACTTGTCCGAACCACATATCCTCGAATGGGATTAGACCAAACCTATTTAGAGATTAGGAGTTATCGTTAAATGCGTATTTAGTTGGTCAACATATAGACTTTTCTTGAAGATCATTCGCTCACCTGTTACTCTACTACAATATGGTAGAACAATGACATGCTATGAATTATCCATTGACCCGTTGCTTCGGATGATTTATTATCAAGTTTGCATAATAGCTACGAATTGCTTTCTCTCATGTCAAATATATGTCCATGTTAGATAGGAAAACTCAAAATGTCGCAATTAGAGAGCATCGGCTCATCGCCAGAAAGAGTAGAAGGTGCTCCTGAGGGGCGCAGCCAACTTCCATGTGTCGAGCCGAGCCAAGTTCGAAATGTCAAGGGGCCGAGTAAGGTGAGGAAGGCCGGAGGACCGAGCAAAGGGGCCACAGGGAGAATGCCGCAAATTCTCCACTTCAATGCGACGGGCGTTTGCACGGGTCCTCCCAAGTGTAAGGGGCGATACCGCTCATTCCTCGGGCAACTGGTGAGGGAGAGAGTTCCCATAACGGTTAAGGATTGGAGAAAGGAGGTCGACATCGAGCGGAAGAACCGGTGTGGGACGAGGTTAAGGGAAAATGGATTATAGAAGAGGAGGATGAAAACAATGCCAGGCGGTACGCCTTGAAGAGGATGGGTGTGGCTCTGAGGCACTTCAGGGTCTACATGCACAGTGAGTACGTGCTGAAAGGTCGTACACCATTTGAGAGGTATCCGTTCGTGACTCCCGATGTTTGGGAGGAGTTCACGAGGATCAAGAGTACGCCCGAGGCGGAGGAGCTGAGACAGAGGAACGTTGCTACCCAGAGGCTGAACACGCACGTGCACCACCTCGGTTCAGGCGGCTACGAAAGGAAGAAAGCAGAATGGGCACAACTAGCCGAGGAGTACGCCAACTCCGGGACAGCGATGCCTTACTCGCACATATGTGAGGAGCGGGCACGTGACTGGGTATTAGCGAGGACAAAGAAAACCGCGGACGGGCAGCTGGTAGTACCAAACCCCACTACCGCGCAAGTCATCTCCACCATTGTAAGATATCAAACTTGCTACATTGCAGTAGACCATTCCTGTTGTATTTCAGATCTAATTCGTACTCGCTTCTTGCAGGAGGAGGTAAGCCAGAGGAAAGAGCAGGGGACCTTTCTTAGCCAAGGGTCAAATGACATCCTATCCTCTACGATCGGGAAGCCCGACCATAAGGGCCGGGTGCTTGCCGCAGGGTCGGGGCATACGAAGAAGTCCTACTTCCAAGATGCTGCTGCGAGTTCCAAATCAAGAACATGGGAGGCACGTGCGGAGCGCCTGAAGGACACGCTTAGGGAGCAGCTGAGGGAGGAGATCTCGGAGGAGATGAGGGGGGAGATGAGGGTGCAGATGATGGCACGTGAGGAGGAGATGAGGGTGGAGATGATGGCACGTGAGGAGCGCCTAAGGGCCGAGATGATGACGATGATCTCACAGAGTCAGAGCCAAATGCCCCCGCCTACTGTAGAGAAACCTGTGCCCCCACCAAGTAGCTGCGGTTCCAAAAATGATAAGTCCGGTCCCCACCTGAAGGTAATAATTAATTTTGCCTTACTTAATGGTGCGAGGGTAATTCTTCATATGTTTTCTCTCAAGTTGCGCACTTTTTGCAGGCGCCTACCAAGTGCCAGCTCACCCTGACGGAAGACGGATTTCCTGTTGAGGCTACACGCGGGGTTGCATTTCCATGCAAGGAGACCGATACGGTTCATGGTTAGCCTTTGGGGAAGGGCTACATGAGGGTCCAGGTGGACTACGTCCACGAAGCCTTCTTATCACATGTGCTCGAGTTCCCGCCCAACGAAGACATCACCACTCTCGGGCTAGCGCGGATGTCGTTCATCAAGTGGCCCACGACAGGCGTCGTACTGGTCAAGGTAAACATCCCTCACGTCTTCTGTACCATTCCAGTAGTATTGCAACAAGTTACTTAATTATGTGCGTGCTTTGTAGGTTCCTACCGCACTCGCTACGCTGCTCCCACGATCGCGTGACGAGCCCTGCACAAAGTACAGAGCTGGTGCATAAAAGGACTAGCACGATAACCATAGAACCACTGGAGGCCTCTGCTAAAAAGGCTAGGCTCACAAAGGCCACAGCGCCCCCTCAGGTACATGAAAAGCCCACTGCCCCGACCTCGGAGACTCCTTCGGCCCAGAAAGGAGGACCGGCACAGGCCACAGAGAAGCCTTATGAATTTAAGGCCTACATACATGGAAAGCCATTTTTGTCTCCCAGCAAATTGAATGCTCTAGGCATATGGACTCGACAGCTCCATAGATGGTACGTTGACAAAGTGAAAGAGAGCGAGCGTATCGACTTCAATGTTAGATACAGAAAGGGACATTTCCACCGCGAGGAGGATGAGACATTCCCGATTAGTTTTGAGGATCTGTTCGTCTGCACTCAACCGATAGCCATCGATATTTCTCTTATGCGATCCTCGACGCTGTGAGTATCGCACCACGTTGCACGACCTTATGACTTTCATAGGATTTTGCATTACGCTTTTTAACATTCAATGCGAGTTGCAGGGCGATGAGGCAGCGAGTCGTGACGAATCGACAACTAGTTGGGTTCGTCAACCCTGAGCTTGTGTCCGTGACGATGGCTAGGCTTCAACCGGAATGGGTTGCTTCCTACATTAAGAGGGCATTGCAAGCTGAGTCGAGGAAGGACTTCATTCTACTCCCGTACCACAAGGAGTAAGTGCTACTTCACCGTTCAATTACTTCTACGCATTGAAACCGTATGTGAACTTATTTTCTTCGCTACATACCATTTAATAAGCAACCACTGGGTTCTACTCGTGCTCCGTCCGAGTGACAACAAAGTTTACACTTTTAATTCGGTTGATAAGAGACCGATGGCCTACGCGATCAAGCCTCCTTTGGAGCAGTAAGTGCACCACTCTTATCTAACATTTTCTGTATTTAACTACGTTCATTATTTTTTTACTCAACAGCGTCTCTCCAATGTATATAGGGGTTTCAAGCAATACGTCGAAGAAGGAGGGACACACGACGACAAAAAGGGCTCCAAGCTGGAGTATGTCCGCTTCATGGTACAAGTGGCTATCATATATAAGATTTAGATTTTCTGACATATTTTCTTCATCTCTTAATTTATTTTTCTTTCTTCACAGTGTCATCAACAGGGCAGCGACGACCGCTGTGGTTTGTATGTCATGCAACACATGTTGATCTTGATTGCCGGCTCAGACCATTTCCCTAAGGTAGTACATGCATTATTATACAATTAGTCTTTCACATAGAAATTTAAAAACTTAAATTAGAGCACTCGTTTCTATTTTACAGCATACCAATATCCCCCAGAAGAGTATAGACAACACTGCACTCAACAAGATACGAGACCACTTATGCCAGTGGTACTGGATAGAATGCTTGTCGGAGGACGGACGGTTTAGAGATCCTGAAAGCTCCTACTAGATCAAATGTGAACAATATTACATATCTGAATGCGATTGCATGTGTACTTATGATTAAGCATGTTTACGTTCTATTTTGTTAACAAATGTGATATGTGTTTGTTGTAACAAAGTGTTCATGTTCTTTGAATGTGATATGTTGTATGTAATTTCCGTGTGAATGTGATATGTGCATATTGTGTGGAATATGTGCTGATTGGAGGGTGAATTAGAAAATAGTACACCACACCACTTCATCTCTGTCGGTTCTCACAAGAAAATGATAGAGATGTGAGATCATCTCTATTGGTTCTTTGTAAGAAGCGATAGGGATGATTAACTCATCTCTATCGGTTCTTTATAAGAAGCGATAGAGATGCGTATATTATCTCTATCGGTTCTTTTTAAGAAGCGATAGAGATGATGCCCACATCTCTATCGGTTCTTTATGAGCAGCGATAGAGATGAGGATATTATCTCTATCGGTTCTTTTGTAAGAAGCGATAGAGATGATTCACTCATCTCTATCGGTTCTTTATAAGAAGCGATAGAGATGATGGTATTATCTCTATCGGTTCTTGGTAAGAAGCCTCATCTCTATCGCTTCTTACAAAGAACCGATAGAGATAATACCATCATTTCACTCATCTCTATCGGTTCTTTATAAGAAGCGATAGAGATGATGGTATTATCTCTATCGTTTCTTGGTAAGAAGCGATAGAGATGAGGCCTCATCTCTATCGCTTCTTACAAAGAACCGATAGAGATAATACCCTCATCTCTATCACTTCTTATAAAGAACCGATAGAGATGACCTCGGGCGAGAACCGACTGTAATCATCTCTATCGCTTCTTACAAAGAACCGATAGAGATGAGGCCTCATCTCTATCGCTTCGTCATCTCTATCGGGCGAGAACCGACTGTAATAATGTCGCCTCATCTCTGTCTCATAACTTTGTGTCGCCACCAGAACCGACTGTGATGATAAAAAAGAACCGATTGTGATGTATATTTGTGTAGTAGTGTGTTAAACCATACTCCTGCTAGAGACCAAAAAAATTCATAGCATTTTCTTCTAAATAAGCCCAACCACATCTCACGAAGGAACTCGACTCTCAAATCACAAACAGTAGAAATATCGATGGCTTTCAGGCTGTAAAAATAGAACAGATACTCAAAACACACTAGGAATGTCCCATGCTCCTCGTGGTGAAAATGTGCCCCTTGATACCTCACATTGAAATCGACGTGACGATCGGCCTTATTCGCCTTGTCAATGTATCATCAATGGAGCAAGCGAGTGCACATGCCTAGAGCATTCAATTAATTGCACCTTTCCGTGTACGTACCCCTTATAATCTCGAGGGGCTCTGTGGCCTCGATCAACTTTGTTTCTCGACAGAAGGAGTCTCTGAGATCGTGACAAGGGGCTTTCCATGTATTTCAGGTGGTGTTGTGGCCTCTGTCAACTTTGCCTTCTTCACAGAAGGAGTCTTCGAGGTCTCCTGTGGTTCTTTGGCTATCGTGCTAGTCCCTGTGCACACCAGCTCTGCACTCCACGTACACTACAAGAGAAGTGCTTATCTATGATGAAAATGTCGTGATGTTGTAAACTTTCGTCATAAATGTTAAATATTCTATCACGAGTTTTGAAAATTCATCATGGATCATATCGTGCCCCTCGACCATCGAATTTTAGTGATGGAAGATAAAATTGCGTCATAAAATAACAAAACAAATCGTCATAGATAGTGAAAATCATATTGGTGTTCCCGGTAGCAGTGTGACGTCATATGTATGTATTTTCTGTGACAATATACTTTCGTCAGGGACGCTTGTCCTGCGAGTCTGTAGAGCCTAGAGGTTAAGGTTGCACATGTTATATTGGTTTGCTTGTTTGTCTAATACCGTAAGAAAGAGCTGAGCACTAGAAATCAGGAGTTCAGAACTCATAATCAAAGGTATCCCAACATGAAAAATTCTTGTATGTGTAAGCATCACTTCATTCCAACACGGATTTCTTCACAAACATCTCGTGATCAGCTATTCGTGCACCGCCAAATACCAATATACGGTAGAGATCAGGAACACGTAATTAAAATATTAAGAGAGCAAGACAGCTATAATTAAAGAAGAAATCATGGCAATACTACAAAGAAATAAAGAAACTCATGTCCTTTACAGGTTCAAATTTTGCAAGCCTTGTAGAAGAGGCAAATGCCAAAACTAATTTATTCCATAGTTGTTCCTTGCGATTTCGCATACAGTGGGTGAGGTAAGTGCTTGATGGCACATCACGAGCATCAACAAGGATCGATCCACGATTCTTGCTGCTCGAAGTCACCATTATTTGTTCAATGCTTGCTGCCTTCTTCCTTGCGAATTTTGAGTACTTCTCGTCATCCATCAGAGAATTGAGCTCACCTGATTCACTGATCTTGACCTTGATAATCCACCCAGTCTCATATGGACTTGCATTGACCAATGTAGGGGAAAAAACAAACATACCGGTTATAGCAGAATTTAATCGACCAACCCAGGTTTCTAACTTAATTCATCGTTCTTTTGTCTTTGCGGCCGGAGCATAAGCTTGTGTGCATGCAAGAAGCAGCAACTAGGTAATCTCGTATTCGTACATACATGGGTGGAGACGTGGCGGCCGGTGGCGACTATATAATTGAAGCGGCCAGAAGGTCTCTCGTGTATGTGCAGGTGTCTGTTTCATCAAGACTAGATAACGCCGGCGATTGCATGGGACATGCATGTTCAAGCTTCATGTGTATGGATGACTACATAAGTGTGTCCTGCCGACTGCATGCATGGACTAAATAATTTTGGTGCGATTGTGTGCATGAGAGACAGAAGCATTGCAACAAACAGAGACACAGAAGCGGAAGTAAAAAAAGAAAATCTCTAATAACTACCTTACGCGTGCATGTGTAAATTTTGGTTTGTATGCATATATTGGGCCATGTGTTATTGGGCCAAGTGAATATGCATGCGTGTATTTAAATAGTAGATTAGGGTTGCTATAGGGAGACTTGAAGGCTGATCCCTGGCGACTGATCACTGTAGGCGGTGCTTTTCTTTTGGCATGCGGCTGGAGAGTCTTCGGTGGCGCGCTGTATGCATGTCCGTGAGTCCGTGACTAGATAATTAACGTCTGGGGCTGGAGAGTCTTCGGCAGCGTGATGCATGCATGGCCGTGAGTCCGTGACTAGATAATTAATTAACTTTGGAGTGCATGCGCCTGGAGGTTCTGGTAGTGTCTCTGAGTTGTGTTGCATGCATGTACAACATAATGGACTGACTAGAAAATTATTTTATGCCGGCCAGAGAGCTCGACTACGCTTCATGCATGGCCGTGAGTAGAAAACTTTGGAGTGCATGCCCATGGAGGTTCTGGCATTGTCTGGACTAGATAATCTGAGTTGCATGCATGTACAAGATAATCAAGCGACGAGACAATTGTTTTTTGTCGGGCAGAGAACTCAACTAGAAAAATTGATTCCGGCGGCCGGAGCTTTCTTGCGTGAACATCATTTACGCATTTTTAAATTCAGTTTTTATTTTCAAACTCTGGCTGCCGCCATTGTTGACCTCTAGCTTGAACAGTAATGCCATCCTATATAGTCTGTTTGTGCCAATTTTTTTATTTAGAAGCACATTTGTACATATGTTTAATTTTGTATTTGGTCTCATGATGTTGAACAGATGGATAGAAGTTGGATACATGGTAAACAATTTACACGTGCATATATCAAGGGCATGGATGAATTCATGCAATTTATTCGAGCAAGATTCGATGAGATTGTGGAGATACTTTGCCCATGCCGTGGTTGTCTTAATCAGACATTAAGACCTCAATCGGATGTACATGATCATATTCATTTTTATGGGATGTCAAGTGCATACACTAAGTGGGTTCATCATGGAGAATCATTTGATGTTGAGGTTGTGGAATATGAAGTGAGTGGAGATGAAAATGTTAACCATATGGGGCATTCTAGTCACGATGGCTTGAGTGTGGGTGAGGATGACAACGACAATGATGGTGGAATGCCAGAGATGATAGAAGAGTTGTACACAGGTATGGACCAAGGTGGAGAACATCCAACATTTGCTAGAGTGCTTGAAGATGCGAAATGAGAACTTTGCCCAGAATCTAACCTATCAATATTCTGTTTTGTTGTGAAATTACTTCATGTGAAGTCATGCTATCGAATTAGCAATACAACATTTAATGCACTACTGAAGCTATTGTCGTTGGCATTCCCTCGTTGTTAATTTCCCCAATCATATTATGAAGCAAAAAAATATCTTTGTGAATTGGGTCTTGGATATGATTCAATCCATGTGTGCAAGAATAATTGTTTGCTATTTCAGAAGGAGTATGCGAATACAGATGTTTGCCCAATATGTGGTGAATCAAGATGGAGAGATGCAGATGGTAGAATGCGGGTTCCTCAAAAGGTTTTGAGACATTTTCCGCTGATACCAAGATTGAAGTGGTATTTTATTTCAAAAAAAACAGCGGAGGACACACAATGGCACAAGTTGAAGCGACAACCTGTGGAGAATGAAATGAGTCATCCAGCTGATGGTGAGGTGTGGAAAGACTTCGATAGAAAATATCTGATGTTTGCAGAAGATGCAAGGAACATGAGGCTTGGCATAGCTACATATGGTTTTAATCCATTTGGCAATATGAGTACCTCATATAGCATGTGTTGCCAGTACTTGTGATGCCTTATAACATGCCACCGTGGGTATGCATGGATCAATCGAATTGCATGATGGCCTTACTCATCCCTAGTCCAAAATGTCCTGTAAAGGATTTTGATGTATTCTTGAAACATCTCATAGAAGAGTTGCTTGAACTTTGGAATGGTGTTCGTACTTACGATGCATTTACCGGTACAATGTTCGATATGCATGCTGCAATAATTTGGTGCATCCATGATTACCCAGCTCTAAGCACTTTGTTAGGGCGAACTACAAGAGGTTATTATGCATGCGTTCATTGTGACAAAGATCCGTTGTCACGGGCCAAAAGGAAGAAGATTTGTTACCTTGGCCACCATCGTTACCTTCCAATGGACCACCGTTGGCGAAAAAGTTTAGCTTTTGATGGACATCATGAAAACCATGAGAAGCCAGGAGAGTTTAGTAAAGAGGAGCTGTTGGAGCAACTAGAGAAGGTCAAAGATGTTATACCAGGAAAGAATCCTCAAAATAATAAAAGAAAGCGTCACGAGAAGGACGAGCCAAATATATTTAGCCGAAGGGTTAGCTTATTTGCTTTGTCATATTGGGCAGAATTGAAGCTACGACACAATCTTGATGTGATGCACATCGAGAAAAACATATGCGACAACCTTCTTGGTACATTATTGAATATAGAGGGGAGCACAAAACACACAATCAATGCTAGGCTTGACTTGCAAGATATGGGCATAAGACGTGACTTGCACTTAGAGGACAGGGGTAGCTCATATAGTATTCCATCAGCATGCTATACCTTGAAAAAGGATTACAAGATTGCATTTTGTGAATTTATTAGAGATGTGAAATTTCGTGATGGTTATGCTTCTAACTTATCTAGATGTATTAGTGGTGATGGATGTATTAGTGGTAATGGATGCAAGTTACAAAGTTACCAGATTTAATCGGGAGGGTAGAAGTGGGGATGGGTCAGTAGAAAATCTTGTGGATTGTCACATCTCTGTTTTTAGACATGGTATTAACTTAGTAGGATCCTGTACGGTTACCTTCCTCGAAGATGAATTTGACAAGCTTGTTTGGTATGTGTTAAATAATTGTGAAGAGGTTGAACAATATATTAAGTGAGTATTCATTTGTACATTCTGAATGACATGTTATGTAAAGCTTACTTTGTGGAAAAAATATTTAATGTTATGTTTGATTTTACCTTTTGCATCATGTTCAGAGAAGAGGTAGAGAAAGAAGGTGCACATGATATTGAGAGAAGGGTTATGATTGGATTTCAGAAATGGTTTAAGAACCATGTAAGAGAAAAGGCAGGTGAGGTTAGTGATGACCTATATGCACTATCATGTGGTCCTGACTTGCGTGTCAGCATTTTTTCCTCTTGCACTGTCAATTAAGTTCGTTACAACACCGTTGATCGTGAGAAAGACATGAAGACACAGAATAGTGGCATCATGGCTGAGGGTACACACAATGGCCAGTTCACTAAATTTTATGGTTCTTTGAAAAATATCATTGAGTTGGTATATAACTCAGATATACAAGTCCGGCGATCGGTGGTTCTTTTTCGATGTGATTGGTATAATCAGTATGGCAAGTGGAGAGACATTAAAAACGATAGATATTTCAAATCCATTAATATTGAGGGGTTGTGGTACAAGACAGATCCTTTTATCTTGGCTACTCAATCAAGAAAGATATTTTACCTACAAGATACTAAATTGGCAAAAACTGGAGAGTTGTGCAAGAGTTTGAGCATAGACAACTATATTGTGTAGCTAAAAATGACATGACCAAGAATATTGATGCATATCAAGAGGTGACCAAGAATATTCTTGGTATGCATCAAAATGACATGACCAAGAATATTGATGCATACGAAGAATATTGATGCACACCAAGGGGAGAGTGAGAGAGAGGTTAGGTTAGGTTTAGGAGCTAGCCGGGCCGAAGTAATGGGCCGGCCTGGCCCAAAATCAAAAAAAAATTCATAAAATAAATAAATAAATATATAGAGAAAGAAATAAGTACATAGACAAAAATATATAAAATAAAATATGTCTCTCAGCAAGGGCCAATGTAAAAGTAGAAGAAGATGGGCTGGGAAAACAATAGGAAACAAACAATTTATTTTGTTTTCTCTTTTCTAATATAATTCAAACCTTGAAATACAGATACATTTAGAAGTAAACACTAGATACACATGGCTCACCATAAAGTGACTTATGTCTTAATTTTATAAATCCAAATAATTTTAGCCTCTTGAATTCGTAAATAAACACATACATACATATAATTTTATCCTCTTGAATTCGTAACAAAACACATACAGTCGAGAAACTCTAAACCTAAACCACAACTGTTATGTGTAATAAATTTCTATTTGGTTTTCCATATGACTTCTTTTTTCCCTTATTAAAATTGTTATTTTCTATATTTTCGATGAGCTACGTGTAGGCTCCGACATTCTATAGTCTACGATAGTCGACTCTGAATTCACAACCGAAATCATCAAGCAAGGCAAGCACCCCCTTTGATCATATTGATTCTAGTGTTTAATTTTCATTTTGTTTTATCAAATCAATTTATGCATAAGTGTATTTTCTGTAAATTCGCTATATTGTGGTACTGATAGATATACCTGTTATCTCATGGAACTTCCTTAATAAGTATTGACATGTGAACCTTGATAACCCTAGAATTAAGATTAGACAATATAAAATATAAATTTGGGTTTAAGCGATGAATAATAATCATGCTTAGCCATGCTTTAGATATGGGTTGAACAAATTGGATAAACTAATCAGATCAAACTTTAGTATTTTGAGACATGATGATGGTTACTAGTATTTTGGTATAAAAACTCAAAACAAAATTATGGTTTAGACGCGAGCGATTACTCGCAACAGCCGGAGGTGCATGGACTTGCACGTAGTGTAGGGAGAGATTATCGCCTGTGTCAGATTAAGGACCGAACTATGGGTTGTTTTCAAGACAAGAAATCCATACAACCACAAGTGCTAGTATGGGATAGCCTTAACCTATTAAGTTACTTAGAATTAGCTTTGCACATTGGAAGGCTGGAGTAGTACGGGCTCTCCTTTTTATGTTTGCTCGGAGGGTCGCCCACACCGAGGTGTTAGGAATAACGTTTGCTGATACAACGGTGTACGCCGTACTATGGGGAGTTCCACCATATTTATGCTATGAGTTCTTCTGCCATAGTATGGGTTTGACGTCATCGGGCTGGTGCAAAGGTAGGGCTAGGTAGTGTTACGATTATGTTATGATTGCTCTGTGGCACACCAAAGGAAGTGTGTTAATAGCTTGCACAAAGAGCTGATCATTTCTTGTGGGTAAAGCTGTACACCTCTACAGAAAGTTAATCTTTTCGAAAAGCTGCGCCCACGGTTATGGGCACTTGATAAAGTCATCACATAATTAGATGTTTTATTATTTTCAAAAAGGCTGGGTTTCATCTGATATGCCTTGTGTTTGCAAAGAATGGAGTTGTGCCATGTTTTGGCAGGAATTGTACGTCTCGATGCTCACGTCATGGAGAACTGTGAGTTGTTACTATGCTCTACATACTCATTACTTTCATATCAGTCAAATTTGCTTTTACAAATTCCGTTTGCAAATTACTACTTGTTTTTACAAAAGTTCAATCTCGCTTTATGCAAATTTACCATAGAAGCCTCCTTTGACATAGCCTGCATTACTGCATTTGCAAATACCACCTTAAGTCTTGCTGAGTACGAAAGTACTCACCCTTGCTTATTTTGTTGGTTTTATAGGCGAGGATAGTAAACCTCCAGACGATATATACTTTGACGCAGGATGCGGAAATTATCTTAGTGAGTTTTTCTAGGGTTTATACCTTGTCAGTTGCCTGAGGGTTAGATGGGCACACTACAAGACTTTTGCTTCTTCCGCTACAATATACTTTGAATGGTAAGACTACTCTGTATCAATAGCTTTCGCATTAATAATATTGTGTATGGCTGTGATTCCAATTGTTGAAAATGTGCGTAATAGTCACTGATCATGGGACTAGTACTGTATGCACATAGATCATCTTTTTTGGTATTCTGTACCAAAAAGGAGAGTCACTACAATAGTCTTCGATGATGTGAGCAACAATTCGAACCATTCCCTACCAACACATGGCATAGTACCAATCTTTGCCAACACTTGGCATTACAACTGAAACCAACATTTGCCAATACATGGCATAGTATTGAATCATCTGAAATGTAAATTTTCCAACACATGTTTCCAATTCCAATCCATTTTTATGAAAATATAAAAACCATCTAACTAGTGTCAGTTCACCAAGTCTCCCATGGCCGCGAGCACAGTTTTCCAAAAAGATTTACACTCTACAGAGTTGTACAACTTTACCCACAAGTTATAACCTTTTCTTTTTGCCATTAATTTAATGCTCCTTTGACGTGTGGCCAGAATGTTCATGACGAAAACCTTTACATTATCTAGATTAACTTTGCACCATCTCGATGATGATAAACCCTTTCTATGGCGGCAGAAGATATTTGTACACCCATTGTTCTCTCAACAGGCTATTTCTATTGAGTCCTCACTACCCCATCATAGCAAGACGTACACCGTTGTATTGGTATGCATTTACCCACACCTCTATGTGGAAGCCCCTACGAGCAATCTGTCTCAGAAAGCTCATACTACTCTAGCCTTCCCATACGCAAAGTTAAACTAAATAACTTAATTGGTTTAATGTTGTCCCATACCAGCACTTGTGGTTGTACGGATGTCCCTTGGATCATACGACAGTACATTCGGTTGCTAATCTGACTCGGGCGATAATCTCCCCTACACTACGTGCAGTCCCATGCACATCTGGCTTTAGCCAATAATCGCCCGCGTCAAAACCATAGTTTTATTTTGAGTCTTTATACCAAAATATATACCAGCAACCTTTAATGTCATATCCAACCTTTTTAAATTCCTAAAAATAGTTTAATCTGATTATTTCAATTTCCAATAATAAAGCATGGCTAAGCATGATTAATATGTAATCGCATATACCCTTGTTGACATTATGTATTCTCTAACCTTATTCTACGGTTATCAAGTTTCACAGTTCAACATTTATTAAGGAAGTTCCGTGAGAAGGGGTTATAGCTAGCAGTACCACAGTATAGCATATTTATAGAAAATACGTGCATGCATAAATAGATTTGACAAAACAAGAATTAAAAAACTGGGATCAATATGATCAAAGGTGTGCTTGGGTTGCTTGTTGATGTCAGAAATGAAGTCGGGATCATCAATGATTGCGTCCGAAACGTCGGAGTCTACATGCCATTCGTCGAGAATAAAGCAATAATAACAACAATAAAAGGAAAAAAGAAGTCAAATTAAAACCAAATTCATATTAAAATAGAAGGTTCTAGTGATAAAAACATTTTAAGTGCTGATTTGTCAAATTTTAAACTTGTTGCTTACATTATGAGTACTTAAAGTCATATTATAGGAAGGCGAATTGTTAATAGAAATTAATTGTAAAACAAGTCTGACTACAATTACCTTCATATCATCGGAGGGTCCTGACCTCTGGAAATTGTTGTATTATAGCATCAGAGGGTCTTGACCTCTAGGGTTCTTCGAAGCTGGTCACACATGATTTTATATGCATTCGTCTATTCAGTCTTTTATTCATAAACTGGTCCTTGTTACCATTTGAGCATAAAACAAGCTTTAGGTTCACATTATTGCATGTTTTCATGATTTCTAATTAAGTTGGCCCATGCGTCATTTTTCGTTTATCATTCAAATTACAAAAATTTCATATAGGGTCTTCTTTCTCCCTCTCTGTAATTACGAGTATCTAGGAATCATATGAGTTCATTTAAGATTACTTATCCTAAGGACATGATACTACTAGTAATTAATCGAGTTCATTTACTGATGTTCGAATTGAAATCTTCAGAAGGGAATTAAGCTCAATGATCTTTCCTTGAGCTAACTGCTTGTGTTTGACCAGAGAAGCTAAAATGCTACTGCTTTGCTGTCTTTCCCTTTGGATGGATGAAGGGCCCACTAGTCAGTTGAAGAAAGACAGGAACACAGCAAGCTCTTCTTATGGAGCCATGGGTGAACTCTGGCCGCCGGCTGTGTAGGTGGAGGGAGCTTTGAGTGACCATTAAAATGGAACCCTGGGAGCTCGGTGATGATGTGGAAGGTTTTTTCTTGGGCTGAGGTGAGCTATAGTGGCTGCATAGAGATGATGGTGTCGGTAGCCATTGGTGATGCTTCATGCCAAATTAATTGGAAATTGGGGCTAGGAACACAGAGTATGGCTGCAGCTCGGTTATGGTGGAAATTTCATCCATGGCTTGATTAGAGGTGTCTCACATGAAATTGGTGCAAGGATGGAGTAGAGGAGGTACCAAGGATCGTGTTGGTGCTCAAATGGAGCTCGAAGAAGGCTTAAATAAGCTCAAATGGTGGAGCCAACAGTGGTGTGAACCAAACTGCGAGTTGTGGCGCTAGCCCGGGTTTTGTGGATACTAGGATATGGGTGTGGCGGCATCGTGGGAGAGCATTAATTGCTGACGTCGGTGCAATGAATCAAGCTTGGTTTGCTTTGGTTGAGAGAGGACAGAGAAGAGCAATCGGGGCTGGCTATGTTCTTGGAGTCGTGGGGAAGAAGAGTAGCTGGGGAAGGTTGTGCTGACATGGGGAGTCAGTAAAGAGTGGGGCCCCACATTTAAGTGGGGGAGAGAGAAGTGAGGTTCATCACCCTATCCACTGATTAAACCCGCATTGAATGACCCATCATTTTGGGTCTTAAATTTTTGATATTTTTATATGAAATCTCAGCATAGTTCTCAATACTTTATAAAATTTTTTGAATAAAAGGTGTGGTGAATAAATTATAAAAATTCTGACAGTCCAAACTACTGATTTTCTCCTTCGTTGTTTTTAACTTTTATTAGGATCAAAACATTCGTGAAATTTTTTGAAACTTTTACTAGTAGTTCATAATGGCCTTGAAATGCTATTGCAAAATTTTAAGATGATAGACCTTTGTATTTATTTTATAAAATTTTTGAAATTTTATTTATTGAATTTCCTATATTTTCTATTTTTGAATTTTTAAGGGCAATGAATAATGTTTATTATTTTTTATAATTTTACTATAGTACACTGTAGTTCTATAGATGATGTGGTAAAATTTTCAGGATAAGATAAGGTTCATACAATTTTTATAATTTTACTATAGTACACTGTAGTTCTGTAGTTATGCGCTTTACCCACATGATATGATCAATCTTATGTGTCACGCAATTTCACACTTCCTTAGGTGTGCGATTAGAAGATCATAACAAAGCCTTTACAATGCCCTGTCTTAACCCTGTACTACTCACTAAGGTTTCACCACTGAAGGGGCTGGTTACCACACTCAGGGACCCCTCTTGCGTCATGTGCACCACCCTCTAGCAGTACTCAAGCTAAGACATCACAAATTAATCAGCTAGGTCTGTCCCATACAAGACATGTGGTTGCATATTTGACTCATTTCAAATGCCTACAAGGATAAGTCATTAAGTTGACCGAGGCGAGACTTCCACAACCCAACCGCCATACTGGCCCACCTTGGCACACGGCCCCTTGCCACTTGCTCCAATCTAAATTATTTACAACCTTAGTTGTTTATCATGCACCACGTGTCATCAACAAGTCAACATCGTTGTGTGACAACCCAATCACTACAACTCAACATCACTGTGTGACAACACCTAACACACCTTCTGATAAACAAGTTCCAAATTCCATTAGTCAAGATTGATTTTGATATTCCAGAAAACATGAATTATACGTGGCATGGCTAAGTAGACTATTCACGATCTAACCATCCCATGTAGGTATCTATTAACAACCAACTAATAATGACCAATCCTAGGGTGACAAATAATCATTGCATACAAATGACAAGGCATATTTAATTCAATTGGGCTAAATAACTAGATCCCAAACAATTTTGAAATCAGTTATACACATAAAATAACATGCATAATTTAAAACAACATAGCAATTTGTAAAACTAGGTTCAACATGACCGAAGCACAACTTGCCTTAGCAAAGCTCTTGTTCTTGCTCTGGACCTTGTTCTTGGTTCAACGATTCCCCCTCAAACGCTCCAAGCACTTTGATGTCTACGTGTACTGAGAGAAAACACCAAAATATAGAGAGAAAAAACTCTCAAAATCAAATAAAATACACTATTAAATAGATCTCAATTTTACAATTTTTTAGAAATTTGAATCACCTCAATCAGAGCTCGTATGAGGAAGAACGAGCTCTCGAAAGATTGAAAATCATAAAAAGATAAATAATATTTTTCCTAATTACTTTTCTATTGAAGAATTTTAATTATTGCGTTAGCTGACGTCATCACCAAACTGGCCAATCGCCAGCCGACACATGTCAGCGGTCTACAGACCTAGTACATGAACCCGACGTGGTCCACCGTGGACGCGACGCATGGAAGGTTGTCAGTCAAGCTGACGCCAGCACTGATGTCACATGGGTGACGCAAGCGGGCACGTGACGCACGACGTGGAGGCGACACGTGGTAGACCCGGTGGCAACACTTGGTGCAAATCCAATGATGCTCACTAGATCCGATGACTAAGGTTAAACACAAAGGGTAGTGATGCGTGGCGGATGTGGCCCATCGGACTTGGAGAAGAAGACCATGGCAACGGTGTTTTGGCGGCTTCCCGACAATGCTATCGCACAGATCCGAAGCCGTGCAATGCAATGTACTCGGATTTGGGCTCCTACATGTCAAAGACGAGTTGAAAGCGGCGAAAAATAGGAAAAACCACTACGACGCTTCACAACAACTTCGGCAAGCTCTTGCGGTGGCATAATGCTTCTCGGGTGACATTTTCAAGGGCTAACGAAGCGGTGCAGTACATGGATCATCAGGGCAGGGTCCAAGCTCCTTATAAAGCCCTCGTACACTTTGCCAAGCTCAGAGTTCATCTCGGACACAATGGCAGTGTCCTACTCTGTGACGGTGGTAGAAACATGGAGAAGAGGCGATCTCCACCGTACACGTGGGAACTATCCAACGACCATTAGCTACTAGTGTTTCAAGGCCAACATCCACTGTTAGATCAAGATCCAACAGACCAATCCTAGGGTTTGCGGGCGATAGGCTGAACTGCGGCGGTTGTGGCTGATGCGGTGAAGAACTAGGCTGGGCCCGACTGGGTTTCGGCTCGACACTATTTTAATGATTTTCCAAAGCTTTTCCATTTAAAATAATTCCAAAAGATAACATAATTTGGATAAGGTAGTAAAATATTTCAAGAAAGTTCGAAAAATATTTTAATTTATTTTTTATTTTAATATATTTTAAACACAAATAAAATATTTTTTGAAAATTTTTATTTAAAATTTTCACAAGTTCAAATAATATGCATATCAACATAATTCAAAAATAAAAAATAATTTCCAAATAAAATCTAGAAAATTATAAAAATTTATAAAATTCACAAAATGAATAAATAACAATATTAAAATATTTTAGGCCAAAATTGGGATGTTACACACTTTCTCTTCTATAAAAACGCATTTTCCTATTTTTGGGTAATTTTTGGAACATACCGAATTCAAATACTTATAACTTTTACAATTTAACTAAAAATTTATTCAAAAAAGGTTTTAAATTCTTTCAAAATCATGAACTCATTGCTTATGTAAAAATATTTAAAGTTTCAACTATGTGCGAAATTTGAATTCAAAATTTGTGAAAACTGAGAATATGCACTATTTGAAATTCTCACAAACTAACTCCAAATTTGATGAAACCAACTTACAAATTTTTATAAGACCATAATAAATCTATTTACGCAAAAATATTTTAATTTGGACTTAGTTTGAATTAAGCTCTCACTATGGTTAGCATTTGATACATACAACATTCAAATATGAATAACTATTGCAAACAAATTCAAAAATTTGTGAAAGTAGCTCCTAAAATATCTTCAAACCATGAGCCTCTGCCTCTATAAAAATAATTAATATTAAAAATAATTTTCACTTATTCCTTAATTAGAATGACAGTTTTTCTAATTTAAAATTTAAGTAAATCCTAACTTATATAAATAAACCTTAAAAATTATGAACCCACTTTCTATAAATTATTATAAAACAAGAACCCTATGTTGCTGTAGTTATATTTGAAATTTGATGTAATTGACTTCTTTTGCCTCTTATTGTTGCTTTGCGTTGAAATACGTTTCGACACCGACGTTCTAGAATCTGCGATTGTCAACACCAACTCTGCTCAAGAATTGAGTGAGTAAGACAAGCACCTGTTTGACCATGATGACCCCACTATTTAACCGAAGTTATATTTCTTTTGTCAAATTTATATATGCATGTGTTTTTTTCAGTAAACGAGCTATATTGTGGTAATTGGTATATATAACTCTCATTTCATGGAACTTCCTTAATAAATGTTGACATGACACCTTGATATCCCTAAGTTAGGTTTAGACATCTAATAATGTCAATTTGGGTATATTCGAATGTATATAGATGCACACTTGCTTAGTCAAGCTATAAAAATGGGATAACAAATGACCAAATATGTTATTCATGAAAATTTTGGACATAAGTAGAATAAAGGTTGCTGATATTTTGGTATAAAAATGAAAATAAAACTATGATTTGACATAGGCGAGTCATGGTAATAGCCGGATGTGCGAGGGAAAGACTTGCACATAGATAGGGGGAGTTCTCGCCCAGTCGAATTAAGAACCGAACGTAGTTTAGTATAATCCAAGATAATCAGTGCAACCACAAGTACTATTATGAGGTAGCCTTAACTAATTGAGTTACCTGGGTCTGGCTTTGCATATTGGAAGGTTGTAGTAGTACAAGCAATCCTGGTATGTTTGCTCGAAAGCATGCCCTCACCGAGATGTTGGTAATAACGCTTGCCGATACAATGATGCACGCCTTTTTATCGGGAGAAGTGGGGACATGCAAGGATAGACTATCGTGAGTACAGTGATTGTACAAATATCTTTTACTGCCATAATAAGGGTTTGTCGTTCGTCACTGGGCTGGTGGAAAGTTAGGTCTACATAATGTAAATTTCATGTCATGACCTCTTGGCCACACGCCAAATGAAGCGTGAAAATAGCAGCAAAAAGAGTTGGTCATAACTTGTGGGTAAAGATGTACACCTTTGTAGAGTGTAAAACTTTTCGAAAAGTCATGCTCGTAGTTACGAGAGACTTGGTGCACTAATACTAGTTAGAATTTTGATATTTTCATAAAAAGAGTTGAATTGGAAATATTTGTTAGGAAGTCTTTCTTCCAGATTTTATGCCATGGATTGGTACAAGACGATTTGATGCTCACAATCATGGTGGACTATGAGTTATTACATATTATGCTATCCCTATTTGCTGTATGTATATGTCAGTCAAAACTGCTCTTACAAATTCAGCTTACAAATCTACTTGATATCCATGACTCAAATTTGCTTTTGCAAACGAACCTAGTAGCCTTCTGTTTTGACATAAACCGCATTTAATTATATCTTTGTGATATAGTACAAGTCTTGCTGAGTACGAAAGTGCTCAACCTTGCTATTATTGATATTCAGTAAGCAAAGGAACGAAAAATCTGGATGACACATTCTATACCGTAGGATAGAAGGATTTCACTTTTGCATTCTTCTAAGAGTTTATCCTTGTCAGTTACCTAAGGGTTATGATGGGCATACTACTAAATTTATGTATCTTCTGTTGTACTCTTTGTCGGCTTCCAAAACCTTATTGTATAATTACCTTCCGCTATTGTATGTATAATATCATGTATTAATGTGATGACAATATCTTAAATGTGCATACTAGCCACTAATCATGGGAGTAGTATTGTATGCACATGGGACCTTCCTCATTATTCCAAGCCAAAAGGGAGGGTCCCCACAGTAAAGCTAGTCCTAAGAAACTTAGTAGGTTAGTCACCCGATAATAGAACTTGTAGTTGTACAGGTATCTTGGATTAGACAATACTATATTCGGTCCTTAATCGACTTAGGTAAGAACTCTCCCTACACTACGTGCAAGCCCATCCCTCGTACTTCATAGATTATATTAACAACTCTCCTAGATTAAAACTTAGCTTTTCGATTTTGATTTTATACCAAAATAACAGAGGTACCCCCTTCTGGTCCATCATGTAATAATTCCCATTTCTGAACAAATGTTGCAACCGAACCAATTTGTTCTTCCCAAACCTAAAGTATGGCTAAGCATAAGTATGTATAATCGAATATTCCCAAGGTTGGCATCATTTATTGTCTAACCCCTACATTACCGATTTCAATTGCTGAAGTTAAAAATTTATCAAGGATGTTCTATGCAACAAGTTGGACTATCTATTGATACCCACAATATAACCATTTTACGGAAAATACATGCATGCATACATAAACATGAAAAACAATATAAATTAAGTAAAATAATAGGATCAATATGATCAAAGGAGGTGATTTCCTTGCTCATTGAATTCTTAGGCTTGTTCTAGTTCGACAAAGAAGGTTTCCGGGACATTGGTGTCTACACGGTTTATATCGTAAAGCATAAATAAGAACCAAATAAATACAAATAGAGAACAAATTCAAATATTTTTGCGAAATAAGGAAGAGCGTGATTTTATAAAATTTTAGAAGCTAGTCTCAATCAATTTGGAGTTTGTATGCAGAATAAGGAACAACATGATTTTATAAAATTTTAGAAGTTGGTCTCAGAGATTACATCTTCCAATATAGAAGGCGTATGCTCTACTTGTTTGAAAGCATATTTTTCTTTAATAAAAAAGATTTTTATTTCTGAGATGCTGACAGGTAGGACCGATATGTGAAAATTTTATTATTTTTTGAAAAGAACTGACAGATGGGGTCCACATGTCAGTGACTCATTTATAAATACCAGTTCAAAATATAAACCATGTTATTTTTTCCTAATTGGAGCCACATGTCATATATTTTAAATGGGTTTTAATTAAACTTAATTAATCCTAATGATTGTTCTTAATTAATCATTAATCAATCTTAATGATTACTAGAGAGAAAGTAGGGACATAAGGCTAGCACCATGGCCGAGTTCACTCCGGAGCTTGATCATGGAAAGGAAACGGGTGGAAAGGCATGGGTGAGGCTGGGGATGGAAAGAGGAGGGTCATGGCGAAGCTCGAGAATGTAACGGTGCTAGAGAGGTAGACAGAGGTGGTGGCACTGTGGTGTTGAGCAGCGAGGCTTCTCAGGACAGTGAGAAGCGAGACGAGAAAGAGCAGTCAGAGGCAACCCTATCATCTTTTAGCTTCTAGAATCTTGGCGAAGCTAAAGCCACTAGCAGGAGGACCCATGGTCACCGGAAGTGAGCCGGTGGGTCAAAATGTAGCGACGCAAAACATAGACACTCTGAGTGCCTAGAAAGACTACCACCAAGGTCAAACCGAGGGGTGCACTAGCACTAGGGGCTTATCACACTCATGCAGAAAGGCTTCGTGATGGCGGAAAAGGCTCGAAATAGCGGGTCACCGAAGAAAAACGCCAACGTTGGCAAGCTTCACGATGACAACCAAGTTCAGGGGTAATCAGCTAAAATGGAGCATGACAAAGGGTTTACAGTGCCACGGGAATCCTAGAAATGGCCATGCTCAAAGCTAGGACTCACTAGGGAGGGTGAGGTCGCCGGGCAATAGTAGCAGCCAAATTTGGGGAAGTTAGCTTGCTAGGTTCTGGGCAAAGCTACAACCACCGGAGGTGAGCCGGTGGCTTGAAGAGTGGTTGTGCCAAAAAGGGCAACAGCATAGGCGGTGCTAGATGCCATGTCGACCAAAAATTAGTGGTGTAGAAGGGTCAGTGGCTCACCATGAATACCTAGACATGCTCATTGTAAGTTCAAGCTCCATTGGTATGGGACGGCCTTAACGTATTAAGTTAATTAGATTAGAATTTGCACATTGGAAGGCTAGAGTAACACAGGTATTCTGAAACGGTTTGCTTGTAGGGGTTTCTACATACCAATGCAATGGTGTATGCCTTGCTATAGGGAGAAACGGTGATGGCAGGAGCGTCTGCCTTGATTATTGTGTGAAAGATGAGCTGTTATATTGTAACACCCCGGCACAACACGTGCGCAGAATATCACCACAACAAACACAAATAATAACAAATACTTCAATTACACATAAATTCTAGCAAACAACCTAAATAAAAATCTCACAACTATAATAAGCCATGACCACAAACATGGGTATAAATAAAAAGGCAACCACATAACATTAATCCCATGCATAATATAAACTAGAAAAGCATTCTAACAAATAATTTCAATAACAATAACATCACAGAACTAGCTCAACAATTAGGCTCAACAAGTAAAATAGCTCAACATTTGACCAAGGTAGCATTTAATCAACAAGACCAAATAGAACACATCTATGATTGAACAACTAAATGGTTCTTCAAGGTGAAATACTCAAAGCTAGTTATTATAAATGGCATGAATATGTGACGTGGTGAAGCTAAATCCCATCCCTTCATGACGTCCTCAAAGTAGCTAAAACATTGAATAAACAAGCATGAGTGCAAGCCTCAGCAAAGTACATCATAAAACAATATCAACACAAGAAAGTAACCATTGATTAAAATACCTCATGTTATGTTACCCATACATATACGAGAACTCATCAATTTAAATCTTTTCATTCACTTCATTCATGCAATACATCATGCTTTATGCTCAAATGCATCTCTTTTTCTCTTTACTTATATCGGTATAGCTAAGTGCACACCTATCGATGTCGCACTTTCCCTTCCATCCCAGTGGAGGGGTCTACAAAGTAGGTCTTTCTCCCATCCACTTCCCATGGAGGGGCCTACCGCAGTAGAACTTTCGTACCCACCACAAGTGGATCACAGAGGCCCACACGGGTCACCTCTTCCATCATGAATGCACATATGCAAATGACAAAAATTATACCACGTTTCATTCTTTCCAACATTAACATAATCGCAACATTTCATGAGCATAAACAATAATAATAGACAGCATACATATAGGACAGCAAGATGTCAATTCGCAATTTAAATATCAATTCATGGCATCTCTTCATCACGATGTACTTGCCTCTTTACCCACGAGGAATGGAGTGGTATGAGGTTGAGGTCACTCCTGAAACCACACCACCTACAGCAAACAAACCTCCTCCAAAAAATGCCACAATAGTACATACACCAAAAAAATAACAATAGCGCAACTACGCGCCATCTCCCCGATAAATTATCACTCATGGCAATCAATTAACCCCTTGCTGTCCTAATAGTCGGAAAACCATAAATTTCAATCCAAGAGCCCAAAATTAGGAACTCATTAACTTTATAAAAACTACACAAGAATACCTACAAAAACCTAGTTACCCATCTTTTTTAATGAGTACATCAAATCCCTCGTATTCGACCCAGAAAACCGATTTGTCGTCAACCTGGACAACAGCCTTCACAATATAGTAACTATTTTTATAAAACTCCAAATTAAGCAAACAAGGCCATTTTTGAAATCTACAGGAAATTTCCTAGCTTTACCTATTTATTAGAATAATTTAATTCAGCTTCTAATTAGCCCTAATTTGCTAATTACCACAACTACTCCTAGCAGACTCAGATTTTGGACACGAGTGCTTCAAAAGACCATAACTTTTAAACCACTTAACCAAAAATCGTGTTCTTGATCTCTACTGAAACTTAAGACAAAGATCTACAAATTTTTACAAAATTCAAACCCTTCGGAAATGAGCATAGGTGGCCCGAAACTCGATCTAAAATTCGCAGTCAGATCTGCTCGATAACAGAGTTTACCCCAAACAAATTATCCCACAAATCCAACCCAATCACAGCACTAAAACAGGTAAAACCACCATGGCACCACCCAAATACAGTACCCATATCACCATAAACAACGTAAAATTGTACCTTTGCCCGAAGAATCAAAGAATCAACGATGAATGCATCTCTTTCCGCGAACTCCGCCCCTCCTCGCAATCCAACTCTACTGGGGCAGTACCTATCAAGATTTGCACAGGGTAGGAAGGCAAGAGGTGCACGAGAGGTATGATCGCAGGGCAACAATGGGGGAGGCAGGGGGCGCATGGCAGTGGAAGGGTAAGAGGCACACTACCGGAGGGTAGCAAGGGGGTGGCTGGGTGGGGGAGCAGGGAGGGGCGGCCAGGAGGGGAGAAAAGGGGGCTATGGTTCCCCCTTGGCCCAAGGACAACCCACTCCATCCCCACAAAGCCCAATGATAGCCCAAAATCAAACACTCAAGGCCAAAATAGTATGACAGGCTGACCCAACCCACAACTAAATTTTTCTTCAATCTAGAAGTTTTTCCGAGATATTACATACATATTGGGTGTGTGTTTCTGCCACCATAGCAGGGGTTTAACATCAATGGGCTGCTGCAAAGTTAGATCTATCTAATGTAACGGTTATGTTATGATCTCTCTGCGACATAGAAAAGGAAGTGTGCTAATTTCTTTCACAAAGAGTTGATCATTTTCTCTTGGGTAAAGTTGTACATGTCTGTAGAGTTTAAATCTTTTTGAAAAGTCGTGCCTACAGTCATGGGCATTTGGTAAAGTCATCACATAGTTAGATGTTTTGGTATTTTCAAAAATGGATGATTTGGAAACATGTGTTGGAAAGCTTACCCTTGAGATGATTCAATATTATACCATGTGTCGGCAAGTATTGGTCTCATCTGTTATGCCATCTATTGGCAAAGATTGTTTTATGCCATGTGTTGCAGGAAATGGTATGATTCTCACATTCATAAAGGACTGTGAGTTATTCTATGCTATGCTACTCTTATTTATTTATATACCTATCAAACTTGCTCTTATGAAATTATGTTTGCAAATTACTACTCGATTTACATGTTCAATTTCGCTTTATGCAAATTAACTATAGTAGCCTTCTTTGACATGTCATGTATTACTGCATTTTGCGATACACCTTAAGTCTTGCTAAGTATAAAAGTACTCAACCTTGTTTAATTTGTTGTTTTAGATGGAAATGAAAATGAGGCCCCCGAAGATATACACTTCGCCGTAGGATATGGGAATTTCGATGATGCGACTTTCTAGGATTTATACGTTGTCAGTTGCCTGAGGGTTGGATGGGCACACTACAAGACTTTTGCTTCTTTCCGCTATAATATACTCTAAATTGTAAGACTACATTGTATAAATAGCTTTCGCAATAATAATATTGTGTATGGATGTGCTACCAATATTGTAATGTGCGTACTAGCTACTGATCATGGGACTAGTACTGTATGCATATATATCATCCTTCTTGGTATTTCGTACCAAAAAGGAGGTTCGTTCCATGCTCATGGGTGACGAAGGAAGTTGGAGCGGCCTGAATGATGGTGAATAGCGGTGGCAACGAGGAGCTTCACTCTAGAGAGAGCTATCACAGAAGAAGGGCACCATTAGCTTCACCACATCACGGAGAAGCTTAAAAGGACCATGTTCAAAGATAAGACTCACCGGAGAGGGAGGTAAAGCTCGACAACAATGTCAGCTGGATTTGGGGAAGACGACACGAACCCGATGCTTCACTGCATTAGTCACAAAATTGATTGAGGGGTTTGAAGAGGAGTGGAAATGGCACATATTGATGCAGGTGTCAAGGTAGGAGCTCACTAGGAAGAGGCTTAGTTTTCGCGGAGCACAGTGGCCCATGCACACCGGAGCTTGAGACAATGGTGGTGTTTTGGAAGGCTCGGGGAGGAAGGGGAGCTACAAGAGGGTGAAATGGACTTGGCATTTTAAGGAAAAGCCAAAGCGTAGTATGAAGGTTCTTAAATAGGCGTAGAGCGGTGATTCACATCGTCATCTTCCTCTCTTCCATGAGTAGGCCATGCCTGGAGTTCACGTGTGTTGCAGCTGCTCGCAGGCGGTGAAGTAGTGGAATCGGGTAAGGAGCTCGAGGAGATTTGATTGGGTGAGCTATCAGCTAGGCAAAGTGATAGGGCATTCACATGAAAGAATTGCGCACGCGGTGTAACATTCCATTTTTTCAGCCAAATTAAAATTTTCTTATTTTCTAAAATTTTGGTGAATTTAAAATTCCTTTTTAGTGCAAGAAAAATTAATTAAATCAAATTTTACAAGTTGAAATAGTTTTCAAATAATTTATTTTGGTTCCAAATGCTTAAAAGTATTTTTAAGAATTTTATGAGATTTTTCCAAATTTGTTTGCTATTTATTTATGGCATTTATTATTTTTTTGGAATTTTCTAAAAAGAAAAACTCTATTAATTTCCAAATCTCAACTCTGATCGTTTTCCTTATGTCGGCACATTTCCTCCTCACACCATTTTTGGCCTATCCTAATTTCCCGGGCCCATCGCCCCGCTCCGTTAGCCTAGCTGTGCGGCCCAGTCCGACGCGCCTGTGTCGGTGACCGTCAGGTCCCACCGGTTAGTGGAAGAACCTTCATCTCCGCGTCACCTCCGTCGTTGTGCCAAACACGTGAACCCGTTACCATGAAAATCTCGGCTTCCATGCCGTATCCAGGGCTGGTCTCGATCGGCTTCCGCGCCTATAAAGGCCGCTGCACCCGCTCCTCTCCTTTTCCCTAGCTTCGCCGCATGTTTGCACCGTCTAGAGCTCGAACCCTAGCGCCGCCGCGCCGAGGAATTCTTCACCGCCGTTTGCTATCGCCCGTGAGCTATCGCTGCCGCCTTTGGCCCCATCGAACTCCCCGCATCACCCGCTCCGTTTTGCCCCTTGCCTGGGTTTGCTTTGACGCGTTTTTGCCCCAGGCCGAAGCCTTCTTCCCCACCTCCGGCGTCCCCGCGCCGTCGCTGAAGCCGACAGAGCCCCACGCCGTCCATGCCGCGCTGGTGCCGCGTCAGCGGCACTCGTCGCCGAGTGATGCCACATCCGCGCCACCTCGCTCTCGCACACCCACACAGTGGCCGCGTTGGCCGTGCCAGGTGCGCCCTAGCCCTGTGTTGCCGCATGGCATTCCACCTCAGTAAGTCCACCACATCACCCCATAACCCCGTCGGTGCTCTCAGTTCACTGTTGTAAGATCGAGGCGCACCAAGAAGGGGTGAATTGGTGCAAACTAATACTTAAACCTATTTTTTTATTTTTATTAATTCTGGAAATTAATAAAATTATGATCAAACCTAGAGAATTAATCTAGAATAATTAATCTAACACCATGAAAATAAACTAGATTAAACATGCATTCTAGAAAGCAATTATACGTAAACAAGAATTAATAGATCGGAATCCATACACACTGATTTTCATCAAATAACATACACATGGATCCCTTTATATGAAAATGCAAACCTCAAATAATCTCTGAATTTTTTTCTCTTTTCTCTCCCTTTTTCTTCTCAATCCCCTCTCTGTTTTCTCTTTGTTGCTCTTTAGCCTTGTGTCACTATAGTACTCGTGTCTACAGTACTCACGTTGCAAAGCTTCTACCTACGTACGCGCTTGGACACTCCATACGCCAGCACGTCACGGGAAGAAAAGTTATGCTGTAACGCCACACGTACTCACGGAGCTCTTTCTTGCGCCACCTCCTCCTGGGTTTTCTTCTCTCTTTTTTTTCTACGGCCACGCGGGAGCGCTGGTGCTCCTCTTTATCTGGTGCGGCACTGCCGTCTCAAGTTCTTCTGTTCTTTCCGTGCGGCTCCAACAAAACCGGGAGGCACCCCCTCCTATTTATACTCAGTAAACCCTAACTTCTTATCTCTAATAACATACATACATGTATATCCACCTGGCCCAATTACACATGATCTAATACATGCACATATCGAAAACTTACACATGCACATGTACGGCTCACCTGCAGCTTTCGCGTGACTCACTTGCCTGCACGACCCTTTAGCTGCTACATTGCGTCGTCCATCTGCGTAGACTTCTATGCATTATGTCTCACTGCACCTGCGTCCTTCACGTGCTTCACATCCTACACCTGCTATCTCGCGTGCCACCTGCACCTCTGTGACCTTGCGTCTGCGCCTGCACCTCTGTGAACTTTGCGTGTGCTGCTCTCGGGCTACACGTCACCTGCGCGAATTCTCCCCGACCTACAGTATCGTTCGTCTCGCATGCCTATACTGCAACGTGCATCTCGTGTCCCTACATTGCACTTCCTGTTGCCTACACTACATCTCCTGTCACAAATAAAACAAACCCTCACAGTACCTTGCTCCATAACAAATATTATTGTCTATAAATTATCACACTTATATTATATTGCTGTCAAATTAATCATCACACATACATATTTTGCAAATGGAATTAACAATCTCCCCCTTAATGAGTGATTTGAAAACATGCAAATAATCAATAATTTTTATCAGCAATTATCATTCAATAAATTCTCCTTAATTATCTAAGTTTAAGCATAGTTTAGCATATTATTTCTCCCCCTTTGGCAAAACACACATCAAGAATGAATGAAAAATACTATTGAAGCAATAAATAATTAAAATAAATCCATGCATTCAGAATATATCATGAGCATTCGAGTTCAATATAAAATACAAATACCCATACAACATCTACTCCAATAGTAAGAGGTAGAAAGAAACATTTAAACATCTAGTAACCTTCCACTAGATCATACCTTATTTCAACTCACAAATCAAAGTAAGCATTTCATTCATACAAGAGCAAAAATCAGCACTACATAATTAAAACTTTGTGTAGCATAAGCAAGAACCTTTCTTCAAGATTTTAGGAGGCTATACATAATCATTTTACTCCATCTAGTCACTCACACCACAGGTATTTGTCTAGTATGCCCACAACATTTGTTCACTGTATCACTTTAAGGTACTTTTTTTTGTCTTTCGTATCCACTTTGAGGAAGCTTTTTTTTAATTTGAGTACCCCGATTTTTCGAGTTTATAGTCATGGGCTTGACATTGGAACATGTTATCTTCGGAATATGACGACTACTACCATGGTATTAGAAAGTAATGTAAGTAACTTACATTTAGCATAACCCACTAAATCTCGAGTACTAGTGAACACTTATGGTATTATTAAATATGATTTTAGCAAGTCTCGAATACTGCTTAGAAAAGAACAAAAATGCCCACTATTCAATAAGTAAGGAACTCGGTTATGAACCAATGGGGACTAGGCAATCTAAATTAACTTGCTACACACCACTATCAAGAATAGATGTCGACAGATATTTACATGTAAATAGATTTTAAAAAGATATTGCTCATAATATTTCTAAATAAATATATTTATTTCAACACATATGAATATGCTCCCCCTCCATTGTTGCATTTACATAACATTATTTGAATGAATGATAATCAATTCTCTTTTAATCTTGCAAACACAGATGATTCTAAGTTTTCACAAAAACAATTGTAATAATATCTTTATCCACATGATCCCAAATAAAATGATATCATATATCAATTTTATCACTTGCAAAATCATCATAAAAATAACCAACTAATTCTAAACGAAAGTCATGAGTACCATAGGATAAAAGCACATATACCTTGTTGAATTAATTGGTTCTCCATTCACATTTTTGTCAAGTATATGTTCAAAACTTGTTATTGGTGTAGCTCATCATCACTTTATACCATCTGCAAACCTGCACTTTGTAAAACAGTTCTAGCATAGATGCTAGACTCATCAAAAGCAACATCACAGGACTCCTTGAGTAAATTAGTCTCAACATTATACACAATATCACCATTCTTCGCAAATTCTAGACATGAAAACCATTTGTATATATCATGTCATGTGTCATGAACAAACCAAATCAATCAGCCACCGGTTTCCAAGTCCTTTATCATTATTCTAAAATGAGAGAAGATGTTTCGATACCCACACTTTTCCTAATTTGCTGTTTTTAAAAGAATTCTTAGGAACCCACAATGTTTTAGCACTATTTGACTCAACTGGCCTTCTAGTTCTATATGCATTATATAAAGGTGTGATGCCCAAAGTTCCTTGCTGTTTTTGAGGAGTTTTAGAATCAAAATCAATATTTTTCTTTGCTGGAAATTAATTTTATTAGCCTCAAAACAATGTGTATGATGCACAAAACAATTTCTAGCAATATGACCAATGCTACCATAGTTATAGCAATTAACATTATGAAAATTATCCCAACATTTTGGACCTAAATTAGCATAACAATTAGTTTTAATATGTCCAAATTTTCCACAATTATTTTTTTTTTCACAATTCTATTTGGAATCTTTTCATACAAATGCTACTTTGAAAGTCATGCGTTTTTGGAATAACCTTTGACGTGCTTGGTTGTGAGATATAATTTTTATCAAAGCCTAACCCTTCCTTCTTAAATGAACATTTTGATGTATCAATAATTAAATTTATGTTTTCCTCACCATTTTTCCTTCTTTCTAAAGACATTTTCAAATAATTTTTGTCTCGAGCAAGATCAGGACATTTATTACATAAAAATATGTAAGGATATTTTTCAGTCCAATTAATTTTCTACTAATTCCAGCAAGGTCCTCACAAGAAAATTATTTTGCTAACTTATTTACATCATTCTATAAATTGGAGAAATTTTTTACCAAAGAATATTTCAAGGAATCTACCTCTTTTTGTAAGATAAAACAATTGTCACATGTTGAAGAACTAGATTTCAGCAATGCATTCTCACTTCTATAAAATTCACATGACTCACAAGAAGCATTCTCAAGATCAAAAATTTTATTTTTTAAAAATTTCACAAGATTTACAATGAATATCAATTTTCCTTTTCAATTCTACACAAGAGTCATTATTACTTTTTCTTGGGAGATCAAGCTCATCCGCCATATTCAAAAATGCCTTATGAAGAACCTGCTTCATCTTCTTTCCTGAAATTTTACTTTTTGAAAAAGGAAAATTTACTTTTTGAAAAAGAGCTGGGCTTCTTGTTAGTAAACTTGGGAAAATCACTTATAAAATGACCAAAAGCATCACACTCAAAGCATTGTATGTCACTACAATCACTTCTTCCTTTACAAAAACCTTTTTCATTATTCTTCGAAAATTTTGTTCTTAAGGCTTTGTTCACTCTTTTAGACAACAGTAAAAGTTCATCGAAACCCATATCATCAATATCCTTTTCTTTCTCAACCGTGACTAAAGTAATGGGACTATCATTAGAAACATCATTATTAAAAACAAGAGGTTTAGTCAAACGAAAAGGTGCAACATGCACCATGCTTTTTAATTGTTAAATTAAATCTAAAATAAACCCCGCTCTGATACCAATTGTACGATCGAGGCGCACCAAGATGGGGGTGAATTGGTGCAAACTAACACTTAAACCAAATTTCTTGTTTTTATTAATTCTGGAAATTAATAAAATAATGATCAAACCTAGAGAATTAATCTAGAATAATTAATCTAAGAAAAGTTATGTTGTAACGCCGCACGTACTCACGGAGCTCTTTCTTGCGACACCTCCTCCTAGGTATTTGTTGGTGCCAAAAAAGGTGAAGAGGATTAATCGGTCGCAACACATCGGACGAATACCGGGTTCAGAGGTTCAAGGCGAGCCAACCGATTTGATCCTGCAATCGATAAGATAGTCGTGAAATACACTCGAAGCCGATTTAGTGAAACGAACGGCTAAAATCTAAAACAGCCAAGAAGCCTATTAGATCAAAAGGTAACGATAGTTAGATCTTTTCGAAGAAGGCGATGCGCAATAAAATCAGAGAAAATCAAACCTGATTGGCGTAATTGATGTAATTGATGAAGATCAACAATCGGTGATGTGCAACTTTATTGATTAAAATCGAATTACAGAAAAGAAGTCTAAATTACAGAAGCTACTCCTAGTCGACAGGAAAGGTAAGAAAAAATAATGTGTTGTTTGATTGGATTCTTTCTTTATGCCTGCCCTTGACCATCATTTATAGCTGCTGGCCGATCGTGTCCTATCCCAACACTGCGAAAGTTTGATCTGTATCGGCCTGAATCTGGACGGCTCTTCCCAAATAATCGATTTTTACCAAAAATATCAGACACCTTTTCCCTGATGGAATATCAGCTATAATAAGTCAACCTTTAGCCTGACAATGTTTACCATGCCTTGCCAAAATCTAGTGCAAACATATACCCCCCATTTTTGGGGGATAACTTGTTATCTTCCAAAAATCTCAACCATCGGCTTGATCATCATCGGCTTAATAGGACTTCTCCACCAGTAACTGATGTATTAATAGCGCCGTAGAAATCTTGATAAGTGTATCGTGCGTTTTAACTGCGTGCATCACTTCGAAATCATTCCCGCCGTTTCAATTTTTCACCATGCTATAAATGTACGACCCCCACACTGTTATTTTCACGCCCTCAAGCCCTCTAATCATCTATCGTCGGCTTCTTCACCCTTGCTGACAAGTCTTCAAGCGCACCACCCGCCTTTCAGCACCAATCGGCTTTTCTTCAGATCGACTAAAATGGATCCAAGCCAGGTACTCATCCCAATCCCAAATAGCATCGACCAATACTACCTAGGCCCGGTAGGAAATCTATATGCTGACACAGTTACAAATGAAGAAGTTCCTCACCTCCCTTTGTCGGCTGCTGGGAATAACATAGAGGGATGCAGAAAAAGTTTTAGAGCATGGCTGACAGCGCTTAAGGGGTGGAAGCGATGGTACAACCAGGTAGCAGCCCAGAAGAGGAAAATATGGGAAAGAATGGGAATAGCCGAGTGTCTCCCTGTTTCCTTAGCCGATCTAGAGGCTAACAAGTCCTTAGTGGCCACAGCCTGTTATTTCTGGATAGACATATTCAACGCCTTCATGTTCCTCACAAGTCCTGTCCGCCCGACTCTGTTGGATGTAGCCCAGTTGTGCTGTCTAAGGCCAAATGGAGAACAAGTATCGGCTTAGAGCGCCAAGTTCAAATACAAGCTCATTAAGTCCAAAGGCGAAGGGTGGGCTAATGTCAGGACCCGAATTTGCAAATCTGAAACCCTCTATGTATACCGCACTAGTCTAGGACCACGCTAGTGCACACAGTGGAAACATAGATGAAATATCATTGCATACAATGAATTAACTAGGAAGAAGCAAATTATTATTAAATAAAGCAAATGACCTTATGGTCAAGGTTCATACAACTGTGCCTTATGGCTTAAAAAACAAATAAAGTGTTGCAGCGGAAAAGAAATAACTTGGGCCATACGACATGCCACAAGCAATCGTGTGGGGAACGCATTAGTGCACGTAGTCTTCATAGCATTCCTTCTCATGATATACAATATTTCCTGGTCCTTCCTCAGCAACTGAACAACATAGACATAAAGTCATGAGTACAAAAGTACTCAGCAAGCTGTAGGAAAATGATGCAATATATTGATGCAAGGTTTGACAAAGGATAGCTATATGGTTTTTTGCAAAAAGCAATAACTTGAATTGAAATACAGTAAATAGATTGAAAGTACATTTATGAAAAGATAAATAAATAACTGGTAAAACAATGGTAGACAACATGAATAAAATGGCGGGGCATCACCCCACACCATCTAAAACAATTATCAAACCACCGAATTCAACAGTATAACTTTAGATAACAAAACAACAGTGAACTCCCCGTTCAAATCCCAACAATTCCACCTTCCAACATTTCATGAAAACACTTTATACCTCGTGTGAAATTCCTGGGCTTGTCCATGACCGCGGACACGGCTATTCGAATAGTTTTACACTCTGTAGAGGTTGTACAACTTTACCCACAAGACATGAACATCTCTTTGTCCAAACATTACTAACACACTTCCTTTGGTGTGTCGCAGAGATATCATGACAAAGCCTTTACAATGCATTGTCTAAACTCAGTACTGCCCTCTAAGGTTTCGCCCCTCGGGGCCCCCTCTTGAGCCATGTGAATCTACCCGTTCATCCCGGAACCCACACCACCATTGGCATCACTCAAGACTAGACATTGCAAATTAATCAGCTAGGTCTATCCCATACCAAGCTTGTGGTTGCACGGTTAGGCCCAGTTCAATGGTGCACAAGATTAAGTTCTCTTAGGCAAGACATCCACATCCCATTGTGCTAGAAAGCACCCCCTTTATTGCACGATCACTTGTCCGAGGGAAAACATTTTGTTCATCCAAGACCAATGGCAAACCCTGCCAT
The DNA here is from genome assembly GCA_036346275.1 of Otatea glauca. NCBI lineage: Eukaryota > Viridiplantae > Streptophyta > Magnoliopsida > Poales > Poaceae > Otatea > Otatea glauca. Next base: position 63,024,938 of record CM070715.1, read on the forward strand.
GGTACAACAAGTTTTACAACAATGGCTAACGGTCATGATTCAATATCTCATTAACCCAAGATTAATCGTACAAATAAGCAAGTCTAATCATAGTTACGTTAACCCAATGTTGGTAATACGTTTACGTCCAACTAGTAATGTCCCAACCTAGAATTAACAATGGATATATGGCATCCCAATAATCAAGGTGGCATAATGTACACTAGCTAAATAGCTATTCTCATGAACTAAGCATTGATACACAAATAGCATGCAATTGTATAAAAACAAAATACTTTTGTAAACATAGATCACTATGACCAAAGGCTACGACTTTCCTTGCTGATCTAGTGCTGAGTCTTGGTCTTCGAAGTCTCCGTTCGCTCCCTCGTGATTCACGTCTAATGGAAAGTAAAGTAACAAAACCAAATAAATACCAAAAAGAGACTCAACCAATCTCAAAACTGAAAACAAATGGCTCTCGTAGATAGAGCTTGATTAAATAAAAATTTAGAAATTTGAATCACCTCAATCGGAGTTCGTATGAGAGAGAATGAGCCTCCGAAATATTAAATTCAAAGAAAAAGGCTGAAAAAGAGAAAAGTCGAGTTTTCTAATTTATTTTTCTACTGAAAAATCAATTAATGACGCATTGTTGACATCAGCAATTAATTTCCCAAGATAAAAATATATTCAAAAATCCTTATTTCGCTGACATGTGGGACCCTTTGTCTATAGACCATGCCCACGAATTTGGCTCGGTCCACGGTGGACCAGGTCTACCGAATAGCAATAGGGCTAACGCGGCGGCTCAGCTGATGTGGCCCTGATGCACCGGTTGACGGGCGCACATGTGAGTGATGACGCGGCGGACACATGTCACGCATCCAACGGTGTGGCGAGATCGGACGGTAGAGACGCAAGGATGCGGGCGGCGAAGGCGTGGCAACATCCAGAGCACACAAGGGTGATCGGACGGCCACGGATCACTGACGGAGAGTGACGATGAGGGTGGCAGTGCGTCTCACCAGAAGCGGAGAAGATGAAGCGGGCTTTGGCTCTACAGCGGTGGATCAGGTGCGACTTTGAGCAGATCGGGAAGAGGGCATCGCGGGCAACACGACGGCACAACTGGTAATGGCGGAGATGCACCGGAGTGGCCAAACAACTGTGGGGAAGGCTTCGAGCATGGCGGCGGATTCCAGCAAGGTCGTGCGTGAAGACAGCGGCGTCCAGAGCGACAAGACCTAGGGGAAAAGAGGCGGCGCGGAGAGGGAACCTCTGGCAGGGGTTGGCGGTGGCTTAAATAGCCTGGGGAGGCATACCAAATCCGAAAACCGACATGGCGGCGATGCGCAAAATCCGGACTACAGCCGTGCTAGGGCTAGTGTTCTTGGCGGCGGCGGCGGAGCGACGCGCGGGGCTGGGCTGACTGGGTCGCGGAGCGGAGTTAGGCTAGGACACGTGGAGTCGCGGGCCGCGGAGAGGAGGCAAGCTGGGCCAAGCGGGCCAACGGGGAGGAATAGGAACTGGGCTGGCGAAGATTTGGCCCGCACCAAAATTAGGAAATAAAAACATTTTTCCAATTAAGAAAACTCTAAAAATTCAAATAAAGGAAAATAAATTCAAATAAATAACAAATAAATTCAAAAAAATCTCCAAAAATATAGAAAAATTCCTTGAAGCACAATGAACCCAACTACGATTAGAAATCTTTTATTTGATGAATAGTTTAGTCAAATTAAATCCTTTCCTCAATAGAAAATTCAAATTAAGCTTTGATTAATTCAAGAAGAATGCAAATGGTTTATTTTCAAATTAAAACATTCCAAAACTCAAACTTTGGGATGTTACAGCTAAGTACATCGGCAATAATAACAAAGTGCATGGGCCAATATCGGATGAAGAACACGCTGCTTTCCTCAACCTCTGGCTAGATCGGTATTTATTCTGCGGTACCTCTCTTGGGCCAACCCAAGTATACCAGACCATAGCAAAGCGACTGGTAGAGGGTAATAGGCTAGCTCTTGGAAAAAATGCTGCTAAGGGCAGTTTACCAGGTGATGTATATCATCAGAAGTCGGCTATTTACCAGTTTTGCAAACTTTACTATCGGCAACATGGGAGGACAGCTCTAGTTTATTCAGATCTGGCTGTATTGCTTATTTAGCCGATCATTTGCCCTGAACCCAACTGAAGACACAGCATTCCCGCGTGAAGATACTCCAGAGGGTGCAATACCCCAATTCAGAGCTAGCCGATCTTATGGAGAGAGGTTCATAATGTGCTCCGAGAATGACACAAAAGTCACACCTATTGGCTCAAAGAAGTATTTAACATTCTTCTTACAGCTCGATAGTGATGATTTCAAACAGAATGACTTCTTCAGTTACACAAATACAGTTGATTTTCCATGGCCTTCTTTTCTTCATTTAGATGCCGAAGTGCTTTGATGCCTCAAGAGACTTTGGATTTTTTCAAGCCTTTTACCTCGCCAAGCATATTACATTTCGGTCTTCACACAAAATCGGACTTTTCAGCCTTCATATGAATTCTATCACCCATCCGTTTATGCTAGGCAGTTAGGCTTTGTCCAAGTTGTTCCAAGCCTCCCATTCCTCGATCGACTTCAGCCAAGAGATAGAATTCATAACACAGCCACAGCCAATATCGTTCTTAAAATAGCCGACGAGCTTCAGATCGGAAACTTGCCACATATTATATTGAATAAACGTCGGGCAGAATGCTTTTCTTCCTGGTGGTCAGCAATTGCAGAGGCACTTTATTTCGAGAAGATACCGTCGGCAATTGTTAATGAATTTTTTTCCAAATCTACCTGAGCCGACGGTAGTTACTAACAACGATTCAAGCGATAAGACTAGTTCTTCGGGGTATACTAAGACATGCCTCGTAGACATTACTAGCGACGTATCGGCTTGAATAATTCTTCATTACATATTTTAACTACTCAAATGCTCCTATTAACCAGAAGGGCCTCTGGCCCATCGGGTAGTGGCCATCAAACCAAAAGGCCGCATCAGCGATCGCCCTCACAGGGTACACTTCTGGTACCTTGGGCATCCAGAGCCCATCTTTCTCGAACATTGAGAAGTAGCAGCAACCAAGTAAGCATTTTTGATCAGCTATTTCCCTTTTATCTCCTCTTTCGAAGACTTATTCGCAGCTGATCAACTTTCAGAGAAGAAATGTGTCAAGACCACCAAGGCCCCCACCAAAAGAGGTCTGAAACCTATGGAACAAAGAGGTGAAAGCTCTCCACACTCTCTGCATGCATCGGCCACTGGTGAGGTAAATTCTTTGTAAACTACCTTATGATGTGTTAAGATATCGACTTCTCTAACATTGAATCCCTTTTCATTTTAGCCGACTGCATCAGTACAAGTCGCCAATGTCTTGGCAGATTTAAAGACTGCATCGCTGGATCCTCCTCCGCCGTCTTCTCAACCGACACCACCGGCCCCTATTGTTGCTACCGATACTACCGCTCCTGCATCGTCAGATCCCATTGACTTACTAGGATTTTCCCTAGCCAATCTTGATGACCCAGAGATAATTGCCACGGATGATAACCCTGCAGATATCTACAAGATCCTTGAGGTATCTCTATAGGCATCGGCTTCAGTGACATCGGCTCCGAGGATGCAAGAACGACTTGAAAAGCTCTTCAACCTGGTGATGAAGCCTCAAGCAGAGATTTTAAACAACAATCAACTGATTCAGGATGTCGTGGTTATAGTCGAGGCTGATTTGCCCCCAAAGGAAAGGGCTGAGCTACTTGATGTCTACCATTTAGACAACGAGAAGGCAGCAGTAGAAGCAGCCCAAGTCCGGATTGCTCTAAGGGAGGCTCAAGAAGCCGACCAAAAAATTTTGGATGAGCTGGTGGCCAAAGCTAAGGCCAAGAAGAAGAAATTCGACATGGATGCCCAAGCCATCAAAGTAAACAAGGAGGCGGTTCAGAAGCTTGAGTAGACAGAGAAAATTCTCGAAGAGGAGTTGGCCAAGTTAAACAAGCAAATCTCCGATGACCAACAAATCATAGAGAAGTCTACATCGGCCATTAAGGACCAAAAGCTTGGAATAGCTTTGGCTATGGCCGGTGTTAAGAAGCAGTCAGGCGGTGGGTGCTCTGTCAGCTTTAGGTGCAAGGCTTCATGGCTATGGACTGTAATCGGCTTCTCATGCTACAAGCTACTGAAACTTTTGTAATGTAATGATCCTTTTGAAGTATTTAAATTTTCAATCGGTTGTTTAACCAATTTTTGTTAATGTCTTTACTATCTGCAATCTTGACTTGTGCGTTTGTACTTTTAGCCATAATTAACTGCACCGAGTTAATTTGTCTTTTCGCAACAAACATTTATAGCCGATTAAGATCCAACCCAAACGCTAGGATAGTATTTCTTTAAGTATTTTCCATTAATCGCCTTGGGAAATATTAAGCCTTCCAAAGTCTCCAATATGTAAGAGTTTCCACCAACAAGCCGATTTATCTTATACGGCCCTTCCCATGTAGGAGACCACTTACCAAATCGGCTATCCCTAGAGCCAACAGGTAGTATATTTTTCCATACTAAATCGGCTTCGTAAAAAGACTTAGGCATTACTTTCTTGTTGTAAACCTTAGCAACCTTTTCTTAGTTTTTCTTAAGCCGATCCAATGTACATAAACACAATTCTGCTAATTCGTCGAAGTTATCGATCATTAGATCGTTGTAATCTTGAGCTGACAAACAATTTTGTCTGGCTACTCGTATAGAATAAATGTTAATCTCCAGAGGTAAAACAGCTTCCTGACCATAAACTAACTGATAGGGAAAAAGCTTCGTTGCCCTGTGATAGGCTAGCCAATACGCCCATAGCGACTCCGATAATGTTGAATGCCAATTCCTTGGTTTTTCATCAATCTTTCTTTTGATCAGCTTGATCAACATTTTGTTAGAAGATTCAGCTTGACCATTAGCTTGGGAATAATAAGGTGAGGAATTTAGTAGCTTGATACCCAAGCTCTTAGCAAAGTCTTGAAATTCCTTAGACATGAACACAGTACCTTGATCGGTCATAATAGTCTGCGGAATTGCAAACCGATAGATAATATGCTCATTGACAAATCCGATGGCTTCAATACTTGTAACCTTTTTGAGCGGTATAGCTTCAACCCATTTAGAAAAATAATCGGTTGCAGTCAAAATGAACTTATGGCCTTTGCTCGAAGCAGGAAATATTTGTCTAATTATATCTATAGCCCAGCCTCTGAATGGCCAAGGTTTAATAATGGGGCGCAAAGCCGACACAAGAGCCAACTGTACTTTGCCAAATTTTTGACAAGTCTAGCACCCTTTATAATATTTGAAGCAATCCTCCAACATTGTCGGTCAAAAATACCACGTACGCCTAAGCATCCACTTCATCTTATAAGTCGATTGATGAGATCCACAAATTCCTTTGTGTACTTCACCCATTGCCACCTTAGCTTCGTAGGCTCCAAGACATCTTAACAACAATCCTTCCAATGTCCTATAGTATAAGGTATCATCGAGAACCACATATTTCAGAGCTTGCTGTCTAACATTTCTCTCCGTCAGCTTTGAAGGATCAACTAAATAATCCCTTGTTTTCAACCCTCAATCGATGACATCTGCACACATTACAGCTTTCTCAATCGGCTCATACTCCTCAATTTGACCAAAAATTTTATAGCCTGATGCTTGTTGAGCTAGTAAGTTCGCTCCGTAATTCATCTCTCGAGGAATATGACAAATAGTGAATTTTGTAAATGAGCCGATTACAGCAAGACATTGATCTAAGTATTTAAGCAAAACTTCATTGTAGCAATTATACTCTCCTTTAATTTGCTGCACAACTAATAGAGAGTCGCCATAGGCCTCAACAGTATTTACTCCGACATTTTCAAGCAACTATAGGCCTCTGAGCAATGCTTCATATTCTGCTTGATTATTTGATCATCGGCAATTCAAACGGAATGCAAATTCAAAATTTTGTCCTTTGGGAGAAACAAGTACTATCCCAATACCATCACTCTCTCGATATATTGATCCATCAAAATAAAGTTGCCAAGGGGCTATAGAAATTAAACCGACGGTAGTTCCATATCCTGTTATGGAATCGGCTATCACTTGTCCTTTAACTGCCTTAGCCGATTCATATGTTAGGTCGAACTCGATGAGCGCATAAGCCCATTTACCAAGTCGACCGCGCATAGTCGGAGCTGACCACATATACTTTATAACATCGGCTTTACAGTCGACCTTACAAATCGATGCTAAAATATAATGCCTTAGCTTTGTATAGGCGAAATACAGAGACAAACAAAGTTTCTTTATAAAAGGATACCTGGTTTCAGCATCAAGCAGGCGTCAATTCAAATAGAAGATAACCCACTCTTTTTCATCAACATCTTGTGCCAATATAGCTTCGATAGTTTCCTCTTCAGCCAACAGATATAATTTAAAAGGTATAACCTTTTGTGGCGCGGCTAAAATCGGAGGATTCGTTAAATACTCCTTGATATCTTCAAAGGCTTTTCGTTCATCAGTTCCCCATACAAACTCTTGGTTATCTCTTAATTTCAACAATGGGGTAAATGCACGGATCTAGAAAGATTTGAAATAAACTGCCATAAATAATTGATTTTACCGATCAACTTCTGTAACTCATTTTTGTTTGTGGGCAGCTTTGTTTTGGCTATAGCTTTAACCCTCTCTTGGTTGACATCAATTCCCCTTTCGTGGACCATGAAGCCTAAAAATTGCCTAGCCGATACTCCAAACGTGCATTTGAAAGGATTCATCTTGAGGCCCTGCGCCCTTGTACTCTTAAAAACTGTCTCTAAATCGGTCAAATGCTACAAATCATTTTTTGATTTCACAACAACGTTGTCAATATAGATTTCAACAATATGTCCGATTAAATCATGAAAGATTAAATTCATAGCCCGCTGATAAGTTGCACCAGTATTTTTTAAGCTGAACGTCATCACTGTCCACTCAAATAACCCAAGCGCACCAGGGCACCTAAAGGCAGCCTTTGGTATATCGGCTTCTGCCATGAATATTTGGTTATATCCGGCATTCCCATCATGAAAGCTAATAATCTTGTTTCCTGCTGCAGCATCGATAAGCATATCGGCTATAGGCATCGGGTACTCATCCTTATGTGTAGCTTTGTTCAAATCTCTGAAGTCAACACATACCCTCAGTTTGTCATTTTTCTTCATAACTGGGACAATATTAGAAACCCACTCAACGTATCAGCAAGGCCTGATAAACTTGGCCTCTAGCAATCACTCTATTCCTTCTTTTATAATATTGTACAGGGCCGGATTACACCTTCGAGGGTGTTGTTTAAACAGCCGATACCCTGGCTTTATAGGTAGCCGATGTTCGACAAGCTATCGGCTCAAGCCAGGCATCTCATGGTATTCCCATGTAAAACAATCTTTATAATTTCTAAGAATTTTTACCAACTTTTATTTATATTCTGCATCTAATTTTGCACTAATAAAAGTAGGCCTCTTCCTGTCACCATCTCCTACATCGACTTCTTCAAGCAGATCGGTCGATGTGAACCCTTGTCCTAACTTTTGGATTTCTTGAAAATATTCGATGGCCTCATAGCTATCCATCATTTGCCGATAGCTTTGTATCTTGTTTTGCAGGGCTTTCATTGTTTGCTCAGACCCCATCGGCGCAAAATTTCACTTGTCTGATCAAACGTACTGGGCCTGATATTGATCGATATAAATCTCGCCTTGCTGATGCAAATGAAATCACAATCATCCAGCACTTTGCCTAACATGCACTCGGCTTCTTCATGCTGCCAATTCGCATCCGAACTGACCATGGCAATATGAGCCGATATATCAGCTGGAACGACCTCAACCTTATCTCCGTTCAATTGGACAAGCAGCTATTGCATAGTCGACGGAATGCAACAATTTGCATGTATCCAGTCCCGTCTGAGCAACACACTGTAGCTTCCTTTGGCGTTGATTACAAAGAAAGCAGTCGGCAATGTTTTGCTGCCGACAGTCAATTATGTGACAATGACACCCTTAGCTTCGGTGGGATCACCTGTGAAATCATTCAAAATCGTGTTAGTGAATAAGTCTCCATCAGACTTACCTAGCTTCTTGCATATGGTGTATGGCATTAGGTTAACCGTTACTCCACCATCCACCAACATCCTTGAGATCGGCTTGCTGTTTGTATGCCCCTTCAAGTATAGCGGCTTGAGATGCCGATGAACATCATGGGGTTTTCCGAAGACTGCATCTTGAGCACCCAAACACAGTAGGGCGAAGGTTTCTTTAGCCGATTCAGTTTTTATTTTGAACTCAGTTGGTAGTGTGAAAACCATATTGATGTCCATTGGAGGAGTGTCATCTCGTATCATTGGAGACTCCAGATCATCGGCTGAATCAAAATCCTCCTCAATCGGCTCTTTCTTCCTCCACTCGCTTCTAATAGATTTAATCGACCGAAGCTCATTGAACTCCTGGTCCCTTTGTTTCTCCTCATCAGCCTCTCTGATCTCTTGAGTTCTTAACCTTTTCAACCGTCTGAGCTGTGATCGGCTAAGGCCAAGTGGACACCATCTTGGTTTTGGCTCGATCGGCTTACGTATTTTGCCAACCAGATCTTCCTGTATTGCAGAACCTGATTCTCCTGTCAGGACCTTGGCCTGACCCAGTAAAGGAAATTCTCTCCTGAATCGGCCTCCTATAACTTCTGTTAGGATGATCCCATATTGGCCAAGAGAACCTTTCTTTGGCCGATCATCTAGGCCAATTGTTCTGGGGTAATGTTCCATCGGGCACGTATACAGCGATGGCAGTGCTAGCCCCCTCTCCCAACAAAACTGCCAAAAGGGGCACCTTTGATGAGCTCTTTCCAAGTTTTCATACCAATATAAATTGTTCAGCCGATGCGGAGTATATCACGGCTGATTGTTCATTCCTTCGTACTTTTCCATTAACTGAGAAAACGTTGGCTTAGGCCTGCTAGCTGGTCTTCGTGACGGCGATTTTTCTGCTTTATACCATTTTCCAACTTGCGGATCTCCTTTAGGCTTAACGGTCCTTGAATTCTTGCCCTCATGATCGGCTTCTATCTGTAATGAACCGATCGTGATTCAAGGTCTTGTCGTCACTCGAGCTCAGTTGAACATCGACCCGTTGAGCCCATTTTGGTCCCTCATCATGCATCAGCTCTTTACCTTTACGTGAACACTGCACCATGTTTATGGGGAACGGGTCAATGTCCACCTGCATGGACAGCTCATCTCCAAACTTTAGCCGACCATCTTCAATAGCCGACTGGACTAAAGAGGAACGCGGTATACTACGCTAGCACAAAAAAATTACCACACAACCAGAAATCTACTCGCAAGAAGGGGATCATAGATTAGATTACCACTAGACACGCAGTTGTGGAATCCTTCGCGTGTCGATGTAGTGGATTGTCCTCGCCTCTCCATGGGTCGTCCTCCCACGTCGTAGTCGCAGCAGCGTCACCGCAGTAGTCCACACGTCCGTGGGATGGAACGTCGTGTGTCGGTGTGCAAGCACCTGGTCGCTCGACAGGGGCAGCGAGAGGAGGAGGCTAGGGTTTCGGGTGAAACACTTCTAGACTGTCGGGACCCGAATCTGCAAATCCGGACCCTCTGTGTATTCTGTGCCAGTCCAGGATCACGCTAGCACACACAGTCATACAGGGTTGCACATCACAGACATTCACAAGGATATAAGAATAAATAGTGCAAACATGTATATAGAACGAGTTGTACAACCTTATGGTCTCCTTACAGATAAGTCAGCCACGCAGGGCTTACATTATTCAAAACAAAGAAATAGCAGCGGAACATAAAAAGTTGTGGAAGCCTCCATCTTGCCACAGGCAACCGACTGGGCTTGCCCCCTAGTTGCTCGTGTCCTCGACGTACTCCTCCTCCCATACTGGTGTAGTCTCCTCCACTGATGTTGGGGTTGATAAGCAAGGTGGGGTGAGTACACAAGGCACTCAACAAGTAATGCATGAATGCAAGACTATTACTATATGCAAAGCTTATTCCAATGGATCGGCTTAATTGATTCTTTTTGCATCAAGCGGCATTTTTAAACTAGTATCTTGTTTAGATTAAAGCGATGAAAATGATATAAGTAATACTAATTTCAAATGGTTTTTCTTCAAGATTCTCGGCACACGCCCTTATCGGTTCATTTCAACACCGCACACACCACCCTTCCATGTTTTGTTTATGAAAAACTACCCCTTGACTGTAATCCCCGAGCAATGCTCAATACCGTGAGCACGGCTATTCGAATAGTTTTGACACTCTGCAGAGGTTGTACACTTTACCCACAAGATACAGCCGCTCACCACACAGGTGATTGTCCGCAACAAAGCTTTTCAGGAACTTCTACCTTAACCAAAGAACCTCTCCGGTATTGCCTTCACTATCACTTCCCTCACACAGAGCCGAAGTATAGGACCGGCCAATCACCGTTGGATGGGCACCAAGCCGTAGTACGTGCGCTCCCCATACGTATACACCCCTGTATTGTCACCCCGAGGTATCAGAGGAAAGATATCAGAACCCTAGTCAACTAGGTCTGTCCCATGTCAGACATGTGGTTGTACGGTTGACTCAGATCAAAGGCTTGCAAGGTGAAGTCCTTAACTGACCAAGGCAAGACTTTCAACACTCAACAGTGGCACACAGCCCAATGTGGCACACAGACTCACATCACTCAACAACCCAATGCCACACAGGCCCACATGGCACACAGCCTCTTGCCACTTGCCCTAGTCTAAATCATTTGCCACCCAGTTGATTATTGTGCAACACATGCCAGCAATAACTCAATATCGATGCGGAACCACACAAAGTTCTTTGTACCTCAATCTCAACATGTGGCATCATCACACCACTTTTCAAAATACATTCAATATGTCTTTAATCAATATTGTAGCATTTTTCCGAAAGATCATTCATGATTCGTTGCAAGGCTAAGCATCTACTCACGGTCTAGCCTCCCGTGTTGGCACAATATTAACATCCAACTAATATAATCAAAACTTAGGGTGACAATGATCTAGGCATACAATTAATAATTCAAGGTGGCATAACAAAATGGGTTGATTAACTACATTATCCCAAATTAATTTAAATTCATTTTAAATAATTAGCATGCATAGTTTCAAAGCATAAATTACATTTTAAAATCTGGGATCAAAATGATCAAAGCATCACTTGCCTTCAAAGAGCTGCGGGTCGTGTTCCGAAGCTTGGTCTTGAGCGACGAATTCTTCTTCGAAACCTTCCGGTAAATTTGCGTCTACGCGTTCAAATAAAATATGCAATAAATAGCTAATACAGACGACTAGATGATCTCAAAAATTCAAATAAAATTCATCATTAAATAGATCACAATTTTATGAATTTTTAGAAATTTGAATCACCCAAATCCGAGTTAAAATGCAAAAGTTATAGTCATTTGAAGTTTTGAATAAAATCTGAAAATACTGAAATTAGAGAATCCGATTTTTCCAAATTATTTTTATACTTGAAATTCGCATTTATGACGTCAGCATGCCTCATGATGACGTCAGCACCGAAATGAATTTCCGTCGAAATATTTTTATATATGAAAATATTTATGACGTCAGCGATGACGTCAGCACGACACGTGGCACGCCCAGAGGCTGCCACGTCGCTCTGGTCTATGGACTGGGTTCACGGCTCGGCTCTGGTCTAGCGTGGACTTGGTTCACAGAACAGTGCAGACACGCGGCAAAATCCAGACCGTTCGCTAAAACCGACGGTCAGATCCCCTCACGCGCACCGCAGCGCACCGAGATGCGTGCGACACGCGTCGCGCATCCAGCGGTCAGCCACGCATCCAGCGCGGCGACGCTTCGGGCTCCACGCCTCCACGCGTCGCACATCCAGCGGTCAGCCTAAATCCAACGGTTGGATTCCGCACCGACGCGGCGACGCCTCGATTTACTCGTAGCCACGCGGCACGATCGCAGCGGCGCGCCCGAAAGCAACGGCCGGATCTGGTCTCTGCTCTGGTCAAAGCAACCACGCGTCAGCGCGAGATTGGATGAAGGTGCGGCGCTACCACCGCCGCACGTTCAAATCTGAACGGCGCGGATCCTAGGGCAAAACCAGATCCAACTCAACCGTTTATATCCGATCCGACGGCTCGAGTTACGGAGTCGCTTACTATTCACGGCTTGACGTGGCTCAATCCTATGCATACACTAACGATCCAACGGTGAGATGTAACCAAATTCTGAGACTAGATCTAATCTCTACCGCTCAACCCGGATCTAACGGTCAAGATCTACTAATAGCCCTAATGTCGGATCTAATCTCGCGCACATTACGATCTAACGTCTATAATTTAATCCAAACGTAAGCAGAGAAGTGGATACGTGGACTCACCAAAACCGAAGCGATGAGGATCGGACGGCCGCGGAAGTTGGCGAGGTCAACGACGGCGCGAAGGAACAGTCGCGGGGTCGAGGAAGACGAGGACGCCGGCGGCGTTGCGGCGTTCCGACGTGAAGAAGTGGCGCGCTCGACGCGTCTCGACGAGATCGGTACCCGGTGACCTCAACAACGGCGAAGTGGACCGGCGGCGCAAACGACGGAGAACACGATGGCGGTGCGGGGAACAACTACGGCGAGCTCGTTCAGCGCTAGAGAGGTCTTGGCGTGCGTGCAAGGTGTCAAAAGACGGCGAGAAGAGTTACGCGAGACGCGCTACTCGGTGCACTTTAAGGGGCCTCGGCGTGCGCGCTACGTGGCGAAACAAGCGGTAACGGCCGGCGGCGTTAGCTCCGGTGATCTCGCGTAGACGATCGACGTGGCGCAATCACGACGTCCGCGCGATTGGATCGGATGGCTCGCGTCGCTAAACGACGTGGCACACGCAGCATAGCGCTCGATCAAGATCGAGCGGTTCAACCGAAGCGGCGCTAGGGTTTCGGCGGATGGTGGGCGACGGCAGCGCAAGAATGGGCTCGGCCCATTACTGTTCATAGCCATTTTTAAAACCTTTTTCAATAAAAATAATTCTAGAAATTCAGTTAATTCATTTGGGACTTTTAAAATAGCAGAAAAATTCTAGAAAAATTCCAGAAAATACCTTGAGATATTTGGAACTCAAATAAAATATTTTCAATAAAACTTTGCTAGAACTTATACATTATTTAATTGTTTTCAAGGAAGGCTAGTTTTGAGTAATTCCAAATAAATTTCGATAAATTCTCAAGAATTCACAAAAATCAAAAATACTCTCAAAATTTAAACTAGAGCAAAAATTAGGGTGTTACATAGACCGTAAGAAAAAGAACTCCCTGTGCCCACCCTCCTCCACTCCTTATATATCCACGAGATGAAACTCTAAACCATGGTCTATCAGTGTGCTAAGCCCACGAGGTCCATTAATTATGGATCTAATCCAAATTAATGCGTCCCAGCCCATTAAGTGTGTGACCCTGCAGGTTCACGTACGTTTGGACATGGATTTGGAAAACTCCTTTTCAATCCAATAGTTGGTAGCGGCTCCTTGCAAAGCATGCCAACTCCCAAACATAGTATGATCAAATCGAACAGAACCTATCAAAAGCAATCATGTAATAATCCCTTTGCTAAGTATATGAAGATTGAACTCAAGGTGAGAAGCATGTCATCCTTTGATTATTCAATCCATCTCTCGTATCCGTGATATATTAATAAGTTGTGATTGACTCCTCAATCACGGCATGGCTATGCACTTTCTTAATCATATCACACGAGTGACCTTGTCATATATTTCCGTTTCATTGGAGTGGCAATTCCATCTTGACTGCTCAATTCCCTTTGCACGTTTTATAGTAAACTTGAAAGCTACCTTTATAACTATCCGGTTAGGAAGTAGTGTTTGATAGACCCAAGGAAAACTATTACACATGTAGGGAATATGACAATCTCTGGTCTAAGGATCATTGTCGGGACCCGGATTTGCAAATCCGAAACCCTCTGTGTATACTGCACTAGTCCAGGATCACGCTAGTGCACACAGTGGAAACATAGATGAAATAACATTCCATACAACGAATTAACTAGGAAGAAGCAAATTATTATTAAATAAAGCAAACGACCTTATGGTCAATGTTTACACCATTACGCCTTAAGGGCTTAAGAAACAAATACTATTGTAGCGGAAAAGATAACTTGAGCCATTCGACATGCCACAGGCAATCGTCTAGGGAACGCCTTCCTAATCCACGTAGTCTTCATAGAATTCCTCCTCATGATATTCATTATCTCCTTCAGTAACTGATCAACAAGGGCATAAAGCCGTGAGTACAAAGGTACTCAGCAAGCCGTAGGGGATTGATGCAATATATTCATGCACGGCTTGACAAGGATGGCTATATGGTTCATTTGCAGAAAGCAATAACTTGAATTGAAATACAATAAATAGATTAAAAGCATATTTATGAAAAGATAAATAAATAACTGGTAGATCAATGATAGACAACAAAACAACAGTGAACTCCCCCCCCCCCGTTCACATCCCAACAATTCCACATTCCACATTTTATGAAACACTCTATACCCCGTGTAAAATTCCACAGCTTGTCCATGATCATGACGCGCTATTCGAATAGTTTTACACTATGCAGAGGTTGTACAACTTTACCCACAAGACATGAACATCTCTTTGTGCAAACGTTACTAACACACTTCCTTTGGTGTGTCGCAGAGATATCATGACAAAGCCTTTACAATGCACGGTCTAAACTCGGTACTGCCCGCTAAGGTTTCGCCCCTTAGGGCCCCCTCTTGCGCCTTGCGAATCTACCCGTCCATCCAGGAACCCACACCACCAACTGGCAGTACTCAAGGCTAGACATTGCAAATTAATCAGCTAGGTCTGTCCCATTCCAGACATGTGGTAGTACGGTTAGGCCCAGTTCAATGGCGCACAAGATTAAGTCCTTAAGTTGTCTCAGGCAAGACATCCACATCCCAATGTGCTAGAAAGCACCCCCTTTACTGCACAATCACTTGCCCGAGGGAAAACAATTCGTTCAACCAAGACCAATGGCAAACGGCCACTGTAACATCCCAAAAATTTGCCCAAATATTATTTTATTGCTTAAAAGTGCATTTATGATTTTCTGGAATTTATTTGGATTTTTCTGGATTTAGTTGAATTAATTTTAAATTATGTTTTTTTACCCTTTTGTTCAAATTTATTTAAATCTGTGCAAAGTTAAAATAAAGTTTTACCAAAAATATTTTATTTGAGTCCAGAATGTCTCAAAGTATTTTTGAGATTTTTCTTGGATTTTTCCTAATAGTTTTATCGCTTGAAGGAAATAAAATGAATTTCTGGAATTATTTTAAATAAGAAATCTTTAAAAAGTCTTGTGAACAGTGTTGGGCGAGCCCAAGATGCGGCGCTTGAGGCTGCGTCGGTCGGCCCACCCAGACCACAGTCGCGAGGCGAAACCCTAATTCGCGCAGCCGTTCGATCCAATCTCAACGGACCAGATCACGCCGCGTAGAAGCCGTGTCGTAGTCGTTGGATTGCGACGCGTGTACGGCGGAGCGTCGTCGTCTCCGTTCTGGACTCAGAATCCGCCGCCGTAACGCCGCCGAACTCCTTCGCCGTGTAGAGCTCGGACGCCGAGGCTATTTAAGGGCGGGGTAGACCCCGAGGTTCTCCGTGAGCTGCCGCATCTTTTCGCTGACGCACCATCACCCGAGGAGCTCTGTAGAAGCCGATCGACCTCGCCGAAGTAGAACGCCGGAGCCGTCGCGGTTTTTGCTCAAGTTCATCGCCGGTTCATCGGCTTTTCGACGTTTTGGTTCCAGATCCGAACTCGTCGAGTTGTGCCGCAGCGACTACTTCACTTCTTCACGTCGGAGACGCGCCGGAACGCCGTCGCCGGGGTTTCTTCTTCGTCTCCGGTGGATTCCCTCGCCGCTGCTTCGCCATTGTCGTCGGGTGAGCTTTGGACCGTTCGATCTGTAACAGAGGGGTGAGGCGCTGCCACGTCGCGAGTGATCGGTGGCCGCCCGATTGGAAATTGTGCGTTTAGATCGCGCTCGTCGCCGTAGCCAATCGGATCGAGGCGCGTGGCGCCGCGGTATCGAGGCGTCGTCGAGTTCACGGTGGACGGAGGAGGTCCGTGGACCGGTCCATACGCTGAGCCGCGTGTCGCCATCCGGTTGGTGGCGCCAGGCTGACGTCGGCGTGATGTCACGCTTGCGCAATAATCTGTTTTCGAATTAAAAATAAATCATTAATTCTGAATTTCGATTTGATTTATTTCAAACTTCAAAAGGCTATATCTTTTTCATCGTAACTCGGATTTGAGTGATTCAAATTTCTAAAAATTTGTAAAATTGAGATATATTTAAGGGCGAATTTTATTTTATTTTTGGAGTTCAATTGCTCTCTGTTGTGGTATTTATTTGCTTTTCTCCTTCGGTACGCGTAGACGTTGAATTGTGCGACGCTTCGGAGGAAGATCCAGCAACTCAAGAGCAAGTTCCAGAACCAGATCAGGACCTATTCCAAGGCAAGTTGTGCTTTGATCATGTTGAACCCATGTTTATAAAATTGCTATATTTGTTTTACCCTATTGCATATATTTCAAGTATACAATTGTTTCAAATTAGATTGGGCTTAGCTAATATACCAAATTGATCTATACCCTACCTTGTCATTGTATGCCATGATCTATTGTCACCCTAGATTGGTTTAATATAGTTGGTTAGTAATTATAATCAACATGGGATGGTTAGACCGTATTAGTTGCTTAGCCATGCCACGTCATCACATGTGTTTGAATCATCGATAATTAATCTTGATTAATGGAATATGGAACAATGTTATGAACTTGTGTGTCATGTGGGATCACACGATGAGATTGAGTTGTTGTGGCGAGTCATGTCACGCAACGATGTTGAATTGTTGATGGCACGTGGTGCTTGGTAATCAACTGGGTGATAATCACTTAGATTGGGGCAAGTGACAAGGGGCTAGGATGCCAAGGTGGGCCCGACGGGCAGAGGGTATGTGGATGTCTTGCCTTGATCACACTAAGGACTTAACCTTGCAAGCTTTTGACCTGAGTCAATCATGCAACCACATGTCTGGTATGGGCCAGCCTAGCTGAGTAATTTGGAATGTCTTAATTTTGGTACTATCGTGGTCGGTGTGATTTTTCGAGTTATGGAGTTATTCACATGGGGCAAGAGGGGGGCCCTGGATGTGGTAACCAGTCCCACCAGTGTTGAAACCTTAGCGGGTAGTATCGGGTTAAGCCAGCGCATTGTAAAGGCTTTGTTATAATCACTCGCCTTGGTGGTGTTTGGTTGTATCGCGTGGGTAAAGTGCATAACCTCTGCAGAGTGTGAAACTATTCGGATAGCCGTGCTCGCGGTATTGAGCAATGCTCGGGAATTACAGTTAAGGGTTAGATGAATTAAAATGGACAACTTAGTTGGGATGGCGGAATGCCATATGAAAGGTAAAGTTGACTTAGGATTGGAAACTTGGTTTACTTGAGAAATACTGAAGTTATTTACTATTGTTATTTGTTTTACATTCTTTACAATCTATTTACTGTATTTGTTCATAAATGCTGCTTATTGCAAAATAGCCATGATAGCCTATCCATTGGAATAAGCCTTGCATATAGATATATAGAAGTTGCATTCTGTGCACAACTTGTTGAGTGCTTTAAGTGCTCACCCTTGCCAAACAACAATAATCAACAGTTGAAGAATCTACACCTGTGTTTGAAGAGGAAGTCCAGGAAGACACGAGTCATTAGGGTCCGAGCTTTGTCGGTTGCCTGTGGTGAACTGATGAGCTATCTAAGTTTTCTACTTTCCGCTGCATAATTATTAGTTTATATTTCCAGTCTTGCCCTGCGTGGCTTAATAATGTAAGTTGGTCATAAGATCATACATTTAGTTATATCAATAAGTGAACTATTATTCTATTATCGTTGTGTATGATGTGATATGTACAAATGTTAAGCTGTGTGCACTAGCGTTGATCCTGGGACTAGTGCGGTAAACACAGTGGGTTGAATCGTGATTCGGTCCTTACAGAGGTGGTATCAGAGCATACTGACTGTAGGTCTTGGCCCTAGATAGCATGGAGGTGTCCTGTGTGATTCCAAAACTATTTTCTAAAGAAAAATTTAAATTTGACTAATAAAACACTCTTGACTCATCTCATTCTCTACTTCGCCTTTGCTGAATTTACCCGCTTTTCTTGCCGTTTGGTGGAGAACTTATTCAAAGTGCTTGTGGAGCAGATGCCGATCGTTCCGACCTTCGAGGAGTCAGCTGGCGGCTACACCATGGAGCTGTGGAGAGTACTTCAGACGCTGGGAGGCTTCTATTGTCCGCTTTACCGAGGAGGCAGCTGGTCAGTTAATGGTGTACACCGGGGATTTATTTGCAAGCTGATTATCTACGCTCGGGAGAACGAGGAAGCTAGCAGGCCAATCAACATCTCCGCTAGAAGATTCTCGTACGAGGTTGCAATTCAAGAGGTCGCTCGACTTGCTCTTCGCCGTGTCTGCCGCGACTACGCCGACGAGCTTCACGACTCAGTGTTCCGACTTCACCCAGACGTTCAAGCATGCCGATGCCGACGGATCGTGGAGGACGAGTGTGCTACCGCAACACACCTTGCAGAGTTCGCCCTTGCCCAGGAGGATCATATGAGAGAGACTACTCAGGAGCTGGGGACTGTGTACGAGGCACTCAGAGTGGCAGAGCAGGAGCTTGAGGTGACCCGTGCTTCAGCCATCGGGATGATCACTGAGCTAGGAGAGGCCCTGGAGGCAGTCGAGGACGAGTTGGAGCGCGTGACTCGAGGAGTTCAGGAGCCAGCTGAGGAGTCTGAGGAGGATCCAGAGGAGCGAGAGTGGGAGCCATAGGGAAGTGCTGACCCTGTTGTCGCAGAGGACCCAGCAGGAGGTCATCAGGATAGGTTCGCTCCTATGCCAGTTCACCCGCCGGTGTATGCGCCGGATCAGCCTCAGCCAGGGTGGCTAGATGAGTGAGTGTCAGCCTCGGAGCTGTGTTGAGACTCGAGTGTGAGTCGCGTCTTTAAGTTAGTCTTTACCTCTTAGTTGACGATAAGGTTTCGTGTTTAGTTTGCTTCTCTGTAATGCTGAGTGTGCAGTATGTGTTGCAAAGCTTGTAGGCTTAAATAAGCAGCCATACCAAGAATAAATAAAGAATTATTTCAGTTGGGTATAACCTATCTCCCCGCTTTAGAAATTCTTACTTCTTATCTATGCTACATCTACCTTTCCTAACCCAAGAGGCAATCATCAGATGGTGAATACTCGAGGGAACAACGGTGCTTTAGGAAGTGGACTGCGCCAGAATGACAACCCCAATGATGGTGGCAGCCCTCAACCACCGCCAGTGGACATGCAGAACCTGGGAGCGTTTCTTGCCGTGCAGACTCAACTAATGCAGACTATGATGCAGCAGATGACCAACACAGCAGCACCAACAACAACCCTGTAGCTCAGAACAACCATGGTGGACCTCGACCTCACTCAAAGCTGTCGGATTTTATGAGGACTAGGCCACCAACTTTTTCAGGAAATGTGAACCCTTTGAAAGCCGATGACTGGCCTAGGATAATTGAGAAAAAGCTACACATCACGCAATGTGAAGGAAATGAGAAGGTGCTCTACGCCTCTCATCAACTTGAAGGAACCGCCGCAGAATGGTGGGAGAATTACTGTGCCGCTCATGGAGCCCCGCAAGAGATCACCTGGGAGGAGTTTACTACTGCTTTCCACCAGTATCATGTCCCGGAGGGAATGATGGACCTCAAGAAGGAAGAGTTTAGGGCTTTGAAACAAGGAGGCCAACCAGTGGCCGAGTACCTGAACAAGTTTACCCAGTTAGCTCGCTATGCCCCTGAAGACGTAGCAACAGATAAAGCTAGGCAGTCTCGTTTCATGAAGGGACTGAATTCAGGACTGCAAGTGGGACTGATCACCCACAATTTTCCAGATTTTCAGGAGCTAGTTAATAAGGCTTTGATCCTAGAGGATAAGCGCAAAGAGTTGGGTGAAAACCGTAAGTGCTTGATGACTAATCAGGGTGGACGTCCAAACCATCTACGTTTGAGGATGTCGCCACAACAATTTGCTAGATTCCAACCACCAGCCGTGAACAAGACATCAGCCCCTGCACCTCGCCCTGCCAATCAGAATTTTCAGACACCAGCTCAGGGTAGCAATGCACCAGGAGGGAGTCAGCAGTCTGTAGTGAAAAGATGCTATACATGCAATGAGCCAGGACACTTTTCCAATAGGTGTCCACAGAAGGGAGGCATCACGCCGCTCATTTCAACTTGGGAACAACACCGCCAAGGCACCAGCCTCAGGAGGAAATCATGCGCCAGGTCAAGCTGGAGCAACCCCGCAATCAACAGTGCGTGGGAGGATCAACCACATCACTGCAGATGGAGCTCAGGATGCTACAGACGTCGTACTGGGTAAGTTTCGTCAACTCGAGACTGCTACGCTTTGTTTGATTCGGAGCTTCGCATTCGCTTGTTTCTCAAAGTTTTGCAACCAAGAATGGATTTAAAGTGGTGAATCTTAAGTGTGTGCTCTTAGTCCAAGCCCCAGGATCTGAGCTTAGATCTAGCCTTGGGTGTTTGGGAGCTAAGTTGCTTATGGATGGGATAGAATTTCTAGCGAATCTTATCTTGATAGATGCGCAATCCCTAGACGTCATCCTTGGAATGGATTGGCTGTCCAAACATAAGGCTGTTTTGGATTGTGGTCGAAGGATCGTAACCTTGGAAGGCCCTAGTGGCAAAAAGGTAGAATTTCAAGCGATCGCAGTTCGTGATGGGCAGTTAGTGGTCAACAGCGTGAAAGCCATCAGCATGGAAGATGTGCCAGTAGCCAGAGAGTACCCGGACGTGTTTCCAGAAGATTTGCCAGGACTGCCGCCAGACCGCGATATCGAGTTTGTTATCGAGTTAGCACCTGGGACAGCACCGATATCAAAGAGACCATATCGGATGCCTACCGACGAGTTAGCAGAAATGAAGAAGCAGATTGAGGAACTACAAGAAAAAGGTTTCATTAGACCAAGTTCGTCACCGTGGGGAGCCCCGGTTTTGTTTGTTCGTAAGAAAGATGGAAGCCTTAGAATGTGCATCGATTATCGTGCGCTTAATGAAGTAACGATCAAGAATAAGTATCCGTTGCCCAGGATCGATGACTTATTTGATCAGTTAAGAGGAGCTGGAGTTTTCTCCAAGATAGATCTTCGTTCGGGATACCATCAGTTGAGGATCCGAACGGAGGATGTGCCTAAGACTGCGCTTTCTACGCGATATGGACATTATGAGTTCACATCATGTCATTTGATTGACAAATGCCCCAAATATTTCATGAACATGATGAATAAGGTTTTCATTGAATATTTGGATAAGTTTGTTGTAGTCTTCATAGACGATATCTTGGTTTACTCGAAGACAGAGGAAGAGCACGCAGAACATCTAAGAATGGTTTTAGAGAGGCTGCGAGAGCATCAGCTATATGCTAAGTTTAGCAAGTGTGAATTTTGGAAGGAAAAGGTCGAATTTCTTGGTCATGTAATGACTACTAAAGGAGTTGCAGTCGACCCAAGCAAAGTGGACGCAGTGTTGCATTGGGAGCAACCGAAGTCTGTTACCCAGATTCGTAGTTTTCTGGGAATGGCGGGATATTACCGTCAGTTCATAGAAGGATTCTCGACAATTGCTAAACCCCTTACGTAGTTGTTAAAGAAAGAAAAGAAGTTTGCATGGACGCCAGAGTGCGAGAAAAGTTACATGGAATTAAAGAAGCGTTTAACAACAGCCCCGTATTAGTATTGCCAGATGTGCAGAATGGATTTGATATTTACTGCGATGCTTCGAAGCAAGGCTTGGGATGCGTGTTAATGCAAGAAGGCAAAGTCGTTGCTTATGCGTCGAGACAGTTAAGACCGCATGAGGTGAATTATCCAACGCATGATTTGGAATTAGCTGCCGTAGTGCATGCTTTAAAGATATGGCGTCATTATCTCATAGGAAATAGATGTGTGATATATACGGACCATAAGAGCCTGAAATACATATTCACTCAAGCAGATCTGAATATGAGACAGCGAAGGTGGCTAGAACTAATTAAGGATTATAATGTGGGAATCCATTATCATCCCGGAAAAGCCAATGTGGTAGCAGATGCTCTGAGTCGAAAGAGCCATAGCGCAACTACATTGACAGTGGAGGATCAACCAGAATTATGCAAGGAATTTCAGAAACTAAGGTTGGAAGTCGTTCCGTAAGGAATGGTAGCTGCACTGGAAGTGAAGCCAACATTAGAGGATCAGATTAGGGAAGACCAGAAAGATGACGATAAAATTTCTAAGATCAAGGCTAAAAAGGAAGAAGGCCTAGCCGTAGATTTCACTCTGGATGAGCAAGGAACCATGTTTTTCAAAGGCCGAATTTGTGTGCCAGATAAAAAGGAACTAAAGCAACTGATTCTCGAGGAGGCTCACGATTCTAAGTACACAATTCATCCAGGAAGTGCTAAAATGTACCAGGATTTGAAAGAGAGATTTTGGTGGCCTAATATGAAGCGTGAAGTAGCCGAGCATGTTGCTCTATGTGACGTATGTCGAGAGTAAAGGCTATGCATCAAAGACCATGTGCATTGCGGTAGTTGAAAATTCCGGAATGGAAGTGGGAGGAAATCGGAATGGATTTTATCACCGGTTTACCTAAGACTCAGAAAGGTTACGATTCCATTTGGGTTATTGTGAATCGTCTAACCAAGGTCGCTCATTTCATCCCGGTAAAGACCACTTAGTCGGGAGATCGTTTAGCAGAGTTGTATATGTCAAGGATTGTATGCTTGCATGGAGTGCCCAAGAAGATTGTGTCGGACAGAGGTACCCAATTTACCTCGAGATTTTGGAATAAGTTGCACGAAGCAATGGGAACTCGCCTAAATTTCAGTACAGCATATCACCCACAAACAGATGGTCAGACCGAAAGAGTAAATCAGATTTTAGAGGATATGTTAAGAGCTTGTGCTTTGGCTTATACTACGTCGTGGGATAAGTGTTTGCCATATGCGGAATTCAGTTACAATGATAGTTATCAAGCTAGCCTACAGATGTCACCATTTGAGGCGTTGTATGGACGTGCTTGTCGTACTCCATTAAATTGGAACGAAACAGGAGAACGTTTGGTTGAAGATAGCACAGTCAAGACAGAAGAGTTACGCAGATAACCGTCGCCGAGATTTGAGTTTTGAACCAGAAGATCATGTGTATCTCAGAGTTACCCCTCTTAAGGGTGTTAAAAGATTTCACGTTAAAGGGAAGCTTGCACCAAGATACGTGGGTCCGTTCAAGATTACGAGCCGCGAGGAGAGGTAGCGTATCAGTTAGAGTTGCCTCAGTCCTTGGCAGGAGTGCATGATGTATTCCATGTGTCGCAGCTTAAGAAGTGTTTCAGAGTGCCCACAGAGCAAACCCCGTTGGATGCAATAGAGCTGCAAGAAGATTTGACTTACAAAGAGCAACCAGTCAGAATTTTGGATGTCATGGAACGCAAGACCAGAAACAAGTCTATTCGCTTTTGCATAGTTCAGTGGAGCAATCATTTCGAAAGTGAAGCCACTTGGGAGCGAGAAGAAGATTTGAAGTCAGAATTTCCGAACCTATTCTCTAGTTAGCCCTAAATCTCGGGGTCGAGATCCTGTTAAGGGGGGAGGTTTGTAACATCCCAAAAATTTGCCCAAATATTATTTTATTGCTTAAAAGTGCATTTAATATTTTCTGGAATTTATTTGGAATTTTCTGGATTTAGTTGAATTAATTTTAAATTAAGTTTATTTACCCTTTTGTTCAAATTTATTTAAATCTGTGCAAAGTTAAAATAAAGTTTTGCCAAAAATATTTTATTTGAGTCCAGAATGTCTCAAAGTATTTTTGAGATTTTTCTTGGATTTTTCCTAATAGTTTTATCGCTTGAAGTAAATAAAATGAATTTCTGGAATTATTTTAAATAAGAAATCTTTAAAAAGTCTTGTGAACAGTGTTGGGCCGAGCCTAGCACTGCGCGCTTGAGGCCTGCGTCAGTGCAGCCCAGCCCAGCCCACGAGTCGCAGAAGCGAAACCCTAATTCGCGCAGCCGTTCGATCCAATCTCAACGGACCAGATCACGCCGCGTAGAAGCCGTGTCGTAGCCGTTGGATTGCGACGCGTGTACGGCGGAGCGTCGTCGTCTCCGTTCTGGACTCGGAATCCGCCGCCGTAACGCCGCCGAACTCCTTCGCCGTGTAGAGCTCGGACGCCGAGGCTATTTAAGGGCGGGGTAGACCTCGAGGTTCTCCGTGAGCTGCCGCATCTTTTCGCTGACGCACCGTCGCCCGAGGAGCTCTGTAGAACGCCGGAGCCGTCGCGGTTTTTGCTCAAGTTCATCGCTGGTTCATCGGCTTTTCGACGTTTTGGTTCCAGATCCGAACTCGTCGAGGTGTGCCGCAGCGACTACTTCACTTCTTCACGTCGGAGACACGCCGGAACGCCGTCGCCGGGGTTTCTTCTTCGTCTCCGGTGGATTTCCTCGCCGCTGCTTCGCCATTGTCGTCGGGTGAGCTTTGGACCGTTCGATCTGTAACGGAGGGGTGAGGCACTGCCACGTCGCGAGTGATCGGTGGCCGCCCGATTGGAAATTGTGCGTTTTAGATCGCGCCGTCGCCGTAGCCAATCGGATCGAGACGCGTGGCGCTGCGGGTATCGAGGCGTCGTGCGCCGAGTTCACGGTGGACCAGAGGAGGTCCCGTGGACCGGGTTCATACGCCCGAGCCACGTGTCGCCATCTGGTTGGCTGGCGCCAGGGCTGACGTCAGCGTGATGTCACGCTTGCGCAATAATCTGTTTTCGAATTAAAAATAAATCTGTTAATTCTGAATTTCTGATTTTCTGATTTCAGTATTTATTTCAAATTTCAAAAGGCTATATCTTTTGCATCATAACTCGGATTTGAGTGATTCAAATTTCTAAAAATTTGTAAAATTGAGATCTATTTAAGGCTGAATTTTATTTGATTTTTGGAGTTCAATTGCTCTCTGTTTTGGTATTTATTTACTTTAATCCTTCGGTACGCGTAGACGTTGAATTGTGCGACGCTTCGGAGAAAGATCCAGCAACTCAAGAGCAAGTTCCAGAACCAGATCAGGACCTATTCCAAGGCAAGTTGTGCTTTGATCATGTTGAACCCATGTTTATAAAATTGCTATATTTGTTTTACCCTATTGCATATATTTCAAGTATACAATTGTTTCAAATTAGATTGGGCTTAGCTAATATACCAAATTGATCTATACCCTACCTTGTCATTGTATGCCATGATCTATTGTCACCCTAGATTGGTTTAATATAGTTGGTTAGTAATTATAATCAACATGGGATGGTTAGACCGTATTAGTTGCTTAGCCATGCCACGTCATCACATGTGTTTGAATCATCGATAATTAATCTTGATTAATGGAATATGGAACAATGTTATGAACTTGTGTGTCATGTGGGATCACACGATGAGATTGAGTTGTTGTGGCGAGTCATGTCACGCAACGATGTTGAATTGTTGATGGCACGTGGTGCTTGGTAATCAACTGGGTGATAATCACTTAGATTGGGGCAAGTGACAAGGGGCGAGGATGCCAAGGTGGGCCCGACGGGCAGAGGGTATGTCGATGTCTTGCCTTGATCACACTAAGGACTTAACCTTGCAAGCTTTTGACCTGAGTCAATCATGCAACCACATGTCTGGTATGGGCCAGCCTAGCTGAGTAATTTGCAATGTCTTAATTTTGGTACTATCGTGGTCGGTGTGATTTTCCGAGTTATGGAGTAATTCACATGGCGCAAGAGGGGGGGCCCTGGATGTGGTAACCAGTCCCACCAGTGTTGAAACCTTAGCGGGTAGTATCGGGTTAAGCCAGCGCATTGTAAAGGCTTTGTTATAATCACTCGCCTTGGTGGTGTCTGGTTGTATCGCGTGGGTAAAGTGCATAACCTCTGCAGAGTGTGAAACTATTCTGATAGCCGTGCTCGCATGTATTGAGCAATGCTCGGAATTACTGATTAAGGGTTAGATGAATTAAAATGGACAACTTGGTTGGGATGGCGGAATGCCATATGAAAGGTAAAGTTGACTTAGGATTGGAAACTTGGTTTACTTGAGAAATCTCAAGTTATTTACTATTGTTATTTGTTTTACATTCTTTACAATCTATTTATCAGATTTGTTCATAAATGCTGCTTATTGCAAAATAGCCATGATAGCCTATCCATTGGAATAAGCCTTGCATATAGATATATAGAAGTTGCATTCTGTGCACAACTTGTTGAGTGCTTTAAGCGCTCACCCTTGGCAAACAACAATAATCAACAGTTGAAGAATCTACACCTGTGTTGGAAGTGGAAGTCCAGGAAGACACGAGTCATTAGGGTCCGAGCCTTGTCGGTTGCCTGTGGTGAACTGATGAGCTATCTACGTTTTCTACTTTCCGCTGCATAATTATTAGTTTATATTTCCAGTCTTGCCCAGCGTGGCTTAATAATGTAAGTTGGTCATAAGATCATACATTTAGTTATATCAATAAGTGAACTATTATTCTATTATCGTTGTGTATGATGTGATATGTACCAATGTTAAGCTGTGTGCACTAGCGTTGATCCTGGGACTAGTGCGCTAAACACAGTGGGTTCGAATCAGTGGATTCGGGTCCTTACAGCCACGATTCAATATCTCATTAAGTCAAGATTAACATTATTCAACATGTGACACGAATCCCAACGTATATCTAAGCATGTTTAAGCATAGCTACGATAACCCAATGTTGGTATAATGATTATGTCCAACTAGTAATGTCTCAACCTAGGTTTAACAATGGATACATGGCATCCCAATAATCAAGGTGGCATAATGTCAACTAGGTATACATCTACTCCCATTAAATAAGAATTTATATACAAAATAGCATGCAATTATAATAAAGTAAATTACTTTTGCAAACATAGGATCAACATGATCAAAAGATTATGACTTGCCTTGCTGATCTAGTGCTGAGTCTTGGTGTTCGAAGTATTCGTTCGCTCCCTCGGAATTAGCGTCTACCGGAAAAGAAGCAACGAAACCAAATAAATACAAAACAGAGATTCAAACAAGCTCAAAACTGAAAATAAATGGCTCTGGAAGATAGATCTTGATTTTAGAAAAATTTAGAAACTTGAATCGCCTCAATCGGAGTTCGTATGAGGGAGAACAAGCTTCTGGAAAATTAAATCAGAGAAAAAATACTGAAAATCTGAAAATAAGAATTTCTAGATTTATTTTTATACGGGAAAAGCGGTTTATTGCGCAACGCTGACGTCAGCCGGCTCTTGGTGGACTCGGTCCACGGCACGGGCTCGGTTCACCGTGCACCCGGCGCACGACTGACGCAAGCGCTGATGGAGGCATTTCTTCAACTGCGATACATGGAACACATCATGGATTCCGGCAAAAGACTGAGGCAATTCTAACTTGTAGGCAACCTCGCCTCTTCGTTCCAAGATTTTGAATGGTCCCACATATCTAGGGGCAAGCTTTCCTTTTACATGAAATCTCTTAACTCCTTTGAAAGGGGTGACGCTGAGATACACATAATCATTGGGCTCAAAACTTAAATCTCTGCGACGATTATCAGCATAACTCTTCTGTCGGCTTTGAGCGATCTTCAAACGGTCTCGAATTAATTGGACTTGCTCTTCGGCTTCTTGCAGTATGGCCGGGCCAAACAATTGTCTTTCTCCCGACTCCTTCCAGTTGAGAGGGGTTCTGCACTTCCTTCCATATAAGGCTTCAAAAGAAGACATTTGCAGACTGGCTTGATAACTATTGTTGTACGAAAACTCGGCGTAGGGTAAACACTTATCCCACTTAGCACCATAAATTAAGACACAAGCTCTTAACATATCCTCAAGGATCTGATTCACACGCTCAGTCTGTCCATTGGTTTGAGGGTGATAAGCAGTACTGAACCTGAGATGAGTTCCCATGACTTCATGCAGACTCTGCCAAAAATGAGAGGTAAACTGGCTTCCTCTATCAGACACTATCTTCTTGGGCACTCCGTGAAGACTGACGATCCTTGACATATAAAATTCTGCTAATTTATCTCCTGCATAGGTAGTCTTAACTGGAATAAAGTGAGCTACCTTAGTCAATCGATCCACTATTACCCAGATCGAGTCATAACCTGCTTGGGTTTTCGGAAATCCAGTGATGAAATCCATACCAATTTCTTCCCACTTCCACTCGGGAATCTTCAATGGCTACAGCAATCCTCCTGGTCTCTGATGCTCTGCCTTGACCTTCTGGCAGACATCACAAAGTGCAACATATTCTGCAATCTCACGCTTCATACTAAGCTACCAATACCTTTCCTTGAGGTCTCGATACATCTTGGTACTTCCAGGATGAATGGAGTATAAAGTCTCATGCGCTTCTTTAAGTATCAACTCCTTAAGCTTTTTCTGATCTGGTACGCAAATACGCTTCTCATACCAAATAGTACCTTGTTCATCTTCGGTGAACCCTGGGGCTTTTCCTTTCTTCATATTGCTCTTAATATCCTTGACATCAGCATCATCGACCTGTGCTTCTCGAATCTGATCTTCCAATGTAGGGCGTACTTCCAAAGTGGCTAAATAACCTTCCTGGACCAATTCCAAACTAAGCTTCTGAAATTCCTTATAAAGGGCTGGCTGACTTTCCTTAATCATCAAAGTATTGCAGTAGTTCTTTCTACTCAAAGCATCAGCTACGACATTGGCTTTGCCTGGATGATAATGAATTCCAATGTCATAGTCCTTGATCAATTCCAACCATCTTCTTTGTCTCATATTGAGGTCAGCTTTGGTAAAGATATACTTCAGACTCTTGTGATCCGTGTAAACGTCACAACGATTACCAATGAGATAGTGACGCCAAATCTTCAAAGCATGCACTACAGCTGCTAATTCCAAATCATGTGTAGGATAATTAACTTCATGTGGCCTTAGTTGCAGCGAAGCATACGCTACAACCTTCTTATCTTGCATTAGCACACAACCGAGTCCTTGTCGGGATGCATCACAGAATATCTCAAAATCCTTCCTATTATCCGCGCAGATAAGCATCGGGCAGCTTGTCAAACACTTCTTTAACTCTTGAAAACTTTGCTCACACTCTGGTGTCCAGACAAATTTCTTCTACTTCTTTAAGAGTTGAGTGAGCGGTCTAGCTTTTCTGAAAAACCCTTCTATGAAACGGCGATAATATCCCGCCATTCCAAGAAAACTTCGGATTTGGGGTACCGTCTTGGGTGACTCCCAACTTAGCACATCTCGTACCTTACTGTGGTCAACAATGACTCTTCCGCCGATATGACATGTCCTAGGAAAGCAACTTCTTTCATCCAGAGCTCACATTTACTGAACTTTGAATAAAGCTGATTCTCTCTTAGCTTCGTTAAAACTTGGCGCAAGTGATCCTCATGTTCTTCCTCACTTTTGGAGTAGATCAGAATGTCATCAATGAAAACAACAACAAACTTATCCAAATATTCCATGAATACCTTATTCATCATGGTCATGAAGTAGGCAGGGGCATTGGTCAATCCAAAAGACATCACGGTATACTCATACTGTCCATACCGAGTAACAAAAGCTGTTTTGGGTATATCCTCCTGACGAATCTTCAACTGGTGGTAACCTGATCTTAAGTCAATCTTCGAGAACACTCCGGCTCCTTGAAGTTGGTCAAACAAATCATCGATTCTTGGCAGAGGGTATTATTCTTTATGGTGACCTCATTGAGTGAGCGATAATCTACACACATTCTCTGAGTTCCATCTTTCTTTTCAACTAAAAGAACTGGCGCTCCCCATGGCGAAGAACTTGGTCGAACAAAACCTTGATCTTGTAGCTCTTTGATCTGTCTCTTTACTTCGGCTAACTCATTAGCAGGCATCCTATAAGGTGTCTTAGAAATGGGTGGTGTTCCAGGAACTAGTTCTATCAAGAATATATCTCGATCCGGTGGCATCCCAGGCAACTCATCTGGAAACACATCAGGAAATTCACTGGCGACTGGCACATCTTCCAAACTTATTCCTTTGGCACTACAAACTGTAATCCCTTCGGAAGGATCTGAAACGGCTTGAACTTTTAACTTGGCTCCATCTGGACTGGTTAAGGTGATCTCTCTATTCCCACAATCCAAAACTGCTTGGTTCTTGGAAAGCCAATCCATTCCTAGGATCACATCTAGGGACTTGGTGTCTAGGACAATAAGGATGGCTAGAAATTCTACCCCTCCAATTAATATCTTAACTTCAGGGCAGCCTTGGTTCGTACTCAAATCAGAACCAGGTGATTGCACTAATAAAATAGTCTTAAGAGACATTATCTTTAATTGATGATTTGCAAGAAACTCAGAAACAAACGAATGCGTAGCTCCGTAATCAAACAAAACCTTGGCGGATGCCGAGTTGACTAGGAGCTTACCTAGTATGACGTCCGTGCGGTCAAGGCGCCATCGGTGGTGACGTGATTCACACAGCCTCTTCCAAAGAGGCGGCGAGTCCCGTGGCTTTAGAGTCCGGGTGCTCTACGCCCGATCTCGGTGCGGGGTCTTGGTGGCGAGATCCCAAGTTGAAACGGACTGGCGTCACATTTTGCTTTCTGGGGCAATTATTGGCATAGTGACCGAGTTCATGACAGTTGAAACATGTGACTCCTGCAGCTGGATTACTGGTCATCTGAGGTGGATTGCTGTTGGTGCTGAGGTTGCGATTGTCCAAGGAGTGGGCGAGGTCTTGTGCAGGGTCCCAATGTATTCGGAGGAGTGAAACGAGCAGGCTGTTGAGCATTGGTTCTGACTCTCTGCTGATGACTCTGATGGGCTCCATGCTGCATCATCTTCCTCTTACGGGATTCTTCCAATTCACGACGAGATTCCTCAATGAGCATAGCTTTATCTACCAGGTGTTGGAAATCTGCATAGTCATTGCCAATGACTTGCACCTTTAGTCCTGGATTGAGTCCACGCTTGAATTTCTTCTGGCGAGCATCATCAGTGGCTACATCCTCCGGAGCGTGGCGAAGAGTTGAGTGAATTTATTAAGGTATTCACTCACTGACATCCCTTCTTGCTTAAGCTCTCGGAACTCATTTTTCTTCATTTCAACCTTGCCATCTGGAATATGAGAGTGGCGGAAAGCATTGGAAAACTCTGCCCAAGTGATAGTCTGAGGGTCATCATGGGCGACACTGTAGTTCTCCCACCATTCAGCGGCGGTACCCTCCAGCTGATGAGCGGCATAGAGAACCTTCTCACGATCTGTGCACTGAGCAATTGCAAGCTTCTTCTCAATGGAGCGAATCCAATCATCGGCGTCCAATGGTTCTGAAGAGTTGGAGAAAGTTGGCGCACGAGTCCTCATAAATTCTGCTAGCTTGGACTGGAGACGAGCTTGAGGAGGTGCAGCAGCAGCTTGGTTCTGCTGGTTCAATAGATTAGCTAGGCAACAGCAATTGATGCAGTTCGTTGATTCATCATGTTGTTCATGTTCTGCATCATTGTGTTCATTAGATGAGTCTGAGCTGCCAGAAAATGTCCTATGTTTTGATCTGTCACTGCTGGTGGTGGTGGTGGTGCATTGGGATTGGAGTTGGTGTTGGCGCTGGCACTGGCATCCACGGGCAAACTGCGACCGGCTCCAGAACGAGTGTCAACCATCTTGCTGATCTAGCACAAGGGTTTGATAGGTAAGAGGGAAAAGCAGTGGACGAGTGGTAAGATCATCTAGGGGAGAAGGTAATACCCAGGGACAAAAGGGACAAAGCCAAAAGACTACAAATTAAAAAGGCAAATAAAGCTTTCAACTAAAGGCATGGTTGCAACACTGTGCTTGGGGCAAGTGTACAACATACCGGCACACAAGCAAAGAAAATCTTAGTATACGCAGACTAAACGTAGCAAAATTGAAAGGGAAAACCTGCTCAAACCTTGTTGAGCACTAGGAACCTATCTTATATGGTAGTCTTCTTGGCATAATCTTGACAGCTTGACCCTCACCTTCTTTGGTTGAATCCTTGCAGAAAACTCGTGGCTTTGAGAAGTTTCATGAGATAAGATCAATTTAAATTTCGAATCAATGTTTTACAAAGGAGAGGAATAAGAACCTAAGAATAAGATGAGAGGAGACGAAAACTATTAAGTACCAATTTGTTGGTTTGATTTAGAAAATAATTTTGAAGACCATGCTAACTAGGATAGCGACCTACAGTCGATATGGCTCTGATACCATCTCTGTCGGGACCCGGATTTGCAAATCCAAAACCCTCTGTGTATACTGCACTAGTCCAGGATCACGCTAGTGCACACAGTGGAAACATAGATGAAATACCATTCCATACAACGAATTAACTAGGAAGAAGAAAATTATTATTAAATAAAGCAAACAACCTTATGGTCAATGTTTACACCATTACGCCTTAAGGGCTTAAGAAACAAATACTATTGCAGCGGAAAAGATAACTTGAGCCATTCGACATGCCACAGGCAATCGTTTGGGGAACGCCTTCCTAATCCATGTAGTCTTCATAGAATTCCTCCTCATGATATTCATTATCTCCTTCAGCAACTGATCAACAAGGGCATAAAGCCGTGAGTACAAAGGTACTCAGCAAGCCGTAGGGGATTGATGCAATATATTCATGCACGGCTTGACAAGGATGGCTATATGGTTCATTTGCAGAAAGCAATAACTTGAATTGAAATAAAATAAATAGATTGAAAGCATATTTATGAAAAGATAAATAAATAACTGGTAGATCAATGATAGACAACAAAACAACAATGAACTCCCCGTTCACATCTCAACAATTGCACATTCCACATTTTATGAAACACTCTATACCCCGTGTGAAATTCCCGGGCTTGTCCATGACCGCAGACGCGACTATTCGAATAGTTTTACACTATGCAGAGGTTGTACAACTTTACCCACAAGACATGAACATCTCTTTGTGCAAACATTACTAACATACTTCCTTTGGTGTGTCGCAGAGATATCATGACAAAGCCTTTACAATGCACGGTCTAAACTCGGTACTGCCCGCTAAGGTTTTGCCCCTTAGGGTCACCTCTTGCGCCTTGCGAATCTACCCGTCCATCCCGGAACCCACACCACCAACTGGCAGTACTCAAGGCTAGACATTGCAAATTAATCAGCTAGGTCTGTCCCATTCCAGACATGTGGTAGTACGGTTAGGCCCAGTTCAATGGCGCACAAGATTAAGTCCTTAAGTTGTCTCAGGCAAGACATCCACGTCCCAATGTGCTAGAAAGCACCCCCTTTACTACACGATCACTTGCTCGAGGGAAAACAATTCGTTCAACCAAGACTAATGGCAAACCCCGCCATGGTACAACAAATTTTACAACAGTGGCTAACGGCCACGATTCAATATCTCATTAAGTCAAGATTAACATTATTCAACATGTGACATGAATTCCAACGTATATCTAAGCATGTCTAAGCATAGCTACGATAACCCAATGTTGGTAATATGTTTACGTCCAACTAGTAATGTCCCAACCTAGAATTAACAATGGATACATGGCATCCCAATAATCAAGGTGGCATAATGTCAACTAGGTATACATCTACTCCCATTAAATAAGAATTTATATACAAAATAGCATGCAATTGTAATAAAGTAAATTACTTTTGCAAACATAGGATCAACATGATCAAAGGATTACGACTTGCCTTGCTGATCTAGTGCTGAGTCTTGGTGTTCAAGTCTTCGTCATTCCTCGGAATTAGCGTCTATCGGAAAAGAAGCAACGAAACCAAATAAATACAAAACAGAGACTCAAACAAGCTCAAAACTGAAAATAAATGGCTCTGGAGGATAGATCTTGATTTTAGAAAAATTTAGAAACTTGAATGCCTCAATCGGAGTTCGTATGAGGGAGGACAAGCTTCTGGAAAATTAAATCAGAGAAAAAATACTGAAAATCAGAAAATAAGAATTTCTAGATTTATTTTTATACGGGAAAAGCGGTTTATTGCTCAACGCTGACATCAGCCGGCTCTTGGTGGACTCGGTCCACGGCACGGGATTGGTTCACGGTGCGCCCGGCGCACGGCTGACGCAAGCGCTGACGCGGCGCTGACTGGGCGCTGACGCAGGCGGGTGACGTGGACAAGCCACACGTCGCTCATCGGTGGCACGGCCAGATCGGTCGGCTGGAAACAGAGCGCGGGCGGAGAAGGACGTGGCTGGATCCGAGACGTCCGCGGCAGATCGTGCGGTCATGATTCGGCGAAGGAGGACGACGGCGAGCGGCGGCGCGGGCTTACCGGAGGCGAGGAAGAAGACGCGGCGCACGGCGACGGATTGGACCCGGGACAAGGCGGACTGGGAAGGGGGCGATGCGGGCAAGGCGAAGACGCACCGACGGCGAAGGAAAAGGCGGCGGAAGCTTCAGCAAGGGCGACGGACTCCGGCGAGGTCGCATGGGCGGGGGACGAAGTCTCGGGCGGCGAGACAGAGGGCAACCGAGGCGGCGGAAAACGGCGAAACTCGGAGGGTGTGCAGCGGCTTAAATAGGGGTCTCGGAGGCCGTGTCCGACCCGGACTCCAAGACGGCGGCGGACGTTGTTTGAACGCGGGCGGCGCTAGGGTTTCGCGCGGGGCGCTGGCTCAAGTTAGCGGGCCGTCGGACGAGCGAGCGGGCGGGCGAGCGGCAGCCGGAGGAGCGGAGTGGAGCCGGGCCGAGGCGGAGCAGCCGACGCGGAGCGGGCTGAGGCGGTGGCTGGAGAAGATGCGGCCCGAGAGGCTTTTTGAAAATTAAAACGTTTTTTCGATTTTAGAAATTTCCAGAGATTCAAATAAATTCAAATAAATATCAAATAAATTCAGAAAAATTCCTTGGGGCACAATGAACCCAACTAAAACTGAAAATCTTGAGTTTGATGAATAGTTTAGTCAAATTAAATCCTTTCATTTATGGAAAATTCAAATTAAGCTGGAATTAATTGAAGAAAATACAAATGGTTTATTTTTGAAATCAAACATTCCAAAACATTCCAAGACTGAGGCAATTCTAAGAATGTAACATTCTCGTAGTGTCCCATGGCGGGTCCATCTAACCCATGTTCTTCAACATGCGTCCACAATGTATAGATGATATCTCCATATCCCATGATCTATGAAGCATGATCATCGATCACTACATGCGCTGATCTATTCATCATTGTCCTATACGATGATATCCGATTAGAGATATTTATCGAATTACATGAATAAGTAAAGAGCTTCATTGCAAGTCACATACTTGTTGATCAATACAATGATATACATTCATTGGACCAATAATCATATTATTATTCATAAACATAGTCATGTTACAATCATCTAAATGATTGCCTTAAGGGCATAACACTAACAATCTCCCACTTGCACTTGGGTCAATCAATTAAGTATCTAATACCAATAGACCTCGTGTGCGCCTCATGCTTTGGCTGTGGCAGTGGCATTGTCAACGGATCGGCCACATTGGCTTCCATATGTACCTTGCATATTCTCACGTCACCTCTATCCACAATCTCGCGAATAAGGTGAAAGCGTCGGAGTATGTGTTTAGACTTCTGATGAGATCTATGCTCTTTAACTTGTTCAATGGCACCACTATTATCACAATCGATGTCCATTGGACTAGAGGCACTAGTGATCACACCAAGCTCTGTGATAAACTTCTTAATCCACACAGCTTCTTTTGCGGCCTCCGAAGCCGCAATGTACTCTGTTTCTGTCGTAGAATCAGCCATCGTGTTTTGCTTGGAACTCTTCCAGCTTACTGCTCCTCCATTTAGTGTAAACACAAACCCGGATTGCGATCGGAAATCATCTTTGTCAGTTTGGAAGCTTGCATCGGTGTAACCCTTTGCAACCAGTTCTTTCTCATCTCCAAAAACAAGGAACATACCCTTAGTTCTTCTCAAGTACTTCAGGATATTTTTTACGGCTATCCAATTATCATCACCAGGATCCACTTGGTATCTACTCATGACACTTAGAGCATATGAGACATCTGGGCGCATGCAGATCATGGCATACATAATAGACCCAATAGCTGAAGCATATGGAATCTTGCTCATCCTATCTCGCTCACCAGTTGTCGTAGGACACTGAATCTTGCAGAGACTGATGCCATGTGACATTGGCATGAAACCTCTCTTGGATTCATGCATATTGAACCTTTTCAATATCTTGTCAATTTAAGTTTCCTAACTTAATCAAATTAACCTTTTTGATCTATCTCTATAGATTTTTATGCCCAAGATATAGCATACTTCTCCCAAGTCCTTCATTGAGAAACTCCTTTTCAATGAAGTCTTAAATCTTCAAGCATAGGAATATCATTCCCGATCAATAATATGTCATCCACATGCAAAATCAGAAACACAAGTGCGTTCCCACTGGCCTTCTTGTAAACACAAGGCTCTTCTTCGTTTTTGATAAAGTCAAATCCTTTGACTACTTCATCAAAACGAATATTCCAACTCTAAGATGCTTGCTTTAAGCCATAAATGGATCTTTGAAGCTTGCATACCCTTTTAGCATATTTAGGATCAACAAAACCATCAGGTTGTATCATGTATACATCCTTAGATAGATTCCCATTAAGGAAGGCTGTTTTGACATCCATCTTCCATATTTCATAATCGAAATATGTATCAATAGCTAAAATGATTCGGATAGACTTGAGCATGGCTACCGGTAAGAAGGTTTCATCATAGTCAACTCCTTGAACTTGTTTGAAACCCTTTGCCACCAACCGTGCCTTATAGATCTGAACATTTCCATCTACGTCTATCTTCTTCTTGAAAACCAATTTGCATTCAATGGTTTTTACACCATCAGGAGGATCGACCAAGTTCCAAACTTGATTGTCATGCATGGATTGAATTTCGGATCTCATGGCTTCAAGCCATTTTTCGGAGTTTGGGTCCATCATTGCTTCTTCTTAAGTCGTGGGCTCATCATTGTCCAACAATAATATGTCATGCCCATATCTTATGGGTACATGACGCGGCCTCCCTGACCTACGTGGGGCTGGTGTCTCTTCCACAGGTTGTACAACACTTTGTACATCTTGTGAAGGTTCAGTAGTGGCTTGAACATATTCACGTGATTCTCGAACTTCATCGAGATACACATCACTCCCACTGATTTCTTTTGAAAGAAACTTTTTCTCCAAAAAGACACCATTTCGAGCAATAAAAACTTTGTTCTCGTTTCTTTTGTAAAAGTAATATCCTTTTGTTTCTTTAGGATACCCCACAAAAAAGCATTTTTCTAATATAGGTGCGAGTTTATCTGATTGTAAACGTTTTACATAAGCCTCACATCCCCATATCTTGAGAAATGACAATATGGGTCTTCTCCCAGTCCATATCTCATATGGTGTCTTCTCAACGGATTTTGATAGGGCCCTATTCAAACTGAACGCAGCTGTCTCTAGAGCGAAACCCTAGCAGGATAATGGAAGATCTGTTTGGCTCATCATTGACCGAACCATATCTAACAAAGTTTGGTTTCGACGTTCGGACACGCCATTCCATTGAGGCGTTCCTGATGGAGTAAGTTGCCGAACGATTCCACATTGCTTTAGTTGATCACCAAACTCTTGGCTCAAGTATTCGCCACCACGATCTGATCGTAAGTGTTTCATTGATTTGCCAAGTTGATTTTGTACTTCATTCTGAAAATCTTTGAACCTTTCAAAAGTTTCAAATTTATGCCTCATTAAATAGATATATCCATATCTACTAAAGTAATCGGTAAAAGTTATAAAGTACTGAAACCCACCTATAGCAGTCGAGCTCATTGGTCCACATACATCTGTATGTACTAGGGCCAATAATTCACTCGCTCTCTCACTAAAACGTGTGAAAGGGGATTTTGTCATCTTGCCAAGTAAACAAGACTCACATGTTTCAAATGATTCAAAATCAAATGAGGTTAGAAGTCCATCACCATGGAGCTTCTTCATGCGCTTCTCATTTATATGACCTAAGCGACAATGCCATAAAAAAGTAGGGTTCAAATCATTAGGCCGATGCCTTTTTACATTAATGTTATAGACAAGTTTTTCTTCGAGTTCAAGGACGTACAACCCATCCATCATTGGGCAACGACCATAATACATATCATGCAAAAATATCAAACAAACAAAGTTCTTTATTCTGAAATCATAACCTTCATGTTCCAAACAAGAAGATGAAATAATGTTTCTACTCAAAGATGGAACATAATAACAATTATTGAGTTCTAAAACTAATCCTGAAGGCAAATGCAGTGGGTACGTGCCAACGGCAAGACCAACAACTCTTGCTTTATTCCCCACGCGAAGATCCACTTCTACTCCTTATCAGCCCCTGCATCGAATTGCAAATGTGAGCAACCGAACCGGTATCATATACCCATGAGCTGAGTGAAGAAGTAGCAAGATTAATTTCTATAACAGTAATAACTGAAGTGGAAATCATATTTCCATTCTTCTTATCTGCCACGTACTTTTCGCAGTTTCGTTTCCAGTATCCTAACTTCTTGCAATAGAAGCATTGGGTATGAGGTTGAGGGCCAACTTTAAGCTTCTGAAGCTTAGTTTTGAGGCTTGCGATCTCATCTTGAGCCTTGCCCTTGCCCTTGCTATTTCCCGTTCCCTCAGCCTTAGCCTTCCTCTTTTTGAATGTAGTTGTTTTCTGAACCACCATCACATGAATGGGTTTTTTCTTAATGCATTCCTCAGCAGCCTTGAGCATCCCATGTAGTTCGATTAGGCTCTTCTCTTTGATATTCATATGATAATTCATAACGAATGGCTCAAAGCTCTGTGGCAGAGACTGGAAAATAACATCTGTGGCCAAACCGAGGCTACGGGGAAACTCATGTTTTCCAATCTCCCAATGTAACCAATCATCTTGATCACATGAGGGCTGACCGGACTACCTTTAGCCAGCTTACAAGCAAATAAAAGCTTTGAGATACCATACCTCTCAGCTCTTTCTTGATTCCCAAACATGCCCTTCAAGCCCACAATTATGTTGTAAGCATCCTGGTCCTCATATTGCTTTTGGAGCTCAGAGTCCATGATGACTAGCATGAGACAGCTGACCTCTACAGAAGCATTAACATGTTTTTCATATTCAACCTTCAAATTGCGAGGAGCATTTTCGGCTGGTTCATCAGGAATTGGATTCTCTAGAACATAGTCCTTTTCATGCTTGAGAACAATTCTCAGGTTGCGATACCAATCAACAAAATTTGTTCCATTAAGTTTTTCCCTTTCCAAAACCGATCTCAAAGCAAAACCAGGTGTAGCAGGAGTAAGAGTAGAAGGTGCCATTGAACTACAACAAAAACATGCAAAGTTTCTAAGCACTATATTTATGTAATATTTTTATTAAACATTTTAATAAAGACACTCCTATTTAATGTCCTTTTTATAGACACATAGTGAGTATTCAAGATCCATATTCATCAAACACTAGTGAGCTTTGGTATAATACTAGAAATTTAATGACATAGGTAAGCAACACCTTTGCTAATTACATCTTATGTAACTCTTGTTGGTTGAGTATGAAAACAAGTAATGAATGCCTCCGTCAACTTGACTCATGGCCAGGTCAATCTGCCCCTAGGGCTCATATGAGGGAGGGAGCACTTCCCGTTTTCGGGTGCCAATTAACAAACCCTACCTCATGTGTGTTTTCCTAGACACCAATTGTCTTGTATATGTTCCTTCATTACTGAAATCAAATCCCAACCACTTATGTCCTCAAGCCCAAAACTGTTTTGATAGCTTGATTAAATCTACCATTGTTATGTGTGATGTGTCCAACACATCCCTATCATCTATTAAGATAACCATTGATATACTACTTTGGCAGTCATATCAATAACGATCTAAATTCTTGATAGGTGCAACAATTGGATGGATATTTTGATTTAAAATTTTAACTATAGGGATGAACAATATCTACTATGAACATGGCATCACATGCAATGAGCATAAAGAAAATAGCAAGGATTAAACACACATCCACAGAAAATCAAAATTAAGCTGTGAAATAGGATGGCACTTAGCATTAAGATCTCCATCATCATTCTTGTTTGTCCACCTAGCCAACTTGCTTGATTGTTCACCTAATCATAATGCTTGATAACATCGTCTTCATCATTTTGGATGCAACGCTTTACAACTTTTGATAATGAATTTTACATGATAGTTTGAAGCATCACAAGTCGACACGCAGGTTATTATACAATTTAAATAGCCTTATGGCTTGACACGACACGCAGGCCATGTGAAAATTACATGCATCACATACACATAGGCCATACTATTTCACATAATTTCCTACAAAAATGAGTTAAACAAAAACAATCCTACGACTCCAGGGTCCGAGGGGCAGCGCCCTTGGAAAATTTTTGAGAGGCATGTCTTCTATCAAAAGAAAACACCCTCAAAATTTCCATAGATCAACCAGATTGACTCAATCCGATCTAATCTGATTGGCTTGGTCCCATATGGTTACGTTTCAGAAACCCTGATGGTGGTAACTCGACCGGTAAGGGTAACATCGTACCATGAATGGACTCACCCAAATCAAGATTGAGTCGGTTTGCACTTTCCTCAAACCCTAAACCGATTGATCTCATCGATGGCTGCCGTCACCAATTCATCACATGAACCGGCTGAACATGTAATAGATCCAATCTACTAACCTCACACATCATATGTGCAACATCCAAATCACAAATCTATATGAGATGGCTCTGATACCACTGAAGAGGAAGGCGATATGCACTAGACGCGCAGTTGCGGAACCCTAGCGCTTCAATGTAGTGGATCGTCCTCGCCGCAGTCGTTGCGTCGATTCAGTGGATCGTCCTCCCACTTCGCTGTCGCAACAGCGTCACCACAATAGTCCACACGTTTGGGGATGGAACATCGTGCGTCAGTGTGCAAGCACCTGGTCGCTTGGCAGGGGCAGCGAGAGGAAGAGGCTAGGGTTTCGGGTGAAACACTTCTAGACCGTAGGATAAAACACTCCCTGCGCCCACCCTCCTCCACTCCTTATATAGCCACGAGATGAAACCCTAAACTTGGGCCTATCAGTGTGCTAAGCCCACGAGGTCCATTAATTACGGATCCAATCCAAATTAATGCGTCCCAGCCCATTAAGTGTGTGGCCCTGCAGGTTCACGTACGTTTGGACATGGATTCGGAAAACTCCTTTTCAATCCAATAGTTGGTAGTGGCTCCTTGCAAAGCATGCCAACTTCCAAACATACTATGATCAAATCGGACAGAACCTATCAAAAGTACTCATCTAATAATACCTGTACCAAGTATATGAAGATTGAACTCAAGGCGAGAAGCATGTCATCCTTTGATGATTCAATCCATCTCTCGTATCCGTGATATATTAATAAGTTATGATTGACTCCTCAATCACGGCATGGCCATGCACTTAATCATATCACACGAGTGGCCTTGTCATATATCTTCATTTCATTGGAGTGGCAAATTCCATTTTAACTGCTCACTTCCCTCTACACGTTTTATAGTAAACATGAAAGCTACCTTTATAACTATCCGGTTAGGAAGTAGTGTTTGATAGACCTAAGGAAAACTATTACACATGTAGGGAATATGACAATCTCAGGTCTAAGGATCATACATCTTCTATGTATGAGATACAATGATGACACATAAGAATGTAATATTTTCGCAGTGTCCCATTGCGGGTCTATCTAACCCATGTTCTTCAACATGCGTCCACAATGTATAGATGATATCTCCATACCCATGATCTATGAAGCATGATCATCGATCAATATATGTGCTGATCTATTCAGCGTTATCCTATACGATGATATCCGATCAGAGATATTTATCGAATTACATCAATAAGTAAAGAGCTTCATATGCAAGTCACATACTTGTTGATCAATACAATGATATACATTCATTGGACCAATAATCATATTATTATTCATAAACAGAGTCATGTTACAATCATCTAAATGATTGCCTCAAGTGCATAACACTAACATGGACCTGCTGGCGAAAAATATTGCAATCATTAGTATTATGAGAAAAAATGATGCCATTTACAATACCTTCATTTCTTGATCTCATCAACCGATGGCATAACATGTCTTTCAGGTAATCGTATTATCTTTTCTTGTAAGAGCAAATAAAAAATACGATCACATTTAGACACATCAAATGCATATTTTACTTTCGGCTTATTCTTAGTCGGCTTAAGCCATGAACAGAACAAAGATCTCTTAGACCCCTTAACCCATTCTTCTATGTTTATTTATGCTTCATCGTCTTCATAGGACTCTCCCGAACCATAGTCAACCAAATTGACCTTAGCTTTATCTTTATCCTTATTAACCTTAAACTTATCCCTGAATCCTTTGTTATCTGTAAATCGGCTTTCCTGAGCCGACACTCTGTGAAGAAGATGACCTAAATCATTAAACTCTTTGTCGACTTTTGTAGTCGGCAATAAATTTATGGGGTAGGCGCTGGATCTCAAACTCAATGGTCACACAAGACAGGGATTTTAGACAGGTTCAGGCCCTCAGCAATGGAGGTAATACCCTAATCCTGTGTGCTGGAATTATACTGACCTCTTGGATCTGGGGTTGCTCAAAGCGCAATATACCCTGGGCGATATGAGGTGTGCTATGCTCTATGGCTTGATTGCTCTATGCTTGGATGATCCGATCCCTCTGTTGTTACCCGCCCTCTCCCTTTTATAGCAGGGGTGGGGCGGCTTACAGAGTCCTGATCGGTTAAGAGATTCCGATCGGTTACAAGATTCTAGTCGGTTACAGGATAGAGTTTACATCTTTATCTACCCTATTAACGACTCGGATTACAACCGTATCTATCATATCTAAATATAAGTTCAACTTTCTTTAGGATATGTCCCCTTGCGTATGACAGCGAGGCCTGACGCGGGGAGTATCTTCTGGGCCTCCCTCTTGGGCCTGTCATGAGGATACCCGGGTTCTTATATTCCACACTCTTGCCCGCCAAACTTTTCTCTAAGCAGCG
The DNA here is from genome assembly GCA_036346275.1 of Otatea glauca. Lineage (NCBI taxonomy): Eukaryota > Viridiplantae > Streptophyta > Magnoliopsida > Poales > Poaceae > Otatea > Otatea glauca. The sequence continues at coordinate 63,068,271 of CM070715.1, forward strand.
GAATTAATCCTTGAATGGCTAAATCGGCTAACTGATTATCTGGTAAAGTGACACTAAAACACCGATTTCAAACCTCTCTAAACCTTTTTATGTGATCGTTTACCGATTCCCCAAATTTTTGGCGGACAGAGCTTAGATCGGAAATCCTAAGTTCTAGACTGCTAGAGAAAAAGTATTCATGAATCGTCTTTCCAAATCGTTCCAAAAATGAATCGAATTTGGAGGTAAACTAGTAAACCAAGTAAAAGCAGCTCCTGATAAGGACAATGGGAACAGTCTAATTTTAGCCCGTTGGACTGAGCTGCTTTGCCGCATTGTGCGATAAAGAGTCCGATGTGTTCCAATGTTGTGACCGAATCATCCCCAGAAAATTTAGCAAAATCAGGAACTTTGAAATTGTGCGGATATGGCATGCGATCTATATAATTAGGATAAGACTTTCTATAGCCGATGACTTTGCCCTTTGGCTGTATGTCGAATTGGTCCCTCAATACGGTGGAAATCTGATCGGCCCAATTAACACTATTAGCCGACGGGATAGTAGGGCATTGCCAATTTTGGTCATAATTGGCGTTCTTCCCCCGAGTGCAATCTCGGGCTTCCGATTAGAATGAGCCAACGAGTATTGATTGAATTGGTTGTAATTGTCGTTCCTTCTAACCGGTGGCTCTGGCAATGGGACGAAGGGTCCTGAATAGGTTACCACCTTATGCGAAGCTGGATTCCTAGGTGGGATAGGCTCATGGCATTGTGGGTACCTGTTAGGTTCAATCGGCTATGAAACTGCTTGTGGAAAAGCGTGAAACGGGGTTGATGGTGGCAAATTGGCTGATGCGTCTATCTTAGCAGCATCTATCTTAGTGGCATCGGTATATGCTTGATAACGTATCACCCCACTCGACCGAGGATCTCGCGATAGTATAACAGTAGGTTGAGTCGGCATCATAGTTGTAGTTGAGGTTATAGCCGATGGTTTAGGATCGGCTAAAGTATTTTGCATGTTTTGTGCTATCAAAAAAATAGGGTAGCATGGTAGAGCTTGCATCGGATTGAGCAGGTTTCCAGTGGATGCCAATTCTTGAGCGATTGATTGGTTTTCCAGAGCTTGGTGTACAGATTGATTAATCAGAGCCGATAATTCAGCTTGCACAGGTTGGTATTGACTTACCAGACCGTTGGTGACGCCTGCATCGCCGAGGGCGTTAACCGTCGGTAACGCAGCTTTTTGAGTGACGCCATGTCGAGTCTTTTGGTAACAACTCAGCATCATCTCTTCGAGAGCGACTTTTCAACCTTCAATCACCTTGCGCTGTTCTGGCGTTAAATCGTCCATTGTAGGGACGTTATGGCTTCAATATTGAGATCAGACGGTGAAATCGACTTTCCTGACAAAGACATTGTAGTGTGTTGGTGCCAAAAAACGTGAAGAGGGTTAATCGGTCGCAACACACCGGATGAACACCGGGTTCAGAGGTTCGAGGCGTGCCAACCGATTTGATCCTAAAATCGGTAAGATAGTCATGAAATACACGCGAAGCCGATCTAGTGAAACGAACAGCTAAAATCTAAAACAGCAAAGAAGCCGATTAGATCAAAAGGTAACGATAGTCTAATTAGCCTGGTTAGAGCTAATTAGATAGTAAAGGTAGATCTTTCCGAAGAAGGCGATGTGCAACAAAATCAGAGAAAATCAAACCTGATTGGCGTAATTGATGTAGTTGATGAAGATCAACAATCGGCGATGCGCAACTTTATTGATCAAAATCGAATTACAGAGAAGAAGTCTAAATTACAGAAGCTACTCCTAGTCGACAGGAAAAGTAAGCAAAAATAATGTGTTGTTTGATTGGGTTCTTTCTTTCTGCATGCCCTTGACCATCTTTTATAGCTACCGGCCGATCGTGTCCTATCCCAACACTGCGAAAGCTTGATCCTTATTGACCTTAATCTGGACAGCTCTTCCCAAATAATCGATTTTTACCAAAAATATCAGACACCTTTTCCCTGATGGAATATCAGCTATAATAAGTCAACGTTTATCCTGACAATTTTTACCATGCCTTGCCAAAATCTGGTGAAAACATTTTCTTCTCTCATTTTTTTTCTGCGACCATGCGGGAGCACTGCTGTCCCTCTTTATCTGGTGCATCGCTGCTGCTCAAATTCTTCGGTTCTTTCTGTGCACTCCAACAAAATCGTTAGGCACCCCCTCCTATTTATACTAAGCGAACCCTAACTTGTTATCTCTAATAACATACATACATGCATATCCACCTCGCCCAATTATGCATGGCCTAATACATGCACATATCCAAAACAAACACATGCACGCGTACAGCTCACCTGCCACTTTCGCGTGACTCACTCGTCAGCACGACCCTTTTGTTGCTACATTGCGTCATCCATCTGCGTAGACCTCTACGCGTTCCATCTCACTGCACTTGCGTCCTTCGCGTGCTGCGCTGAAACGACCCCTATTTTTGCATAAATGCAAAAATGAGAATCTATGTGCATTCTATACTAGTCCTATGATCAGTAGCTAATACGCACATTTATAACAATTGGAATCACAACCATACACAATATTATTAAAGCGGAAGCTATTTTTACATTGTATTTTACAATTCAGAGTATATAAATATAGCAACAGAAGAAGCAAAGTCATGTAGTGTGCCCATCCAATCCCTCAGGCAACTGACAAGGCATAAATCCCTAGAAAGATCGCTTCTTTGAAATTCCCGCAACCTGCGACGAAAGGTATTTTGCGAAGCTTCATTTTCTTATCCACCTAAAACAATAGATTAAGCAAGGTTGAGAACTTTCGTACTCCGCAAGACTTAAGTGGTATTTGAAAATGCAATAATGCAGGCTATATCAAAGGAGGCTACTACAGTTAATTTGCATAAAGCGATATTGAATTTGTAAATCAAGTTGTCATTTGCAAATGGAATTTGTAAGAGAGAATTTGACTGATAAGTAATACTCATAGTCCTTCACGAACAATGAAATCATCAAATCATCAATTGCCAACACGTGGCTCAAATCTGAAATAATCACCATCCGACAAATATTCCCAATCCAACCTTGTAGAAAATATCAAAACTTTTAAATAGTGCCAGTTCACCAAGTTTCCTATAACCACGGGCATGGCTAATCGATTAGATTTACACTCTGTAGAGGTGTACAGCTTACCCACAAGTCATGACTGACTCTTTGTGCAATCGATATTAGCACACTTCTTTTGGTGTGCCGCAGAGAGTCATGACATAACCGTTACATTACATAGACCTAACTTTGCACCAGCACAGGTGACGGAAAACCCTTGCTATGGCAGAAGAAACACATATATATAAAACATGGTATCATCATCATAAAAATAGTCGGGCGCCGTTTCTCCCCATAGCAAGGTGTACACCGTTATATCGGCAAGCGTTGTTCCCAACACCGTAGTGAGGGCACCCCTTCGAGCAAACCTTGAAAGGAGAGCCTGTACTACTTCGGCCTTCCAATGTGCAAAGCTAAATCTACGTAACTTAATAGGTTAAGACTGCCCCATCCCAACACTTATGGTTGTACGGATTTATCTTGGATCATACAACACTATGTTTGGTCCTTAATCCGACACGGGCGATGCTTCTCCCTACACTACGTGCAATCCCCTTGCACTTCCGGCTATTGCCAATAATCACCCACATCAAAAATGTATTTTTATTTTGGGTTTTTAACAAAAATACCAGTGACCAACAGTGTCATATCCAACATTTTCAATTTCTCAAGAAACAATTTCGATCTGATCATATACATCGCTGGTTCTAAAGCATGGCTAAGCATGGTTAATATGTAATCGCATATTTCCAAATTGGCATCATATAGTCTAACCCTATTCTATAGTTATCAAGGTTCACATGCCAATATTTATTAATGAAGTTCCAAGAGATATCAGGTATATCTACCAATGCCTCAAAATAGCGAATTTACAGAAAATAAGGGCATGCATGAAACAGTTTGATAAACAAATTGAAAATTAAATACTGGGATCAATATGATCAAAGGGGTGATTGCCTTGCTTATTTGTCATTTATGACGAAGTCATGGTCGTAGCTGACGGTGGCAACAACAGAGTTAGCGACGCCGAGTTCTACATGTCGTTTAACAAGAAATATAGCAAACAACCAACTTTAATAAGGGCAAAAAGAAGACAGACTGTAAATCAAATAAAGACTTACTACAAAAAACAGGCATGGTTTAGGGTTGAATGATTTCAGGTTCTCTCGATTTAGTCGAATATATATATATATATATATATATATATATTGTTAACGTTTTTTATGTTGAACCATGCATTGTTTCTTTTATAGATTATCTATTTTAGTTTTATGAATTCAAGAGGCTAAAATTATGTATTCTTATATTTATAACTTCGAATTCTAGATGCTAAAATTATTTGGATTAATAGAATTAAGATATTAGTCATTTTGTTACATGTTATGTATGAGTAGTACTTAACTGATTTTGCATAAGTAGTTTTGAATATATATATATATATATATACTAGATCTGTTAGGTTGGCTACTGGTTACATATTCTTTTTTTTAGAAGGTTTTGGTGATACAAATATCTTAAGTATTAATCTTTCTATTATTATTAAGTGTGTTTACTCGTAGAATGGATTTCAGATATCATAACACTTAGTGTTATTGGGGTGACAGGATTTATATGCAGAACAAGATGAAACAAGATTATTTCTTTAGAATAAGGTACTCTATATATTTGGGAGCATTTCCAAGCTGATTTAATGAATTTTAGGATTTAGACGAGATGTTTTATGAGCTGCTGAAAAGGCTTAAGTGTTTCTAAAGTCTACACGATAAAGGTTCAGTTTTCATTTTAAGTTTTCGACTGCACCTTATAAGATTATTTAACCATTTTTTGGAATTAGTAGGGGATGTCTCTAAGAGTGTTTTAAAGTTGATTCTGTGATATTTTGCTTTTATCCGAGATGTTTTTCATATAAGTGATCAATAGGGCCTAATGTGGACTTAATTTAATATTGCATAAACATGAAATATTTTTACATATTTGGGATCCTAGTGACTTCAGGAGTGTGACCAAACTAGAGTTACCAAAATTTGAGTTCATTTGATCCATATTTTAACTATTTGATTTTCTATACAAGAGAGGCTTTCTATGATTACTTTTTGATTCAAACCGAGTTCAATCCTAAATGTTTTTGCAAAAAAGGAACATTTATGACCTTAGGAACATGCGAGAATCATTTCATGATTTTTGGAGTTATAGTTTGCAAAGATGCTATATGGTACATAAAAGGAGCTTTAAACAAACTTGAACCAAATAATTTAATGTGCACTAAACATATAAATTTTATTGGATGATCTGAATCCTCATGATCTAACACAAATTTAGAAACTTATTGCACCTTATTTGGACCTTCCTAGCAAAAGATATAAAGAGGTAAATAAAAAGAACAGAAGGAAAATAAACATGTGTTTGCTGGGATTTGAAGACATGATCAGATATCTCGAGAACAAGAGACTAACCAACTAAGCTACGGGCTCTTTGTGACAAAAGGGCTTGTTAAATTATTTGAGGTGTTTTTCAAGAGTAACCAAAAATGGAAGAAAAATCAACCTGCGCTGCTGGCCTGGGATTCGAACTCCAGACTTCACGCATAAGAGAAGAGCTCCTAACCAACTCGGCTTGAGCTATTTTGTGACAAAGTGACTTACCAAAATATTTGAGGTTTGGCTACACTCTCCCTCAGAACAGAGGAAATCTCAGGGCGAATGTCGGTGGTGAAAGGAAGCCGGTGTTGGCCGGCCGGTGGCGCCTTGAGCAAGAGGGTGACCAGAAGAAGTGATGGGTGGCCTTAGTTGTGACTGGACATGGTCGGAACAGTGCTCCCACCGAGAGCCAACGGCGGAATTGGTGGGCGTTGGCCGGGAGCAAAAACTAAGGTGTTAGAGCTTGAATGGGAAGTCAAACCAGCATCAGGGGCTTACATAAGTTCCATTTTGCTAGTTGATGAAGTCAAAAAGTGGTCGGAATGGCCTGCCACCATGAGACCTGAGGTGGAGAAGATGAATAGTGGCACGAGCGTGCTATGGCTAATGCGAGCTAGAATTGAACTAGGGAAGATTATCTAATAGCCCTAGTGATGCTTCATGCTAATTGAATCAGAAGATGGCTAGTTATTTTGGTTGATTGGGTTTCGGCCTGGGTGCTTATGTTTGCGGTAATTGAAACTTGGGCAGTGAGGTAAGGCATGAGAGGAGATGCAAGAGAGTGGTGTGATCTCAGGGCATTTCCCGGGTGCCTTTTATAGGTAGCAAGTGGCGTAGATGAGCCCGGGCCCGGCATGAACTCGACCAGATCATGCGGCGCTTGCACAGGGTGTGAATGGAAGTGCAAGTTGTGGCGGTTACATAGGTCTGTAGAGAGGGGTGCTAGGCTAGGAGACTTGGAGTCATGCCATTGCTCGGCGTGACAGAGAATTGATTGGGCAATGATTGCCGTGGCAGCGAAATTGATGAGAAAATATTACCGCGGTAGTATTTTGGCAGAGGGGAGGTGAACCTAGCGCCGCCCTGCAGCTACACTAGAGATGAGCTCTGCCGTGGCAACAATTTAGAGTGGCGATTATTCAATCCTGTGGCTGAGGTCATGATTTGATGTGACAGCTAACTAATTAACTGCCAGGGCATGGCGGCATGGTAGCAGGACATGGCAAGGCAATGATTACGCCACAATTACTGAATTTGGTTCACATGGCGTGGCAGCAATCGGCAAGGCAGCGGCTTGACTGGGGAAACACAGAAGTAGGGGAGGCTGGCTGCTTGCTATCGTGAAGAAGAAGAAGGTTGTGGCTACCAAGTGGGGTCATCTACTGGGTAAAGCACTAGTTTCAATGAAAAGAAATGCAAATGCCTGATCTGATTAGGATTCAGCGATTTGATTGGCTTTTAATTGCTGTGATAGAGAATTAATGGAACTTCATCATTGTTGTAACTGAAAACCAGAGAGGAGAGGAGTAGCTTCGGCTAGCTCTGATGCAGAGAGGAAGACAGGCTGGAGGGAGAAGGTGCTGAGCCTGACTGGAGGGACCAGGGCCACATGGCAGGGAGTAAAGCAAGGCTGGAGAAGGGAACGCAGAAATTGAGCTGTGATATGTTGCTACTGTTCTATTGAAAGGATAGGAAACCACCTTATCTCTTCAGGGTTCAGCAATGATGTTGGGCTTTAAATGAGCATCGATGCTTGATGAGAAATTCTTGATAATTTTTGTCAAAGAGGGGAAGATAATGATCTTCATACTGTAGAAATTTCAGATGAAAATAATCTGTAAAAAATTTATAAAAATTCTGACAATGCATTGTGCTCAATTATTTGTTTTCTGTTTATAAATATTCTGGAAGTTTATATCTTATCAAAACTTTTTATAAAATTTCCTCTTGGCCATATTTGTCTCCAGCAAAATTTTCAACTCCATATATTTTATTTCTAATTTATTAAAATTCTGACATTGGTATTTTTAGATTTTCAGCTTTTTTGTTTTTGAATTTTTAAATATATCAAAATTATTTATTTATTTTCTATATTTTTAATGTTGATGTAATTATTCTTTCTGAAGACAATATAAAATTGTTTGGCTCAAGATAATGTAGGATTATGTTTTTTTTTATATTTGACTCTTTACTATTGTTAGTCAAGAACCATTAAATGGCTTTCATTTCATAATTAATTGCTTTGATATGACCTTTTACATTTGGAATTAGATTTCTAAAGATTTTCTAGGATTGAATAAAAATTTTGTTTATTCAATTTTTATAAACTTTTTACTCTTCTCTTTATCCATTACTTAGGATTATATTAAAGGATTTCTCCCTTAGATCAATAATCAAGAAAATCAAAGAAAAGTCAAGACATTTCAGAAAATTTAGAATCAGCATAATTAAATATAATTAAATCTTAAAATTTAATTTATCATTATATTTTGCATTTTACAATGAAGAGAAAATAAAATCAATACAATAGTGTAACATCCTGAAATTTTAATAAAATAAGAAATCAATTAAGATATTTGATTATTTTCATTTTTGCTTTTCCTGTATTTTTCTTGAATTATTCTGGATTTTATTGGATTCCCTTGATTATTGTTCTAATGAGAATTCATTCTAATAATTATTTAAGCATTGGATAAGTGATAAGAAAAGAAATGTACAATAATAAAAAGATGAAAATCCCTAAAAAATCTTTAGATATCTCCAAAATTCTGATTCATAATTTAAAAGTCAAATCAATTTATTTACAGATGAAATGAAAGGCAAATTAATGTATCTTGACTATAAACAATACAAGTGTCAGAATTTAATTAACATTATCTGAGGAGATCTTGGGCAAAATAGTTTTATATTACCCTCTGTAAGGATAAGATCGAGTAACAGTAAAAATATCAGGAAATAATAATTAAATTTTATAATTATAAAAATTCAAAAACTGAAAATAAAAAAATCTGAAAATACTAATTTCAGAATTTTAATAAATAAACTATAAATAAACAGAAGCTGAAAATTTTACAAAGTCTTATATGGCCATAAGGAACCCTTGTAAAAAGTTTCACAAATTTCTAATAAAATATAAGCACTTAAATAAATATAAAAATGAATGCATAAATCTGTGCATAGTGCGCTTTCAGAATTTTTATAAATTATACAAGAATCAAATCAATCTGAAATTTTAACAGTATATTATACCTTATCTCTAGTACATGCAGTAAAATTCCCATTAATTTACAGACAAGATAGTTAACTGATTCAATGGATCAAAGTCAGCTCAGATCGCAGAAGAACTCAGATTTCTCCTCCTCTCTCTGCCGTGAAGACCCGTTGTCCTGTGCGGTCCCACCTGTCAACGAGGGCTGCTGTCTTCTTCCTCCTCTCATAGCCGAGCTCTCGCGCGTGACCGAGAGAGCTCGCCACTGCTTTAGCATCGCCATCTCTGCACTTCCGCGTCGCTCGAGGTAACCGCCTCATCATCAGCTTGCCATGCATCGTCCTTGCACGGATTTTCCGCAAAAGCGCCCATACCTTCTCCTGTTCTGTCGCAGCAATTTACCGATGAGTTCATGCCAGGTATTGAGCTTCTCTAGAGCGAATTCCTTGGCTATAAAAGCTGTTCTGTGATTGCTGAAGAATGCTCATCATTTCCCCTCTCCTTTTACTCACTCTCATCCACCGAACCTCTGTCAATCTCTCCATTTCTCCTCAAAGCCGAAGAACCCTAGCTCTCTGATCATACCCGATTAAAGGCGGTATAGAGCATCATTTGTAAATTCCTTTTCGGTATACCTTTAGTAGCTCATAAGAAACAAAAGCCCTCTGTCATTTCCAGGAATCATCAACCAGAGCCCCACCACCGTTGTACCCTCTTCTTCCCCAGAACTGACGATCGGTGGTAGAACGAACCAACTCGTTTCCGAAGCTAGTGTTAGGTAAAATGGGTTGCTTAGGTTCCCTAGATGCTAGAGTTGTAACCGATTCTGTCGGAGATGCTCCCTACCGCCGGCACGGTTGGTCGCCTCTTCTGCCGCCGCATAGCTACGGTGGCGAGGTGGTTCGGCTAGTCACTAGTAGGAATGGGTACCGCCATCAAGTGCGCAAGAACACCCTGGTACTAATCTTCCCTCGAACGGACCGAGAAGCCACCGGATCCTTGCTGGCAATGAGCCCTAGCTGTGCTTTGTTTTTATGTCGCTGACGGGTGGACCCGAGCTATCAGTCACCGGGTCGAGTTTGAACAGGAAATATCTGGCGCGCATTCGGTAAAAGACGCTTTCAATGCTCTGAAAACGTATTTTGCTATTTCTTTTAATTTTTAGAACCAAATCAATTCAAATGGCTATAACTTCTAAAGTATAAATCCAAATAAGATGAAACTACTTTCTAAATTTATTTAAAATCAAGTAGTCCCAGAATATGCAAAAAAAAATTAAAATCTTCTAAGGAAAAATTTGAAATTCAAATTTGTAGAAAAGGGATCAAAATATGCTATATGTAGAAATTTTGCAAATGAACTTAGATTTTGATAGAACAAATTTTATTATTACCCTTGTTCTACCAGAAACCTAAATATGTAAAAATATTTGAGAATCTAATTTGTTTTAGGTCTTTTCTATGAAAGTCTAACATCATTACATTAAATCACTACTACACAAAAGCTCATCATAAACGGTTCGAAAACCTCATCACTCACGGTTTTTGAAACTGTCTATAAAAATGTGTCAGTGATAAGAATACACATCACTGATGGTTTCTAGACCGTCAGTAAAACTAATATCAGAGACGGTTCTATCTACGAGCCACCTGTGATAATCATTTGTCTTAGACGGTTCTACGATAGAACCGTCTCTGATGATAAGTAATCACAGACGGTTTTTAATTACAATCGTCTGTTATACTATATCACAGACTATTTTTAAATAGAACCGTCTATGATATGGTTTTTCCCCTAACTCTCTTGGCAGAACTTCCATGATTAGTATGTGATGTTCGAAATTTTATTCTCCTTAGACATTTATGCAATGACATTTACAAGACACAACCAATTATATTTTTTGAAATTCAATATCAAAACATCCTAGATGCATTGAATGCATCTAGGATGTTTTGATATTGAATTGCAAAATCTATAATTGGTTGTGTCTTGTAAATGTCATTGCATAAATATCTAAGGAGAATAAAATTTCGAACATCAGATACTAATCATGGAAGTTCAGCCAAGAGAGTTAGTGGGAAAACATTATTTCATAGTTCAAGGCCAGGAGACCTTACCACAAATATGATACCACAAATATGATAACAAAATAGTTCATAGTTCAAGTAACAATATAACAAAATATGATATATACCACAAATATCAATAAGTATTCAGCTAGAAACCACATTATTTCATAATTCAGGACAAGAAAACCTTATAGTTTTTTCATGTCTTCCATCATATGTGCCATAGCTTCCGCAATAGAGGATTCTCAGTTCTCTCTGAAGTTCATAACTCCAGTACAGTGCTGATTTATTTGACACCAATAACCGATTGATCTTCAGTCATATCTCTCAATCCCTACAAATTAAAAGCGATCATGTTGTTGTGAGAAGGGCAGTAATGTCGGGACCCGAACCTGCAGATCCGGACCCTCTGTATTCTCGTGCTACCAGATCACGCTTAGCACACACAAATACATCTGGGTTGCACATCACGTATATTCACGAAGATATAAGAATAATTAGTGCAAACATGTATATAAACCGAGTTTTACGACCTTATGGTCTCCTTACAGATAAGAAAGCCACACAGGGCTTACATTATTCAGAGAAAAAGAAATAGCAGCGGAACATAAACAACTGTCGTGGAAGCCTTCATCTTGCCACAGGCAACCGACTGGGCTTGCCCCCTAGTTGCTCGGGTCCTCAATGTACTCCTCCTCCCAAACTGGTGTAGTCTCCTTCACTGATGTTGGGGTTGATAAGCAAGGTGGGATGAGTACACAAGGCACTCAACAAGTAATGCACAGGATGCAACGCTATTACTATATGCAAAGCTTATTACAAAGGTTGGGCTTAAATTGTTCTTTTGCATCAACAAAGATTTTTAAACCAAGACCTTATTTAATTTAAAGCAATGGAATAGTTATAAGTAATACTAATTTCTTCAAATGGTTTTTCATCGAAGATTCTCGGCACAAATTTAATAGCTCATTTTAACACTTGGCACACACCACCCCTTCCACGCTTTGTTTAAGAAAATCTACCCCTTGATCAGAATCCCGAGCAATGCTCAATACCGTGAGCACGGCTATTCGAATAGTTTTGACACTCTGCAGAGGTTGTACACTTTACCCACAAGATACACCGCCACCACACAGTGATTGTCCGCAACAAAGCTTTTCGAACCTCTACCTTAACCAAAGAACCTCTCCTATTGCCTTCACTATCACTTCCCTCACACAGAGCCAAGTATAGGACCGCCAACCACCGTTGGATGGGTACCAAGCCGTAGCACGTACGCCCCCCATACAGATACACCCACATGTACTCTGTCACCCCGAGGTATCGGAGGAAAGATATCGTAACCCTAGTCAACTAGGTCCATCCCATATCGGACATGTGGTTGTACGGTGACTCGGATCAAAGGCTTGCAAGGTGAAGTCCTTAATCGACCAAGGCAAGACTTCCAACACTCAACAAGGGCACACACCCATTGTGGCACACAGACTCACAACACTCATCAACCCACCGCCACACAGCCCACCAAGCACACAGCCTCTTGCCACTTGCCCCGCCTAAATCATTTCCCACCCGGTTGATTATCGTGCAACACATGCCAAGAATAACTCAACATCGATGACGGAACCACACAGTCATCAGACTCAATCTCATCATGTGGCATCATCACACCACTTTTCAAAATACATTCAATATTCCATTAGTCAATTTTGTAGGATTTTTCTGAAAGATCATTCATGACTCGATGCAAGGCTAAGCATCTACTCACGGTCTAGCCTCCCGTGTTGGCACAATATTAGCATCCAACTAATATAATCAAACTTAGGGTGACAATGATTTAGGGAATACAATTAATAATTCAAGGTGGCATAACAAAATGGGTTGATTAACTACATTATCCCAAATCAATTTAAATTTATTTTAAATAAATAAGCATGCATAGATTCAAAGCATAAACTACATTTTAAAAACCTGGGATCAAAATGATCAAAGCATCACTTGCCTTCAAAGAGTTGCTGGTCGTGTTCCGAAGCTTGGTCTTGAGCGACGAATTCTTCCTCGAAACTTTCCGGCAAATTTGCGTCTACGCGAACAAACAAAATATACAATAAAAATCTAATACAGAGGACTAAATGGCCTCAAAAATTCCAATAAATTCATCATTAAATAGATCATAATTTTATGAATTTCTAGAAATTTGAATCACCCAAATCTGAGTTAAAATGCAAAAGTTATAGTCATTTGAAATTTGAATAAAATCTGAAAATACTGAAATTACGAAATCCGATTTTTCCCAATTATTTTTATACTGAAAAATTCGCATTTATGACGTCAGCATTGCATCATGATGACGTCAGCACATAAAAGAATTTCGGTCAAAATATTTTTATATATAACATATTTATGACGCCGATGACGCCGGCCGACGACACGCGGCACGCCTGCAGGCCGCCACGCCGCTCTGATCGTGAACCGGGTTCACGGCTCGGCTCTGTCTAGCGTGGACTCGGTTCACTGTAGCAATCGCAAAGAACGCGCAAGATCCGAGCCGCTTCGCTGAATCAACGGCCGATCTCCTCACGCGCACCGCAGCGCCCCGAGATGCGTGTGACACGCGTCGCGCATCCAGCGGTCAGCCACGCATCCAACGCGGCGATGCCTTGGCTCCACGCCTCCACGCGTCGCACATCCAACGGCGCGCTCAGATCCAACGGCCAGCACCGCGCCGTCACTACGACGTCTCGGTTCATGCGACGACACGCGGCGCAATCGCGACGGTGCACCAAATCGACGCACCGTGGATCTGGTCTCCGCCCGATTAAACGCCCACGCGTCAAGACGCGATTTGGCGAGGTACGATGCCATCTCCGCCAAGACGTTTCAGAACATCCCGAAAATGCCATAATATAAAAATTCATATTTTGAATTTTAATATATTATTTCTGATTTTTCCTGACATGATTGGAATTTTATTTGGATTTATTTGGATTTTTGCATTGAATGAAAAATTGAAGAAATGGAATTAAGGAATGGATAATGGTAAAAAGGTAAAATGGTAAAAGATAAATTTTGGAAAAATTACCATAGAACCTTAACCTCTCTGGTAAGTCAGTAAAATCAAGAAGTAAAATTTTATGCACAGAAAAAGGGGTAAATAAAATTAATGTCACCTCTTTTTGACTAGAAGCAGTGCAAGTCAAAATTTATGAAACATATTCGTAGTTTATCTGAAGCTGGAAAAATTACCAAAACACCCTCAGGGTAAAACTTATGTCTGGTAAAAATCTCAGGATTTAATCATGTCGGCAAAGTCCTCTAATAATTCAAAAACAGAAGCAATTAAAAACTAGAAAACTTCATGTTAGAATTTATATAAAATAAATACCCAATATTTTGTCTTGAAAATTTTACAGAGACATACTCGACCTATATATAACCCCTAATAAAATTTTCCAAAATATATAATAATGTTTGGACCTTTAAATAAATACGAAACCGAAATTCAAATCCTGTACAAACCTACAGTGTCAGAATTTTTATAATTTAACCATGAGTTATTTTAACCTCAAATTTTTACTGGACATTAGTAACTACCATTAGAGATTGCTCAAAAAGTTTCACGATTTTCACAAGTTATTTGATAGTGTTTTGAATGATCACATGGAGCCTGTCTCGCCCAAGCTTATCCTCTGACCCAACCCTCTCTCACCGACTTGTGGGCCACCACCTTTTCCGTAGCAGTTGCTGGCAGCAACGGAAAAATCCCACCCTCTCTGCCCTGTGGCCCCGGGACCCCCTTGTCAGCCCCTAGCTTCACTGCCCTCCTCCTTTTTCCCTCTCGCCCGAGTCAAACCCCGATTGTTCTCGCGTTTTCCTCACCGATTCAACGCATCGCCGCACCGCCTCTGCCTCGATCCAAGGCCACGCCCATCCTTGAAGTCTGTGCGCCATACCCCCGACCTCATGTCACTCCTTGCCGGCGAGACCCTGCGCTTTCTCGCCGTGTCTGCGCAAGACCGAAGCCGCCATTTCCTCTTGCGTTCATACACTGGAGTCACTACATTCCCCTGGCTATAAATAGCTCTTGTACATCACATTGAACCTCCCCTCCTTCTCATTCACTCCCAGAACCAACAATCAAACCATAGCTCCCTTTTCTCGCCGTTTCTGCCAGAAAAACCGAAAAGGGAGAGGCATCGCAATTGAGCCAAATTAGTGAGTCTCGTTTCAAATTAATTGGTTCTGAAGCTTCCTCACAACCGGGTGAACTCATCCCCGTCGCCAATTTCTACTTTTCTTGCCCGCAGCTCCGCCGCCGCCACTATTTTTCTTCCCCACGGCCGGCGCGCGGTGGCGAGCTTCCTCGGCCAAGCTCCGAACAAACCAACCGCAAAAATGGGATCCCGTAGTCACACTGATGCTTAATCTATCACCCATTCGAGCTCAACCTTACCCGTCGTCTTCCCCGGCGAGCCTCTTCTTCCGCCGCCGCAGGTCGCCGGTGGCAGCTCGCTCCGGTCGTCCCCGCCGGCGAGCGAGCCCACCTACGTGTGCGCCAAGACCTCCTGGTTCCTGCCGTGCCATCCATTCGGCCGGAGATTCGCCAGTAAGCCGCCGTTGAGCCCTAGCCATCCTCTCGCTCCGTGTCACGAGCCGCGGGCCCACTGTCACCGGTCAAAAGGACCTTAGTGCAACCGGTAAAGGCGTCTTCTCTGTTTGAAAGCGTATTTTGGTTTTTCAGTTATTTTGTATAACCGAATAGATACAAACCTTTATAACTTTTGCATTATAACTCCGAATTGAGTGAAATAAAATTCTAAATTCATCTAAAATCTAGTTATTTCAGAATATAAAATAATATTTTGAAAATGTTCACTGGGTAAATCTGAAATTCAAACTTGAAAGAAAAGGCTAAAAACACACTTCATAATAAAATGTTGTAAACAAACCTTAGGTGGAATGAAATTAATTTTAGTGAAATAATCATGTTTCCAGGAGTTCAAATATATAAAAATATTTAAATTTCATTATTGTTTGAATTACTTTCTATTAAAGATTGCTTTCAATGCAATAGAAATTGCAATATACATTATTTGAATAAAAGAAATATAGAATAAATAAAAATTGATTTCTAAACATTATCATGGCAGTATAATACCTTAATTTTCCAAAATAATTAATAAATGAACTCGCCTTGAATTAACTTAAAAAGGATGAAATAACTTAAACATAAAATGTGTAAATGTATATGGATAGAAAGTTGAATATTTAAAACATGAGTCAAATGAAGTCAAATGAACATCAAAACAGTTTTGCTATATTCCTAGTAGCACAAAGATTCCAGATATAAAATAATATTTAAAGTTTACTATATAAAACAGTAAATGATTAATAGTCAAAGTGTTAATAAATTGTATGATTTAAATAGCTATAACTATCACCACTAAACTCAATTTGATAAAACCAAATTATATAGCTTTGAAAAATAGTACCCTTGCTGTTTAGGCAAAAATACCTTATGTTTGTGCTAGGTTGAAACAAAATAATGTTAAACCCTAATGATCGCTTATAGGAAAAACATCGCGGATAAAAGCCAATTGTCGCTAAACCAACCTTAAATTACTTCTAATATCATGCCCTATTAATGCCTGAAAAATGAGTAGATTATCCTAGGCGGTGTAGTCGCAATCTAATATCAAAAGTCAACCCTTATCGAGTAATAAATTGAACTATCAAGCTTTTTCATCAATCCGCAGAACCTCTCGCCTAAACGCAAATGTAATAGAAATCAGTTTAGAAATGATATTTAGGATATGGTCTACCATATTCTAGAAAAATATTTCATTTACAACTTTTGTTTCAATTAAATCTTGCTAGTCAAATACTCTTGAAGGTTATAATTGTTATAGTCTTTAATATCATATAAGCATTTTCATCTATGAAAATAATGTCTCGTCTAAACTCAAAAATATATGAAATCAGCTTAGATATGTTATTCAAAGTATATGCTATTAAGTTCCGAAGAAATAACCTTATTCCATCATGTTTTGCTTAAAAACTTTAATAGTCAAATAACCCTTAGTTGTATGTTTAATAAACCTTGTCATAGCAAGAATAAGTGATCCTAGTAATAAGAAATTTGTAGTTAATATATTTGTAACACCAGAACCTTCTTAAATCTATAAATAAGTCTAATTAACTAGCTTGTCAATCATAACTTATTTAAAACCCTTCATATGCAAAACCTTAAGGCTAAGTGCTATTTGCATAACCTCAATTTGTGTTTTAATTCTTTTAATCCAAATAATTTTAGCATCTATAATTCGAAGTAATAAATATTAGAATTTATAATTTTAGCCTCTTGAATTCGTAAATCAAGAGAAGATAATCTATAAAAGAAACCCTGTTTCGTTATCTCAAAACCATTAAGAATATGAATTTGTAAGTATCTAAATCATGAGGTCGTAAATAATTCAACCCTAAGTGTTCCTGTTTTCTGAATGAATCTTTATTTGATTTTCTCATCATCTTCTTTTCGCCTTTATTGAAGTTTATTTTTGCTATTTTCCGATCAATCGACGTGTAGAATTCGACGTCCCTTCCTCCGCCAAGTTGCCTCCGCTGCTCGCGATCGCGTCTTCGTCGTAAATGATATATGAGCAAGGCAAGCACCTCCTTTGACCATCTTGATCCCGAATTTAATTTGCATTGTTTATTAAAATGTTTTATGCATACGCTTACTTTTTGTAAATTGCTATTTTGTGGTAATCGTAGTTATACCTTTTGTCTCATGAAACTTCCTTGATAAGTATCAATATGTGAACCTTGATAACCATAGATTAAGCTTAGACAATTACTTAATGTCGCCTCGGTATATACGATTACTTTTATCCATGCTTAGCCATGCTTTTAGAACAATCGAGAATGATGATCGATCAAAACTTGTTTCTTAAGAAATGGAAAATGTTGGAAATAAAGTCGTTGGTTATGGGTATGTTGATTAAAACCCAAAATAAAACTATGGTTTTGATGCGGCGATTATTGGCAATAGCCGGAGGTGCAGAGGGATTTGCACGTAGTTAGGGTGGAGTATCGCCGTGTCGGATTAAGGACCGAGCAATGGGGCGCTATAGATCCAAGAATTTCGTACAACCATGAGGGTCGGTATGGGACAGTCTTAGCCTATTAAGTTATTTAGGTGTGGCTTTGCATCTAAGGAAGGCGGAGTTATGCACGAGCATTCCGGTTGATCTGTCTCAGAGGGGTTTACTTACCAATGCAACGGTGTACGCCTTGCCGTGAACAGAAACGTGGTGTTGGGTGTAATGTGAAAGGATCCACGTCTTGGGTGAGTGTTTTTGTTTTCATGGCGAGGGTCAAACATCCCGGGCTGGTTCAAAGCCACATCTAGATAATGTAACGGCTCTGTATGATCTCCTTGCCGACACACCAAAGGAAGTGTGTTAACTGATCTGGCAAAAGAGGTTGATCATTCCTTGTGGGTAAAGTGTACACCTCTGCAGAGTGTAAATCTAATCGATTAGCCGTGTCCACGGTCAAGGACACTTGGTGAAGTCATTCCAATGTTAGAATGCTTTTGTATTTCCAAAAATTGGGTTTTGGTTTGGAACTTGTTTAGCAGCTTTTGTTTTCATGTCAAAGGATCGACATTGATGGATTCCATTTCTGGATTATTCGTTATTCACGATGGGTTGTGAGTATTACTTATGCTTTACTTATTTCATATCAGTCAATTATGCTTTTACAAATTCCGTTTGCAAATAAATTGTTTTACAATGTCAATTCTGCTTTATGCAAATGAACTGTAGTAGCCTCCTTTGAAATGGCCTGCATATATATTAGGCTTTGCTCAAGTCTTGCGGAGTACGATTGTACTCACCCTTGCTTATATGTGGTTTTTAGGTGGTTAAGTTGTCGAAGCTTCGAGGCTTCTTTCGTCGCAGGTTGCGGGTTTTTCTTCGTCGAATCTTTCTAGGGATTATGCCTTGTCGGTTGCCTGCGGGTGTTGGATGGGCACACTACAAGACTTTGCTTCTTATGCTGCTTTATCTCTGATTTGTAAGAGTTTTCTTTATGTAATAGCTTCCGCTTAATTAATATTTGTTGTATGGTTGTGATTCCAATTGTTGTAAACATGTGAGTGCTAGCTACTGATCCAGGGAATGGCACAGTAATCACATGGAGGTTCCTGTTCATCAGAACGGGGTCTCACAGCAGTGGTATCAGAGCTATGCTGACTGTAGGATAAACCCTAGTTAGAATGGTCGTTAGCATTTGAATAAACAAATTCAAAATCTTATGTTTCAAAGTTATCATATTTGCAAAATATAGATTTTGCTATTCTTCCCCTATCTTAAGATTCTCCTCTTACCCATACATTCATTTTGATTTGTAAACAAATTCCCCTTTCCTTAAGATAGTCCTTGCAAATGAAGACTACAAGGTTTACGCCGCATTCACAAGGAAGCCGACAATGCTTCACTAACCTCGACAAAGCGGATGTAAAACTCAAGATTCTACTTCACGAAGAGATAGCATCACCGTTAGTAAATTTTGGAAGATTAGAATGTATTAGGACCCACCTTAAGATATGAACCTTTATGTATAGCATATTATTTTGCTCTAGTTATATGAAGCATTTTATCTGGTGTTTATAACTCGCTACTTGAAAATTTGTTTTTATTCTGTTTGTCAGGATTGATTTATATGTGAACTTAACCTCTTGGTTAAAGTTTCACAATAAGTTATCCTTATGTATAAATACGGAAAACTCAACCCATAGGATAAATTGGAAATCATAAGATAAGCTTATCTCTTCTTTCTATAAAATTTCTTCCAACCTTATCCTTTCTTTTGTAGAACTTTCCCTATGAGTAAATCATTATGATCATTAACTTCTCGCAAAATCAAGTCTAGTCAAGATTAATAGTATAATTACCATGACTACCGACTTCTTGAAACCACACCATCCGTATATAAACTAATGCCAATATCTCGCCATATTAGTAACCATAAATTTACCTAAGTCACTTTTGGCTAATTAAAATCTGATTCTACCCATGACAACTCTTGACTATGCCTCAAAACTCAATTGTTTAGATTATATACCAGGAATTTAAGTAAGAATCAGAATAGTATTATGTTTTCAGAATAAAATTTTGAATGGTCATCAAAAGGAAAAACTGGGAACATCGAAAGTCCTATTTTCTAAAAAGTATATATATATATATATATATAAACGACGACAAATTCTTTTTGAGAAATAGTTTCGCTAACAAGTCAACAACATCGTAATGCCTACATCAACAAACTTTAAGAAGATGGAAATGATGAAGCATCCAACTCTCCGACTTCATAGAAACTTGGATCATCAACACAACAAGTAGTGCAAAAGTTAAAAGAGACTTATCGTCAAATGGCCTATTTTAAAGATAGTATTATCCAAATTACACATTATTTTTAAAACTACATAATGAACCTCTTATGCAGAAATACATATGGTTAGGGCAGTAGAAGAAAAATATTAGATACCCCTCCCACATACTAAGTTGAATATATATATATATTTTGTGTTATTGCAGTTTTGTTATGAAACTTTTGTATTGCTTTCGGGTTACTCTCGCAAAGACTAAACCATTAGGTTGAAATTTACGATGTGCCAACCCTTATTTAATAAGAAAATGTAAATAAGAAAATTTTAAGGAACGAAAAGTTGCCTCATGAACTAATAACTACCTAGTAGCCAACCTTGAAAACAATGTTTCAATGAATGAGACATTGCCTTATAAATTAACCAAAGAATTACCAAATCCATATAAAGGCTATTCTCAAAATAATATTTTAATAAACAGAATGATACTTTGTTAAAACGGATAACTTTCATCTAACCATATCCTCTCAATTTCAACATCTTGAGGATACCTGCGACACAACCCACGAATACATCCACTACAAGTAATAAGTAATAAGTTTTTCAGCCTTTATAATCAACCTTCGGCTCTTCCTAAAGAACTCTAGTTGAGATATATCATTTCAAGCATTTCAAACGCTTTAACATACCATGTGCCACTCCTTGAGTTAGCTTTTGTTGCTAAAGAATCTTGGTATAAATTGCTAGCACTTCTCATTCACTTTGTGAAAACCAACATGATTCCATCTAAATAACTTTTCCTAACAATCATTGTTACAGATACCCGTGACAAGATCCTCAAGAAATCTTGGAAAGTGAAGCCATGTTAAGCTTTCAGCCATCAACGAATAATCCTACCTTAGTCCAGCCAAATTCCCAACATCTAGCGCAGAACAATTCCAACCTTGGCTCAATTCTTGCCAAAAAAGGAAATGATTTAGAGCAACAACCTACTCCTACATCTTACTCAATACCTAGACGGTGTTCTTTGAAGTGTTGCCAACCCAACAAATCCGAAGATCGTGCTTGTATTCGTTGTGGAGAAATAGGACACACTGCTGTCGAGCATGCAATAAATTGCTCCAGCTGTGAAGGAAATCATTCTCCCGGAAGATGTCCCATGAGCAACATCACTTGTTACCTTTGTGAAGGTTATGACCATTGCCCAGCTCAATGTCCCCTAGATCCAATAGTCACTGCCGCAGTCCAGCATCAGAAAGAGAAACTTCGAGCCTTAGTTGCTCAAGAATTGGCAAATAGAAGAGAAGTTCCACCAGAGGTGCTATTAGAAGAATTGGAAAAGCAGCATTTCAATCTTGTCAATCACCATCAAGGAAGCAGTAATTGGCCGTCGCCAACGGCATGCTTCTCATGTGGTGAAGAAGGTCATTGGGCAAGGGAATGCCCTAAACAGCAACAAGTTAAGATTCAGAAGGAGAACATCATGGAACATGCAATTGTTCCCAAGAAAGCGTCTCGAAAGAAACGAAAGTGCTACGTCTATTACAAGAAGGGTCATATTGCTAAACAGTGCCCCCAAAGAGAACAAACACCTCCCAGCACCATAGTCATGCCAGGAGTCACCGCAAACAAAATTATAACACCAAGGATAGAAGGAATAAAAGCTGAAGAAGTTTTCCCGAAAAATCAGATAAAGAAAAGACGTTTGAATGAAGACATTTGCCCTGAAAGGAATTCTGCTCAATTCCATCCTGAATTTCAACCATCACTTGTTCATTCCTCCAACAACGCTTGTGAACAGCCATCTGGTATCCAAAACCAGGCAACTAATGTTACATGCTTTTACTGTCGTGAGCGTGGACATTATGCCAACAAATGCCCAAAGAAGAAGAGAGATCAACTTCGTTCTCAAGACCATCAAGCTCCTATCTCCTCATTTACTCCAACTCAAGATATCAATCATGGCATACCTGACACAATGCCAGATCCAATCTCTACCGTTTAGATCTAATTTAACGGCCCACGGTACCCGAGCGGTTTACTGTTCAAGGCGCGACGTGGCTCAATCCTACGCGTCCAAAAAAGATCCAAGGGTTCGCATTAAATCTAGCCGCAGAATCTAGATCTAATCCCTACCGTTCAAACCGGATCTAACGGTACAGATCTACTCTAGAAGAACACAAAGACAAGAGACTTGGACGAACCAGAAGTGTGCGATGAAGATCGGACGGACGACGAAGCTCGGTGAAGGCGACGGCGGCGCAGAAGAAAAGGCTACCGGATTTGAGGAAGATGACGCAGCCCACGACGCTACGGGGCTTCTCCGGCGTAATGAAGTGGCTCGTTCGACGCGGCTTGGCGGAAGGATTACTCCGGTGACCTTGGCGACGGCGGAGAGAAACCGGCGGCGAAGAAAACGACGAAAAACCGCGGCGGCACAAAGACGCAACTACGGCGAGCTCGCTCAGGCGCTAGAGAGGGTCTCGACGTGCGTGCGAGGAGTCAAAAGACGCGCGCGAAGGCCTCGCACGACGACTTCAACGGGACTTAAGGATCGCCGACGCGTCGCGAAATCGCCGGCGGAAATCACGGCCATCAAAGCCCACATCTCTCCGGCGATCTCGCGGGGACGGCGTGGCGTGGCGCGATCTCGTGCGTTCGTCGGCGATGATCCAAGGCTCACGCCGACGGGCGACGTGGCACACGACAGCGTGCGATCCGGACGGACGGCTTGGGCGGGCGGCGCTAGGGTTTCGCAGTAGGCGGGTGCGCGACGCACGATAATGGGCTCGGCCCATTATCGCTCAACCGATTTAAAATCATTTCACATTTAAAATAATTCTAGAAATTCAATTAAATCATTTGGAGCTTTTAAAATAGCGAAAATTCTAGAAAAATTCCAGAAATTACTTTGAGATATTTGGAACTCAATTAAAATATTTGCAATAAAACTTTGCAAAAACTTTTCCATTATTCAATTGTTTTCAAGAAAAGCCCTATTTGAATAAATCCAAATAAATTTAAATAAATTCCCAAAAAATTCACAAAAAAATACTCCAAAATTTAAGTTAGAGCAAAAATTAGGTGTTACAAACCTCCCCCTTAATGTAATCTCGTCCCGAGATTCAAGGTCATCTTACGTAAATAGGTTAGGAACTCCTTCTTGAGATCTTCTTCTCGCTCCAATGTTGCTTCACTTTCCGAATGGTTGCTCCATCGAACTCGCAGAAACGTGTTGACTTGTTCCTTGTCTCTCTGTCCATTACGCCCGTAATCTTCATCGGATGTTCTTTCTAAGTCGATCTTCTTGCGCTTCAATTGCCTCCAAAAGTGTTTGCTCTTCGGTACTCAAGACACTTCTTCGCCAGTGATACATGGAATACATCATGCACTCCCGCCAAAGATGGCGGTAACTCCAATCGATAAGCAACTTCACCTCTGCGGCTCAAGATCTTGAATGGTCCGATATATCCGGTGCGAGCTTTCCTTTTGCATGGAACCTTCGACTCCTTTGAGAGGTGTGACTCTAAGGTACACAAAATCTTCTGTTCAAAGCTCGCCTCGCAACGGTTGTCAAGATAACTCTTACGCCTCGATTGTAAATCTTCAATCTTTCCCCGATCGAGGCGATTTGTTCTTCCGCTTCGGAAGAATGTCCGGTCCAAAACATGTCGTTACTTTGTTTCATTCCAATTCAATGGTGTTCGACAGACCGACCATACAAAGCTTCAAATGGAGACATCTCAGAACTCGCTGATAATCATTGTTGTAACTAAACTCAGATAAGGCAAACACTTGTCCCATGAGGTTGAATATGCTAAAGCGCGAGCTCTCAACATATCTTCCAATATCCGGTTAACCCTCTCGCTTGACCATCTATCTGCGGATGGTAGGTCAGATCAAGTTCAAACGAGTCCCCATTGCCTCATGTAGCTTACCCCAAAATCGGAGGTAAATTGGGTACCTCCGTCCGACACTATCTTCTTGATTACTCCGTGCAGCGCACGATCATGCCATATAAAGTTACGCTAACCGGTCTCGAAATAAGTGGTCTTCACGGTATGAAATGTGCCACTTTAGTTAAACGATCTACTATGACCCATATAGAATCATATCCACTTTGCGTTACGGGCAATCCGGTTATGAAATCCATACCAATTTCTTCCCATTTCCATTCGGTATCTTTAGGGGTTGTAATAGCCTGCTGGTCTTTGGTGCATAGCTTTGACTCTTTGGCATATGTCACATAATGCAACATATTCGCAACTTCGTTTCATGCTTGGCCACCAAAATCTTTCCTTTAAATCTTGATACATTTTCGCACTTCTGGATGAATTGTGTACTTGGAGTCATGAGCCTCCTCGAATTAATCGCTTCAACTCCTTTTTGTTCGGCACAAAATGCGCTCTTTAAACCACATAGTACCTTGTTCATCCAGGTTTGAAATCTTTTGCTTTGCCTTCATCCATTTTGCCCTTAATTCTATTGATCTTATCATCATCTTTCGCCCTTCCCGATCCGATCTTCCGGGTAGGTCTTACTTCCAAAGTTGCTAGAATCATTCCGTACCATTTCGATTCTAATTTCGAAATCCTTACACAATTCGCTGACTGCTTCCAACAAAGATATTTACACTGTGGTTCTTTCCGCTCAAGGCGTCTGCCACTACGTTGGCTTTACCAGGATGGTAGTGAATTCCCACATTATAATCCTTGATTAACTCTAACCATCTTCTTTGCCTCATATTTAGGTCAGCTTGCGTGAAGATATACTTAAGACTTTTATGATCTGTATACACTTCACATCTATTTTCGATGAGATGATGACGCCATATCTTTAGTGCATGCACTACTACACTAATTCCAAATCAAGGGTGGGATAGTTCTCCTCATGTGGTCTCAATTGCCTCGATGCATAGGCAATTACCTTCCTATTTTGCATCAACACGCATCCCAATCACGACGCGATGCATCACAATAGATGTCAAGCCACGATGAGCGTCGTAAAACTAATACAAAGTGCGATGTTAATCTCCTCTTCAACTCCTGAAAACTCTTCTCACACTCAGGCGTCCATAAGAATTTCTTTTCCTTTTTCAACAATTGCGTAAGTGGTCTCGCAATCGTAGAGAATCCTTCGATGAATCGACGGTAATACCCCGCCATTCCAAGGAAACTACGGATCTGGGTTACCGACTTGGGTTGCTCCCAATGCAGAACCGTCTCCACTTTCTTTGGATCTACCGCAACTCTGCTGCGGTCATTATGTGTCCAAGAAATTCAACCTTATTCTTCCGTAAATCACATTTGCTAAATTTCGCAAACAATCGCTGCTCTCTCAACTTTTCAAGGACTAGCCTCAAATGGTCGGCGTGCTCTTCGCTCGTTTTGGAATAGATAAGGATATCATCTATGAATACGACGACGAACTTATCCAAATATTCCATAAAACCTTATTCATTAAGTTCATGAAATATCTTTGGTGCATTTGTCAAACCAAAAGACATCATCAGAAACTCGTAGTGTCCATATCTTGACGAAAATGCGTCTTGGGATATCCTCCGATCGGATCTTCGATTGATGGTATCCTCGATCGAGATCAATTTTGGAGAAGACTCTGCTCCTCTCAATCGGTCAAACAAATCATCGATCCCGGTAGCGGATACTTATTCTTTATCATCACATCATTGAGTGCACGATAGTCTATACACATCCTAAAACTCCGTCCTTCTTCTTGTGAATAGGACGAGTGCTCCCATGGCGATGAACTAGGTCTTATAAATCCTTTTTCCAGCAGTTCTTCAATTTGCTTCTTCATTTCCACCAATTCCTCTGTGGACATCCTGTAAGGTCTCTTAGCTATTGGAGCTGTCCCTGGAACCAGCTCTATCACGAACTCAATATCTCTATCTGGCGGCATTCCAAGTAAATCTTCCGGGAAAACATCCGGATATTCATTGACTATGGAAACTTCTTCTAAGCTGACAGTCTTCATGCTGTTGGCCATCAATTGTCCATCTCGCACTGATTTTGCTTCAAATTCAATCTTCTTTCCATCTGGGCTCTCGACCGATATGACTCTTTTTCCACAGTCCAGCACTGCCTTATGTTTGGTTAACCAATCCATTCCCAGGATAACATCCAAGGTTTGGGTATTAAGGATGATTAAGTTCGCTAGGAACTCCACTCCATTAATTATTAGTCTTACCCCAGAACATCCTACTTTAGATCGGAGTTCTGATCTAGGGGATTGGACTATGAGCACACATTTAAGATTCACTATTTCCATATCATTTTGAACAGCAAAATCTCGGAAATAAAATAATGCGGCTCTAATCAAATAAAGCGATGGTGCATCGAGTTTACTAGGAACTTACCCAAGATAACATCCGTGGCGTTCGCACTTCATCCGTCAGAATGTGGTTGACTCGGCCTCGTGCGCCTCCTTGGGATGGAGTTCTTCTGCTGATGCCCCATGGTTCACAATTGGCGCGGAGTCCTTGCCGGTGTGTTCCCGTGTTAAAGCGGACCGGGGTGACACCTCCCTTCTTAGGGCAATTGTTGGCAAAATGCCCCATTTCATTGCAATGATAGCAACGTCTTCCCACTGCCTGAGAGGTTCCTCCACTCGCTACGCTCGATTCTGGAGTTCGAACATTCGACCCATCAAGCGATTTGCGGCGGTGGTGCCTATCATTGCCTCTCGGGCTGGTACCGAATGAACTGTTGGGGTGCCGCCCTCTGCCTCTGCTGACCCTGACGACCTCCTTGTTGCGCCATTCTGCGCTTCCTGTTGTCATCCAACTCTCGGCGCTTGTCCTCTAAGATAAGAGCTTTGTTAACTAGCTCTTGGAAGTCGGGGAATGTGTGGGTGATCAGTCCCACCTGCAGCCCTGCATTCAATCCCTTCATGAAGCGGGATTGTGCGCCTTATCCGTAGCCACGTCCTCAGTGCGTAGTGTGCCGCTTGGGTGAATTTGTTCGTAATCGCCACCGATGGCCCCCCGCTGAGGCTCCTAATTCCTCCTTTTGAGATCCATGATACCCTCGGGTACATGGTAATCGGGAAAAGTCGAGGTGAATTCCTCCCACGTGATACTCTGTGGGTCCTCATGAGTCGCGCAAAGTTTTCCCACCATTCTGCGGCAATCCTTCGAGTTGATGAGAGGCATATAGTACCCTCTCTTGTCCTACACACTTTGGGTAATGTGCGCTTCCTTTCAATTGTCCTTAGCCAATCGTCCGCCTCCAAAGTGGATTGGCGTTGCTCGAGAAGGTAGGTGGACGGGTTCTCATAAACTCCGACAACCTTGAGTAGGGTGTGGTGCATGGTTACCCCGGCTTGAACATTCGCAGCAGCTTGGTTGGATATCTGCACGCATGGTTTGAACCATCGTGTTCATAAGTTGAGTCCGCGATCAAGAAGGCTCCTGTGTTCTCGCATATCGACCTGCGGCGATTGAGGAATCGGCTCTTCATTCTGGTTGTCCGCCTGGTTAGCTCCACTTCCGCTGGTTCCAACATTTCCACGTGTCCTCACCATCTGTTGCAAGCTTCCAAGGTTAAGAAAAGAAGAAAGCATAGACGAGTAAAAGAACTTATGTGGGGAAACAGGTGTAACTTAAATTATTTAGCCACTTTATTGATATAATATAAAGCAGTATGGTTGCTCACAAGTGCCTAAGGGCAATGCAACGCATACGAGACACTCACAACGAAAAACAAGTAAGCAAACATAGGACTCTATGACGACTCACACCTAATGGTGACTCTGAAGAAAAAGACGCGACTCAATTATTCGAGTCTCAACACTACCTCGACTAGACTCGATCACTCATCGAGCCAACCCGGCCGGCTCCCCGAGCATACACGGTGGGTGCTCGCATCGGGCAACCGATCCTCAAGACTCATCGCACTGGTGCAAAAGACCCCATCGACTCTGCTGGTCCCGGCCGCTCTCCTCGTGCTGGTGCCTCTCGCTCTGCTCCTCCGGATCTGGATCGTGTAACTCCAGGACTGGCTCAGGCTCGGGTCCGTACAAAGCCATCTCCAACTCCTGGATCTTCTGCATGGAGTGGGCTAAGCCCTCCCGCAGCTGGATCCTTGCCTCCGTGACCTCGGCGCGAGTCCTCTGCAGCTCCTGGACTGTCTCGTCCAAGGCGTCCTCCTGGGCGATAACATACCTCGCCAGGTGGGTGATAGTGGCGTCCTCCTCCACGAGCTCCATCCTGTCAAAACGATTGTCTCGACGCGGATGGTGACGAAAGACGGTGCCCTCCAACTCTGCGGAGTAAGTGCGCGCAATCTGCCGCATCGCCTGACGCGCCGACTCCTGGATTCCGGCCTCAAATGAAGACCTCCTGACCGTGACGTAGATAGGACGGCTCTCCCTCGTCTTCTCCCGAGCATACATCGTGATCTTGACATCCCAGCGACGCCAAGTCCCGCCTGTACTCACCAAGTCCTCGACATGTTGGTCTGTCAAAACCTCCGAAACAATCGCATCATACGCCATAACTCCGCGGCGTATCCTCCGTCGCTCTCCATAGGTATGGATCATCCTCATCTGCCAAAACAAACCTTGTTTAAATTAAACAGAGAATAATAAAAAAATTCAGCATAGGTATGAAACAAGAGAGAAGAGATAAGTCAAGATTTCATTGATATTCTTGCTCAAGTTGATTAGGTCTTTAGAAAATAGTTTTACCCTCCTAGGCACAACCAAACTAGGGTCAAGTCCTACACTCAACCTGCTCTGATACCACCTCTGTCGGGACCCGAACCTGCAGATCCGGACCCTCTGTGTATTCTCGCGCGACCGAGATCACGCTTAGCACACACAAATCATACAGGGTTGCACATCACAGACATTCACGAAGATATAAGAATAATTAGTGCAAACATGTATATAAACCGAGTTGTACGACCTTATGGTCTCCTTACAGATAAGAAAGCCACACAGGGCTTACATTATTCAGAGAAAAAGAAATAGCAATGAACATAAACAAGCGTCGTGGAAGCCTTCATCTTGCCACAGAGCAACCGACGGGCTTGCCCCTAGTTGCTCGGGTCCTCAATGTACTCCTCCTCCCAAACCGTGTAGTCTCCTCCACCGATGTTGGGGTTGATAAGCAAGGTGGGATGAGTACAAAAGGCACTCAACAAGTAATGCACAGGATGCAACGCTATTACTATATGCAAAGCTTATTCCAAAGGTTGGGCTTAAATGGTTCTTTTGCATCAACAACATTTTTAAACCAAGACCTTATTTAATTTAAAGCAATGGAATAGTTATAAGTAATACTAATTTCTTCAAATGGTTTTTCATCGAAGATTCTCGGCACACAACCTTAATAGCTTCATTTTTAACACTTGGCACACACCACCCCTTCCACATTTTGTTTAAGAAAATCTACCCTTGATCAGTAATCCCGAGCAATGCTCAATACCGTGAGCACGGCTATTCAATAGTTTTGACACTATGCGGAGGTTGTACACTTTACCCACAAGATACACCACTCACCACACGGTGATTGTCCGCAACAAAGCTTTTCGAACCTCTACCTTAACCAAAGAACCTCTCCAGATTGCCTTCACTATCACTTCCCACACAGAGTCAAGTATAGGACCGCCAACCACCGTTAGATGGGTACCAAGCCGTAGCACAGTACGCTCCCCATACTGATACACCCACGTGTCTTCACCCCGAGGTATCGGAGGAAAGATATCGAACCCTAGTCAACTAGGTCTGTCCCATATCAGACATGTGGTTGTACGGGTGACTCAGATCAAAGGATTGCAAGGTGAAGTCCTTAACTGACCAAGGCAAGAATTCCCACACTCAACAGTGGCACACAGCCCATTGTGGCACACAGACTCACAACACTCATCAACCCACTGCCACACAGGCCCACCAGGCACACAGCCTCTTGCCACTTGCCCCAGTCTAAATCATTTCCCACCCAGTTGATTATCGTGCAACACATGCCAGCAATAACTCAACATCGGTACGGAACCACACAGGTCACTGTACCTCAATCTCATCATGTGGCATCATCACACCACTTTTCAAAATACATTCAATATTCCATTAGTCAATTTTGTAGCATTTTTCTGAAAGATCATTCATGACTCGATGCAAGGCTAAGCATCTACTCACGGTCTAGCCTCCCGTGTTGGCACAATATTAGCATCCAACTAATATAATCAAACTTAGGGTGACAATGATTTAGGGCATACAATTAATAATTCAAGGTGGCATAACAAAATGGGTTGATTAACTACATTATCCCAAATCAATTTAAATTTATTTTAAATAAATAAGCATGCATAGATTCAAAGCATAAACTACATTTTAAAAACCTGGGATCAAAATGATCAAAGCATCACTTGCCTTCAAAGAGTTGCTGGTCGTGTTCCGAAGCTTGGTCTTGAGCGACGAATTCTTCCTCGAAACTTTCCGGCAAATTTGCGTCTACGTGAACAAACAAAATATACAATAAAAATCTAATACAGAGGACTAAATGGCCTCAAAAATTCAAATAAAATTCATCATTAAATAGATCATAATTTTATGAATTTTTAGAAATTTGAATCACCCAAATCCGAGTTAAAATGCAAAAGTTATAGTCATTTGAAATTTGAATAAAATCTGAAAATACTGAAATTAAGAAATCCGATTTTTCCCAATTATTTTTATACTGAAAATTCGCATTTATGACGTCAGCATTGCATCATGATGACGTCAGCACATAAAAGAATTTCGGTCAAAATATTTTTATATATAACATATTTATGACGTCAGCGATGACGTCAGCACGACACGTGGCACGCCCAGAGGCTGCCACGTCGCTCTGGTCTGTGAACTGGGTTCACGGCTCGGCTCTGGTCTACCGTGGACTCGGTTCACCAGAACAGTGCAGCAACGCGGCAAGATCCGAGCCGCTCGCTGAATCAACGGCCGATCTCCTCACGCCGCACCGCAGCGCTCGAGATGCGTGCGACACGCGTCGTCGCGCGATCCAATGATCGACCACGCATCCAACGCGGCGACGCCGGCTCCACGCCTCCACACGCCGCACATCCAACGGCGCTCCAGATCCAACGGCGGCCGACCGCCGTCACATCGCGACGTCTCGGTTCATGCGACGACACGCGGCGCAATCGCGACGGTGCACCGAAATCGACGGCCGGATCGGTCTCCGCCGGGTCAAACGCCCACGCGTCGGACGCGATTTGGCGAGGGTACGGTGCCATCTCCGCCGCCGCGCTCAAATCGAACGGCGCGGATCCTTAGGGCAAATCCAGATCCAATCTCTATCGCTTAGATCTAATCTAACGCCCACGGTACCCGAGCGGTTTCTTCGCTCAAGGCGCGACGTGGCTCAATCCTACTGGCCCAAAAAGATCCAAGGGTTCGCATTAAATCTAGCCGCAGATCTAGATCTAATCCCTACCGCTCAAACCAGTCTAGCAGTGCAGATCTACTCTAGAAGAACACAAAGACAAGAGACGTGGGCGAACCGTAAGCGCATGATGAAGATCGGACGGACGACGGCTTCGGTGAAGGCGACGCGGCGCAGAAAAGAAAAGGTCACGGAGTTGAGGAAGATGACGCAGCCCACGGCGCTACGGGCTTCTCCAATGTGATGAAGTGGCTCGTTCGACGCGGCTTGGCGGAAGGATTACTCGGTGACCTTGGCGACGGCGAGAGAAACCGCGGCGAAGAAAACGACGAAAAACCGCGCGGCACAAAGATGCAACTACGGCGAGCTCGCCAGCGCTAGAGAGGGTCTCGGCGTGCGTCGAGGAGTCAAAGACGCAGCGAAGGCCTCGCACGATGACTTCAACGGGGACTTAAGGATCGCCGCGGCGCGAAATCGCGGCGGAAATCACAGCCATCAAAGCCCACATCTCTTGGCGATCTCGCGGGGCGGCGAAGTGACGTGGCGCGATCTGTCGCGTTCGGCGGCGATGATCCGAAGGCTCACGCGCGACGGGCGACGTGGCACACGCGACAGCGCATGATCCGGATCGGACGGCTTGGGCGAAGCGGCGCTAGGGTTTTGGCGGGGCGGGCTGCGGCACGCACAGTAATGGGCTCGGCCAATTACTGTTCAACTGATTTTAAAATCATTTCACATTTAAAATAATTCTAAAAATTCAATTAAATCATTTGGAGCTTTTAAAATAGCAGAAAAATTCTAGAAAAATTCCAGAAATTACTTTGAGATATTTGGAACTCAATTAAAATATTTGCAATAAAACTTTGCAAAAACTTTTCCATTATTCAATTGTTTTCAAGAAAAGCCCAATTTGAATAAATCCAAATAAATTTAAATAAATTCCCAAAAAAATTCACAAAAATAAAAATACTCCAAAATTTAAGTTAGAGCAAAAATTAGGGTGTTACAAGTAACCACACTGAATTCAGTACTAGAAACCTTCATATTACCTCTATAAGCTTAGCTTTTGATTTTTCCAGCTCTGCATTCGCAATGTGGTCCTTACTGATAAGTGTCGTGTTAAGGGATTCAATATCTTGCAAGCGATCATCTATGTCTTTCAGTTCTTGTTTGATCTAACAAATCTTTTCTGTTATCTCAGATTTCCCCTTCAGTTTTTCGATCTCCACCTCAAGTTTTTGTTTAGTTTCTAACAGCTTTTCCATGTCTTTACCATAAATATATTATAATGAATTAGGTGTTCACTTCAATATGAGTATGCAAGATAGAGATAGGATGGTACGTACATAAGTTTCAAACATTATCACCTAGTATAGGCACAAAAGAAGCATTGAACATTCAACACATAGTAGCTCCAAGACATTAATCCTTGTGTGATATAAGAAGTTTAATGTTGAATTCTAGATTATATGAATTTTATGTTCTGCTATATATATACCTCAGGCCTAGTTAGCAAACTAATCCATACAAAAATATAAAGATCCCAACATATTGACATAGAAAAATGAAATTGCGTTGCGGTGACCTAATGAGGCATTAGATCTTGCTAAGCTATATATATGTAGCTTGCTAAGAATTTTATGTTTGACCTCTCATGAATCTTATATCCAGTTTTGTTCAGCCATCATGAATCCTATATACAGCCTCATTCCTTCTAAACATCATTCACAAACATCATTAATTCACAAACTCAAAATGGTTTCCCTAGTCAAGCATATCGGTTTCCCTAGTCAAGCATTTGCGCTACAATTCTTTAGTTACAGCCTCATTCTTTCTAAACATCATTCACAAATATCATTCACAAACACAATAACCTAGTCAAGTATATCGATTTCATACACAACTCATCGACAGAGATGAGGAGGTGCTGCTCGCGAACGAGGAGGTAGACGACGGGGAGGAGGAGAAGGTGCTCGCGAACGAGGAGGTAGCCGATGAGGAGGAGGAGGAGGTGCTCGTTGACGAGGGTAGCCGATGGCCGGGGAGGAGGAGGAGGTAGCCGATGGGGAAGGTGCTCGCGGAGGAGGAGGTGCTCGCGGAGGAGGAGGTAGCCGATGGGGATAAGTAGGTGCTCGCGAAAGTCGTCGCGGAGGAGGTCGTTGAGAAGGAGGATTGCCGGGGGGATAGGGTTTGCAGGAGACGAAACGCATGGATCTGGCGCTACAAACCTCTATCGGTATGGTTATATAAGGGTCTCAGGTCATATCACAAACGGTTACTAGTTAGAATTGTCTGTGATATTACCTTATCACAGATTATTCCTAGTTAAAACCGTCCGTGATATGATCACAGACGAGTTTGAACTAAAATTGTCTGTGATATGACTGACGGCTCATAAAGAGAACCGTCTGTGATCAAATCACTAACGGTTGCACTAGAGAACCGTCTGTGATGTTTGTCATAACAGACGGTTTTTTAAAACTGTCTATGAAGAGGAGTCTAATATAAACCTTTCTGTAGTAGTGTGCGCCACGTGTCACCATTTTTCCTTTTCTCTTATTTTTGACCCGAGCCACTTTCGAGAGCCCGTTTTCCTTTGTTCGAGCTTCCGATTCCAGTGATTCAAATTTCTAAATTCATCTAAATTCAAGATCTGCCTTTCAGTACCATTCTTTTCAATTTTTTATTTTTTTGTTTTTCTTTTATTTATTTGTTCTCGTTTCACGTGTAGACGACGTCATCGAAGCTCAACCAAATCAACAGTCGGAGGTAGAACCAGCGGGAGGAAACGAAGGAAAGTATTCCTTGAACATGTTGATCCTAAATTTATAAAATGCTTATGTTGTTTTAAATTATGAATGCTTACTTTTATGCAATATACTTTAAATATAGTTTTAAGGTCTTGTTAAATTCCAGAATTGTTATACCCTTGTTGGCATTGACATGTTGGACCTTTGTCACCCTAGATGATATTAGTTATTTTATTTGTGGTAACAAATAGAGTAGCATGGGACGGTAGAATTGCTTAGTCTAGCTTAAAACATTTCGGTATTATGTCATTATGGGAATCATTTGAAATATTGTTTAAACTCATTTGTGAAGTGTGGCGATTGGTGTTGCTGTTGTTATTTAAATGAAATAAAGTGGCAAAATGGTTTAGATTGGGACGGATGGATGTTTGGTGGGTGGAGAAAGCATGAGACCTTGAAAGTGAATGTTTTGCCCAAGTCAATTACGGATCGAAGCGTGTGTTACTATGGACCGAGCACTACTGTACAACCACAAGTCTATATGGGTATGAGCTGGATAAATAATTTTTGCGTCTCGTTATTGGCTTCTCCACACGGCGGAAGAGGGGGCTTCTAACTGGGTGGATGGAACCATTCAGCGGTGAAACCTTAGGGGGCAAAGTTAATAGCAGGGTTGTACATTGTAAAGGCCTTGTCATGATCACTCTGCCAACACACCAAAGGAAGTGTGTTAATTGCATGGCAACAAGAGATGATCATGTCTTGTGGGTAAAGCTGTAAACACTCTGCAGAGTTAAATTTACTTAAAAAGTCGTGCCCACTCTCAAGGGAAGGTGAGTTACGCTTGCACATTATAGATTTTATGGATTTGTTTTAGATAAAAATGATGGTTTGGGAATACGTGAGTGGATGGAACTTTCGGTTTGTGGTTTGGCTGTTGGAGCCAGTCAGGTGGTTGGAACCTGTTTAGTTGTCATATCAAGTTCAATTATTACAACTACATTTGGTTAAATGATGCTTCGTGAAATTACTAGTCATATTTAAAGTTAAAATTTGCTTTATGCTAAAAGAGCCATATTATTCCTTCAATTGTTTAGTCTTGCATATGGTTATCATGCATTATATTCCAAGACTTGCGGAGTATATTTTGTGCTCACGCTTGCATCATCCCAACTTTCCACAGAGAAGTGCGTAGAAGCTGAAGGTGACTACGAGTTCTTTGCTTGTGGTTACAATGAAGGTGATCAGGATTACTAGGACGCGTACCCTAGTCGATTGCCTATTGGGCAAATAGATGGGCTTATCCTGCTGCTGTTATTTCATTTTCGCTGCTACTTTATTGAACTCAATCCATGAGGTTGTTTATTTTGTAATGGTTGGCTATAAAGCCGGTACCCTTTTGTTTAAGTTTTAATATTATTTGATTCGTGATATGGATGTGTTATCATCATTGTTTCCACTGTGTGTGCTAGCTTTTTCTGGACTAGCACAGTTTTACATAGAGGATTCAGATTTTGAAATCCAGTCCTGACATGCGGCCATGCCAGAGCTTCATGGAAAAAAAAGCCTAGCAGGGGGTGGCTGTCAATGATGGTGAGAGAAAAGGCGCATTAGCCAAAGGACGATTTCGCGTGGAGAAAATGGCAAAGGAAAATGGATTGGGTGGTGGTGCGTGACTAACGGGTGGGGTCGATGTGTCAGTGAGATGGGAGGGCTACACGTAGGCCCAAGCTGTAAGTGAGAGGAGGATATGGATTTTGAATTTAGTTTTTGACCAAAAGTTTAGGCCAAATTTTTAGGCATAGTTTGTATTCCAAAATTTATGAATTTTTTTATCAATGGACCTAACGTGGTACTTGTGTCCAAAATTTATGAAATTTTTTATCAATGGACCTAACGTGGCACTGGTGTCTATGTAATGTTTTAAAAAATTTATCCATTGTATGTTTTCTTAGGAATTCTTTTGATGATACTGATTTTAATATAAGATGCAGTATTTGATTTGTGAAAATAAAAACTTAACTCAAAAATTGTAACATCCTAAAAATCTAAAATAGTGAAAGTGTATGAATTTAAATTTGAATATAAATATTTCTGAGCTTTGCTGATGTTATTTGTTTTAATTTGGTTTTCTTGGATTATTGCATTGTGTGAAAATTGAATAAAAGAGTTTGACAAAAAGGGAAAAGGTAAAAAGATAAAAAGGTAGAAGTAAAAAGTTAGAAAAATTTACTATGTGACCTTAGCATTGCTGGTAACTTAGTGTGATCAACAAATAAGTTTTTCATGCACAGAAATAGGAATAAACAAAGTATATAATCACTCTTTTGACTAGAAACAGTAAGTTTAAAATTTAAAGGAAATTGGTCGATGTCTATCTACAGCTGACAAAATTACCATAGTGCCCTGGGTGTATAACCTGCCACTGGTAAAATTTTCATAAATTAATAAGCCTACTAAAAATTTAAATACAGAGGCCTCAGAAAATTGAAAAATGGAATGTCAGAATTCTTATAAAATAAATACTCAAGTTTTAGACTTGAAAATTTTATTGTAGTACCTTTAGAAGGAACTGAACCCTTCCAAAAAGTTTAAAAAATAGATGTTATAGAATGAGACTCTGAATAAATCAAAACCCAAAATGGAAATCCTGAGCAGTGTACAGTGTCAGAATTTACATAAATGATCTAGAGGGTATTTTGGTCTTCAAAATTTTCAAGAGATGCCTGACTCCCAGTAGACATTAGTAATAACTTTTCAGGAAGTTTGGGCGTCGAATGACCCTTGAATCAATGCAAAGTCCGGCGAGTTCTTGTTCTGTCTCATCGTGTTTGCATCATCTCTCGCTGACAGCTGGGCCCGGCGTCTGTGCTCACTTGATGCGCTGGCACTGGAGGATGCGGCACGTAGTCGCTGACAGTGGGGCCTGGACCTGCTCATCAGCCACAGGTCGCACTCTTCTCCTCTCTTCTCCCCCGGCCGAGGCGAGATGACGACTTCTGCGTCCTTCGTCGTCCGGAGCAACCACTCCTCCGTACGAAGCAATGCTTGGCGTCCACGTTGCGCACCAGCTCTTACTCACCTGCGCTTGATCATCCTTCATTGCGTCGAGCAGCAGGGGAGGTTGCGCCATTTCGCCGCACAGCACAGAGAGGAGCGACCGAGGCCATGCACCCAAAACGCAAGCGCGATCACTTCCCGTTGGCTAAAAGTGTTTGCTTCGCATCGCATATGCACTTGTTCTCCTCTCCTTTCCTTTTCCTCTTAGCTGAGAGCTTCGCACGGAGTTCTTCCTCTCGTTCTGTCGCAAGAACCCAAAAAGGGGAACTCGGTGATTTTGGTCAATCCGCCTCCGATCCTCCAAATCAATTCCATCTAGAGCTTTCTTAGCATCGCAGGGTTACTGATCAACCTTCATTTTTGTTCTGTTTCGCCTGCAGCAACTCCGCACCACCGCACTTCTTCTTCATGGCCGGGGACTGTTGGTAGCTATCTTCAGACCTTCTTCGGTCGAATCATCGGGTAAGTCCTAACCCGTTCGTCCCAATGATGCTCACCCAAACCCTATTCGTCAGAAAGACGATCGCTAGTAGAGCTTCCGCTGGCTCGGCCATGGTACCGCCACACCCTCGCGGTGCCGACCCTTTTCCCGACCTCCATTCGCCGAGATAGCGCTACCATAACTCTAAAATTAGTGAAACTAATTTCTAAAATTGTGTAAAATACTATAGAATCAGAATATGCAAAAATTGTTTGAAGATGAGTCCTGTGCAATATTAGTAAATGCAAAGAAGCACATAGGTATGAATAATGCCATTTAAATAAAATGTTTTCAAATAAAGCTAAAGTAGAATAAAATAAAATTTATGGAATTTCTGAACTGCAAGTGTTCCAAATATGTAAAAATGTTTACATGTTACTTTGTTATACATCAAATTCAAATAGAATGAAGTTTCAATGTAAAAAGGGATATATAGGTGAAACTTTTATAACTTAATATTTATATAGATAAAGTTTATTTTGAAGAATCATATGCCAGTATAAGCTTATTCATGAGAAAATACTTAGGAAAAGATATGAGTTATGTTGTTCTAACAGAGGAAAGTAGTTGTTATAACAATAAATGTAGGTGTAACCTATTAATGTTAAGTTTAAATAATTTAAAACAAGTTTTAAAATTCTTATAAGATCATGCCCTGATAATACCATAAAAATGAATAAAGGTTGATGAGTGATTTGGTTATAATTGAAAGTGGAAGTTAGATTGTTATAGTGTTGCTTTTTGTGGTCATTTAGACCTTTTCAATTGCAAATAAAATGATGTTTCTAAATGAAAAGAATTGTGGAAACATCATATGTAGCAGTCTACAAAGTCCATGCTATGATGTTCTAAGGAAATAACGTCACTTTGTAATGGTTTTCTTATAATGTAAGCTAGCAACATAAGCCTAGTTGTTATGTTTTCAAAATAATAGAAACACTTAAGGCAGCTTGTAGAATAACTCGTCTAAGTGAGAATTTTATGATGGATAGCATAGAAATGATGTTAAAAGTATGTACTACTACGTTTCAGAAAAATATCCTATTAATAAGCTATGCTTCATTTAGTTTTCGTTAGTGTAATACTCTTAAGTGTTAATCGTTCAGCCTACCTCTATAGTTTTTCGTGGCATAAGTTAAAGTTTCATATAATCCTTTTTAGCAGTAAGTTTTATGTCTTGTCTAAACCCAAAGATTTAGGAAAACACCTTAGGTGTGCTGTCCA
Organism: Otatea glauca; assembly: GCA_036346275.1. Taxonomy (NCBI): domain Eukaryota; kingdom Viridiplantae; phylum Streptophyta; class Magnoliopsida; order Poales; family Poaceae; genus Otatea; species Otatea glauca. The sequence goes on from CM070715.1 coordinate 63,107,377, forward strand.
ATGTATGTGCTGTCATGTTCTGGAGAAAAATTCTTATTTCTTCAAGTTTAGTTTGTAGATCTTGTTAGTTAAACGACTTTAAGTGTTATAGTTTTTAGAGTTCCTTGTGAGCAAAGAGGGTAGTTTCTGTGCTTGCTCTTGTATGTCAATCCAGCATGATAGCTAATGATCTAACATTTGTGTTAACCTAATTAATCTTTGTATCTTGATTTCAAAATTTAAATAAAAATAACCCATTTAAAGCAACCCCTGTTTTGGTTTGAGCTTGCGTTATCTGGCTGTTTGTCTTCTTTTTGCCTTTTATAATTTACTGATTCTTTTGTATTCCTCTTTTCGCGACGCGTTGACACCGACGTCCCCGAGGAGGAAGACGATCCAGTTGCAGATCCAGACTTCGAGCCAGACAACGAGCTGCAAGGCAAGCACCCCCTTGAACATGTCGAACCCGATAATTTACCTACAATATGTTGTTTTTGTCAATGTATTATGCATTCCGGTAATTCTCCATAGAAATGTTATTTTGGGTAGAAGTTGTAGTTACCCCCTGTACATTATGGTTTTCCTTAATTTGTATGGACATGTGAACCTTGTAAACCTAAGTATGAACTAGACATGCTTAATGTCCTTTTGGGTATATCGACTAGCATATTCATGCTTACACTATCCGTTGTGTGTTTTCGGTCTTTCCAACAAATGAATGGTCTTTTTGGGGAACTGGTTGCTGGTAGTTTGTTAAAAATCCCAAAATAAAACTATGGTTTGACGCGGGTGATTATTGGCAATAGCCGGTTGTGCAAAGGGAAATGCACGTAGTGTAGGGTGGAGTATCGCCCGCGTCAAATTAAGGACCGAGCAATGGGACGGTAGATGCCAAATTCCGTACAACCACGAGGGCTGGTATGGGACAGTCTTAGCCTATTAAGTTATTTGGATGTGGCTTTGTATCTAAGGAAGACGGGAGATAGCGGGAGCATTTCGGTCAGGTTTGCTTGTGAGGGGCTTCCACACCGAACTTCCAACCCTCGGTGTGGGTAAATGCATACCCTCGCAACGGTGTACGCCTTGCCATAAACAGAAATGGGTGTTGGAAACCGCGTTAAAAGAACCACGTCTTGGGTGTGTGTTTCTGTTTTTATGGCGAGGGTTAACGTCCCAGGCTAGTTCAAAGCTATGTCTAAGTAATGTAACGGTTATGTATGATCTCCTTGCCGACACACCAAAGGAAGTGTGTTAATTGGCCTGGCAAAAGAGGTTGATCATTCCTTGTGGGTAAAGTGTGCACCTCTGTAGAGTGTAAGATCTAATCGATTAGCCGCGCCCGCGGTCATGGGCACTTGGAGAAGTCATTCCAATGTTAGAGTTTTTTGGTAATTTTCTGAAAAATGGGTTTGGTGTGGAAACTATTTTGCAACCAACCTTTTGTGTCAAAGGATCGACACCGGGGACCTTGGCAGTCGGGTAGACTGCGTTGAAAGACTTGGGTATTTGCTTATCCCTTTATGACTCTCAATTTCTTTATTTAAAATGCGATGTTGCAATCTATTATATTCATACATTTCAATGCTTTATGCAATCGCAAAATAACCTGTAGCCTGTCTTTTGCGTAGCCTGAATACTTATTTAATTGCATTTGTCAAACACTATAAGTCTTGCTGAGTACCAATGTACTCAACCTTACATCTGTTGTCTCAGAGGATGAAGACGTCGTTCTACCAGATGATTCGTATTTCTATGCAGGGCACGAGGTTTTTGACAACGATTTCTTCTAGGTTTTGCCTGGTGACTTTCCTGGGGGTTAGTGGGAAAACCGCGAGGCTTTTGGAATTCTTTTGACTCTTTAGTTCCGCTGTTCAGTTTTTGTAATATATATTAAACTCTGTGTAATTATTCCTTTTATGTATATATTTGTTTGTCTCTCGAGTGTGGTTGTGATATGAATGTTGTAAACATGTGAGTGCTAGCCACTGATCATGGGACTAGTACAGTGATCATATGGAGTTCCTGTTCGCAAGAATGGGGTCTCACAGCATTGGTATCAGAGCCGCACTGACTATAGGAAACCCTGGGTAAATGGTCGTTAGTTAGTAATATGAGGACTTAATTTGGAAACCCTGGGTAAATGGTCGTTAGTTAGTAATCTGAGGACATAATTTGAAAAATAAACAAAATTCTATTCCCTACTGATAATGGAATTTACCATATTCGCTAACTTTCTTAATTGTAGTTCCTTAGCTTATCATAATTAGGGTTAATAAGCTTATCCTCTCTTGTATTTTTGTAGATGGCGCGATATGTACCTTGTCATGAGTCAACGGTCCCAGAACTATCGGGGATGATGGGAGTGCTACATTCTCTGTTAGAGAGTTGACACTTTGAGGGCCTCCCAAGATACGTCGTGTTTCAGGCTTACTTAAGTCCTTGAACGAAGGAGTATGCCACCCGGGTCTTCATTCCTCCTAGGCCGGCTTTCAATGAGGGTGAAAGGAGTTTTGTGGGTTGTGGATCATCTATAGATGCGTCCATGAATGAAGCCGCATATCAGGCAGTGGTTTGACTTCGGCAAGCGTTACCTGAGTTGAGCCGCCACTACTACTACCTGCACGCGAGACCCCTAATTGGGAGTAGTGTGTATAGGGATCACACTAGAGTGAGGGATGATAGTCTTAGAGTCATGGTGGATTTTGCGAATAGGTTGGACCAACATTATGTTCAGTTGGCCCAGGAGCTGCTGGAGACTCGTCAGCATATGGCAATTTTGGAGTCCCATCTAGTTTTGCGTGTGGTGAGGGGGCCACTACCCCCAAGCAGTGCTAAGTGATGGAGCTCCACAAATTCCAGCGGCTCGACGTCCGCCACCAGCTTCTTATGTGCCAACCCCGGGGGTGTGCAAAGGAGCAAGGATATCATGTGTTGGTAGTTGCCCTAGGCTTGTGAATGATAAGGGCATCAATCCTAGGAGTACTTGTACTTACCACCCCGAGACTCCCCGGGTGTATCGTCGCAAGGAGTATGCATCTAGGATTGTGGAAGTTGGAGATGGTGTTGGATCCTCCTCTATGCCGAATGTGCTAGAAATGGGAGAAGTGGCTGGGGAATAGATGGATAAAAGTGTAGTAGGAGCAAGTGGTGTGGGATGCTGTAATGAAGGAAAGTCTTTTGGTAGTGATCTGGTAGTATGAGTAATGTATGTGTTAAATGTAGCTTTTGCTGTAATATAAGTGTTGCAAGAACTTTGTAAGTGCTGGAAGGTTGTGCTGGGCTTGCTAGTTGGAGTAGTCCCAATCTGTACAGGAAGTAGAGTTGTAGAAATGTTAGATGTGGGTTGAAGCTTCCTGTGTTCAGATTAGTGTGTGTGTGTTTGCTTCTGGATAGAAGTGCCAAGTTGCTAAAAATATTGGTTCCAGTTTGTAGAAGTAGTAGCATTTGAGTTCTCTGTCAAATGTAAGAACTGGGTGGTGGTTGAAACTTTCTTTGTTAAATTAATGCTTTGTGTGTGTTTGTGGAAGGATACATTTCAGTTTTCTTCCTGTGTTGCTACTTGTGTTGCATTGGTTAGTGTTCTGGTAGTAGGGATCAAAGTTACAAGAAGGATGCAGTAGTGGCTGGAAAGTGAAACTATTCTATATGTATATGTGCAAATTATATGTATGAGCTGTGTTGTTAGTGTCGTAAAATTTTGAATTGCGCTTTTTCCATGTGAATTAATAGTAATGGGTTTTCTCTCGCAAATTGTAACTGTGAAGTGGAAATTTTCGATGAGATAATCCTTCATAGTTGTACAAATAACAGAAGCAAGACATATAAAATGTTATGCTGTGAATAAATTCGGAATAGTGTTCTCTTCTCTATGACATACTAAAAGATGGTGATTGAAGGATGAGGCTAACAAGGTCGCTTAGTCAGATTTTGGAGACCGGTGCGGCCCAAGATACTCGCGACCCTCGAGCGAGCATCTCGACGCCGTCGTAACCAAATCCGCAGCATCCAACGATGAGAGCTTCATCATCTTGAGCGGCTCGTCGTGATGCTCCCATTCCATCTCCCGTCCAGGAAAATGTCCCTGAGGAGCAGTTGCCTCAACCACCCACCATGGCTCAAGTGTTAGCCATGATTGAGCAAGGGAGGCAAGCAAACACTTTGCTACTACAACAGATAGCTCAAAATACAGCGTCGCAAGGTGTTGCTCGTGGAGGAAACGGTGGTCAGCCGCAAGTGTCCAAGCTAAGTGAGTTTTTGAGGACTCAGCCACCGGTTTTCTCCTTTTCAGCCAAGCCCCTTGATGCAGATGATTGGCTTCATGCCGTGGACAGTAAGCTATCTATTGCTCAGTGTGATGATAGGGAGAAGGTTCTTTATGCCTCATACCAGCTGCAGGGAGCTGTGGCTATCTGGTGGGAGAACTATCAAGCAGTCTTGCCAGAAGGGTGAGTGGTGCTTTGGCCAGAATTCAAAGCCGCCTTTCACCATACCCACATTCCTGCTAGTGTTATTGAAGTGAAGAAGCGGGAGTTTTTGAACTTGAAGCAAGGCACAATGATAGTGATGGAATATTTGCATCGCTTTAACCAATTATCCCGGTATGCTACATATGAAGTAGCGAACGAAGCAAGGAGAATTGAGCGGTTCTGGGAGAACCTGAATGAGGAGATCAAGTGGGCTTTGATAGCCCAAGATATTGATGATTTTCAAACCCTTGTTGATAAAGCTGTAAGGGTGGAGCATGACAGTCGCAGTGTATTAGAGAGTCGAAAGCGCAAGTGTCTTGCACGCAGTTCAGCTGGGGCCGAGTCATCCAAGAAACAAGGGTGGCAGTCGACCAATGTTCGTCGACCACCACCACTTCAAGCACCAAGGGCTCAGCGACAGACTCCCGGTCTCGGCGATCTCGAGTCGAGCTCCCGTTCCATACAATGGCGATCCACAAGAGCCCGTTTGCCAAGTGCAACAGTCTAGATCGGTTGCTGTTGTTCAGAAGCAAGCACCTAATGTCACCTGTTTCTATTGCAACGAGCGCGGCCATTATGCTAATTCATGCCCTAAGAAGAAGGCGGGCCAACCTCGTGCTCAACTTCAAGGAGCTGGGAGTCGGCGAGCTCCAGGATCAACTCCATTGCCGGTTCAGAGTAGTAGCCATGCCCGTCTTCATTATGTGACAGCGGAGGAGGCTGAAGATGCGCCTGACGTTGTTCTGGGTATGTTTCCTGTGCACTCGATACCCACTTTGGTACTGTTTGATTCGGGTGCTTCTCATTCCTTTATATCCATCAATTTTGCTGAGGGAAACAAGTTGGAGGTTACACTTTTATCTACCCCCATGATTGTTAAGTCACTTGGAGCCTCTACTAAAACTGCAAGTATATGTTCTGGGCTTAGAATAGAAATCAATGGGGTCATGTTTTATTCTAATCTTATCATGATAGAGACATCTGGTCTAGATGTGATTTTAGGCATGGATTGGTTGGCTAAACATAAGGTTGCATAAGCTGTGCTGATCGATCCATATCCCTTGTAAGCCAAGATGGAGTACATGTAGAATTTGCCTCAAATGCCAAAATTTCAGCACCTCAGCCAGTTTGGTATTTTGCGTCTACTTCTAATTTAGATGAGGTGCCAATCGTCAATGAATTTCCTGATGTTTTTGTAACATCCCAAAAATTTTAAGAATAGGAAAAAACGAAAATTTAAAATTTAAAAATGGAATTGAATTGAATGAAAATTTCATCTGAAAAGAAGATTTTTATTTTAAATGTCATCATTCTCTTCATTTTCTTGTATCTTAACCTGAAAAGAAAAGAATGAGTTGATATATTAAAATTTTTCGTCCAAAATAAACAAAACTTAAAAATGAGTTTAAAATATAAATCTTATTTTGAAATTCCATCTTTTCAGAATTTTCCTGAATTTTGGTTTTTAAGAAAATAGTTATTATAAAACGTTTTCTTCTACTCTATAACACAAAAATCCAAAATCACTTAAGAGATAAAATCTAGAAAAATTCACATAAATCCCAAATAATCCCCTAGTCACCTCTAGAAATTTTCAAAGACATGTGAACTAATTTATTGTTGAAAAGAAATCAAAAGTAGAGTTAATTTAAAATGATATTATCAATGTCAGAATTTTATAAAAATAAATAAAGTAGCCTGAAAGGAATCTTATTTCATATTTTGTTTTTTATTTGAATTTATCTCTAGGATTATTCATTTATGTGTATGACTTGATTTTGGAATTTGTGACTTTTAAATACCCAAACCAAGCACATTAAAAAAACTCAAGACAACACCAAACAACATACTATAGAAAATAATTTTATAAAATACTAGGGCCCATGAGATGAATAAATATAATTTTTCTTGAATTTTTGCACACCATATAAATAGCTCAAAAATTTTAAAACAGTATGAAGATCGGCCAAATTTGGAGAATTACTGTTCTTAAACTGCATGAGAGAATCAAATGAAACACAAGGAATGGAAACTAAATGTCTTGTTCTATCAACACAAAAATTTGTAAAAATTTTAATCCAATATAGCACCCCTTGCTAGTCTGCCCAACTACCAAACCGAATTCTACCATAAATTCGCCTCAACTGACAAAACCACCGTTGCAGCCAATGGAAGATCGATTTTTCTCTCTCTGGCGGGGGAGCCCACACTACCCAGGACCCACTGGCCAGCCTCCCTACCTCTCTCTCTCCTTCCTCTCTCTTTCTTGCTCATGCCCGGACGTCGCCGCGGCAGAACCTTGGCGCCACGCGGCCGACGCAAGCCAAACTTCGCGAGCTCCACCCGTTCGCCCATACCTCGCCACACCTGCTCCCCTGTGCTGCCATAAAGCCGCCCGAACCTTCCTCCTCTCCTCTTGCTCGCTGCGCTGTGCTTCTCCTGCTGGCGCATCTCGCCGGAGCTAGAAACCGGGCAGCGAGTCAATCCGTCGTGCAAACGAAACTCAGGTGAGCTATCCTACTCCCTTGCGCACTCCTGGCTGCCATGCACCCTGCTGAGTCTATCTTGTGCGTTGCATGCAGCTGTGCCGACTGAACCTCGCTGTGGATTCTCGTCTTCCCAGTAGCCGCACGGTGGTGAAGCTCCTTCGTCGGCCGCCGTCGCCGCACCGGTGATCGCCTGCTAGCTCCGAAGCCCTCCCCAGTCGTGGCTCAACCTTCCCAGCAGCCTCCCAGTGAAGCTCGGCTGAGTTAGCCAGCGGAGCCCAACTCCATTAGAGGAGCTTCGAGCTAATTCAAGGGCAAGGATAAGAGGTATAGGTCTAGTACTTTTGCATTTAGCCTTATCACAAGCAACGTCTTGGCCCAGTGGATCAGCCCTGCCATTTGAACCGAGAGGTCTTGGGTTCGAACCCAGCTTTTGCAATATAATTTTTTCTTTTTGCCTTATGCATTTCAAACACTCATATCTTTTGCTAGGAGTGTCCGAATAGAATGAATTTTTTTTCTAAATTTGAGTTATGGAATAAGTAGTTAGATTCTGCAATAAAATTTTATATGTTATTTGCATAAAAATATTATAATTAGAGATTGAACCCAGCTTTTGCAATATAATTTTTTCTTTTTGCCATATGTAATTCAAACACTCATATCGTTTTCTAGGAGTGTCCGAATAGAATGAAATCTGTTTCTAAATTTGATTTATGGAATAATTAGTTAGATTCTGCAATAAAATTTTATATGTTACTTGCAGAAAAATATTTTAATTAGAGATTGAAGTAAAGTCTCTTTGTAGGTGATGTGAAGTAACTATATAATTCCTAGTTTCATAAATCATGAAATAAATCACATAGGTTCCTGCAATACTAGATGCTCTATTTTTGTAAAAATATTTAGTTCTGAATGTATTTTGAGTCAAAAATTGATTGTTTAAAACCTTACTAACATGCAAGATTCAAATAGTTAAAATATGAATCAAATGAGCTCAAAACTTGATGAAACCAGTTTAGTTGCAGTCCTGAGGTTACATATATCATAAGTATGCAAAAATATTTAGATTTCACTTAAGAATGCATTATTTACTCGTTGTCCAAACATGCAATCGTAAAATGATCAAACGGCTGTAACTTTCGCAAACAAGCCTCAAACCCAACAAAACCAAATCTTGTGACCTTACAATGTTATATGCTTGCTTTCTGTGTAAAAATGAAACCATTTTGAACAACTTTGAGTTAAGCCCATATGAAGCCTTAATGAACGTCTATATGAAAAACATCTCGAATAACTGCAAAATATCACGTAACTAACTTTAAAACACTCTTAGGGATGTCCCCTGCTAATTTATGAAAAATGGTTAGATTATCCCTTAAGGTGCAGCCGCTATAACAAAAAGAAAACTGGACCATAACCGCGTGATCAGCATAGTCGTATTAGTTAGGCAACCCGTATAATATCTTATATAAATGAAAATAGTGAAAGAATAGCTTAGTAGCATTCTATGATATATATACTACCATAATCTATAAAAATATTTCATTTGTATGCTGCATTGCATACAAAACTTGTCTCCGCAAATACCTTAAATGACCACAAACTGCACCAATCCTTATCACTTAAGCCTTTTCGGTAATCCGTAAAATATCTTGTCTAAATGAAAATTTAAAGTAAAATGTTACAGAAATTCTGTCGGGTATATTTACTACCATATTCTGGAAAAAATATCTTAAATATAGATTTCTTTCAATCTGGATCCTACTAAAGCAAGAACCCTAAACAATCACAAACTACGCAGTTTCAGAAACATTTAAGCACTTTTGGTGGCTTGAAAAACTACTCGGCTTAACATAAATTTTGGGGGAATTGGTCCAGGAACATACCCCTGTATATGGAAGACCAAAATATGGAAAAACATCTTAATTTTAACTTGCTTGTCATATAAAACTTGCTAGAGAAAATACCTTAAATGATAATGTTGCTGGAGTCATGTTGTATGGACGAATGAGATCAGAAGTCTTAAACCAAAACATCTGTTGAGCAAGAATCGTCACTTAACCAAGTAGTATTAACCAATAGCTTTAGAATTCCAGATCCACCATGTAGAAATCACTTCCATGCATGAACACTTAAAGCTAAGTACTAATTAAGCGAAACCTTTCAACTAATGTTTTACTTTCATCAATCGAAATAATTTTAGCATCTATAATCCGAATAAGTAGATACAACGAGACATACTGAAGGTCCTTGAAATCATAAACCACCTCATGTAAGTTCATAGCCATAGTATATAAATAACCAACAAGAGAAAATAACTATTTCAAACAAAGAACCTTTCATGCATTAAATCCTAATGAAAATGTTATGTAAGTGACAACTTGGGAACTCAAAATCACCAAGTTCTTCTTGGTAAGTTTTAATTTGGTATTTACATCTGATTTCTTTTTGCCCCATTTGATACGGTGTTATTTGCTTTTGTCTCGGTTCTTATTATTCGGCGCGTAGACGACGAAATCTCGGACTCAATTGATACTAACATCGACTACGATCCGGATTATATTTCAGAAGAAGAGCAACCAGGCAAGCACCCTCCTTTGATCATTTTGATCCCATATTTGCAAATTTATGTTGTTTTATCAAACTATATGCATGCGTGTATGTTTTAAACTTTCTATATTGTGGTTACTGGTAGCTAAATCCAATTGAATGCACCTCCTTCACCTTGTCATTTGATTATCCGTCATTCTAACCTAATTATGGTGTAGACAATACTTGATGTCACTTGGGTAATACTTGTGAATTATCTTATGCTCAAGGTTAGACATGCCTACTAGAATGTCTTTTAAATGATTGGACACATTTTCAATCTAGCTTGGCAACTTGGTTTAAATGAACGGAACTAAGGTATGGTTTTCGTGTAATTTGATAAAAATCCAACCTAAACTTATGGTTTAGACACAAGCGAGTTATTACTTAAACTTGGAGCGTGAAAAGGACCTCACGCGTAGTTAGGGGGAGATTCTCGCCCGGGTCAATTAAGGACTGAACTTGATGCTATCACCTATGTGTTTTGGTGATCGGATAGCCTAAACTCACTAGATTAGTTGGAGTTTAACCTTGCATTTTGGTAGGCCGAAGTAGTATGGACGATCTGATGGACTGGTGTCGTTCTAGGTGCTCCCTTCACCGAGGTGTTGGGGCCCAAGCATTCCAATAGAACGGTGTATGCCTTGTCATGGGGAGAATTCACGGTGGGGCACCATCGGTTCAGGATCTCCGGAACTATGGCAAGGGATTAACATCACAGTCGTTGGTGCAAGGCTAAGCTTTAACTAGTTGAACGGTTTCGTCACAGTCAAGCAAAACGGGTACAGGAAGTACCGCGTGGCATGGTTGACATGATTGCTAGAATGTGTCATGTGGGTAAAGTGTACACTCTCTGCAGAGATTAAAAATCTAATTATTTAGCCGTGCTCACGATCATGAGCAACTTGGGAAAATAATATCAATTATAGTCTTGCATTTGTAAAAACTTTTGGAAATGGTTTTGGAATGGATGGGTAAACACATGAGCCAAGGGTGGATGTTTTTACTCGCTATTCGCAGCTAAGGAGGGCTGTGGAATGATGAATATGAACTGTAATTACTGTTATTAGCTTCTTACTAAATGCTCTTTACAATTCCGTTACCGTTTTATGCAACATTCACTTGTTAAACAAAATCTGCTTTATGCTGAAAATGAGACTAGTGTACAAGCTTGTTATCCTTGTTCTAGCCATGCATTTACAATATTTCCATACACTAAAGTCTTGCGAGTACATACGTGTACTCATGGTTGCTTTATCTAAACAATATAGACGACGGTATGGAAGAACACCCCGACAACATGTACTTTACTCCGGGGCTCGACGATTATGTTGATGGATGAACTTGGACTTTTCCAAGTCGGTTGCCTATGGGTTACCGGATTGGCATACCTCTGTCCACATTTTGGTTTATGTTTATATTCCTCTGCAATTTACTTTTGGCATGTAATAAGTGGCCGGTCGGCCACTACTTGTAATATTAAGTAGTTGTATTAGTTTCTAGTTTATGTTTATGCTATGCCAACTACTTAGTCTTGTGTGTATGTGTTGCGATACATCTCGAATGCGGGATATGTGGGTGCTAGGTGATGATCTTGGGAACTAGCAACAGACACATATCCGGGTACCTGGAATTGTTTTCAACCATCTAATGCATAAACTCGAGCGGTCGTCGTTCTTTGACTATTACTCGCGCTCCCCTTGGTAATTGTGGGCGATACCAAGGTTCTGAGATGGACGGTGAGTGCTATGCTTGGATGAGTTGCTTTCAATCCCAGTATGGTTGTTCGGAATGGAATCGAAACTCCCTTGGATGCGTAAGTGTGTATGGTGCAACTAGGTCGCTCATATTTGCTTGAGTGAGGGCCATCTGGTTAATACTCCGTGCATGGGACTTTTGGGTGATAGTGATCATACACTTAAGTGGAGTATGGGTGCCACCTCTGAGTCCAACGCACGAGCGAGGATCGATTCATGTTTTCAGGTGCCCAAAGTTTTTCCTGCTGAATTGCCAGGAGTGCCTCCGGATCGCAATATGGAATTTATTATTGATTTGGTGCCAGGAACTACACCGATATCAAAACGTCCATATCGAATGCCTCCAAATGAGTTAGTGGAATTGAAAAAGCAACTCAAGGAGCAGCTAGATAAAGGGTTCATTTGTCCCAGTACATCGCCCTGGGGATGTCATGTTCTTTTTGTCAAGAAAAAGGACAATAGCCTACGCATATGTGTAGACTATCGTGCTTTAAATGAAGTGACCATCAAAAATAAATATCCGCTTTCCCGGATTGATGATTTGTTTGATCAGCTGAATGGAGCACAAATCTTTTCCAAGATAGACTTGAAGCTGGGGTATTTTCAATTAAAAATCAGACCTTCAAACATTCCAAAGACCGCTCTCACTACGCGTTACGGTCTATATGAATATACCGTAATGTCTTTTGGGCTTACAAATGCTCCGGCAAGCTTTATGAATCTGATGAACAAAGTCCTCATGGAGTATTTGGACAAGTTCGTAGTGGTCTTTATTGATGATATCCTTCTCTATTCCAAGAGTGAAGAGGATCATAAGCAGCATTTGCATATGGTTCTCAGCAAGCTCCGGGAAAATAAGTTGTATGCCAAATTTGAGAAGTGCGAGTTTTGGTTGAAGGAAGTGGCATTTCTCGGGCATGTTTTGTCTAAAGGCGGAGTTGCCGTTGACCCGAGTAAAGTACAAGCAATGTTGGCTTGGGAAAGGCCACAGTCAGTTCCAAAGATTCGAAGTTTTCTAGGCTTCTCCGATTATTATCGCTGGTTCATTGAAAACTTCTCCAAGATTGCTAAGTCACTAGCACAACTCCTGAAGAAGGAAAGGAAGTTCGAATGGACTTCTGATTGTGAAGAGAGTTTTCAAAGACTAAAACAAAAGTTGACATCTGCCCCCGTGCTCTTGTTGCCGGATATTCACAAGAACTTTGAAGAATATTGTGATGCATCACTTCATGGTTTAAGTTGTGTGTTAATGCAAGAAGGCAGATTCGTCGCATGTGCCTCTCGACAACTCCGCCCTCATGAGCAGAATTATCCTACACATGACCTTGAGCTAGCCGCTGTTGTGCATGCTCTTAAAATCTGGCGGCACTATCTTATTGGTAATAGAACAGAAATCTACACCGACCACAAGAGCCTCAAGTATTCCTTCACGCAGCCAGATTTGAATTTGAGACAAAGAAGATGGATAGAGCAGATTAAAGACTATGATCTTGGCATTCACTACCATCCTGGTAAGGCCAATGTTGTAGCTGACGCTCTTAGTCAAAAACTTTATTGTATGTTGGGTTCAAGTCAATCCGAGTTAATCAATGATTTCGAGAAGCTCAATTTGAACTTAGTTGAAAATGGTTATGTAGTGGCTCTTGAAGTGCAGCCGACTCTTAGGAGTCAAATTAAAGCTACGCAACTCAAGGATGAAGCTATTGTTGAAATTCAGAATCACTTGAATGATGGCATAAGTTCTGAGTTCATGGAGAGTCCAGATGGGATAATCATGAAAGGGACTCGTATTTATGTGCCTAATGATTCTGATATCAAGAAGCTGATTTTATCGGAAGCTCATGAGTCGCCACTATCTATTCATCATGGTAGTACCAAGATGTATCAGGATCTTAAGAAGGAATATTGGTGGCCCGGTATGAAGAAAAATATCGCTGAATATGTCGCGAAGTGCGATGTATGTCAGCGAGTCAAAGCTGAACATCAACATCTAGCTGGGCTTCTTCAGCCATTGAAGATTTCAGAATGGAAATGGGGTGATATTAGTATGGACTTCATTACTGGTCTTCCCCGAACTCAAAAAGGGAATGATTCTATTTGGGTTATTATCGATCGACTGACAAAGGTGGCACATTTCATCCCAGTTAAGACCACACATTCTGGAGATACTTTGGCAGAGCTTTATATTAGCAATATTGTGCGCTTGCACGGTGTCCCAAAAACGGTTGTTTCAGATCGTGGATCACAATTCATGTCTCATTTTTGGGAAAAGCTACATAATCTTCTGGGAACTAAATTGAATTTCAGTACTGCTTACCATTTGCAAACTGATGGATAGACTGAAAGGACAAATCAAATCCTAGAGGATATGTTGATAGCTTGTGTGCTATCTTATAGCACCAATTGGGAAAAATGTCTAGACTTTGCAGAATTCTCGTACAACAATAGCTTTCAAGCTAGCCTGCAAATGTCGCCATTTGAAGCCCTTTATGGAAGAAAATGTCAGACACCACTTTTCTAGTCTGAAGTGGGTGAAAGATAGTTCTTTGGTCCAAACATGATTAATGAAGCTCAAGAGCATGTGGATTTAATCCAAAGCCGATTAAGGGAAGCTCAATCTCGTCAAAAGAGTTATGCCGACACTCGTCGACGTGACTTAAGCTTTGAGGCTGATGATTATGTCTATCTTAAGGTCTCACCTCTTCGCAGAATTCGCCGGTTCCAAATTCGAGGTAAGTTAATCCCTCGATACATTGGACCTTATCGTGTACTGGAAAAGATAGGAGAAAAAGCATATATGTTGGAGCTGCCATCCCAATTGTCCAATGTGCACAATGTCTTTCATGTGTCGCAACTTAAGAAGTGTCTTCGCGTTCCTGCTGAGCTTACTCAATTGGACGAAATTGATCTCTAGCCTGACTTGACTTATCGAGAGCATCCCATCAAAATTCTTGTAGAAGCAGAGCGACATAATCGAAACAAAACCCATAAGATGATAAAGGTTCAATGGAGTAATCATACGGAAGAAGAAGCGACACAGGAGGAAGAAAATAGACTCAAGGAAGAGTTTCCTGATTTCTTTTAGACCCCATTTTTCCTTTGACCCGCCAAATCTCGAGGGCGAGATTTCTGTAAGGGGGGTGGATCTGTAACATCCTAAAAATCTAAAATAGTGAAATTATACGAATTTAAATTGGAATATAAATATTTCTGAGCTTTGCTGATGTTATTTGTTTTAATTTGATTTTCTTGGATTATTGCATTGTGTGAAAATTGAATAAAAGAGTTTGAGAAAAAGGGAAAAGGTAAAAAGACAAAAAGGTAGAAGTACAAAGTTAGAAAAATTTACTATGTGAACTTAGCTTTGCTGGTAACTTAGTGTGATCAACAAATAAGTTTTTCATGCAAACGAATAAGAATAAACAAAGTATATAATCACTCTTTTGACTACAAACAGTAAGGTTAAAATTTAAAGGTAATTGGTCGATGTCTATCTGGAGCTGACAAAATTACCATAGTGCTCTGAGTGTAGAACATGCCACTGGTAAAATTTTCATAAATAATAAGCCCATTTAGGCCTTTTAAAAATTTAAATACAGAGGCCTTAGAAAATTGGAGAATGGAATGTCAGAATTCTTATAACATAAATACTCAAGTTTTAGACTTGAAAATTTTATTGTAGTACGTTTAGAAGGAACTAAACCCTTCCAAAAAGCTTGAAAAATAGATGTTATCGAATGAGACTCTAAATAAATCAAAACCCGAAATGGAAATCCTGAGCAGTGTAGAGTGTCAGAATTTACATAAATGATCTAGAGGGTATTTTGGTGTTCAAATTTTTTAGGAGATGCCTGACTCCCAGTAGACTTTAGTCAAAAATTTTCATGAAGGTTAGGCATCGAATGACCCTTTAATCAATGCAAAGTCCGGCGAGTTCATGTTCTGTCTCATCGTGTTTGCATCGTCTCTCGCTGATAGCTAGGCCCGGCGTCTGTGCTCACTTGACGCACTGGTGCTGGAGGAGGCAGCACGCAGTCACTGACAGTGGGGCCTGGACCCGCTCGTCAGCCACAGGTCGCACTCTTCTCCTCTCTTCTCTCCCGGCCCATTCGAGATGACGACTTCTGCGTCCTTCGCCGTGCGGAGCTACCACTCCTCCGTCTGAAGCAATGCCCGGTGTCCACGTTGCACACCAGCTCTTCCGCGCCTGCACTTAATCATCCTTTATTGCGTCGAGCAGGTGGAGAGGCTGCGCCATTTCGCCGCTCGGCACAGAGAGGAGCGACCGAGGCCATGCACCCAAAACGCAAGCGCGATCACTTCCCGTTGGCTAAAAGCGTTCGCTTCACGTCGCATATGCACTTCTTCTCCTCTCCTTTGCTTTTCCTCTGAGCTGAGAGCTTCGCACGGAGTTCTTCCTCTCGTTCTATCGCAAGAACCCAAAAAGTGGAACTCGGTGATTTTGGTCAATCCGCCTCCGATCCTCCAAATCAATTCCATCTAGAGCTTCCTTAGCATCGCAGGGTTACTGATCAACCTTCATTTTTGTTCTGTCTCACCTGCAGCAACTCCGCGTCGCCCCTCTTCTTCTTCGTGGCCGACGACTGTTGGTAGCTGTCTTCAGACCTTCTTCGGTCGAATCATCGGGTAAGTCCGAACCCCTTCGTCCCACTGATGCTCACCCAACCCCTATTCGTCGGAAAGACGGCCGCTAGCGGAACTTTAGCCAGCTCGGCCATGGCACCACCGCACCCTCGCGGTGGCGACCCTCTTCCCAACCTCCATTCGCCGAGATAGAGCTACCCCTATGTGCGCCGTGATGCGCTGAAGCTTGTAGTGCTACCCATTCCGCCGCTCCGGAGTTAGTTCGCCGGCGGTGAGCCTAGAGCCGTAGCCCTCTGTCGTGCCCCGAATCTGCAAATTCGGACCCTCTGTATATTCTGTGCCAGTCCAGGATTACGCCAGCACACACAGTCTTACAGGGTTGCACATCACAGACATTCATAGCGTTATAACAATAAATAGTGCAAACACTTAAATAAACTGAGTTGTACGACCTTATGGTCTCCTTACATAAAATCAGCCACGCAGGGCTTACATTATTCAGAGAAAATGAAATAGCAGCGGAATAAAAATAAATGTCGTGGAAGCCTTCATATTGCCACAGGCAACCGACTGGGCTTGTCCCCTAATTGCCCGGATCCTCAATGTACTCCTCCTCCCACGCTGGTGTCGACTCCTCCACTGATGTTGGGGTTAATAAGCAAGGAGGGGTGAGTACACAAGGCACTCAACAAGTAATGCACAAAATGCAGTGCTATTACTATATGCAAAGCTTATTCCAAAGGATAGGCTTAATTGATTCTTTTGCATCAAACAACATTTTTAAACTAGTATTTTATTTAGATTAAAGCAGTGAACAGTTATAAATAGTACTAATTTCTTCAAATGGTTTTTCTTCGAAAATTCTCGGCACACAGCCTTAACAGTTAATTTTAACACTGGCACACAGCCACCCTTTCCACATTTTGTTTTTGAAGATCTAACCCTTGACTGTTGTAACGACCCCCATTTTCGCAAACTTGCAAAAATGGAAATCTAATGTGCATTCCGTACTAGTCCCATGATCAGTAGCTAGTACGCACATACACCAATTGGAATCACAACCATACAACAAATATTATTAAGCGGAAGCTATTACATAAAGAAAACTCTTACAACTCAGAGATATAGCAGCAAAAGAAGCAAGGTCTTCTAGTGTGCCCATCCAAAACCAACAGGCAACCGACAAGGCATAATCCCTAGAAAGATTCGACGAAGAAAAATCCCGTAACCTGCGATGGAAGAAACCTCGAAGCTTCGCTAACATATCCACCTAAAAACCACATATAAGCAAGGGTGAGTACATTCGTACTCCGCAAGACTTGAGCAAAGTCTATAATATATGAAGGCCATTTCAAAGGAGGCTACTACAGTTAATTTGCATAAAGCAGAATTGACATTGTAAAACAAGTTATTTGCAAACGAAATTTATAAAAGCATAATTGACTGATATGAAATAAGTAAAGCATAAGTAATATTCACAACCCATCGTGAATATCGAAATAATCCAGAAATGGAATCCATCAATGTCGATCCTTTGACATGAAAACAAAAGCTGTTAAACAAGTTCCATACCACAACCCATTTTAGAAAATTAAACATTTAACTAGTGCAAGTTCACCAAGTTTCCCATGACCGAGGGGATGGCTAATCGATTAGATTTACACTCTGCAGAGGTGTACAACTTTACCCACAAGTCATGACCTTTTCTTTTTGCCGCAAGTTTCACGCACTTTAAGCGTGTGGCGGAATGTTCATGACGAAAACCTTTACATTATCTAATCTAACTTTGCACCAAAGACCGGACGATAAAACCCACGCTATAGCTGGGAGAACTCGAGCATAGGAATGTTGGAACTCCCCATAGACGTGGCGCACACCGTTATATTGGTAAGTGTTGTTCCCAACACCTCGGTGTGGGCACCCCGTCGAGCAAACCCCGAAAGGAAGGCCCGTACTGCTTCAGCCTACCAATGTGCAAAGTTAAACTAGATAACTTAATTGGTTTAAGGATGTCCCATACCACCACTTGTGGTTGTACGAATTATCTTGGGTCATACAACACTGAGTTCGGTCCTTAAGTTGACACGGGCGATACTCCACCCTACACTACGTGCAAATCCCTCTACACCTCCGGCTATTGCCAATAATCGCCCGCATCAAAACCATAGTTTTATTTTGGGTTTTTTTAATCAAAATACCCATATCCAACAGCTATAATGACAACATTTTCCATTTCTCAAGGAACACATTTTGATCCGATCATCATCATCATTTGATCTAAAAGCATGGCTAAGCATGGATAAAAGTAATCGCATATACCCATGGCGACATTTAGTAATTGTCTAAACTTAATCTATGGTTATCAAGGTTCACATATTCATACTTATCAAGGAAGTTTCATGAGACAACAGGCATAATTACCCGTACCACAAAATAGCAATTTACAGAAAGTAAACGTATGCATGAAACATTTTAATAAACAATGCAAATTAAATTCTGGGATCAAGATGGTCAAAGGGGGTGCTTGCCTTGCTTATATATCGTTTACGACGAAGACGCGATCGCAGCTGACGGAGGAAACGATGGAGGAAGGAACATCGAATTCTACTCGTCGATCGATCGGAAAAATATAGCAAATAATAAACTTCAATAAGGGCGAAAAGAAGACAGACAGAAAATCAAATAAAGATTCATTGCAGAAAACAGGGATGAATTAGGGTTTGAATTATTTAAGAAATTACTTTATTCTTAAACTTAATGGCTTCATGACAAACAAAACAGGGTTTCTTTTATAGATTATCTATTCTTGAATTATGAATTCAAGAGGCTAAAATTATGAATTTCAGTATTTACGATTTCGAATTATAGATGCTAAAATTATTTGGATTAGAAGAATTGAAACACTAATTTAAGGGTTATGCAATTAGCACTTAGCCTTAAGTGATTTTGCATATGAAAGGTTTTAATTAGGTTATGATTGATAAGCTAGCTAACTAGATTTATTTATGGCTTTTAAGAAGATTCTGGTGATACAAATATATTAACTACAAACTTCATTTTTACAATGTTCACTTATTCCGATTAGGTAGGGTTCGCTAAACATAAACTCAGGGTTATTTGACTATTAAGGTTTATATGCAGAACATGACGAAATAAGATTATTTCTTCTGGATTGGATAGCATATACTTTGAAGAACACATCTAGGCTGATTTCATACATTTTAGTGTTTAAACGAGATATTCTTTTCAAAACTGAAAACGCTTATGTGACATTAAGGGTTATGACAAACATACTTTTTAGGGGTATTCAGCTAGTAAGATTTAATTGAAGCGTAAGTTGTAAATAAAATATTTTTCTAGAATATGGTAGACCCTATCCTAAATATCATTTCTAAACCAATTTCCATAGTTTTTGCATTTAGACGAGAGGTTCTACGGATTGACGAAAAAGCTTGATAGTTCAATTTTTACTCGATAAGAGTTCAGTTTATGATACAAGTTTGCGACTGTACCGCCTAGGATAATCTACTCATTTTTCAGGAATTAATAGGGCATGACTCTAGAAATAATTGAAAGCTAGTTTCGCGACAATTGGCTTTTATCCGAAATGTTTTTCCTATAAACGATCATTAGGGTCTATCGTTATTTTATTTCATCCTTGCACAAACATAAGGTATTTTTGTCTTCACAGCAGGGGTACTATTTTTCAGGGCTATAGGATTTGGTTTTATCAAATTCAGAGTTTATTTACGAAAGTTACAACTATTCCAATTATGCAAGTATTTACATTTTGACTATTAATTATTTACTGTTTTATGTAGTAAACTTTAAGTATTATTTTATATCTGGAAACCTTATACTGCCAGAGGTATAATAAAACTGGTTTAGCAATCATTTGAATTCATTTGACCCATATTCTAACATATTCAACTTTCTATCCATATACATATACACATTTTATATTTAAGCTATATCATTCTTTTCAAGTTAATTCAAATCAAGTTCATTTGTTAAATATTTTGGCAAACTAAGGTATTCTACTGCCATGCTAATATTTAGAAACTAAATTTTACTTATTCTATATTTTCATTATTCAAATTATGCTTATTCGGAATTCTAATGCATTGAATACATTCTTTAATAAAAAGTAACTCTAACATAATGACATTTAAATATTTTTGTATATTTGAACTCCTGGAAGCATGATTATTTTACTAAAATTGGTTCCATTCATTTTTAAGTTTGTTTACTACATTTTAATATGTAGTGTGTTTTTAGCCCTTTCTTGCAAATTTGAATTTCAAATTTACCTAGTGAACATTTTTAAAATGTTATTGCATAATATGAAAGAACTAGATTTTAGATGAATTAAGAATTTTATTCCATTCAATTTGAAGTTACAATGCAAAAGTTATCAATGTTTGATTCACTTCGGGTATACTAAATTTCTGGAAAAATCAAAAATACGTTTTCCTTACAGCGAAGGCGCCTTTACCGGTTGAACAGAGTTCTGTTTGTCTGGCTAATAAAGTGGGCCCACGAGGCAGCGACCGAAAGCAGGAGCGACGGCGGCGGCGGCCCGCCGGCGAGGAAGGCCGAGCAGCTGAACGGGCTCCACGACGAGCACCGCAGTGTCTTCGCACACACGGGGTGGGGTCGCCACCGGCGGGACGACAGAATGGGCTGCCACCGCGCATGCGGTGGAGGGAGGTGCGGCTCGCGGGAAGAAAAGGAAGGGACCTCCGGTTGAATCGGTGGCGGTTTAAGCTTCTACGAGGTCTGAGCATTCCATTTTGGCGGTCAGCCAGGCCGGATCTTGGCCGAGGAAGCGCGCCACCGTGCGCCGGAGTTGGAGAAGAAGGGCGCCGGTGAGGAGACTCGCAGCGAAAAGAGATGGAATTCAGCGTGATGAGTAAACTACGGATTCGAGTGAAGCTAAAGGAGAATCAATTTCAAGAATTGCTAACCAATTTGCCCGAATTGAAGTTTCTTCCCCTTTTCGGTTTTTCTGGCGAAATGGTGAAGAACACGGTTTTTGGCTTGATTGTTCGGTTTTGGGAGTGGATGAAAAGAAGGGGAACTTCAATGTGATGTAGCACTGGTATTTATAGCCAGAGAAAAGATCGTTCACAGGGTTTGAACTTGAGATGGAATTGCGGCGGTTCTGTTTGCAGTTTGGCGCAGTGGCGCGATCTCTCCGGCAGGGAAACGACATGAGGATGACAGGGCATGGCGCGCAGACTTCAAGGATGGACGTGGCTTTGGATCGGGCAGAAGTGGTGCGACGATGCGTTGAATCGGCGAAGCTGGCGCAAAGACTCGGGAGAGTTTGTCGGCAGAGAGGGAAAAGGAGAGAGGAAGAGCAAGGCAGCGCTGACAAGCGGGTCCGGGGCCACCAGTCAGTGTCTGAGGGGGTTTTTTCGTTTCCGTTGAACGGTTACGGTCAAAGGTGTTGGCCCCACATGTCGGAGAGAGAGGATGAGGCAAAGGGATAAGCTCAGCCCAGACCGTCCCATGTGGGCGTTAAAACGGCCATCAGATCACTGCGTAATTTCGTGAAACTTTTTGAATGACCTCTCCTGGTAGTATTCTTACCTCAGTAAAATTTTTAGGTCAAAATATCTTGTAATGTATTATTTAAAATTGTGACACTGTGGACTTGTACAGGATTTGCATTTCGGTATTTTATTTATTTTAGGATGTAAATCATATTAATTATTTTCCAAACTTTTTATTGGTATTAATTTTGTCTTAAGGATATCTCCACAAAAATTTCAAGTCAACAACTCAAGTGAATATTTTATAAAAATTCTGACATTAGGATTTCTAGTTTTTGATTGTTTCTGTTTTTGAATTATTAGAGGGATTTTCCTACATGATCAAATCCTGATATTTTTACCAGGTGTAAACACTGCTATAAGGGTGCTATGGTAATTTTTATAGATCCAGATAATTTTCTGATATTTTACACAAATTCTGATTTGCACTGTTTTTAGTCAAAAGAGGTGTCATTCATTTTATTTACCCATTTTTCTGTGCATAAAATTTTACTTGTTGATTTTACTGACTTACCAGTATGATTAGGGTTCCATGGTAATTTTTCCAAATTTTTACTTTTACCATTTTAGCTTTTTACCATTATCCATTCCTTAATTGTATTTGATTGATTTTTCATTCAATACAAAATTTCAAAGAAATCCAAATAAATTCCAATCATGTCAGGAAAAATCAGAAACAAAGATATTCAAATTCGAAATATGAATTTTTATATTATTCAATTTTTCGGGATGTTACAAATCTACCCCCCTTACAGAAATCTCGTCCTCGAGATTTGCAAGGACTAAAAGAAATCTGGGAATTCCTTTCTTGGATGTGGTCTTGTTGATTTCCTCGTCTTCTTGTTTCTAGTGTAGCCGCTTTGCAAAACATCGTTCTTGCGATTCCAAGGTGATGTGGCTAGAATGTAGAAGATTTCTATTTGGGTTTCGCGTAAGCAGATGAGAAATATTACTCTATATCTCTTTTGATTGCATAACTAGAATTTTTAATAATGATAATCTAATTTAGAGAGTGGCATATGATATGTTTAGAATATTTGAGGGGAAAGGATTAATGCATTGTTGTTAGATTCATTAGGGAAGAGTTGAATGTTATCATCAAGAAATGATATTTGAGTACAACAGTTGATCTGTACGATTTAACAACAGTTGATGAAATTTGGTGAGAATAAATGTTATTCTAGGTTGTCTTTAGTTGAAAACAAGGTAGGATAATTCCATGATTTAGGTTGAGGTAGGAGGATGATAGAATGATCCTGATGATTTAATTCACTTGATCATCTTGATAGACAGAGGGTTTTGATTTTCTTTATATTTGGCAATTATGAAAGAATGTAATGTACAAAGTCAAAAGGTTGGTTGTAGAGATTGCATATATAAAGGACGTTTTCGATATTACATTAGGTATCGGGTGTAATTACATAAGGTAGATCTTTACATAAGCCTGACATCGAGGCAGGGGTCGTTCTAGGTACTTGATGCTTCCTAGGTCTTGATATAACTTGGAAATCACTGGTGTCATCCTTGACGAGATGAAGAACTCTACTTGGGTAGATTTTGGTGAAGTGATGAGATTCTTCTCGATCGACGCAAGCGGCGATGTCCATCTTATTCGAAACAATAGAGGATTATTCACTGATGTTATAAAACAGATAGAGGATTGATCGAGCAATGGTTAAAGATGAAACTGGAAGTTTAGCACTTGATATCTTACCGGCTATTTGGATGGATTAAGATAAGATATATTTTGATGAGAGTTCAGTTAAATTTATAAGGAAATATTTCGCTTATCGAAATATTACTTCAAGATTAAACACAATGATTTCAAATTAATCTAAGTTCTGGCAGAAATTATATTTATATGAGATGTACCTGGCATTGGGTCAGGTATGCCATGATTGATGTTCTGAACTGGAGTAAATACGGAGATAGGGGCTTGTTGGTCTTGAGAACGAAGTTGATCTCTCTTCTTCCTTGGGCATTTGTTGGCATAATGTCCACGCTCACAACAATAAAAGCATGTAACATTGATTGCCTGGTTTTGGACGCCGGATGGCTGTTCATAAGTGTTGTTGGAGGAATGAACAAATGATGGCTGAAATTGAGGGTGGAATTGTGCAGAATTCTCCTTCGGGCAAGTGTCTTCATTCAAGCGCCTCTTCTTTAACTGATTCTTCGAGTAAGCTGATGTAGATTTTGTTCCTCCTGCTCTTGGAGTTATAATCTTAACTGATGTAACTTCTGGTATGACCATAGTTGCAGAAAATATTTGTTCTTCTTGCGGGCATCGCTTAGCAAGATGACCCTTCTTGTGACAGTTGAAGCACTCACGCTTCTCTTGTGGCGTCTTGATGGGTATGATTGGATTCTCAATACTATCTTCCTTTTAATTTCACTATGGACATTCCCTTGCCCAATGACCTTCTTCACCACACAAGAAACATGCTGATGGCGATGGCCATTTATTACTTCCTGGATGAAGGCGATCAAAGTCTATGTGTTGCTTCTTTAACTCCTTAGGCAATATTTTCTGTGTAGCTAGCTTTTCCCTTCTGATTGCCAAATCTTGAGCAACTAAGGCCCGAAATTTCTCTCGTTGATGCTGAATTGTATTGGCAACTATCGGACCTAGGGAACATTGAGCTGGGCAAAGGTCATGACCTTCACAAAGGTAACAAGTGATATTGCTCATGGGACATTTTCCAGGAGAATGATTTCCTTCACAGCTGGAGCAATTTATTGCATGCTCATCAGCAGTGTGTCCTATTTCTCCACAGCGAATGCAAGCACGATCTTCAGATTGGTTGGGTTGGCAACACTTCAAAGAACATCGTTTAGGTATCGAGTGAGATGTAGGAGTAGGTTTCTGATCCAAACCATTCCCTTTTCGGGCAAGAACTGGACTAAGGTTGGAATTGTTCTGCGCTAGGTGTTGGGAATTGGCTGGACTAAGGTAGGATTATCATCAGATGGCTGAAAGCTTAACATGGCTTCACTTTTCAAGATTTTACAAAGGAATCTTGTCACAGGTATCCTGCAACAATGATTGTTAAGAAAAGTTATTTAGATGGAATCCTGTTGAGTTTCACAAAGTGAACGAGGAATGCTAGCAATTTATACTAAGAATCTGTAGCAAAATAAGCTAACTTAAGGAGAGGTACACAGCATATTAAAATGCTTGAGATGACTGAAAGTATGCATCTCAACTAGAATTATTTGGGAAGAGCCGAAGGTTGATTATAACGGTTGAAAATTTTATAATTCATTACATTCAGTAGATGCATTAATGGATTGTGTCGGAGGTGTCTTCAAGATGTTGAAATTGATAGGATATGGTTAGATGAAAGTTATCCATTTTACAAAGTATCATTCTGTTTATTAAAATATCATTTAGAGAATAACCTATATATGGATTTGGTAATAGCTGATTAATTTATAAGACAGTGTCTCATTCCTTAAAACGTTGTTTCAAGGTTGGTTATTTGGTAGTTATTAGTTCATAAGGCGACTTTTCGTTCCTTAAACTATTCTTAATTAAATTTTCTTATTAAATAAGTGTTGTCACATCGTAAATTTCAACCAAATGGTTTAACATTTACGAGAGTAACCCGTAAGCAATACAAAAGTTTCACAACAAAATTGCAATAACACAATAAATTTATATATGTTCAACTTAGTATGTGGGAGGGATATCTAATGTTTTTCTCCTACTATCCTAACCATATGTATCTCTGCACAAGAGGTTTATTATGTAGTTTAAAATAATGTGTAATTTGGATAGTACTATCTTTAAGATAGTCCACTTGACGATGAGTTTCTTTTAATTCTTTATACTACTTGTTGTATCGATGGTCCAAAGTTTCTATGAAGTCGAAGGTTGTGATACTTTTCCACCTCCATCCCCTCGAAGTTGTTGATGTAGATGCCACCACACTTACTGATTTGTTACCAAAATTGTTGTCAAAAAGATTTATCGGCAGTTTTTATTAAGCATAAGGAGAGAATTTCCCCCTAGAAAGAATAACTAGAAGTGAAGAAAGAAAGTTCTACAGAGAGGAATCGAGTATATGAAATATCCAATAAAAGGAAAGAGTATATATACAACTGATGCTGCTCTTTTTGTATTTCCTTTAGGAAAACAAAACTCTCGATTTTTTTTTTGACAACCATCCCAAGGTTTCTAATTAGAAGTATAGAACTTCTCGGGTTATAGTTCATTTTCATGGTATATAATCTAGACAAGGTAATGAGGTGAATGGTTAAGAATTATTATTGGAAAAATTAAACTTTAACTAGCCTAAAGCAGCTTATGTAAATTAGCCTTGTTTTATAGATTGACGGTGTAGTCTCAAGTAAAGCTAGAAGTAATAATGGTGACTATATTACTAATTCTAATGATGCTTGATTTTGAGGAAAGCTAATGATCATAATGGTTACCCAGATAAAAAAAAGATTCTCCTGGAAGAAAGGATAAGTTTGGAAGAAATTTTTATAGAAAGAAGAGATGAGCTATCTTATGATTTCCAATTTATCCTATGGGTTAAGTTTTCTGTATTTATACATAAGGACAACTTATTGTGGAGCTTTAACTTAAAGGTTAACCTCACACATAAATAAATCCTGACAAACAAAATAAAAACCAATTTTTAAATAGCAAGTTATAAACACCAGATAAAATGCTTTATATATAACTAGAGCGGAATAGTATACTATGTATAAGGGTTTCTATCTTAAGGTGAATCCTAATACATTCTAATCTTTCGCATTTTACTATTAGATGAAGTCGTCTCATCATGCACTAGGTTCTTCGAACTTTGCTTTTACTTTGTCGAGATTAGTGAAACGTTATCGGCTCCTATAAGATTGTTGGCGTAGACCTTGTAATCTTCATTTGCAACCAAGATAGCGACATATCTTGGACATCTTCAGGAGCAAATAACAAGGATAAACTATCTTCCAGGAAAGAGGACAATTGTTTACAAATCAAAATGAAAGCAGTGGTAAGGAAAAGAACTTAAGAAAGAGGAGAGATTAGCAAAGCATACATTTTACAAATACAATAGCTTTTGAGAATAAGATTTTGAATTTGCTTATTCCAACACTAACGACCATTCTATCTAGGGTTTATCCTACACACAAGATAGCTCGATACCAATCAGATCTAACCCCATTTTCGCAAACTTGCAAAAATGGAAATCTAATGTGCATTCCGTACTAGTCCCATGATCAGTAGCTAGTACGCACATACACCAATTGGAATCACAACCATACAACAAATATTATTAAGCGGAAGCTATTACATAAAGAAAACTCTTACAACTCAGAGATATAGCAGCAAAAGAAGCAAGGTCTTGTAGTGTGCCCATCCAAAACCAACAGGCAACCAACAAGGCATAATCCCTAGAAAGATTCGACGAAGAAAAATCCCGCAACCTGCGATGGAAGAAACCTCGAAGCTTCGCTAACATATCCACCTAAAAACCACATATAAGCAAGGGTGAGTACATTCGTACTCCGCAAGACTTGAGCAAAGCCTATAATATATGCAGGCCATTTCAAAGGAGGCTACTACAGTTAATTTGCATAAAGCAGAATTGACATTGTAAAACAAGTTATTTGCAAACGAAATTTATAAAAGCATAATTGACTGATATGAAATAAGTAAAGCATAAGTAATATTCACAACCCATCGTGAATATCGAAATAATCCAGAAATGGAATCCATCAATGTCGATCCTTTGACATGAAAACAAAAGCTGTTAAACAAGTTCCATACCACAACCCATTTTAGAAAATTAAACATTTAACTAGTGCAAGTTCACCAAGTTTCCCATGACCGAGGGGACGGCTAATCGATTAGATTTACACTCTGCAGAGGTGTACAACTTTACCCACAAGTCATGACCTTTTCTTTTTGCCGCAAGTTTCACGCACTTTAAGCGTGTGGCCAGAATGTTCATGACGAAAACCTTTACATTATCTAATCTAACTTTGCACCAGCACCGGGACGATAAAACCCACGCTATAGGTGGGAGAACTCAGAGCATAGGAATGTTGGAACTCCCCATAGACGTGGCGCACACCGTTATATTGGTAAGTGTTGTTCCCAACACCTCGGTGTGGGCACCCCGTCGAGCAAACCCCGAAAGGAAGGCCCGTCTCGCTTGACCTACCAATGTGCAAAGTTAAACTAGATAACTTAATTGGTTTAAGGATGTCCCATACCACCACTTGTGGTTGTACGAATTATCTTGGGTCATACAACACTGAGTTCGGTCCTTAAGTTGACACGGGCGATACTCCACCCTACACTACGTGCAAATCCCTCTGCACCTCCGGCTATTGCCAATAATCGCCCGCATCAAAACCATAGTTTTATTTTGGGTTTTTTTAATCAAAATACCCATATCCAACAGCTATAATGACAACATTTTCCATTTCTCAAGGAACACATTTTGATCCGATCATCATCATCATTTGATCTAAAAGCATGGCTAAGCATGGATAAAAGTAATCGCATATACACATGGCGACATTTAGTAATTGTCTAAACTTAATCTATGGTTATCAAGGTTCACATATTCATACTTATCAAGGAAGTTTCATGAGACAACAGGCATAATTACCCGTACCACAAAATAGCAATTTACAGAAAGTAAATGTATGCATGAAACATTTTAATAAACAATGCAAATTAAATTCTGGGATCAAGATGGTCAAAGGGGGTGCTTGCCTTGCTTATATATCGTTTACGACGAAGACGCGATCGCAGCTGACGGAGGCAACGATGGAGGAAGGAACGTCGAATTCTACTCGTCGATCGATCGGAAAAATATAGCAAATAATAAACTTCAATAAGGGCGAAAAGAAGACAGACAGAAAATCAAATAAAGATTCATTGCAGAAAACAGGGATGAATTAGGGTTTGAATTATTTAAGAAATTACTTTATTCTTAAACTTAATGGCTTCATGACAAACAAAACAGGGTTTCTTTTATAGATTATCTATTCTTGAATTACGAATTCAAGAGGCTAAAATTATGAATTTTAGTATTTACGATTTCGAATTATAGATGCTAAAATTATTTGGATTATGAAACACTAATTTAAGGGTTATGCAATTAGCACTTAGCCTTAAGTGATTTTGCATATGAAAGGTTTTAATTAGGTTATGATTGATAAGCTAGCTAATTAGATTTATTTATGGTTTTTAAGAAGATTCTGGTGATACAAATATATTAACTACAAACTTCATTCTTACAATGTTCACTTATTCCGATTAGGTAGGGTTCGCTAAACATAAACTCAGGGTTATTTGACTATTAAGGTTTATATGCAGAACATGACGAAATAAGATTATTTCTTCTGGATTGGATAGCATATACTTTGAAGAACACATCTAGGCTGATTTCATACATTTTAGTGTTTAAACGAGATATTCTTTTCAAAACTGAAAACGCTTATGTGACATTAAGGGTTATGACAAACATACTTTTTAGGGGTATTCAGCTAGTAAGATTTAATTGAAGCGTAAGTTGTAAATAAAATATTTTTCTAGAATATGGTAGACCCTATCCTAAATATCATTTCTAAACCAATTTCCATAGTTTTTGCATTTAGACGAGAGGTTCTACGGATTGACGAAAAAGCTTGATAGTTCAATTTTTACTCGATAAGAGTTCAGTTTTTGATACAAGTTTGCGACTATACTGCCTAGGATAATCTACTCATTTTTCAGGTATTAATAGGGCATGACTCTAGAAATAATTGAAAGCTAGTTTCGCGACAATTGGCTTTTATCCGAAATGTTTTTCCTATAAACGATCATTAGGGTCTATCGTTATTTTATTTCATCCTTGCACAAACATAAGGTATTTTTGTCTTCACAGCAGGGGTACTATTTTTTAGGGCTATAGGATTTGGTTTTATCAAATTCAGAGTTTATTTACGAAAGTTACAACTATTCCAATTATGCAAGTATTTACATTTTGACTATTAATTATTTACTGTTTTATGTAGTAAACTTTAAGTATTATTTTATATCTGGAAACCTTATACTGCCAGAGGTATAATAAAACTGGTTTAGCGATCATTTGAATTCATTTGACCCATATTCTAACATATTCAACTTTCTATCCATATACATATACACATTTTATATTTAAGCTATATCATTCTTTTCAAGTTAATTCAAATCAAGTTCATTTATTAAATATTTTGGCAAACTAAGGTATTCTACTGCCATGCTACTATTTAGAAACTAAATTTTACTTATTCTATATTTTCATTATTCAAATTATGCTTATTCGAAATTCTAATGCATTGAATACATTCTTTAATAAAAAGTAACTCTAATATAATGAAATTTAAATATTTTTGTATATTTGAACTCCTGGAAGCATGATTATTTTACTAAAATTGGTTCCATTCATTTTTAATTTTGTTTACAACATTTTAATATGAAGTGTGTTTTTCGTCCTTTCTTTCAAATTTGAATTTCAAATTTACCTAGTGAACATTTTTAAAATGTTATTGCATAATATGAAAGAACTAGATTTTAGATGAATTAAGAATTTTATTCCATTCAATTTGAAGTTACAATGCAAAAGTTATCAATGTTTGATTCACTTCGGGTATACTAAATTTCTGGAAAAATCAAAAATACGTTTTCCTTACAGCGAAGGCGCCTTTACCGGTTGAACTGAGTTCTGTTTGTCTGGCTGACAAAGCGGGCCCACGAGGCAGCGATCGAAAGCAGGGGCGACGGTGGCGAAGCCCGCCGGCGGCGAAGGAAGGCCGGAGCCAGTGAACGGACTCCTCGACGAGCACCTGTGGGTCTTCGCGCACACGGGTGGGTCGCCACCGCGGGACGGCAGAATGGGCTGCCATCGGCGGCATGCGGTGGAGGGAGGTGCGGCTCGCCGGGGAAGAAAAGGAAGGGACCTCCGGTTGAATCGGTGGCGGTTTAAGCTTCTACGAGGTCTGAGCATTCCATTTTGGCGGTCACCCGGGCCGGATCTTGGCCGAGGAAGCGCCACCGCGCGCGGAGTTGAGAAGAAGGCGCCCGGTGAGGAGACTCTGCAGGCGAAAAGAGATGGAATTCCGGCGTGATGAGTAAACTACAGTTCCAGGTGAAGCTAAAGGGAGAATCAATTTCAAGAATTGCTAACCAATTTGCCCGAATTGAAGTTTCTTCCCCTTTTCGGTTTTTCTGGCGAAATGGTGAAGAACACGGTTTTTGGCTTGATTGTTCGGTTCGGGAGTGGATGAAAAGAAGGGAACTTCAATGTGATGTAGCACTGGTATTTATAGCCGAGAAAAGATCGTTCACGTGGTTTGAACTTGAGATGGAATTGCGCGGTTCTGCTTGCGCTTACGCGCGATGGCGCGATCTCTCCGGTGAGGGAAACGACATGAGGATGACAGGCATGGCGCGTAGACTTCAAGGATGGACGTGGCTTTGGATCGGGCAGAAGTGGTGCGACGATGCGTTGAATCGGCGAAGCTGGCGCAAAGACTCGGGAGAGTTCGTCGGCAGAGAGGGAAAAGGAGAGAGGAAGAGCAAGGCGTGCCGACAAGCGGTCCGGGCCACCACGTGTCCGAGGGGTTTTTCGTTGCCGTTGAACAGTTACGGTCAAAGGTGTTGGCCCCACATGTCGGAGAGAGAGGATGAGGCAAAGGATAAGCTCACCTGCACCGTCCCATGTGGGCATTAAAACGACCATCAGATCACTGTGTAATTTCGTGAAACTTTTTGAATGACCTCTCCTGGTAGTATTCTTACCTCAGTAAAATTTGTAGGTCAAAATATCTTGTAATGTATTATTTAAAATTCTGACACTTTGGACTTGTACAGGATTTGCATTTGGGTATTTTATTTATTTTAGGATGTAAATCATATTAATTATTTTCCAAACTTTTTTTGGTATTAATTTTATCTTAAGGATATCTCCACAAAAATTTCAAGTCAAAAACTCAAGTGAATATTTTATAAAAATTCTGACATTAGGATTTCTAGTTTTTTATTGTTTCTGTTTTTGAATTATTAGAGGGCTTTGCCGACATGATCAAATCCCGATATTTTTACCAGGTGTAAAAACTGCTATAAGTGTGCTATGGTAATTTTTATAGATCCAGATAATTTTCTGATATTTTACACAAATTCTGACTTGCACTGTTTTTAGTCAATAGAGGTGTCATTCATTTTATTTACCCATTTTTCTGTGCATAAAATTTTACTTGTTGATTTCACTGACTTACCAGTATGATTAGGGTTCCATGGTAATTTTTCCAAATTTTTACTTTTACCATTTTAGCTTTTTACCATTATCCATTCCTTAATTGTATTTGATTGATTTTTCATTCAATACAAAATTTCAAAGAAATCCAAATAAATTCCAATCATGTCGGAAAAATCGAAACAAAGATATTCAAATTGAAATATGAATTTTTATATTATTCCATTTTTCGGGATGTTACAAACTGTAATCCCGAGCAATGCTCATTACCCGCGAGCACGGCTATTCGAATAGTTTTGACACTCTGCAGAGGTTGTACACTTTACCCACAAGATACAGCCGCCACCACACCGTGATTGTCCGCAACAAAGCTTTTCAGAACCTCTACCTTAACGAAAGAACCTCTCCCAGATACCCTCACTATCACTTTCCTCACAGAGCCAAGTATAGGACAGGTCAATCACCGTTGGATGGGCACCAAGCCGTAGCACGTACACTCCCTGCATGATACACCCCGTGCACTGCCACCCGAGGTATCAGAGAAAAGATATCAGAACCCTAATCAACTAGGTCTGTCCCATACCAGACATGTGGTTGTACAGGTGACTCAGATCAAAGGCTTGCAAGGTGAAGTCCTTAATCGACCAAGGCAAGACTTCCAAAGACTCAACAAAGGCACACACCAATTGTAGCACACAGACTCAAAACACTCATAACCCACCGCCACACAGGCCCACCTGGCACACAGCCTCTTGCCACTTGCCCCAGTCTAAATCATTTCCCACTCAGTTGATTATTGTGCAACACATGCCAACAATAACTCAACATCAGTACGGAACCACACAGGTCTCTGTACCTCAATCTCATCATGTGGCATCATCACACCACTTTCAAAATACATTCAATATTTCTTTAATCAGTATTGTAGCATTTTCCCGAAAGACCACTCATGATTCGTTGCAAGGCTAAGCATCTACTCACGGTCTAGCCTCCCGTGTTGGCACATTATTAACATCCAATTAATACAATCAAACTTAGGGTGACAATGATTTAGGTCATACAATTAATAATTTCAAGGTGGCATAACAAAATGGGTTGATTAACTACATTATCCCAAATTAATTTAAATTCATTTTTAATAAATAAGCATGCATAATTTCAAAGCATAAATTACATTTTAAAATCTGGGATCAAAATGATCAAAGCATCACGTGCCTTCAAAGAGTTGCTGATCGTATTCCGAAGTTTGATCTTGAGAGACGAACTCTTCCTCGAAACCTTCCGGCAAATTTGCGCCTACGCGTACAAATAAAATATGCAATAAATAGCTAATACTGAAGACTAAATGATCTCAAAACTTAAATTAAAATTCACCATTAAAGAGATCACAATTTTATGAATTTTTAGAAATTTGAATCACCCAAATCCGAGTTAAAATGCAAAAGTTATAGTCATTTGAAGTTTGAAAAAAAATCTGAAAATACAGAAATTAGAAAATCCAATTTTCCGAATTATTTCTATACTGAAAAATCGCATTTATGACATCAGCATCGCATCATGATGACGTCAGCACAGAAAAGAATTTCGGCCAAAATATTTTTATATATAAAAATATTTATGACGTCTGTGATGACGTCGACACGACACGTGGCATGCCCAGAGGCTGCCACATCGCTCAGGTCTATGGACTGGGTCCACGACCGGCTTTGGTCCACCGTGGATTGGCGGCACTGTGCCCGTGCACCAGCTGACGCAAGCCGTGGCGTCAGCGACGATGCGCAGCCAATCCCGACGCGACCAGCGGCAAAATCCAGACCGTTCGCTAAAACCAACGGTCAGAACTTATGCTTGCGCGGCTCGGTGACTCCTCGATTCCCGCACGGCCACTCGTCACGCATCGAACGGTGCCCTTGGATCCAACGGCTATAACCGCGCCGCCACTGCGACGCCTCAGTTTTACGCAACGACACGCGTCTACATCGCGACGGCTCGTTCAAAATCGGCGGTCAGGATTTGGTCCGGTTCCCAGTCAACGTGGGCACGTGCCCAATCCTGATTCGGCAAGGGTTCGGCGTAATCTCAGCCGCACGATTCAAAACGAACGACCAAGATGAGCCAAGGCTATCGGCTCTGGCTTACTGCGGCACGACACGCAGCGCGATCCAAGGCGACCGACGCGCATCCGACGGCTACGACACTTACGTGACGCGGCAAGGTAAATACCCTACGATCTAGATCTGACGGCTGAAATAAAACTGATGTGAATCTAAGCGAAGCAATCTAAACCGTTGATTAAATCCAACAGCTGAAGAGTGAAAATGAAGATTACTGTTGGGTGGCGACGTCGACGAATCTGGTGCGTTCGGCGGCGATCGGGCGGTGGACGAAGCTCGGCTGGCGGTGATGTCGCGGCGGCGTAGATCTCACCGGAGAGGAAGAAGACGACGTGCGATGCGGCGCTACGGGGCTTCTCCGGCGTGAAGATCTGGCGTGTTCGACGCATCTCAGGCTGGGCGTTACTCCAGTGGCCTTGGCGACGACGGAGATGGACTAACGGCGAAGAAAGCGGCGGCGCAAAGGGAACAACTACGACGAGATTTTGCTGGCGAACGGAGGCGTCTCGGGAGGCGTGC
Source organism: Otatea glauca (assembly GCA_036346275.1). NCBI lineage: Eukaryota > Viridiplantae > Streptophyta > Magnoliopsida > Poales > Poaceae > Otatea > Otatea glauca. The sequence goes on from CM070715.1 coordinate 63,141,691, forward strand.
GCTAGGGCTACAGACGCGTCTAGGTGTGCGCAACACGGGGGTGGCAGCGACGCACTAAATAGCGCCTCGAAGTGCACGCAATCCTCGGCGAAACGGGCGGATATGCAGGCGGCCGTTGCTCCGACGATCTCGTGAGGAAGAAGCGACGTGGAGAAATCCCGAGCGTCCGCGTGCATCGATCCAACGGGCGAGGCGGCGAAGTGACGTGGTGGTTTCTTGACCGCACGATGCTGATCCAACGGGCGAAAAGCAGCGGCAGCTAGGGTTTTGACGGGGCGGGCTGCGCGGGCCGACGACACGGGCTGGGCCGGAGCATAGTTCTAGGCCGGACCGAAGGTTTCGGCCGAAGCACTGTTCTGCGGATTTTAAAACCTTTTTGAATAAAAATAATTCGAGAAAATAGTTTTGGCCAAAGAAAATAGTAAAAATATCAGAAAAACTCCAGAAAAATTCTGGAAAATACTTTGAGACAGTTGGAACTCAAATAAAATATTTTCAATAAAACTTTGCATAAAATTTTGCATGAATTTAGTTGAATTCAAGAAAGGTCAGAAATGAGTATATCAAAATTAAATTCTATTAATTTCTCAGAAATTCTCAAAAACCAAAAATACTCCAAATTTTAAATTAGAGCAAATTTTAGGGTGTTACACCCTCTGCCACGTCTTGCTGATCAGTGGACCCCGTCTGTCAGTGAGTGAGAGCGTTTGAACCTATCAATGCGCGCGCAGAGAGAAACCGCTTTCCAAGCAGCAAAGACATATTTTGAATTTCTGGTTTGATTTCCAAAACCGACTAGATTCAAGTGTTGATAACTTTTGAACCATAACTCTAAAATTAGTGAAACTAATTTCTAAAATCATGTAAAATCCTGTAGAATCAGAATATGCAAAAATTATTTGAAGATGAGTCCTGTGCAATTTTAGTAAATGCAAAGAAGCACATAGGTATGAATAATGCCATTTAAATAAAATGTTTTCAAATAAAGCTAAAGTAGAATAAAATAAATTTTATGGAATTTCTGATCTGCAAGTGTTCGAAATATGTAAAAATGTTTACAAGTTACTTTGTTATACATCAAATTCAAATAGAATGAAGTTTCAATGTAAAAAGGAATATATAGTTGAAACTTGTATAACTTAATATTTATATAGATAAAGTTTATTTTGAAGAATCATATGCCAGTATAAGCTTATTCATGAGAAAATACTTAGGAAAAGATATGAGTTATGTAGTGCTAATAGAGGAAAGTAGTTGCTATAACAATAAATGTAGGTGTAACCTATTAATGTTAAGTTTAAATAATTTGAAACATGTTTTAAAATGCTTATAAGATCATGCCCTGATAATACCATAAAAACGAATAAAGGTTGATGAGTGATTTGGTTATAATTGAAAGTAGAAGTTAGATTGTTATATTGTTGCTTTTTGTGGTCATTTAGACCTTTTCAATAGCAAATAAAATGATGTTTCTAAATGAAAAGAATTGTGGTAACAGCATTTGTAGCACTCTACATAGGAAAAAATAACGTCACTTTGTAAAGGTTTGCTTATAATGTAAGCTAGCAACACAAGCCTAGTTGTTATTTTTTCAAAATAATAGAAACACATAAGTAATTTTGGCAGCTTTTAGAATAACTCGTCTAAGTGAAAATTTTATGATGGATAGTATAGAAATGATGTTAAAACTATGTACTACTATGTTTCAGAAAAATATCCAATTAATAAGCTGTGCTTCATTTATTTTTCGTTAGTGTAATACCCTTTAGTATTAATCGTTCAGCCTACCTCTTTAGTTCAGTTTTCTATAGCATAATTTAAAGTTTCATATAAGCCTTTTTAGCAATAAGTTTTATGTCTTGTCTAAAAGCAAAAATTTAGGAAAACATCTTAGGTGTGCTGTCCAATGTATGTGCTATCATGTTCTGGAGAAAAATTCTTATTTCTTCAAGTTTAGTTTGTAGATCTTGTTAGTTAAACAACCTTAAGTGTTATAGTTTTTAGAGTTGCTTGTGAGTAGAGAAAAGAGCAGAGAGGGTAGTTTCTGTGCTTGCTATTGTATGTCAATCCAGCATGATAGCTAATGATCTAACATTTGTGTTAACCTAATTAATCTTTGCATCTTGATTTCGAAATTTAAATAAAAATAACCCATTTAAAGCAACCCCTGTTTTGGTTTGAGCTTGTGTTATCTGGCTTTTTGTCTTCTTTTTGCCTTTTAGAATTTACTGTTTCTTTTGTATTCCTCTTTTCGCGATGCGGAGACACCGACGTCCCCGAGAGGAAGATGATCCAGTTGCAGATCTAGACTTCGAGCCAGACAGCGTGCTGCAAGGCAAGCACCCCCTTGAACATGTCGAACCCGATAATTTACCTACAATATGTTGTTTTCATCAATGTATTATGCATTCCGGTAATTCTCCAAAGAAATGTTATTTTGGGTAGAAGTTGTAGTTACCCCCTGTACATTATGGTTTTCCTTAATTTGTATGGACATGTGAACCTTGTAAACCTAAGTATGAACTAGACATGATTAATGTCCTTTTGGGTATATCGACTAGCATATTCATGCTTAAGCTATCCGTTGTGTGTTTTCGATCTTTTCAACAAATGAATGGTCTTTTTTTTGGGAACTGGTTCAAAAGCCATGTCTAAGTAATGTAACGGTTATGTATGATCTCCTTGCTGACACACCAAAGGAAGTGTGTTAATTGGCCTAGCAAAAGAGGTTGATCATTCCATGTGGGTAAAGTGTGCACCTCTGCAGAGTGTAAGATCTAATCGATTAGCCGCGCCCGCGGTTATGGGCACTTGGAGAAGTCATTCCAATGTTAGAGTCTTTTGGTAATTTTATGAAAAATGGGTTTGGTATGGAAATGTTTTGCAACCAACATTTTGTGTCAAAGGATCGACACCGGGGACCTTGGCAGTCGGGTAGACTGGGTTGAAAGACTTGGGTATTTGCTTATCGCTTTATGACTCTCAATTGCTTTATTTAAAATGCGATGTTGCAATCTATTATATTCATACATTTCAATGCTTTATGCAATCGCAAAATAACCTGTAGTCTGTCTTTTGCTTAGCCTGCATACTTATTTAATTGTATTTGTCAAACACTATAAGTCTTGCTGAGTACCAATGTACTCAACCTTGCATCTGCTGTCTCAGAGGATGAAGACGTCGTTCTGCCAGATGATTAGTATTTCTAGGTAGGGCATGGGGTTTTCGACGATGATTTCTTCTAGGTTTTGCCTAGTCAGTTGCCTGGGGGTTAGTGGGCAAACCGTGAGGCTTTTGGAGTTCTTTTGATTCTTTAGTTCCGCTGTTCAGATTTGTAATATATATTAAACTCTGTGTAATTATTCCTCTTATGTATATATTTGTTTGTCTCTCGAGTGTGGTTGTGATATGAATGTTGTAAACATGTGAGTGCTAGCCACTGATCATGGGACTAGTAAAGTGATCACATAGAGGTTCCTGTTCGCAAGAATGGGATCTCACAAAAATTCATAAAACTTTTCTAGGGAGGCTCTTGAGACTATTTAGGACCTAAATAAAATATTTTTAGACTTTTTATAGTTTCAAATTTAAAATTCAGGAAAAGAAGCTAGAAAATGAAAAATGCCTTTTCTTTAATGCAGTAAACTCTATAAAAACCAAAAAATTCCAAAAATTCACAATAAATGAAGAAATTTTTTTTGGAAACTTATTATTTTAATTCTGGTTACAATTTGGGATGTTACATTAATGTAGTCGATTGCATGTGGATTTTTGGGTTGATACATACCGCTGGACCTTATTGTTTTATTTCACTATCTGTCCGCTATGTTTTATCTAGCCAATGGCCCTCTTATTGTAAGAGTAATGTACCTTTGTATATGTATGACCTATGATTTACTATCTATGTCATATTGTGTATGAATGTGATGTTAACGTTGTAATTGTGTCTAGTAGACAATGATCATAGGACTAGTATGGTATACACATGAGGCCCTCGGATATTCCAGGCCTGGGTGAGTGTAAGGCCCCCATTTTTGATAATGAATACCAAAAATGGATACCATGTGCATACAGTACTAGTCCTATGATCAGTAGCTAGTACGCACAAATACAAATTGATACCACAGTCATACACAAACTTTATTACACAGCGGAAGTAAGGTTACATAATATTTTTACAATACCAAAAACTAAACACAGCAGTGGAGACAATTTCTTGTAGTATGCCTTTTTAAACCCATTGTTCCACAGGCAACTAACAAGGGAAATCCTTAGAAAAATTCATCATTAAATTTCTCGTATCCTGCATCAACGTATGAGTCGTCAGGGTAATCTGATTCTTCACCTAAAAACATCAACATAGGCAAGTTGAGTACTTACGTACTCGGAAGACTTTTGCAATTCCTAAAATACATGCAGGTCATTTCAATGGACGGCTATTAAGGTTAATTTGCACAAAGCCAGTTTGAAATGTAAATACAGAATTGTAATAAAATTTGCTTAAAAGCATATTAGTTAAAATGACAGTAAGTAAGTGCGAATATATAAAAATTTCGAATCTGGGTAAAATGACCATAATCAAAACCAGTTCTACTGACACACAGTAGAGTTCACCAATCACACGGTAGAAACTGCATTTTATGAAAATAAACAAAACTGCTAACTATGTGATGACTTTACCAAGTGTCCATTATCATGACGCGCTAATCGATTAGTTTTACACTGCAGAGGTATACCACTTTCCCCACAAGACATGACAGACTCTTTGAGCAATCGATATTAGCACACTTCCTTTGGTGTGCCGCAGAGAGTCATGTTATAACTGTTACATTATTTAATCCAGACTTTGCACCAGCACGGTGACAATAAACACATTCTGTGGCATAAGAACTCAGAGCATAGAAATGATGGAACTACCCACAGTATGGCGTACACCGTTATATTGGTAGACGTTTATTCCATGATCACCTCGGTGTGGACGTCCCGTCGAGCAATTCATTAAGACACAGCTCGTACTACTCTGGCCTTCCAAGTGCAAAGCCAGTTTTAAACAACTTAATAAGTTAGAGCTGTCCCATACCAGCACTTGTGGTTGTATGGTAATTCTTGCCTTTAAAACAACCCATAGTTCGGTCCTTAACTCGACACGGGCAATAATCTTCACCCTACACTACGTGCAAAGACATGCACTCCCGGCTATTTCCAATAATTGCCCGCATCTAAACCATAGTTTTATTTTCATTTTTCCAACCAAAATACCAACCATAAAAATGGTCATACCCATTTAAATGTCATAACCAACATTTTTAATCATGTCACAGTTCTATATTGTTTTATGCATGGCTAAGCATAACAGTAAGTGTAAGTGACCCATATTGACATCAAATAATGTCTATGTCGTTCTAGGGTTTTCAAGGTTCACAAATCCATACTTATCAAGGAAGTTCTATAAAACTACAGGTACAACTACCAGTTTTCATAATATAGCAGACTTTAATAAAAATAAAGTACGCAATAAAACATTTAATGAAAACATTTATAAAACTGGGATCAATATGATCAAAGGGGATGCTTGCCTTGTTGATTTTCCTCGACGTCGAATTCCTGTTCGTCGAATGTACCGAGTTCGTCGGGTTCGTGCGCGATGGCAGCGGAGGAAGAAACGGGGTGCGGCGGCTCGCTGGGGCAGAGGTGCTCAAATCAACGGTGTGGACAAACTCCTGGTGACGCAAGGAAGCTTCGGTGCAACTGAATTGGGTTGGGATTGATCACGGTGGCGAGACGGCGGTTTTCCCCTTTTTTGGGTTTTGCCGGAGCTGGAGACGATGAGCAAAAATGGCGGCGAATGGGTTCACAGAGGGATGGCTGGCTCGGTTGCAACGATGCACGAGGCTTTTATATGGGCTTGGAGGCGGTTGGCGCGAGAAGGACCGAGGTGGGCTGCCTCGGCACGAGGGAACAACGAGGGCGAGAAGAAGGCAACGAGCAAGTGGCTGACACGTGGGGGCCAGATGACAGCGGGATTGGTTGGCTCGGCTGGCTGACAAGCCGGGCCCACAAGTCAGTGAGACAAGAAAAGAATTCGGCCGAAGGCTCGGGACAGAATTCGGCCGAAGTCAGACAAATCGACTCAAAATTTTATAAAACTTTTACCCTAAGTCGGCAAGGAAATTACCAGCCTCTTGAAAAATTTTCACCATTTTAGGATGCAGGTAGAATTTTAAATAATTCTGACAATGCAGCTGTTGCTATTCTGCCCATTCGGTTTTTCATTTGATTTGTAGTCGAAATGAAGTTCATATTTTTTAAAACTTTTTATGGGAGTTTGAAATGGTATTTTACACCTTCTTTAAAATTTTAAGATTTTATTTATTAATATTTGATTTTTAATAATTCTGATATTACTATTTTTCAATTTATTTCTTCACTGTTTTTCAATTTTTAAAATTATTAAATGAATTATTAAATTTTTGATATTTGTACTGGGGGTTTAACTGTGCTGATGTCGGCAGGTTAAAAATCTTGATCTGGGATAGCTTCCTGAGATTTTTACAAAATTCCTTTACCATTTTACCCTGACTCCTTTTCATATGATTTGCTTTGATTAAATATTATTTTAATTAATCCAGGCTTTCCACCGACTTAACCTGGCAGTGGAGAGCCCTTAGATTTTTCTTGTGACTTTGTTAATTTTTTTGTTGACTTGGCATTTTTACTTTTTACTTTTATCATTTTGCAATATTCTTTAATTCACTTTCTTGCATTAGGGAAAAACCAAAAGAATATCCAATAATTCCAGAAATTTCAGAAATTTCAGAAATAATACACAAAAGACTTTTTAATTTACTTTTATTTATTTTATAATTTTGAGGCTGTTACAAATCTACCCCCTTACAAAAATCTCGTCCCCGAGATTTGGAGATGACTAAAAGAAATCGGGGAACTCTTGTCGCAGATGGTCTTCTCTTTCCCATGTAGCTTCGTCTTCTGTATGATTACTCCATTGGACTTTCAACATTTTGTTGGTCTTGTTTCTCGTCTGGCGTTCTGCTTCTTCCAAAATACGAATTGGATGCTCTCGATAAGATAGATCTGGCTGAAGATCTATGCTTTCCAAATTGGCGAGGTCGGAGGGAACACGAAGACATTTCTTGAGCTGAGATACATGAAAGACGTTATGAACGTCAGATAGCTGAGGTGGCAATTCCAGCTTATATGCCATCTCACCCATCTTCCTGAGGATTTGATATGGTCCAATGAATCGAGGGGCCAACTTTCCACGGATTTGAAATCGACGAACTCCACGGAGAGGCGGAACTTTTAGATAGACATGATCGCCAACTTCAAAACTGAGCTCACGTCGACAATTGTCGACGTAACTCTTTTGACGCAACTGAGCTTCCTTGAGTCGGCTCCTCATCACATCTACTTGCTCTTGAGCTTCCTGAATAAAATCTGGGCTGAAGAATTTCCTTTCTCCAACTTCGGACCAGAAAAGAGGGGTTTGGCACTTCCTTCCATACAGCGCTTCAAAAGGCGATATTTGAAGACTAGATTGGAAACTGTTATTATAAAAAAATTCAACAAAAGCCAAACTTTTCTCCCAATTAGAGCCATATGACAGCACACAGGCTCTTAACATGTCTTCCAAAATTTGATTGGTTCTTTCCGTTTGTCCATCTGTCTGAGGATGATAAGTCGCATCAAGTTCACTTAGTACCCGTAAGACGGTGCAAACTTTCCTAAACGAAGTAAACCGGGAACCTCTCGTAAACAATTGTCTTCGGAATGCCATGAAGACGAACAATATTCTCCAGATATAATTCGGCGAGCTTATCTCCAGAATGAGTAGTCTTGACAGGAATAAAGTGACCCACTTTAGTTAAGCGGTCAACGATTTCCCATATGGAATCATGTCCCTTCCTGGTCCTTGGCAAACCAGTAATAAAGTCCATGCTGACTTCTTCCCACTTCCACTCTGGAATCTTCAAAGGTTGGAGAAGTCTACCGGGACGTTGATGCTCGGCTTTGACACGCTGACATACATCGCAGATTGCAACATACGCTGCAATATCCTTTTTCAAACCGGGCCACCAATATTCCCGTCGGAGGTCTTGATACATCTTTGTACTTCCAGGGTGAATTGAGAGGGGAGACTCATGGGCTTCTTTGAGGATTAAATCTTTCAATTCAGGCACATCAGGAACATAGATTCGATTATCGAACATAAGCACATCATCTGGACTTTCACGAAATTTGGATTCATTTCCTTGCTTCAACTCTTCACGAATTTTGATAATGGCTTCATCTTTGAGCTAAGCGGCTTTAATTTGGGACTTAAGGGTTGGTTGCACCTCTAGTGCGGCCAAATAACCTTTTTCGACGATTCCCAAATTAAGCTTTTGGAATTCTTTTACAAGATCTGATTGATTGGTAAAAGATGAGACAGAAAGACAATGAAGTTTTCGACTCAGAGCATCAGCTACGACATTGGCTTTACCAGGATGGTATTGAATGCTAAGGTCGTAATCTTTTATCAACTCTAGCCATCTTCGTTGTCTTAGATTTAGATCAGGCTGGGTGAAGAAATATTTCAGACTCTTATGATTTGTGAAGACACAACATTTGTTTCCAATAAGGTAATGACGCAAAATTTTCAGAGCGTGCACCACCGCAGCTAATTCCAGATCATGAGTTGGATAATTGAGCTCATGACATCACAACTGACGGGAGGCGTAAGCTACGACTTTTCTTTCTTGCATAAGCACACACCCAAGCCCACTTTTAGAGGCATCACAATAGACATCAAAGCTTTTTATGGACATCGGGTAACACCAGCACAGGTGCTGTTGTTAACCTTTTCTTTAATTCCTGAAAACTTTCTTCGCATTCAGGTGTCCACTTAGACTTCTTTTCTTTTTTGAGATGCTGGGTCAAAGGTCGGGCGATTTTAGAGAAATTCTCGATAAAGCGGCGATAATATCCCGCTAAACCAAGAAAACTTCAAATTTTAGGAACAGAATGAGGGGCTTCCCAGTCTAGAATAGCTTTGACTTTACTGGGATCGACCGAGATACCACCTTTAGAAAGAATATGACCAAGGAAAGCAACTTCTTTTAGTCAGAATTCACATTTCTCGAATTTAGCATAAAGCTTATACTCTCGAAGCTTTTCGAGCACCATACGCAAATGCTGCGCATGCTCTGCTTCGGATTTGGAATAGATAAGGATATCATCAATGAATACCACTACGAACATATCCAAATACTCCATGAAGACTTTATTCATGAGGCACATGAAATTAGCAGGAGCATTTGTAAGTCCGAAGGACATTATGGTATACTCATATAATCCGTAACGAGTGGTAAAAGCAGTCTTAGGAATATCTTCTGGTCTGATCTTCAATTGATAGTACCCATGTCTTAAATCAATCTTTAAAAAGATTTGAGCACCGATCAATTGATCGAACAGATCATCGATAAGAGGCAGAGGATATTTGTTCTTAATTGTGACATCATTCAATGCACGATAGTCCACGCACATGCGTATTCCACCATCCTTTTTAGGCACAAAAAGAACTGGACTACCCCAAGGAGAAGAGCTAGGTCGAATAAAGCATTTTCTTAATTGCTCTTGAATTTGATTCTTTAGTTCGACTAACTCATCAGGGGGCATACGATAAGGACGCTTGGATATTGGCGTTGTTCCAGGAACAAGATTTATGACAAACTCCATATTCCTATCTGGAGGCAGGCCAGGCAATTCATCTAGGAAAACATCGGGGAACTCAGAAACCATTGGAATTTGGCTAAGCTCTTTTGATATGGCTGAACAAAGGGAAGCTTGAGAATTTGAGGAACTTTGAATGGAAGAGAAATAAATTGAAATTCCTTCATGGCTAACCAAAGAAATGGATCGATTGGCACAGTCTATGCATCCTTTGTACTTAGACAACCAATCCATACCAAGAATTACTTCTAACCCTGAAGTCTCGATAAGGATAAGATCAGCACGAAACATTACTCCACTTATTTCGATGCTAACCTTAGGACAGAATTTAATGGAATTCATGATTGATCCCGGGGAATAGATTGTCATTTTGGCAGAAAGGAGATCAATTTCTAAGTCATTTTGATCAGCAAACTACTTAGAAATAAATGAGTGCGACGCTCCAGAATCAAACAGTACCGAAGTAGGTACTGAGCGAGACAAAAGAAGAATTCGGCCGAAGGCTCGGGACAGAACGGGACTGATACGGTGGTTTCGTCAGTCAAACTGACTCAAAATTTTATAAAACTTTTAGCCTAGGTCGGTAAGGAAATTAAAAGCCTCCTGTAAAATTTTCATCATTGTATGATGCATGTAGAATTTTAAATAATTCTGACAATGCAGCTGTTGCAGTTCTGCCCATTCGGTTTTTCATTTAATTTGTAGTCGAAATTAAGTTCATATTTTGTAAACAAAATTATGAGAGTCTGAAATGGTATTTTACACCTTCTGTAAACTTTTACAATTTTATTTCTTAATATTTGATTTTTAATAATTCTGAAATTACTATTTTTCAATTTATTTCTTCACTGTTTTTGAATTTATAAAATTATAAAATTAATTATTAAATTTTTGATATTATTACTGGGGGTTTATACTGTGCGGTGTCGGCAGGGTAAAAATCTTGATCCAGGATAGCTTCCTGAGATGTTTACAAAATTCTTTTACCATTTTACCCTGACTCCTTTTTGTATGATTTGCTTTGATTAAATATTATTTTAATTAATTCAGGCTTTCCACCGACTTAACCTTGCTGTGGAGAGCCCTTAGATTTTTATTGTGACTTTGGTAATTTTTTTGTTGACTTGGCATTTTTACTTTTTACTTTTATCATTTTCAAATTTTCTTTAATTCACTTTCTTGCAATAGGGAAAAACCAAAAGAATATCCAATAATTCCATAAAATTCAGAAATTTCAAAAATAATACACAAAAGACTTTTTAATTTAATTTTATTTATTTTATAATATTGAGGCTGTTACAGTGAGGGTCTGGACAATTATACTAAGAAAGCTGACCCTTAGTGTGAAGCAAAAGGAGTATATATTTACTACAGGGAAAATTGGAGGCAACGTTTAGTCTAAAGTGTAAGAATACCAAGATTATTCAGCAGTAAATTATATACCAGTTATTGTTGGAATCCAAATTAAATTAAATTAATGAAAATGTAGATAAGTACTAGAACTTAAAGTGAGTAAAACATATTGGTGCACTACTACAAAACACCCCTTTCTTACCAGTCTATCACTGCCGGTTCATAAGCTAGACCAGCACAAATGCTCGACCGAAGAAGAACCGGCAATGATAGTAACTTATCACTGACGATTCTAAAACAAACCGGCAGTGATACTATCGCTACTGGTTCCTCTTAAGAACCGACAGTGATAAGTTATTATCACTGCCGGTTCGTAAGAAGAACCGGCAGTGATAATGGATGAAGTATCACTGTCGGTTCGGAATCCAAACCGACAGTGATAATAGTATCACTGCCGTTCAGAATCCAAACTAGCAGTGATAATATTTTTGAAAATTCATAACTTTTTCATACGGAGTCGGATGGAGACAAAAGTTATATGAAAATTGTAGCTCTTGATGAGATCTACAACTTTGTAGTTGACAACTTTTTATTTGAAGTCATTTAGATGTCCAAATAATAGTTGAAACTTTCGGATACAAAGGGATAAAAGGAAAATATATCTTATAGTAGTTGAGAAGTGTATGGGTGGTGAGATGGTAAGGGGGATATCACGCGAGCAGCAGGTCACATGTTCAAATCCTAGCAACCGCGTGCGCGTATTTCGAGTAAAAATTGTGTGAGTTGTGACTTGCGACGCGCGACGTAGTAAATACAGGGTGGTCTAGGTACAAATAAATTTTTTATTTTATTTTTGGATTTGTAGTGGGCACTATCACTGCCGGTTCGAATGCAAACCGACGGTGATACAGACTATCACTGTCGGTTCGAATGTGATTTCATCATTATTGCCAAGTTGCTTATTCATATTATGAAGTTCATGAACCATAAAACTTAGGGTTATTTGGCTACTAGGATTTATATGCAAAACATAGTGAAATAAGATTATTTCTTCGGAATTGGATAGCATATACTTTGAAGAACATTTCTAAGCGGATTTCATACATTTTAGTGTTTAGATGAGACATTATTTTCTTAGTTGAAAATGCTTATGTGACATTAAAGGCTATATGACAATCATACTTTTTAAGGGTATTCAACTAGCAAGATTTAATTGAAACGAAAGTTGTAAATGAAATATTTTTCCAGAATATGGTAGACCATAACCTAAATATCATTTCTAAACTGATTTCTATAATATTTGCATTTAGACGAGAGGTTCTACGGGTTGACGGAAAAGCTTGAGGGTTCAATTAACTACACGATAAGGGTTCAGTTTTTGATACAAGATTGCGACTACACCGTCTAGAATAATCTACTCATTTTTGAGGTATTAACAGGGCATGACACTAGAAGTGATTTAAAGTTGAGTTTGCGATAATTGGCTTTTATCCGCGATGTTTTCCATATAAGAGGTCATTAGGGTTTAACACGATTTTACTGCATCCTTGAACAAACATAATGTATTTTTGTATAAACAACAAGATTATTATTTTCAAGCTATTAGGGATTGGTTTTGTCAAATTTGAAGTTAGTTTGAGGAAGTTATGACTATTTGGATTATACAAGCATTGAAATTTCAACTACTAAACATTTATTGTTTTCTATGGTAAACCTTAAATATTTTTACACATCTGGGATCCTTGTGATGTCAGGAGTATAATAAAACTGATTTGGAGATTAATTGAATTCATTTGATACATATTTCAACTATTCAATTTTCAATGCAAGAGAAGCTTCTTTTGCTTACTTTTTAATACAAACTGAGTTCAACTCCAAATGTTTTTGTAGAAATGGTACATTTACAATCTCAGGGACATGTGAGAACAATTTCATGATTTTAGGAGCTATAATTTGTATAGTTACTATAGGTTACATAAAAGGGACTTTAAACCAACTTGCTTGAAATAATTTGAACTGCAGTGATCATCTAAACTATGTTACATATTCGAAACCCTTATGGCTTAATTCAAATTTAGAAACTTATTTCACCTTATTTGGATTTCTTTTATATAAGTTATGCATATTTGAGTTTTTAGTGCATTGAATGCATCCTTTAATAGAAAGTAGCTCAAATATAAATCAAGTCTAAATATTTTTACATATTTGAACTTCTTGATGCATAAGGATTCCATCAAAATTGGTTTCATTCAATTCTAAGTTTATTTGCAGAATTTTTTATACAAAGCATATCTTTAGGCCTTTTAATCAAATTTGAATTTCGAATTCACCCATTGAAGATTTTCAAAATATTATTACAAATTCTTATGGTATCCGATTTCACATGAATATAGAAATTCGTTTCACAAATTTTGGAGTTATAATGCAAAAGTTATGGCTAATTGAATTAACTCGGGTATACTAAATCACGGAAAAACGAAAATACGCTTTCGGCAGAGAGAGGCGCATTTTACCGATTGCACTGACTCCATCTTGCGTCACTGACATAAGGACCCCGCAGTGCCAGTGAGTGAAAACAGGGGAGGCGGCTAGGGCTCGTCGACGACGGGTCTCCGGCGAGGGTCCGGCCGAATGGGTGGCACTTCCAGCATCAGTGAGTCTCGGCGCACACAGGGGTGGGGTCGTTCACCGCGGGACGGCCGGAGAGGCTCGCCACCGAGGTCTGCGCGCGAGGTAGGTGCGGCTCGTCGGGGAAGAAATAGAAGGGAGCTCCGGGTGAATCGGTAGCATTTTAAGCATCCATGGGGCCAGGGCATTCCATTTTGGCGGTTGGACGGGCCGGAGAAGCGACGGGCTGAGCTGCCACCAGACGCCGGAGCCGAGGAAGAAAGGCACACGGTGCGGCGGAGCTGCGGGCAAGAAAAGCAGAAAGGAGCGAGTGGGATGAGCTCAGCAGGTCATGAGGAAGCTTTAGAATCAAAGAATTGAATTGATTCTCACCGATTTTGCTTGATCTTCCTTGTTCTTCTTTGCTTGCTCGCTTCTCTGGAATGAGCTAAGCTCATGTGAGGGAGAAGATGAAGCCTGAGCTTTGCTTTGGCGTGAGAAGATCAAATGGCTGGCTAGCTTCTGTGTTTGGCTTAAAAGGTCTGGGGCTTGCTGGAGTTTGCTGGAAGGATCTGGATTTGGCAAGGTGTCCCAAAGAACAGGAAACAGCATGGCTGCTGGTACTCACATTAAAACGCCCATTACTCCAAACTGAAAAATTGTGACACTTTTTTACTATGATCTACTGGTAGTTTTTAGCATCCAGTAAAATTTTGGGACGAAAATACCACATGGTTAATTAATTAAAATTCTGACACTGTGCACTGCTCAGAATTTTGATTCCGGATTTTGATTTAATTAAAGGTGAAAATATTATTATTTATTTTTCAAACTTTTTTTAGTTGTTTGGATTGGATTAGTTACGTCCCTATAAAAATTTCAGTTCAAAATATGGGGTAATTAGTTTATAAAAATTCTGACATGAAAATTTTCAGATTTTCAATGCCTCTGTTTTTGAATTTTTAAAAGGTCTAAATTATATGATAAATTCCTGAAATTTTTACCAGAGATATTTTACGCTCTTTGGATGTCATGTTAATTTTTATAGCTCCATAAAAATTTTCTAAGATTTTCTAGTAACTTGTCTTCTACTGTTTCTAGTCAAAAAGTATTGTCCTTCCTTTCATTTATTTATTTTTATGTGAATAAAATTTTTACATGTTGACTTTTCTGACTTACCAGCATGTATAGGGTTCCATGGTAAATTTTTATAACTTTTTATGTTTACCATTTTACCATTTCCCTTTTCCTATTCTCTTTTGTTTGATTTTCATTCAATACAAAAATTCAAGACAATTCCAATTAAAACAAATAATGCCAAAAAAATTCAGAAATAAACATTTTCAAATTTAAAATATTCATTTTTATTTTATTGAATTTTTCTGGATGTTACAAATCTCCCCCCCTTACAAAAATCTCGACCTCGAGATTTGGCGAGGCTAGAAGAAGTCTGGGAATTCCTTTCGCAGATGGTCTTCACGTTCCCAAGTTGCTTCGTCTTCTGTGTGGTTGCTCCATTGAACTTTCAACATTTTGTGGGATTTGTTTCTCGTATGGCGCTCTGCTTCTTCAAGGATGCGTATTGGACGCTCTCGATAAGACAAATCTGGCTGGAGGTCGATGTTCTCCAAATTGGTGAACTCAGTGGGCACGCGGAGACACTTCTTGAGTTGCGATACATGAAAGACATTGTGAACTTTGATAATTGAGGTGGCAACTCCGGTTTGTATGCCAACTCACCCATCTTCTCGAGGATTTGATACGGTATCGAGGAGCTAGCTTTCACGGATCCGAAACGACGAACTCCACGGCGCGAGACTTTTAGGTAGACATGATCACCAACTCGGCCGAGCTCACGCCGACGATTATCAGCATAACTCTTTTGTCGAGACTGGGCTTCCTTCAACCGGCTTCTAATTACATCCACTTGGTCTTGGGCTTCTTGGATAAGATCTGGGCCGAAAAATTTCCTTTCGCCAACCTCGACGTAAAAGTGGAGTTCTCGCATTTTCTCCCATATAATGCTTCAAATGGCGACATTTGAAGACCGGCTTGAAAGCTGTTGTTATAGGAGAATTCAAGAAATGCAAGACTCTTCTCCCAATTAGTGCTATATGAAAGCACACAGTGCTCGAGCATGTCTTCTAGGATTTGATTTACTCTTTCTGCTTGCCCATCCGTCTGGGATGATAAGTCAGATCAAGTTTAGCTTAGTTCCTAACAGATCGTGCAAACTTTCCCAAAAATGAGATGTGAATTGTGATCCACGATCCGACACAATCGCTTTTGGGACTCCGCAACCGCACAATGTTATCGATGTACACTCGACAAGCTTATCTCCGAATATGTAGTTCGACCGAATAAAATGTGCTACCTTTGTTAACCGGTCAACAATCACCCGATAGAATCACTTCCTTTTGAGTTCTAGGAAGGCCGGTAATGAAATCCATACTAATGTCTTCCCATTTCCACATGGGAATTTGCAGGGTTGAAGGAGACCACAGGCGTTGATGTTCGCCTTAACTCGTGACATATGTCACACTCGGCGACATAGGCAAGAATTTCCTTTTCATGCCGGGCCACCAATATTCTTGTTTTAGGTCTTGATACATTTTTGTGCTCCTGTGGTGAATAGAAAGAGGAGATTCATGAGCTTCCTTCAAAATCGCCTCTTGAGTTCGAATCATCGGGACATATATACGATTTCTCGCATAATTACTTCATCCAACTTTCAGAGAATTTGGATTCAGACCCTCTCTCAACTGCTTTCTAATCTTGCCAATGGCTTCATCTTTGAGTTGTGCGGCTTTTATATGAGTTCGAGGGTTGGTTGCAATTCAAGAGCAAAGAACATAGCCTTCTTCAACCATATCCAAATTGAGCTTTTGGAATTCACTTTGCAGCTCAAATTGATCGGAGATAAAAAGACAATGAAGCTTTCGACTGAGAGCATCGGCTACGACATTAACCTTACCAAGATGGTAATGAATGCCAAGGTTATAGTCTTTGATCAACTCTAGCCATCTCCTTTGCCTGAGATTTAAATCTGGTTGGGTGAAGAAATATTTCAGACTTTTGTGATATGCATAGATTTCACACCGATTGCCAATAAAATAATGTCTCCAAATCTTCAGAGCATGGACAACGGCTACTAACTCCAAATCATGAATAGGATAATTTTGCTCATGCGGCCGAAGTTGACGTGAAGCATATGCGATAACCTTCCTTTCTTGCATCAATACACATCCATGGCCGTGTCGTGATGCGTCGCAATATACCTCAAAGCTCTTATGAATATCGGGAACAATAAGAATTGGAGCTGTGGTTAATCTTTTCTTAAGCTCTTGGAAACTTGCTTCACATTCTGGGGTCCACTCAAATTTCTTTTCCTTTTTCAGCAGTTGAGTCATAGGACGAGCAATTTTGGAGAAGTTTTCGATAAAGCAGCGATAATATCCCGCTAAACCGAGAAAACTTCGAACTTTAGGAACCGACTGAGGTGGCTCCCATTCTGTAATAGCTTGGGTCTTTCTTGGGTCAACTGCAATTCCACCTTCTGAAAGAACATGCCCAAGAAATGTGACTTCCTTTAACCAGAATTCACACTTCTCGAATTTGGCATAGAGCTTATGCTCACGAAGCTTTCCAAGCACCATACTCAAGTGCTGCACATGGTCTTCTTCAGTTTTGGAATAAATGAGAATGTCATCAATGAACACAACTACGAACTTGTCCAGATACTCCATAAAGACCTTATTCATAAGGCATATAAAACTGGCAGGAGCATTTGTAAGTCCGAATGACATTACGTCGTACTCATACAACCCGTAACGAGTGGTGAAAGCAGTCTTTGGAATATCCTCAAGCTTCATTTTCAATTGATAATATCCATGTCTCAGATCAATCTTTGAAAATACTTGAGCACCATTCAACTGGTCAAAAAGATCATCAATACGAGGAAGTGGATACTTGTTCTTGATAGTGACCTCATTTAAAGCACGATAATCTATGCACATGCGTAGACCATCGTCTTTCTTAGGAACAAATAGCACTGGACTGCCCCACGGAGATGAACTAGGACGAATAAATCCTTTATCCATTTGATCATTGAGTTGTTTCTTCAATTCAGCCAACTCACCTGGAGGCAAGCGATAAGGTCGCTTAGAGATAGGTGCTGTTCTAGGAACGAGATTAATAACAAATTCCATATCCCGTCCGAGGCATTCTGGCGCTTCATCCGAAACACATCAGAATACTCACATACCACTGATACTTGACTCAATTCTGTGACCAAAGCAGAACCAAGAAAAGGCTGTTGAGCTGGAGTGCTACTGATTGAAGAAAATAGCACTTGGATCCCATCTGGACTAAGAAGGGATATAGATCGGTTAGCACAATCAATACAGCCCTTGTGCTTGGACAACCAATCCATACCGAGGATCACATCTAGTCCCGAGGTCTCAATAGCAATAAGATCAGCATAAAAAGATAATCCACTAATCTTAATGCATACCTCAGAACAGAGTTTCGAGGTTCTCATAGTTGCTCCTGGTGAATAGACTATCATTTTTGTGGGAAGCAAATCAGCTTGAAGTTCATACTGCTTAATAAATTTGTTGGATATGAAGGAATGTGATGCGCCAGAATCAAACGACACCAATGTAGGTACAGAGTGAACAAGGAATGTTCCTAGTACCACATCAGGTGCATTATGAGCTTCTTCTGCTGTCACATGGTGCAGACGGTCATGATTAATACCTTGTTTTGAAGTAGAAGGTGGCTTAGAGACCCGTGAATTTCCAATCACTCGATCTCTACTTGAGGGCTGCTGTTGAGAACAAAGTTGTTCAGAATTCTTCTTAGGACAAGCATAGGCTTCCTGGCACTGAGTGCTAGAAGATGATCTTACTTGTCGTGGTGAATGAACTGAGGGCTGTTGAGGGCGAGAAGCTTGCCCTTGCCATTGCTGAGATTGAGATGCAGCCTGCTGAACATTGGATGGCTGTAATAAACGCTGCTTTGAGGGATAATCATTTGTTGACTAACGAGCTATCCATTTACGCTTTCGGCTTTCTATTACTTCTCTCATGCCGAACTCCACCCGAATAGCCTTATCAACCAAGGTTTGGAAATCATGAATATCATGGGCGACTAGCATCCACTTGATTTCTTCATTCAAGTGTTCTCTGAAATGCTCAATTCTTCGAGCTTCATCTGACACTTCAGAAACAGCATAGCGAGATAAATGATTGAAGCGATGTAGATATTCCATCACTGATAAGTTTTCTTGCTTCAACTCCATAAATTCTCGCTTCTTGATCTCAATAATGCTTGCAGGAATGTGAGCCCTACGAAATGCTTCTTTAAATGCTGCCCAAGATACAATTTGACCTTCAGGGAGCATCGCCAGATGGTTCTCCCACCAGACTGCTGCAGCTCCATGTAGTTGGTGAGAAGCATACAGGACCTTCTCATAGTCACTGCACTGCGCAATGGCCAGTTTGCTCTCGATAGAATGGAGCCAATCATCAGCGTCGAGATGTTCTGCTGACGAGGAGAAAGTCGGGGGCTGAGTTTTCAAAAACTCACCCAACTTGGAGTAATGCGGTGTATCGCTACTTCCATCCCTAGCTTCGCTAAGGTGGGTAGTATTCTGTACCACTTGCTGGAGCAGAAGTGTATCAACCTGATGCTCTTGCTCAAGCATTGCCAAGACTTGAGCCACAGCTTGAGGTTCAGGAGATTGTTCTTCAGGAATAGCTTCACTTGTATTTTGAGGAGGTGGAGGTGATTCACGATGAACATTGCGTCGAGATGTTCTGTCAGTTGGATGTTGCGGACTAGGTTGGATTGGAGTTGGAATGCTGCCCCTTTTTGGTCGGGAACTTTGAGCAGCCTCATACTCCAATAACTTTCTTAAGGACCTTGTCTTAGGCATCCTGTAGTCAAGAGGAGACAGATATTTAGGCGAGATTCGGTTAGGTTACTAGGTAACGTTTCGTTCTTTAAAATCTTTTTAATTAGATTTTTTTGTTAATTAAGGGTTATCACGTCGTGAAGTAGTTAACCTAGTGTCAAGTATTCACGAGTGTATCCCGGAAAGCACCACCAAAAGGTTTTCAAGTACAGCACACAAATTAACCATGAACTAATATACAGAGGTTCTAAATAACTTAGCCTATATATTCCTACTCGACCTATCCATACAAGTCTTCACAAGTGACATTCCTTCTCCTTAAGATTGTTGATGTAGAAATCGGAGCTTCCATTTGTCGAGGATTGATTTAAGGAAAGAGAAGTTTGTTTACAAAACAAAATGAATGTATGGGTAAGGGGAGAATCTTAAGTGAGAGGGAAGAATAGCAAAATCTACATTTTGCAAATATGGTAACTTTTGAACATAAGATTTTGAATTTGATCATTCTGAAGCTAGCGACCATTCTATCTAGGGTTTATCCTATGGTCAGCATAGCTCTGATACCAACTGTGACGACCCCCATTTTTACATAAATGCAAAAATGGAAATCTAATGTGTATTCCGTACTAGTCCCATGATCAGTAGCTAGTACGCACATACACGACAATTGGAATCACAACCATACAACAAAAATAATAAGCGGAAGCAAATATACAAATAAAACTTACAACTCAGAGATTACAGGAGCAAAAGAAGCAAAGTCCTGCAGTGTGCCCATCCAACCCGCAGGCAACTAACCAGGCATAAACTCTAGAAAGAACGCGATGAAGATAAACCCGCAACCTGCGACGAAAGAGGAAACTTCGAAGCTTCGCTAACTTATCCACCTAAAAACAATATATAAGCAAGGGTGAGTACTTTCGTACTCCGCAAGACTTGAGCAAACCTATAATATATGCATGCCATTTCAAAGGAGGCTACTACAGTTAATTTGCATAAAGCAGAATTGACATTTAGAAATCAAGTTATTTGCAAACGGAATTTGTAAAAGCAAGTCGACAGATATGAAATAAGTAAAGCATAAGTAATATTCAGAACCCTTCGTGAATATCGAATAATCCAGAAATGGAATCCAACAATGTCGATCCTTTGACATGAAACAAAAGCTGATAAACATGTTCCAAACCATACCCATTTTAGAAAATACCAAAACTAACATTGGAATGACTTCACCAAGTGTCCTTGACCGTGGACACGGCTAATCGATTAGATTTACACTCTGCAGAGGTGTACAACTTTACCCACAAGTCATGACCTTTTCTTTTTGCCGCATGTTTCACGCACCTTTGGCGTATGGCCAGAATGTTCATGACAAAAACCATTACATTATCTAGATTAACTTTGCACCAGCACCGGGACGTTAACCCATGCTATGATGGAAGAACTCAGAGCATAGAAATGTTGGAACTTCCCATAGACATGGCGTACACCGTTATATCGGCAAGCGTTGTTCCCAACACCTCAGTGAGGGCACCCCTTCGAGCAACCTTGAAAGGAATGCTCGTACTACTTCAGCCTACCAATGTGCAAAGTTAAGCTAGATAACTTAATTGGTTTAAGGTTGTCCCATACCAACACTTGTGGTTGCACGGGTTTCTTGGATCAATAGCGTCCCATTGCTCGGTCCTCATCGTGACACGGGTGATACTCCACCCTACACTACGCAAATCCTCTCGCACATCCGGCTATTGCCAATAATCACCCGCATCCAAAACCATAGTTTTATTTTGGGTTTTTAATCAAAGTACCCATAACCAACAGCTTCATTTCCAACTTTTTCCATTTCTCAGAAACAAATTTTGATCTGATCGTCAACCTCATTAGTTCTAAAAGAATGGCGAAGCATGGCTAATTATGAAATCAAATATACCCATGATAACATTAATTAATGTCTAAGCTTAATCTAGGTTTGTCAAGGTTCACATGTCCATACTTATCAAGGAGGTTTCATGAGACAACAGGTATAACTACCAGTACCACAAAATAGCAAATTTACAGAAAGTAAACGCATGCATTAAACATTTTAATAAACACAATGCAAATTAAATACTGGGATCAAGATGGTCAAAGGGGGTGCTTGCCTTGCTTATATATCGCTTACGACGAAGACACGATCACGGCTGATGGAGGCAACGACGGAGGAAGGGACGTCGGATTCTACACGTCGATCGATCGAAAAATAAAGCAAATAACCAACTTCAATAAGGGCAAAAGGAAAACAGACAGAAAATCAAATAAAGATTCATTGAAGAAAACAGGAATGCTTTAGGGTTTGGATTATGATTTTAAGATCTCATGACTTAGGTAAATACACATTCATATACTTTATGGCTTTTATGATGAGCAAAACATGGTTCCTTCTATAGGTTATCAAATCTTGACTTACTAATTCAAGAGGTTAAAAGTATGAATTCTTGTATTTTTAACTTCGAATTATAGATGCTAAAATTATTTAGATTAATAGAATTAAAACATTAGCTAAAGGGGTTATGTGAATAGAACTTAATCTGAAGTGATATTACACAAGGAATGATTTTGAATAGGGCATATCTGTTAAGTTAGGTTACTGGACTTATTTATGGTTTTTAAGAAGGTTCTGGTGATACAAATATATATTAACTATGGATTTCATCATTATTGCCAAGTTGCTTATTCATATTATGAAGTTCATGAACCATAAAACTTAGGGTTATTTGGCTACTAGGATTTATATGCAAAACATAGTGAAATAAGATTATTTCTTCGGAATTGGATAGCATATACATTGAAGAACATTTCTAAGCGGATTTCATACATTTTAGTGTTTAGATGAGACATTATTTTCTTAGTTGAAAATGCTTATGTGACATTAAAGGCTATATGACAATCATACTTTTTAAGGGTATTCAACTAGCAAGATTTAATTGAAACGAAAGTTGTAAATGAAATATTTTTCCAGAATATGGTAGACCATAACCTAAATATCATTTCTAAACTAATTTCTATAATATTTGCATTTAGACGAGAGGTTCTACGGGTTGACGGAAAAGCTTGAGGGTTCAATTAACTACACGATAAGGGTTCAGTTTTTGATACAAGATTGCGACTACACCGTCTAGAATAATCTACTCATTTTTGAGGTATTAACAGGGCATGACACTAGAAGTGATTTAAAGTTGAGTTTGCGATAATTGGCTTTTATCCGCGATGTTTTCCATATAAGAGGTCATTAGGGTTTAACACGATTTTACTGCATCCTTGAACAAACATAATGTATTTTTGTATAAACAACAAGATTATTATTTTCAAGCTATTAGGGATTGGTTTTGTCAAATTTGAAGTTAGTTTGAGGAAGTTATGACTATTTGGATTATACAAGCATTGAAATTTCAACTACTAAACATTTATTGTTTTCTATGGTAAACCTTAAATATTTTTACACATCTGGGATCCTTGTGATGTCAGGAGTATAATAAAACTGATTTGGAGATTAATTGAATTCATTTGATACATATTTCAACTATTCAATTTTCAATGCAAGAGAAGCTTCTTTTGCTTACTTTTTAATACAAACTGAGTTCAACTCCAAATGTTTTTGCAGAAATGGTACATTTACAATCTCAGGGACATGTGAGAACAATTTCATGATTTTAGGAGCTATAATTTGTATAGCTACTATAGGTTACATAAAAGGGACTTTAAACAAACTTGATTGAAATAATTTGAACTGCAGTGATCATCTAAACTATGTTACATATTCCAAACCCTTATGGCTTAATTCAAATTTAGAAACTTATTTCACCTTATTTGGATTTCTTTTATATAAGTTATGCATATTTGAGTTTTTAGTGCATTGAATGCATCCTTTAATAGAAAGTAGCTCAAATATAAATGAAGTCTAAATATTTTTACATATTTGAACTTCTGCATGCATAAGGATTCCATCAAAATTGGTTTCATTCAATTCTAAGTTTATTTGCAGAATTTTTTATACAAAGCATATCTTTAGGCCTTTTAATCAAATTTGAATTTCGAATTCACCCATTGAAGATTTTCAAAATATTATTACAAATTCTGATGGTATCCGATTTTGCATGAATATAGAAATTCGTTTCACAAATTTTGGAGTTATAATGCAAAAGTTATGGCTAATTGAATTAACTCGGGTATACTAAATCAGGGAAAAACGAAAATACGCTTTCGGCACAGAGAGGCGCATTTTACCGATTGCACTGACTCCATCTTGCGTCACTGACATAAGGACCCCGCAGTGCCAGTGAGTGAAAACAGGGGAGGCGGCTAGGGCTCGTCGGCGACAGCTCTCCGGCGAGGGTCCGGCCGAATGGGTGGCACTTCCAGCATCAGTGAGTCTCGGCGCACACAGGGGTGGGGTCGTTCACCGGCGGGGACGGTCGGAGAGGCCTGCCACTGGAGGTCTGCGGTGGAGGTAGGTGCGGCTCGTCGGGGAAGAAATAGAAGGGAGCTCCGGGTGAATCGGTAGCATTTTAAGCATCCATGGGGTCAGGGCATTCCATTTTGGTGGTTGGACGGGCCGGAGAAGCGACGGGCTGAGCTGCCACCGGACGCCGGAGCCGAGGAAGAAAGGCACACGGTGCGGCGGAGCTGCGGGCAAGAAAAGCAGAAAGGAACGAGTGGGATGAGCTCAGCAGGTCATAAGGAAGCTTTAGAATCAAAGAATTCAATTGATTCTCACCGATTTTGCTTGATCTTCCTTGTTCTTCTTTGCTTGCTCGCTTCTCTGGAATGAGCTAAGCTCATGTGAGGGAGAAGATGAAGCCTGAGCTTTGCTTTGGCGTGAGAAGATCAAATGGCTGGCTAGCTTCTGTGTTTGGCTTAAAAGGTCTGGGGCTTGCTGGAGTTTGATGGAAGGATCTGGATTTGGCAAGGTGTCCTAAAGAACAGGAAACAGCATGGCTGCTGGTACTCACATTAAAACGCCCAATAATCCAAACTGAAAAATTGTGAAACTTTTTTACTATGATCTACTGGTAGTGGTTAGCTTCCAGTAAAATTTTGGGACGAAAATAACACATGGTTAATTAATTAAAATTATGACACTGTGCACTGCTCAGAATTTTGATTCCGGATTTTGATTTAATTAAAGGTGAAAATATTATTATTTATTTTTCAAACTTTTTTTAGTTGTTTGGATTGGATTAAGTACGTCCCTATAAAAATTTCAGTTCAAAATATTGGGTAATGTTTTTATAAAAATTCTGACATGAAAATTTTTAGATTTTCAATGCCTCTGTTTTTGAATTTTTGAAAGGTCTAAATTATATGATAAATTCCTGAAATTTTTACCAGAGATATTTTACGCTCTTTAGATGTCATGGTAATTTGTATAGCTCCAGAAAAATTTTGGAAGATTTTCTAGTAACTTGACATCTACTTTTTCTAGTCAAAAAGTATTGTCCTTCCTTTCATTTATTTATTTTTATGTGAATAAATTTTTTACATGTTGACTTTTCTGACTTACCAGCATGTATAGGGTTCTATGGTAAATTTTTATAACTTTTTATGTTTACCATTTTACCATTTCCCTTTTCCTATTCTCTTTTGTTTGATTTTCATTCAATACAAAAATTCAAGACAATTCCAATTAAAACAAATAATGCCAACAAAATTCAGAAATAAACATTTTCAAATTTAAAATATTCATTTTTATTTTATTGAATTTTTCTGGATGTTACACTCCCGCTGCCACCTGGCCCCCGCTTGTCAGCGACTCAGCCGCTCCCTCTTCTCCCTCTCTCTGCTCTCTCTCGCGCCGACGCCGACCTCCTCGATCTTTCGCGCGCCATCTTGTCCCGACCGCCTTCGAGCCTATATAAAGGCTTCGCCTGACGTTGTAGCCAATCCAGCCAACTCCCCGAGAAGCCACTCCACCGCATTTTCAATCCTTCTTCTCCGACGCCGGCAAGACCCGAAAAGGGGGAAAACGTCGAATCGAGCTCCACAAACTAGTTCGCCCTGAATCACTTCATCCGAAGCACCCTTGCGCTGCCAGGAGCCATTTCCCGCCACCGGTCCAAGTCCTTCTTCCTCGGCAAGCTCTTCCGTCGTGTTTTTCCTTCCACCGTCGCCGCGCACGGTGAGAGCTCACCCTGCTCGTCCCAACTCCAAGGTTAATGACCAAATGGGATCCTTGAGTCTCTCAGGAGCTCGTGGAAAGGGGAATGCGCCTCGAGCGCCGCTGGCGTTGCGTTGCCGCCGTTTGGCCATGGCCGCCGCCGCCCCACTCGGTGGCGACACCTTTCCCGGCCACCTCCAGTCGCCGCGCTACCACCCAAGTGTGCGCCTTGGCCTGCTGGTGCTAGAGGAGGAACCGATTCCGCCGTTCTGGCCCTCCTACGCCGTCGGTGAGCTCAGCTTCGCCGTGCCTTGTTTTGGGTCACCGCCATGTGGGCCCTGGCTGTCAGTCGCACGCACCCCGCGGGCCCATGTGTCGGTCGCGCGCGTGTGCTCCAAGACGCTAACAGAGGGGACCCACCTGTCAGCGCCTCGACGCGGCCCCTCCCGAAATGGAAAAAGCGTTTTCACAGGGAAAGCGTATTTTCCATTTTCGGAAGTTTTCTGATTTTTTGTATTTATTCAAAACCTAGATATTCAAATAGCTATAACTTTTGAATCACTTGGCCAAATAAGATGAAATAAATTTCTAAATTCATTTAAAATCATTTAGATTCATAATATGCAAAAATATTTCAAAATGAACTCTGTTTGAATTTCAGATTTAAATTTAAGGAAAGAATTTGAAATATGCCATGTGTAGAATTTTTGCAAATCAATTCCAAATTAGATGAAACAAATTTTGTTAGACTCCATGCTCTGTTAGGAACCTGAATATGCAAAAATACTTAGGGTGTACCATGGAAAATATTTAAAGTATTGCATAGGGTGAGAAAATAGACCAATAATAATAATAAATCAGATAATTTCAGAATTCAGAAACTGAAAATCCAAAATAATAAAAAATATAGAGTAGTCTCTGGAAATGGTAAATAAAGGTAAAATAATCCAAGAAAAATATGATTCATTATTACTGGAATTTAATTAGGAAATAATCGTGTAACTTATAAATAAATAATCAACAATCATGTTTGATTTATGCAGTTGCTTTTATTTGGCTCTTACATCTGATTCTTTTATTTTATTGGAATTTTCATGTTATTATTATTCGACGTATAGAAACCGACGAGTCCGGAGTAGTCGACGACGAACAAGAGTTCGACTACGCAGATAATCAACAAGGCAAGCACCCCCTTTGATCATATTGATTCCAGTTTTATAAATATTTTCATTAAATGTTTTTATTGCATACTTTATTTTTATTAAAGTTTGCTATATTATGGATATTGATAGTTGTACCTGTAGTTTTATAGAACTTCCTTGATAAGTATGAAATTGTGATCGTTGAAAACCCTAGAATAACTTAGACAGTAATTGATGTCGATTTGGGTTAATCACACTTAGTGTCGTGCTTAGCCATGCTTAAAGGAATATAAAACTTTGACATTATTAAAAATGTTGGATATGACATTTAATGGGTATGACCATCTCATGGTTGGTATTTTGATCAAAACTGAAAATAAAACTATGGTTTTGATGCGGATAATTATTGGCAATAGCCGGGTGTACAAGGGACTTGTACGTAGTGTAGGGTGGAGATTATTGCACGTATCGGATTAAGGACCGAACTACGTGTTCGTTAAACCCAAGAATTACCGTACAATCACAAGTGCTGGTATGGGACAGTCTTAACCTATTAAGTTGCTTAAAACTAGCTTTGCACATTGGTAGGTTGGAGTAGTACGAGCTTCTTCAGTGACTGGTTGCTCGGAGGGGCGCCCACACCGAGGTGTTGGGAGTCACGTTTGCTGATACAACGGTGAATGCCATACTATGGATATGCTTATTCATTATTGTGCAGTGACTGTGCAAACATTTACACCATAGTACGGGTTTGATGTCATCGGGCTGGTGCAAAGTTAGGACTAAACAATGTAACGGTTATGTTATGATCTCCTTGTCAACACACCAAAGGAAGTGTGTTACTGGCCTGGCAAAAGGGGTTGATCATTATTTGTGGGTAAAGCTGTACAACTCTGCAGAGTGTCAAACTTTTCGAAAAGTCGTTCCCACGGTTATGGGAGTCTTGGTGCGCCAGCACTAGTTAGCTGTTTTTATTTTCATAAAACTGGATTCTACCAGGTGATGGTAGAAGTTGGCTCTTGAAAATGGCCATGAAACCCAGGTATTTGAAATTTGTTTATGCTTATATCTTATTACCTTCAGTATTAAATTGCTTTTACTTAAATTCTGTTTTGCAATCTACTATTCTGGATTTACATTTCAAATTAGCTTTGTGCAAAACAACCATGAGCCTTTCCTTGGATTAGCCTGCATGTATGTTAGGTTTTGCAAAAGTCTTGCGAGTACGTAAGTACTCAACTTGCCTATGTTGATGTTTTTAGGTGAAGAAACAGATTTCCCCGACGATACATTTTATGACGCAGGATTCGGGGATGTGAACGATGAATTTTACTAGGGTTCTCCTTGTCAGTTGCCTGTGGGGATATTGGGTTAAATGCATACTACAAGAAATATGTCTCCACTGATATGTCTTTACTTTTGGTATTGTAAAAATGTTATGTATTTTGCTTCCGCTGTAATAATAAAGTTTGTGTATGACTGTGATATCAATTTGTATTTGTGCGTACTAGCTACTAATCATAGGACTAATACTGTATGCACATGGTATCCATTTTTAGTATTAATTATCAAAAATAGGGCCTTACATATTACCCACACATATTCTCACTCTACTAGGCACCATCCCTCCATTGATCTCTCTCTCTCTCCATCCGACAATTCTGGGGCCTCCCTCTCACCATCCATCAACCTCGCTAGCTATTGCTATCCCTGAGTTTGTACCATAATACACCAAACTCCCATAGCGCCCCCCCACCCCCACCCCCCATCCCTATGCATCTACCCCCTCCTCACCCAAAAACACAAACCCCTATGCAAGAATCATATGCCACTCATGACCTAATCACTCAGATCCTTCTCTCTTAACAACAAGAAGCTTCCCGCACAAACACATTTCTGAGCTTTGCAAGCTCCTTTGCTCAGCATTATTGTCACAACTAGTGTTGCAATGGAAACTACTGCAACCGCCCCGGATCTGTCGCTCCACATCAGCCCACCGTTGCCGCTCAACATGGTCGGGAGCAGCGGTGGCAGTGAGATGTGCCACGAAATGGGTCTCTTGGCCGAGCCAAAGCTGTGTCTAGGGTTTGACACGGAGATGGCACAGCAGGACGGGGTGTACAATGGCCACTGCAACCTCCAGCAGCAGCAGCAGCGGCAGGGGCTGCACCAACCTAGCCAGATCCAGAGATTCAAGAAGAGCACCGGCGGCAGCCCGGTGTTCTCTGGTGGTGCGGCGAGATCTGAGAACGGTGGCGGCGGTGGAAAGAGGAGATCTAGGGCTCCGAGGATGCGGTGGACGACGGCACTCCATGCTCACTTTGTGCATGCGGTCGAGCTCCTTGGAGGCCATGAAAGTATGATCATGCATATGGACATAGTCATGGATGCAATTCCTTCTTCGTCAGTTGTTGTTTTCGCTTTTTGAACTAAGGAACGTTCTTGGTTTGCTTGGCGTTTGTTCATAATCACATGAGCCAAATGTCTAGCTCATATCTAACAATTCAATTTTTGGGGTCTGTTAAATTTCTAAAAGGTTAATTAACTTGGTGTAATCTTGTTACTTCTTTCGCTAAATGCTCGGGTGCATGACTTCTTTGCAATCT
Organism: Otatea glauca; assembly: GCA_036346275.1. Taxonomy (NCBI): domain Eukaryota; kingdom Viridiplantae; phylum Streptophyta; class Magnoliopsida; order Poales; family Poaceae; genus Otatea; species Otatea glauca. The sequence continues at coordinate 63,171,178 of CM070715.1, forward strand.
TGTGCAGTCATATTTAGTTTCCGCTTGCTTTCTTGATTCCATTTCCAAGAAACCTCTTTAAAAATGATTTCATGAAACCTTCTAGCTAACCCAGCTCTTGCTACCCTGTTTTCGTCATTTCCAAAAATAGCGTTCTTTCTCTTGATCCAAGTGTATAGATTTATATCTAACCACATATAGCTTTATTTGTTTAATCATGTGAATTTCGTATCTATTTTGGTTATAAAACTAAGCTATTTTATCTTTCTTGTAGGAGCAACACCGAAGTCAGTCTTGGAGTTGATGAATGTGAAAGATCTCACACTGGCTCATGTTAAGAGCCACCTGCAGGCAAGTTACTAGAAGTCTCTCTCTCTCTCTGTGTGTGGTTTCAGTGTTAGTTTCTCAACGTTCAAGAACAAAACAAAAAGTAGCCTTGTTTGATGATTTCTTGATCAGCCCATCTCACTCTTCTCGTCTTGGTACTGGTCGTTAGCTGTTGCCAAGTACGTCTTGTCTCTTTCACCAAATCTTTTGAGTAATATATATCATTATAACCACTGTAATTAGCACATTGCAAGAGTAAAAAACCAAATGGCAACAGAAGGCCTAGTCTAATCTTTCCCTTACTTTCTTTTTCTTTGCTTGACACGATGCAGATGTATAGAACAGTGAAGGGCACTGCCACAGACAGATCATGTGCTGCAGGTAAAATATTGCCTAGATGTTAGTTTTCTTTTCAGAAATATATTTTTCTCGTCTTAGTTGATCATTTAGCAAGGTCAAATCACATAATGCTTGCTGAATTATTGGTATGGGATATGTGTGATTTTGCCTGTCCCATAAAGCTAGTTAGCTAGCACAGCCATCGATCGAGCTCGTCCCTTGTATAATGTTGTTCGTGGAAACACGCGTACTGAGTTGTTCCATGCATACAGACATATATATACATATATATACATATACATACATATATACATACATATACATACATATACATACATATATACATACATATACATACATATACATACATATATACATACATATACATACATATATACATATATATATATATATGTGTGAAGCCGAAATAGGGCACCATGGTGCCCGGGCACCATGATTTTAAATGCGCGAATTCAAGCCATATTCAAGTATATTTTTCAAAAAAAATCAGTTTTAGGGCATATACCCATCTATAACAATTCAAATGAAACACATACCTTTGAAAAAGCATACTCGAATTCAAAAATTTTGAACAAGTTTGTATCACATGCTTTGCTGATTTATATATAAAATCAGCACATACCTACAACCAAACTATCATCAAAAAGGGAAACTCTAGTTTGAATTTCAGTTCAAACTTGTTTGAACTAATTAAACTCAACATCATAGAAATTTCAAAAAGTATCGCATGAAAATACATAGGGAAAATACCCGTTTTGGATCATGGAGCCCGGGCAGCATGGTGTCCTAGGTAATTATACTATATATATATATATATATATATATATATATATATATATATATATATATATATATATATATATATATATATATATATAAAAAGCCACTTTTCTACTCCTAAGAGTAGTTACTCCCTATACCGTATCTCACAACGTATAGAGTTTCTCACGTAACAGAGGGTATGTGCGTGTAGTATACGAGTATATAAGACTATCCAGGTGGTATGAGCATTTTTTCAGAGGTTGTATATATATTTTTTTGACATTCTCCTTTTTATATGCATATATGAATGTATTTGCAAAATACACTAAAAACTATGAACTCCCTTGCAATTTTTTCATTTAGTTCACATTAGAGTATCTTATAATTAGTATATGTGTACCCAAAGTGATAAATGAGTATTTTAAGTTCATTTAGGTGGTATATCAGATATGAGAGTAACTACACCCGGGAGTAGAAGGTATTTTTGCTATATGTGTATGTGTGTGTGTATATATATATATATATATATTCAGAGCATAATTTTTTTGATATATATATTATAAATTAATTTGTCCTGCATGCATACATGGTGTGCTGCAGGCCATGGTCAGATGACAGATATGGGCTTTCTGAGGAGAGGAGGCGGTGAAGTGGATGGCTTTGACGTGTTTAACAACAACACTTGCAACGCTACCGCCAATATTAGGTTTGCGCATATTATTTAATTAATTCTAATACTGTACTTAAAATTGCATAATTATGTGGAATGTTATGCTTTGTATTGTCTTATTGTCATTGTGCCTCTGCAAGTCTGCAGGTAGCGTCATTTGTTCCATTTGGATGTTTTATTTAATTCGACTACTGCTCATGCATTTAAACAGATATGTTTTATATACATGTTAATCTTGTTTGAAAAGTATATGTGACAGTTAAATTGCTGGCATAATTTTCGAGGTATTTCACTACAATATTTTAATTGATCTGACAAGATTAGGCTTGAATATAAGATGCTCGAGCTATTTTGTCCCTTTTAGTATAAGGCTTGACTATAGCCATTAATTAATTAGAACGATTCACAAGGTAATTAGCTTTATGTCAAAGGTAAAGGTTTGCATGCATACGTTTTTCTTTCTGGTGTATATGTATGTAATTAATTTATAATATTTAGTAGTAACTTCAGTCTCCATATTGAAACTTAATTAGCCAAGTTTGAAAAATGATGTTATGATAGTGTTATTCATGATGAATCTTCGCATCTTGTTTTTCACGTGGAATAAATGCGACCAGCGGACTATGTATAGTGGCACTCGTTTTATAACAGACGTGGTAATTAGGAGTACGTAGTTTGAATTGTACAATGCCATTACTATATTTAATCCCGTTGTTGAAGATTAAATTAGACAATCTCCTTTCATGAAACCTTGGCCAGGATGTATCTGAAATATTAATTAAATTTTACTAACAATTTGACTCACAAAAATGTTGTTTACATATAATCATACCGATACTATAGTTTGAAGAATCCACGCGCTCTGGACGTTTTGAGCCGGAGGGAGCCGGCTCGGCTCGCGGCTCGAGCCGAGCTGGCCGAAATTCTTTTACATCCGAGTCCTTTTTTAAAAAAGAATTACGTATAGGACCTTTTCGTGAAAAAAATACGATTGGTACTTTTTCCGAAAAAGATTACATATTACGTCGATGCCTTTTAGCGTTTTTTAAAAGTAGCGCTCGGGTCCTTTTTAGGAAAATCGAAATTACGTTTAGGTCTTTTTTGTAAGAAAAAAAAAACATGTCCTTTTTTTTAACAAAATGCATTGCATTTATGTCCTTTTTCCACTTTTCTAGCATTACGTTTAAGCCCTTTTGCGGAAAACCTAAGCTTATTTTTAGATCCTTTTCGCGTATTTTCTCGATTTACTCGTGTATGGAGCGTCAATCGCGCGTTTTGTCGATTTTCTCGCGTGGAGAGCGACGCCCGCGGCATGGCACGCCGCGCATAAATTTCTAGTTGTTTTCAAAGACTGCCTCTAGCATTTAGAAACTAGAGCAACAGATCGAAAGTACATCATTCAAGACAGATCACATATGTATTTGTTCTGTCCAATATATGTATGAATAAATATCATTTAAAAGACTCGGAGAATTTCACTGGTCAAGATTACATAAGCAGAAAGCTAGGGTTGATCATGTTAGAAAGAAAAAGAGAAATGACTGGGCCATCAGTTCGAATCCACACAACATGCATGCGATTTGTTGTACCTTGATTCTAGTATTATTGATGGAGCGAACGGGGGTTCATGATTGCTAGCTATATAGGGTGCTTGTAAGAGAGGAGAAAATGAATACATATACACCTATATGTATATACATATATATATATATGTATATACATATATATATATATGTATATACATATATATATATATATATGAAAACGAAAGTGTACTGTCGGGTGTATGATTTATCAGAACAGTTAGCATGCAGCTTGGTTCAAGGGAGTTGTTATGCATGCATGCAACTTTAGCAACTAGCTAGTGTAATTAGTTCCACCTAATTTGGTAGTATAATGCCCATCCACTTAACATTACGCATCACAAAATCAACAGACAGGAGTTACAGGAGTTCGTACTCCAGAGTACAAAATGGCGGCCCTCCTATATACATATATACATAAATATATACATACATACATACATATATTATACATACACATAGATATACGTGTATATATATATATGTACGTATGTACATATACATATATGTGTGTGTATATATATATATATATATGTATATAGAAAGACTCTAAAATTTATGTATGTTATATAATTTTTTTAAATACTTCGCAAAGTATAAAAATAAATTTTATTTAAATGTTGTAATAATTATATAAATATCAAAGAAAGTATAACATCTAGGTATGTTATATATATCACATTTAGATGCGCATCTTTGGAAGGATTTATTATATAAAAATAGTAACAATTAGAGTGTAGTAAGAACTTACTATATTTTTATCTCATATAACAGCTTAACATATTATTTTAGTTATATCTTGATTTTCTAAAGAATTGTTCTCAATAATTATCAAAAGAGTTTTTGGTTCAGTGATATACATGATACTTTTCCCCTGATCAGAAAAAATTATCATCAATATAAAATCAAATGTTAATTAATGTAAAGTTCTGATGCCTAACATGCATCTTATAGTTTAATTAACCTAGCTTTTACGGGATAATTGTGCACTTTCTTTAGATTAACTTTAGTCCAATGTTACAAAAAAAAGGATGTTTTAGCACATTATATATCATGCAGATTAAGATATTGGACGAAATGACCAATCTATCACGTTTAAATGCTCCTAATAACTTAATTTGTCTCGTAAGTTTCTCTGTCTTAAAGGAGCTGGAATGGGGAGTATATATGAATGTCTGAGATGTGGAGTTAGGTTGTTAATGGTGAGTACAAGAGCTGCATACACGTATATAGAGAGACAACGACATATGAAATTAGTTGATGGTACTTGAAAGTATGCATAACTATTTTCAGCTTAATTCTATGAATTGATTTGCTACAACATTAAATATATGTATAAAAGAAATTTGTCGCAAAAATACATATAAAGTAAATTAGCACTTTATATTTCATTGTTGAGATATTTATTATGAACAATTTATATATTTCCTTTTCCCCCAAAAATGAAAATAAGTATTCTATTTACATATCTCCCGGAGAGGAACAACCGTGGCTAGCTAGCTAAGAGGTGACAGTTCTGCGTGTCTGGTGTACCACATCCATATCGTCCTTGGCTCGTCAGTCGTGATGCCAAAGTCCCATGCATGCACAGGCACTAACTTAAACGCACCCTTGGCGCCATGCTATGCTCCAATTAATTACCCTCTACATAACACAGCTAGCACAGGGATAGAGCCATCACTCACTATATAGCAGTAGCACCCAGGGAGGGTGACCATGGGGGGACATGTCTTTAATGGAAAAATAAAGTCTGGCTAGCTAGCAATATTGCAAAACATTGTACAGCAGTCAGTACTACTAGCTACTGGTTGGGGAGATCATGATGCATGGCAAGACTTTCTTTGCCTCCTCCTAAGTTGCAGTACACAGTTGCATCTGAGGGAGAGAGACCGCGGGGAGTGACGAGGTCCCAACATTGTGCAAGAGGTACCATGCAAAGCAGAAGTAGCAGCCAGCCGCAGCTGTAACCTGTAAGACTCACTGCTGCTGCATACCATGCCTTAGTAGCCCTTGTGATCACTCATTGATTTTCATTCAGATCCATATCAATTGCCCCCCTGCGAACTTCAGGGTCATTGCGCCAAGTTCCGGCCGGAATCTTTGCATAAAACAAGTAGAAGAAGACAAAGGGCAGCTTGCCTCCATCCATTGCCCTTGACCAGCCGGCAGTGAAAGCCAGCATCTGCAACGCATGCAGTAGTAGTAGTACTACTACCCCCTCTAGCCTAGCTAGCTTAAATACTACACACACACACAGTGACTGACCAGTGAGTATGGACTATGGACAAGCCAACTTGACAGTTGCAACATTGCATTAACACTAACAGAGTCACAGGTCACAGCACAGCACAACACTGCGACTGCATGCACTGCCGCTGCCGCTGCCACTGCTACTGCTATCTTTTCTGCTCCCCCTTGTGTTTGTGATGTGTACTTGTCCTCTACCTAGCTAGCTACTCGGCTCGATCCTCTCTTCTGGGCTCGACCTGGCCTTGCCTGACCAGACGGAGTTAATTCCTCTTGTACCACGTACGTACGTACGTGCTGCTGCTCCATGCATCTTTGTTCGTGTAATCTGATGATTTTAACTGTTTTGCTTCCTGTTGTATTCATTGTGTCTGCTGTGCTGTGCGGTCCTGTATACATCCCCATATATAGGTCACGAGACCCGCCACCTTTTTTCTCAATCTCTATGTACCAGCAGGATATACGGCGTACTAGCAGCTAGCTAATTATTTTTATCTATATACATATATACATGCACTGATTAAACTTAATTTCTTCGTGTATGTATTACCATAATATATATTATATTTGTGTGCGTACGTTTGCAGAAGGCAGCCTGTAGGATCTCCAGAGGAGCAGGAGAGCGTGTGGTGCCAGCCGCCGTTCGCCGGCCAGCAGCAAAGTGGCGGCGGGCTGCCGCTGCCGCGGCCGCTGCCATGCCCTTACCTCATGTCCACTCACCACTACTGGATCAAACAAAACGAGGTGATCATACATCAACTCATATGTCCCTCATCCAAGCTAGCTAGTACGCTTTGTATATGCGGTTCATTAAAATGTTCCTGTCAAAAAGAACAAAAAAGTTCAGTTGCGCCAAGGATAAAATTGACGGCGCCGTGTGATTCTGACAGCTTAAGCTTTTTGGATGAACGGATATCGCTTTAACCAAGAACCAGTGGAATGAACATATATCGAGACGAAGCTGATAACCCAAACTATTAGCTGGATATGTCCCCACAGGATTAAAATTAATTGCATGGTGGCCATGCATTTATATGGATCGCAACCTGCTCATTGATTTTTCTGTAGAGGGCTCTGAGAGGCGGCTTAATTAGGGGAGTAATATTTCCAGTGCTGGGACAAACAACATACTCCCTCCGTCCTGGAAAGTAAGGGACAGAAGAAATTTTAGGACAGATTATGGTTTCTACTAAAAGACTCTAATGCCCCTATTTAATACTGTGTCTCTATTAATTGGCAACATGCATGCATTAATTAATCACGATTATAGGGAATGACTTGCCTCATTTTTGTTTTGGAATATGTGTGGTCGTATGTATCTGCGTGCATCTGCATGCATAGGCACAATTTGATGACAAAATTTAAGAGGGGAGAGCTCTCAATCCCTAATATTAGAGGACACAATTTGAATGCTTCTCTCCCTTACTTTCAAGGACGGAGGGAGTATCTTTTAATGTTCCTGGAACCTCTCCTCTCTCTTAGTTCTTGCGAGCTACTCTATCCATTTATGAATCGATGCCGTTTTAGGAATTTACGTTTCAACCATTGCATTTGTGGAAATGGTTAAATCATCTTTCTTTATTAGCTCACTTATTGCTTTTGAATAATATGTGTGTTATTCTAATCCATAGTAATAGTCTTGGGAATAATAAATGGAAAAGGTATGTAATAGAGAAAACAGTTAAAAGTCGTTTCGAAATTGTAGAATGATATATATTTTGTAATAAAATTTGAAAGCTAGAATAATATATATTTAAGAACGGAGCGAATAGCACGGTACGTACCTACATATGCCACTTTGCCTTCGGAACTCCTATTTGTTGGTTTGCATTCCCTCAGGAGTCAATGCGCATGCAAGTCCAAACACCTTAAATGTACAATGATACTACTGTAAACTAGAGTACCTTTACTCACTGGCATTCATGATTCTATATATTTATAAGGTACTCCCCGTGTTCAAGAATATACAATGTTTTAGACACTAGAACGGTCTCTAACATATAAGCCCATTACTTTATATATATATGAAAATGATTATAAAAGGATATAAAGCTATTGTATTATATCTCATGACTAATCTAATGAAGCTATTTTCATATGACCGTTCCAAACGCATATTTATATGTATTTGTAGTCAAAGTTAAATAAGTTTAACTGCATGATGTACAAATTAAATGTCATATTTTTCTAAACGCATGGAGTATGATCTTTAATCTAGGGTTTCAGATACATATCAACTACTAATAAGTCACAATTATTGCCCTGCAATAATGTAACCACTTTTTTTCTCAGGGACAAAACATATAACCACTTGTGCATTCATGTATGTTTTGAACAGGGATGGAGGGGAGGAGCTGTACAGCAGCAAGAGGTTGGCCATTGTCTAGGGCAGGACAAAGGACAACGTCTGCCTGCAGGCCATGATGAGACGGTCAGGATTAGATCGTGGAGAGCAGGTTTTGCGAAGGGCTGGTCGACGTCGTTATCGTCGCCATCGACCCCACAGATGATGAACGGCAGGATGAGCAGCAGCGGCACCGCAGAGCTAGCATGCATGAAACCATCAAGGATACCAAACCTGGAGATCAGCCTAGGGAGGCAGGGGTGGCAAAACAGCATCATGGATCAGCAGCAGCAGCGACAGCGCAGCGTGGAGTCCTCGGCGTCCAAAGAGCTAACCCTACTAAAGTGCTTGTGAAATTAATAGAAGCTAGCTAGTTGAGTAGTATGTAGTTAATTCCATAAAGAATATTCAGAGTACAACTAAATGGTCAGTCGACACTGGTTTTAATTCCATGTAGGGAGGGAGGGAGAGAGAGAAATGAGAATGCGCGATACTACCGAATAGCTTCTTAGTAATTTTGTTTTTGTTCTCTGTTAACTAGTAACTTTCCAATTAATTTCTGGTACATGGTCTTTTTTCTGAACCAGGTACATGGTATTGCACCTAGGGTTCCAAATCTCAGTGAAATTTCGGGTTTCGATTGGGGCCGAGATTCTAAATCTCGACGGAATAAAAAAAATTGAAAATTAGAGTTGCTACAGTGTTTTTCGGTAAATTTCGGCGAGATTTCGTCTTTTTGGATTGGTTTTTATATTTTTTGGATCGGATTTTGCACCATTTTTTTTTTGTGGGGAATTGTAATGCCTTTTATGAGGAGTACATATGAAAAGTTTGCAAAAAAAAAACATATACTCCTATAACACCCCAAAATTTCAAGATTCAATAAAATGAAAATTATTTGGCATTATGACTCTTAATTTGATTTTCCTATTTTTTTCTTTATTTCTTGGATTTTTGGCTTTGAAAGAAATTGTTGTTAGCACTTGATCCTTCATTCATAAACTATAGAACTTAAAACCACATATAAATAAAATCAGAAAAAAAACATATCTAAGTCCAGGGATATCTCCATATTCATCCCACAAATCCTGAAGTGATTTGAACACATTTATAGCCCCAATTAAATCAAAAACAGTGAGAGCAGACTAAGGACAGTACAAATGTCAGAATTGCTAAATTTTGTACCAACGTTATCACCTCCTGAAAATTTTACTGCATCATCCTCAGTACCTACAAATTGGTATGAAAATCCCCAGAAAAATATAAGCTCATTTGTTGAAATTGAAAAATCAAAAACAGAAAACCCAGAAAACTCACCAGATCAATATCAGAATTTTATAAAAATATATATAGGTGATCAACAGCAGAAAATTTTATAGGAACCTATAAATACCAAAGGTATCATCCAGAAAAAATTACAAATAAAATAGACTTAATTTATGTAACATACTAGAATATAAATAAAATAAGAACAAAAAATTTAAATTTTCAATATGTTTTATTTCTGAATTTTTCTGGCTTTATTGATTTTTCTTGGATTTTTTCTCTAAAGAAAAATCATTTGAATAGAATTAGTAAAAGGATAAAAGTAAAATGGTAAAGGTAACATGTGAGCAAAAATCTACAAAAATCATATTAAATTTTGAGAAGTGTCCAATGCTCCTTTTCAGCGGTCAGAAGAAATTAAAATTCATTAAATAATGAAGAGAAATAAGAAATGACAGGTTTTGACTGGAAAATAGTGAACTGTCAGATTTATGCAAAAATCTGCGAAGCTTATCTCTGGCAGAAAATTTTACCATGTCTTCCTCAGGATAGGATCACTACTACAGAATGGTACATCACTATCACTTCATCTGGGTCAGTCTTTAAGTTTTTAGGAAAAACGATTATGATAGATGACTTAGGAGGGGTGTTAATAATAATAATCACTATCGGTTCTCAAGTTAGAAGCGATTGTGATGTAGCACTGGACAACCGATAATGAGATGCTGTAAGGCCCCCATTTTTGATAAATAAATATCAATAATGGGTACCATGTGCTTTCTGTATTAGTCCCATGATCAGTAGCTAGCACGCACATTTACAAATTGATATCATAGTCATACACAAACTTTATTATCACAGCGGAAGCAAAGTACATAATATTCTTACAATACCAAAATTAAAACTTTTCAGTGAAGACACATTTCTTGTAGTATGCCTTTAACCCAATATCCCCACAGGCAACTGACAAGGAGAACCCTAGTAAAATTCATCGTTCATATCCCCGAATCCTGCATCATAATATGTTTCATCGGGGTATTCTGGTTCTTCACCTAAAAACATCAATATATGCAAGTTGAGTACTTATGTACTCGCAAGACTTTAGCGAAACCTAAATATACATGTAAGCCAATTCAAAGTGAAGGCTTATGGTTGTTTTGCATAAAGCTAATTTGAAATGTAAATACTGAATAGTAGATTGCAACCGGAAATTGAGTAAAAGCAATTTAATACTGAAAGTAATAGAATATAAGCATAAATAAATCTCATGTACCTGGGTATCCTGACCATCTCCACAAACCATTCCTACTGACACACAGTAGGAATTACCGAACACGGTAGAAACCAGATTTTATAAAAATAAAAACAATCTAACTAGTGCTGGCGCACCAAGACTCCCATAACCGCGGGAATGGCTTTTCGAAAAGTTTCACTTTGCAGAGTTGTACAGCTTTACCCACAAGTAATGATCAACCCCTTTTTGCCAGGCCAGTAACACACTTCCTTTGGTGTGTCAGCAAGGAGATCATAACCACCGTTACATTTCTTAATCCTAACTTTGCACCAGCCGATGACGTTAAACCCATACTATGGTGTAAATGTTTGTACAGTCACTTCACAGTAATGAATAAGCATATCCATAGTATGGCGTACACCGTTGTATCAGCAAACGTGACTCCCAACACCTCAGTGTGAGCGCCCCTCCGAGCAACCAGTCACTGAAGAAGCTCGTACTACTCCGACCTACCAATGTGCAAAGCTAGTTTTAAGCAACTTAATAGGTTAAGACTGTCCCATACCAGCACTTATGGTTGTACGGTAATTTCTTGGGTTTAACGAACACGTAGTTCGGTCCTTAATGCGACACGGGCAATAGTCTCCCCTACACTACGTACAAGTCCTTGTACACCCGGCTATTGCCAATAATTGCCCGCATCAAAACCAAAGTTTTGTTTTTCATTTTTGATCAAAATACCAATCATAAGGAAAGTCATACCCATTAAATGTCATATCCAGCATTTTTAATCAGGTCAAAGTTTTATGTTGCTTTAAGCATGGCTAAGCATAACACTAAGTGTGAGTAACCCAAATTGACATTAAGTATTGTCTATGCTATTCTATGGTTATCAAGGTTCACAAATGCATACTTATCAAGGAAGTTCTATAATTCTACAGGTACAACTACCAATACCAATAAAATAGCAGACTTTAATAAAGTAACGTATGCAGTAAAACATTTAATGAAAACATTTTATAAAACTGGGATCAAAATGATCAAAGGGAATGCTTGCCTTGTTGATTATTCTCGTAGTCGAACTCTTGATCGTCGTCGACTACTCCGGATTCGTCGGGTTCTACACGTTGTTTGACCACAGCGTAGCAATTCCAATAAAATAAACGAATCAGACGAAAGAGCCAAATAAAAGTAACTGCATAATTCAGATATGATTTAAATTGGGTATATGATTATATAGCGTGTTGATCATCTAGTTTATATGTTACATTAATGTTTTTCCTAATAGATTTTAGTAATAATGAATCTTATTTTCTTGAATTATTCACCTTTATTTATCATTTCCAGAAACTACTCTATATGTTTTATTATTTTGGATTTTCAGATTTTAAATTCTGAAATTATCTGGATTATTATTATTATTGGACTACTTTCTCACCCTATGTAATATGTTAAATATTTTCCATGGTACACCCTAAATATTTTTACATAATCAGGTTCTTAACAGAGCATGGAGTCTAGCAAAATTTGTTTCATTTAATTTAGAACTAAATTACAAAAATTCTATACATGGCATATTTCAAATTCTTTCTTTAAATTTAAACCTAAAATTCAAAAAGAGTTCATTTTATAATATTTTTGCATATTCTGAATCTACATGATTTTAGATGAATTTATAAATTTATTTCATAAAATTTGGACAGTTAGTTCAAAAGATATTCAAGTTTGAATGTGCTCGGTTTTTGAAAATACTTAAAATTAGAAAACTGCCAAAAACGGAAATTACAAGGGTCTGGTAAAATTTTTAGATAAATATGATGAGTAAAAATATTCCTAAAAATCTGACAATGCACTGTTATAGATTTTGGCTGATTCTAATTTTTATTTAATTGAAGATCAAGATCAGTTTATTATTTTATGAAACTTTTGGAGAATATTTCGTGCAGTATTATTCACCTTGGGTAAAATTTTCATATTTTTATATTTGATATTTTATTTTTAATAATTCTGACATTGCAATTTTTAGCTTTTCTAATTGTCTGTTTTTGAATTTCTAAAATTATCAAATGCAGAGATAAATTCTTGATATTTATACGAGGGATGGGTAAAGTTAAGGTGTCGGCATGGTTAAAATTTTAACCCAGGTTAAGGTCAGACAACTTCTGAAGAAATCTTATAGATTCAGATTTTGATTATCTTCTCATGATTACTTTTGTCTTTTAATTTATTTTATTTATCCAGTTCAGTGCAAGTGGCACAAACAGGATCCTGGATGGATCTAGGATTTATCTGAGATTTTTATGAATTTTACTGACTTTATATTTTTACCTTTTTACCTTTTACCATTTTACTATATAGATCATTTGGATTTCTTTTAATACGAAAAAGCCAAAAAGAATTTCTTTGATTATGAAAAACCATAAAATACAACAATAATTCACATGAATATTTTTGATATTATATTTCTTATTTTATTAAATTTTGAGCTGTTACAAATCTACCCCCCTTACAAAAATCTCGTCCTCGAGATTTGGCGAGGTTTAAAAGAAATCAGGAAACTCCTTTCGAAGATGATCTTCTCGTTCCCAAGTAGCTTCGTCTTCTATATGGTTACTCCGTTGGACTTTCAACATCTTGTGAGTTTTGTTTCTTGTTTGTCATTTCGCTTCTTCTAGAATGTGAATTGGATGCTCTCGAAATGAAAAGTCTGGTTGAAGATCGATGTTCTCCAGGTTGGCAAGCTCAGAGGGGACACGAAGACACTTCTTGAGTTGTGATACATGGAATACATTGTGAACCTCCGACAGCTGAGGTGGCAGTTCCAATTTATATGCCATCTCACCCATCTTCTCAAGGATTCGGAAAGGTCCAATGTATCGCGGGGCTAACTTTCCACGAACTTGGAAGCGACGAACTCCACGGAGGGGCGATACTTTCAGATAGACATGATCACCTATTTCAAAATTGAGTTCACGTCGACGGTTATCGGCATAACTCTTTTGGCGAGATTGGGCTTCTTTAAGACAGCTTCTGATTATATCAACTTGCTCTTGGGCTTCTTGGATGAGATCTGGACCAAAGAACTTTCTTTCTCCGACCTCGGACCAGAAGAGAGGGGTTCTGCACTTTCTTCCAAATAGTGCTTCAAAAGGTGACATTTGAAGACTGGACTGAAAACTGTTGTTGTAAGAAAATTCAGTGAATGCTAAACTTTTCTCCCAATTAGAGCCCTAGGATAACACACAGGCTCTCAACAAGTCTTCTAGAATTTGATTTGTTCTTTCAATTTGACCGTCTGTCTGGGGGTGATAAGCTGTACTGAAATTTAGCTTAGTCCCTAGAAGACCGTGCAAACTTTCCCAGAATCGAGATGTAAACTGGATCCTCGATCTGAAACAATGGTTTTTGGAACACCATGCAAACGCACAATGTTGCTTAGATAGAGTTCTGCAAGCTCGTCTCCTCGGTTAGTGACTTTAACTGGAATGAAATGCGCCACTTTGGTTAGCCGATCGACGATAACCCATATAGAATCATGACCTTTTCTAGTCTTTGGCAGACCAGTGATAAAATCCATGCTGATGTCATCCCATTTCCATTCTGGAATTTTCAAAGGTTGAAGAAGTCCAGCAGGACGTTGATGCTCGGCTTTGACACGCTGACATACATCACAGATTGCAACATATGCCGCAATATCCTTTTTCATGCCGGGCCACCAATATTCCCGTCGAAGATCTTGATACATTTTTGTACTCCCAGGATGGATCGAGAGGTGTGACTCATGAGCTTCTTTAAGGATTAAATCTTTAAGCTCAGGATCATTAGGGACATAGATTTGATTTTTGTACATTAGTACTTCATCTGGACTTTCATGGAATTCAGATTCGGTTCCTGGCTTCAACTCTTCACGGATTTTGATGATAGATTCGTCTTTGAGTTGAGCAGCTTTAATTTGGGATTTAAGGGTTGGTTGCACTTCGAGTGCGGCCAAATATCCTTTTTCAATGATTCCCAAATTAAGCTTTTGGAATTCTTTTATGAGATCTGATTGATTGGTATGACAGGAAACAGAAAGACAATGAAGTTTTCGACTGAGAGCATCAGCTACAACATTAGCTTTACCCGGATGGTATTGAATATTAAGGTCGTAGTCTTTTATCAACTCCAGCCATCTTCGTTGTCTTAGATTCAAATCAAGTTGGGTAAAGAAATACTTTAGACTCTTATGATCTGTAAAAATATTGCACCGATTACCAATAAGGTAATGACGCCAAATTTTAAGTACGTGCACCACAGCAGTTAATTCCAGATCATGAGTTGGATAATTAAGTTCATGAGGTCGTAACTGACCCGAGGCATAAGCTACGACTTTACCTTCTTGCATTAGAATGCACCCTAGTCCATTTCGGGATGCATCGCAATAGACATCAAAGCTCTTATGGACATCAGGTAACACTAGCACTTGGGCTGTCGTTAACCTTTTCTTAATTTCCTGAAAACTTTCTTCACATTCAGGTGTCCATTCAAACTTTTTTTCTTTCTTTAAAAGTTGAGTCAAGGATCGGGCTATTTTGGAGAAATTTTCAATGAAGCGGCGATAATATGCCGCTAAACCAAGGAAACTTCGAACTTTGGGGACAGATTGAGGGGACTCCCAATCCATGATAGCTTTGATTTTTCTGGGGTCGACAGATATACCTCCGTTGGATAGAATATGCTCGAGAAAAGCAACTTCTTTTAGCCAGAATTCGCATTTTTCAAATTTGGCATAAAGTTTATGCTCACGAAGTTTCTCGAGCACCATACGCAAAAGCCGCGCATGATCTCCTTCAGTTTTTGAATAGACAAGGATATCATCGATGAAGACCACTACGAACTTATCTAAGTACTCCATAAATACCTTATTCATAAGGGTCATGAAACTGGCAGGAGCATTAGTAAGTCCAAAAGACATTACGGTATACTCATACAATCTGTAACACGTAGTGAATACAGTTTTTGGGATATCCTCGGGCCTGATTTTCAATTGATAGTACCCATGTCTCAAATCAATTTTTGAAAAGACTTGAGCACCAGTCAATTGATCAAATAGATCATCGATACGAGGAAGAGGATACTTATTCTTGATTGTGACGTCATTTAAAGCACAATAATCTACACACATGCGTATACCACCGTCCTTTTTGGGAACAAAGAGAACTGGACTACCCCACGGAGAAGAACTAGGTCGAATAAATCCTTCCTTTAACTGTTCATTGATTTGCTTCTTTAATTCGACTAAGTCATAAGGGGGTATACGATAGGGGCATTTAGAAATAGGAGCTATCCCGGGAACAAGATTGATAACAAATTCCATGTCTCTATCTGGAGGTAGACCAGGCAACTCATCTGGAAATACATGAGGATATTCAGAGACTATAGGAATTTGGCTGAGCTCTTTTACTATGGTTGAACAAAGGAAGGATTGAGGTTCTGCAGAATTTTGAATGGAAGATAAATTTACTGGGATTCCTTCAGAGTTAACAAGAGAGATAGACCGATTAGCATAGTCTATACATCCTTTATATTTGGATAGCCAGTCCATGCCAAGGATTATATCTAAACCAGCTGTTTCTATGAGGATAAGATCAGCGTGAAATAATATTCCATTTATTTCAATACTGACACTTGGACAAATTTCTGTTGATTTCATAGTTGATCCAGGGGAATAGATTAACATTTTGGTGGAAAGTAAATCAGATTTGATATTGTTTTGTTTAACGAACTTTCTAGAGATAAAGGAATGCGATGCTCCAGAATCAAACAATACCAAAGTAGATACTGAATGAATAGGGAACATACCCAATACGACGTCAGGAGCGTCGTTAACATCCTCAGCGGTCACATGATGCAATCGATCGCTACTTGAGTTTCGATTTGCAGCTGTCACTGATTTGGGAACTTGAGTACTCCCAACTCCATGCGGTCGACCTGGAGGTCGCTGAGGTGCTCCTAGAGTTAGCTGATGGCTTGGAACTTGATTCTTCCTGGGACATGCATTAGCGAAATGCCCACGCTCATTGCAGCGATAGCATGTGACATTCGCCGCTTGGTTTTGGATCCCAGTAGGTCTTCCTTCAGAAGCGCTAGTCTGCCGAGCAGAAGGCTGCTGAGGTTGAGGAATTTGACCTTGCCGCCTTTGCTGCTGAAATGGAGCAGAAGGTCGTACATTGGTCGGTTGACTAATGCGTGGCCTTGCAGGACTTGCACTTGCAGATTTTCGTGCCATCCATTTTCTCTTTCGATTTTCCATAATATTTCTGGTACTGTGTTCAGCTATAATAGCTTTATCTACCAGTATCTTAAAATCATGGAAATCATGAATAGCCATAATATGTTTAACCTCATCATTCAAATTATCTCTGAAGCGTTCAATTCTCCTTGCTTCAAGTGTAACTTCTGAGGTCGCATATCGGGCGAGATAATTGAAGCGGTGAAGATATTCCATCACGGACATATTTCCTTGACGCAAATCAAGGAATTCTCGCTTCTTGAGATTAACCAGACTGGAGGGAATATGAGTCCTTCGTAAGGCTTCCTTAAAAGATTCCCAAGAAATTTGTTGGCCTTCGGTTTGGATAGCCTGGAAATTCTCCCACCAAGAAGCAGTTGCACCTTGAAGCTGATAAGATGCATAAAGAACTTTCTCATGGTCACTGCATTGCACAATGGCCAGCTTGCTTTCGACTGACAGTAGCCAGTCGTCCGTTTCCAAGGGGTCAGCAGCAGATGAGAAAGTCGGGGGTCGAGTCTTTAAAAACTCCCCCAACTTGGACTGACGAAATGCTTCCACATTTCTAGCTCCGGCATTCTCGGCACCAAGGTTGGCCGTATTTTGCACCAATTGCTGAAGTAGAAGGGTATTCCTCTGGCGTCCTTACTCGATCATTGCCAAGACTTGAGCCATCGTTGGCGGTCCCGGCAAGTGCTCTTCAGGAACAGACTCTTGAGCTTGGACTGGTGCTTGAGGAGGCGGCGAAGATTCCCGACGACTAGGTCGTCGCGACGAAGAGGCTCTGACAGATGGATGAATAGGATTTGGCACCACCGAAGTGGCTAAAGCCACTCTTGGAGGCTAATTTTCCGGAGTTGCCTCAGTCTCCATTATCTGATTAAGAGATCTGGTGACAGACATCTGGAATGGCATAAAGAAAGAGTGATAGGTAAGATTTAATTCATTTGATTTCTAATGGTTGCTACTTATTTTAAAAATATGCCTTATTATTATTATTCATGGGTTATTATTCTCAAGGATCACAACATCATAAAAATATTAACAGAAATGTTAAATATTCACGAGTAGGAGCCATAAGCACACAATAAAATACACAACCAAAAGTTTTTATTTCAACTCATGATATATACAAGCAAAAGCATAACCACTAACATTTACAACTAACGACTAGCTTATGCGGTTTAAAAGAGAAGATAACCAAAAGTTATTTCTTATTTACTAGTTAAGACTCACTCGACTGACTCCATATCAACACTACCAGCTGAGGACCTACGGGTAGAACTCTCCGTGTCTGAGGGAGGAAAAGTCCCTTGTAACATCCCAAAAATTAGCTAAATATTATTTTATTGCTTAAATGTACATTTATGATTTTCTGGAATTTAATTGGATTTTTTTGGATTTATTTGAATTAATTTGAAATCAAGTTTATTGCCCTTTTATTCAAATCTATTTAAATCTGTGCAAAGTTAAAATAAAGTTTTGCCAAAAATATTTTATTTGAGACTAGGATGTCTCAAAGTATTTTTGAGATTTTTCTGGGATTTTTCGTGATAATCTATTTGCCCAAAAGTGATTAAAGGAATTCCTGGAATTATTTTAATTAATAAAAACCAGAAATCTCTTTTGAACAGTAATGGGCCGAGCCCATGAACTGTGCGCGCGTCGGCCCATGTGTTGAGGTGCGCATCGCCAGCCTTTGATCTTGCATCGGGCGGTCAGAAGCAATCGCGCGTAAAACCAAACCCTAGCTCCAGTTGACCGTGGGATGGAAATCGGACGGTTAAGATTAAGCCGTACCGATTTAGGAAAGGAAAGATCGGGTTCGTTAGTTAGTTCGGCGGATTCGATCCACCACGCCACCGCGAATCGCAGCCGTTCGTCCGTCATCGGAGGGTCCTCGTCGCCGTCTCGTTTGGACTCTTCCGCCGCGCCGCCGTGTCTCCGGTGGACTCGGAGTCCGTGTCCTCCGCTCGCACGCCCCTCCGTGCGCCTATTTAAGGAGCCGCCGGGTGCGTTGAGTTCCTCGTTCCACGCCGCATCAGAACCGCAAGGTTTCGTCGTCCAGAGCTCGCCGGAACGCCTCATGGAGGGTCGTCGTCTTCATCGCCGGTGAGATTCGTTTCGGCGACGACATTAGCAGCGGGAGAAGCTTCGGACCATCGGATCATCGCTCGACGTCCCAGATTCAGCCGCGTAGTCTCGGTGAGCAGTAAACCTCTGTTAAGCGCTGTCCGTTAGATCTAAAATCCTCGCTTGAGATCTTGCCGCGTGTGCTTCGGTCGGCAACCGTCCGATGGGATCTGGGTGCACCAGATTGCGCCGTCGCCGCAACCAATCGGGAGCCGACGTGTGTCGGGCTCAACTGCCGAGGCGCCATGGACCGAGTCCACCGTAGTCCCGTGCTGCGCCGTGGACTCAGTCTATGCACCCGGACGCGTGTCGCGCTCTGATTGGCTCAGTCCAGCGCTGACGTCATGCCGACGTCATGCTTGCGTCATAAATGTATTTTTCAATTGGAAAATAATCCGATTGGAAATTCTGTGTTGATGACATCATCATGAGGTCACGCTGACGTCATAAATCTCTTTTTCAGAATAAAAATAAATCTGTTAATTCCGAATTTCTAATTTCTGTATTTTCAGTATTTATTTCAAACTTCAAAAGGCTATATCTTTTCCATCGTAACTCGGATTTGAGTGATTCCAATTTGTAAAAATTTGTAAAATTGAGATCTATTTAATGGTGAATTTTATTTGATTTTTGGAGTTCAATTGCTCTCTTTTTTGGCATTTATTTGCTTTTCTTCTTCGGTACGCGTAGACGTTGAATTGTGCGACGCTTCGGAGGATGATCCAACAACTCAAGAGCAAGTTCCAGAACCAGATCAGGACCTATTCCAAGGCAAGTTGTGCTTTGATCATGTCGAACCCATGTTTATAAAATTGCTATATTTGTTTTACCCTATTGCATATTATTTCAAGTGTACAATTGTTTCAAATTAAATTGGGACTTAGCTATTATACCAATTTGATCTACACCCTACCTTGTCATTTGTATGCCATGATCCATTGTCACCCTAGATTGGTTAAATATAGTTGGTTAATAATTATAATCAACATGGGAGGATTAGTCCGTATTAGTTGCTTAGCCATGCCACGTCATCACATGTATTGGAATCATTGATAAATAATCTTGATTAATGGAATATGGAACAATGTTATGAACTTGTGTGTCATGTGGGATCACACGATGAGATTGAGTTGTTGTGACGAGTCATGTCACGCAACGATGTTGAATTGTTGATGGCACGTGGTGCTTGGTAATCAACTTGGGTGATAATCACTTAGATTGGGGCAAGTGACAAGGGGCGAGTATGCCAAGGTGGGCCCGATGGGCAGAGGGTATGTGGATGTCTTGCCTTGATCACACTAAGGACTTAACCTTGCAAGCCTTTGACCTGAGTTAATCATGCAACCACATGTCTGGTATGGGCCAGCCTAGCTGAGTAATTTGCAATGTCTTAATTTTGGTACTATCGTGGTCGGTGTGAGTTCCCGAGTTATGGAGTAATTCATATGGCGCAAGAGGGGGGCCCTGGATGTGGTAACTAGTCCCACCAGTGTTGAAACCTTAGCGGGTAGTATCGGGTTAAGCCAGCGCATTGTAAAGGCTTTGTTATAATCACTCGCCTTGGTGGTGTTTGGTTGTATCGCGTGGGTAAAGTGCATAACCTCTGCAGAGTGTGAAACTATTCGGATAGCCGTGCTTCATGTATTGAGCAAAGCTCGGGAATTACAGTTAAGGGTTAGTTTAATTAATTGGACAACTTGATTGGGATGGCGGAATGCCATATGGAAGATGGAATTTGACTTAGGATTGGAAATCTGGTACTTGAGAAATACTGAATTTACTTACTATTGTTATTTGTTTTACAGTCTTTACAATCTATTTATTGTATTTGTTCATAAATGCTACTTATTGCAAAATAGCCATGACAGCCTATCCATTGGAATAAGCCTTACATATAGATACATAGAATTGCATTCTGTGCACAACTTGTTGAGTGCTTGAGTACTCACCCTTGCCAATAACAATAACCAACAGTTGAAGAATCTACACCTCTGTTGGAAGAGGAAGTCCAAGAGGACGCGAGTCATTAGGGTCCGAGCCTTGTCGGTTGCCTGTGGTGAACTGATGAGCTATTTACGTTTTCTACTTTCCGCTGCATAATTATTAGTTTATATTTTTCAGTCTTGCCCTGCGTGGCTTAATAATGTAAGTTGGTCATAAGGTCATACCTTTAGATATATCAATGAATGAACTATTATTCTATTATCGTTGAGTATGATGTGATATGTACCAATGTTGAGCTGTGTGCACTAGCGTTGATCCTGGGACTAGTGCGGTAAACACGGTGGGTTCGAATCAGTGGATTCGGGTCCTTACAAAGGTGGTATCAGAGCATACTGACTGTAGGTCTTGGCCCTAGATAGTATGAAGGTGTCCTGTGTGAGTCCAAAACTATTTTCTAAAAGAAAAATTTAAATTTGACTAATAAAACACTCTTGACTCATCTCATTCTATACTTCTCGCCTTTGCTGAATTTACCGATTTACTTGCCGTTTCGGGAGGAGAACTTATTCAAAGTTCTTGTGGAGCAGATGCCGATCGTTCCGACCTTCGAGGAGTCAGCTGGCGGCTACGCCATGGAGCTGTGGAGAGTTCTTCAGACGCTTGGAGGCTTCTACCGTCCGCTTTACCGTGGAGGCAGTTGGACCGTCAATGGTGTACACCGAGGATTTATTTGCAAGCTGATTATCTACGCCCGGGAGAATGATGAAGCCAGCAGACCAATCAACATCTCCGCTAGAAGATTCTCGTACGAGGTTGCAATTCAGGAGGTTGCCCGACTTGCTC
Source organism: Otatea glauca (assembly GCA_036346275.1). NCBI lineage: Eukaryota > Viridiplantae > Streptophyta > Magnoliopsida > Poales > Poaceae > Otatea > Otatea glauca. The sequence continues at coordinate 63,193,141 of CM070715.1, forward strand.
TTCGCCGTGTCTGCCGCGACTACGCCGACGAGCTTCACGACTCAGTGTTCCGACTTCACCCAGACGTTCAAGCGTGCCGAAGCCGACGGATCGTGGAGGACGAGTGTGCCACTGCAACGCACCTTGCGGAGTTCGCCCTTGCCCAGGAGGATCATATGAGAGATACTACTCAGGAGCTGGAGACTGTGTACGAGGCACTCAGAGTGGCAGAGCAGGAGCTTGAGGTGACCCGTGCTTCAGCCATCGGGATGATCACTGAGCTGGGAGAGGCCCTAGAGGCGGTCGAGGACGAGTTGGAGCGCGTGACCCAAGGAGCTCAGGAGCCAGCCGAGGAGGAGTCAGAGGAGGATCCAGAGGAGCGAGAGTGGGAGCCCGAGGAGGATCAGTCTTAGAGTTGTGTTGAGACTCAAGTGTGAGTCGCGTCTTTAAGTTAGTCTTTACCTCTCTAGTTGACGTTAAGATTTCGTGTTTAGTTTGCTTCTTTGTAATGCTGAGTGTGCAGTATGTGTTGCAAAGCTTGTAGGCTTAAATAAGCAGCCATACCAAGAATAAATAAAGAATTATTTCAGTTGGGTATAACCTATTTCCCCCGCTCTAGAAGTTCTTACTTCTTATCTATGCTACATCTACCTTTCCTAACCCAAGAGGCAATCATCAGATGGTGAATACTCGAGGGAATAACGGTGCTTCAGGAAGTGGACTGCGCCAGAACGACAACCCCAATGACGGAGGCAGCCTCAACCACCGCCAAGGACATGCGAACTGGGAGCGTTTCTTGCCGCGCAGACTCAACTAATGCAGACTATGATGCAGCAGATGCAGCAGATGACCAACGCAGTAGCAACCAACAACAACCCTGCAGCCCAGAACAACCATGGTGGACCTCGATCTCATTCCAAGCTATCAGATTTTATGAGGACTCGGCCACCAACTTTTTTAGGAAATGTGAACCCTTTGGAAGCCGATGACTGGCTTAGGATTATTGAAAAGAAGCTGCACATCACGCAATGTGAAGGAAATGAGAAGGTGCTCTACGCCTCTCATCAACTGGAAGGAACCACCGCAGAATGGTGGGAGAATTACTGTGCCGCTCATGGAGCCCCACAAGAGATCACCTGGGAGGAGTTTACTAATGCTTTCCGCCAATACCATGTCCCGGAGGGAATGATGGATCTTAAGAAGGAAGAGTTCGTGGCTCACAAGCAAGGAGGCCAACCAAGTGGTCGAGTACCGAACAAATTTACCCGATTAGCGCTATGCCCTCAAGACGTAGCGACGATAAAGCTAGGCGCCTCGTTTCATGAAGGGACTGAATTCAGACTACAGTGGGGTGATTACCCACAATTTTCCGACTTTCAGAGCTAGTGAATAAGGCTTTGATCCTAGAGGATAAGCGCAAAGAGTCAAGGCGAGAATCGTAAGCGCTTAATGACTAATCGGGTGGACGCCCAAACCATCTACGCTTGAGGATGTCACCACGACAATTTGCTAGATTCCAACCACCAACCGTGAACAAGACATCAACCCCGCACCTCGCCGCTAATCGAACTTTCGGACACCAAAGACAGGCCACGAGGCACCGGAGGGAATCAACAGTCTGCAGTGAAAAGATGCTATACATGCAATGAGCCAGGGCACTTTTCAAATAGGTGTCCACAGAAGGGAGGCATCACACCAGTTCATTTCAACTTGGGAACAACACCTGCCAAGGCACCAGCTTCAGGAGGAAATCGTGCGCCGTGTCAAGGCGAGCAACACCGCAGTCAACAGTGCGTGGAAGGATCAACCACATCACCGCGGATGGGGCTCAGGAAGCTACAGACGTCGTACTGGGTAAGTTCCTGGTTAACTCAAGACTGCTTTCTGCTTTTGTTTGATTACGAGCTTCGCGATTCGCTTGTTTCTCAAAGTTTTGCAACCAAGAATGGATTTCAAGTGGTGAATCTTAAGTGTGTACTCTTAGTCCAAGCCCCAGGATCTGAGCTTAGATCTAGCCTTGGGTGTTTGGGAGCTAAGTTGCTTATGGATGGGATAGAATTTCTAGCGAATCTTATCTTGATAGATGCGCAATCCCTAGACGTCATCCTTGGAATGGATTGGCTATCTAAGCATAAGGCTGTTTTGGATTGTGGCCGAAGGATTGTAACATTGGAAGGCCCTAAAGGCAAAAGGGTAGAATTTCAAGCGACCACAGTTCGAGATGGGCAGTTAGTGGTCAACAGCGTGAAAGCCATCAAAGATGAAAGATGTGCGATGAGTCGAGAATACCCGACGTGTTTCCGTAAGATTTACGGATCGCCGCATCGCGACATCGAAGTTCGTTATCGAAGTTAGCACCGGCATGCAGACCGATATCAAAAGACCATATCGGATGCCTACCGACGACTTAGTGGAAATGAAAAAGCGATTGAGGAACCGCAAGAGAAAGGTTTCATTAGACCTAGTTCATCACCGTGGAAGCCCGGCTTTGTTTGTTCGTAAGAAGGATGGAAGTCTCGTAATGTGCATCGATTATCGTGCACTTAATGAAGTAACAATAAAGAATAAGTATCCGCTGCCCAGATCGACGACTTATTTGATCAATTAAGAGGAGCTGGAGTTTTCTCAAGATAGATCTTCGTTCGATACCATCGCTTGAAGATCCGAGCGAGGATGTGCCTAAGACTGCGTTTTCTACGCGATATGGACATTATGAGTTTACAATCATGTCATTTGATTGACAAATGCTCCAAAGATATTTCATGAACATGATGAATAAGGTTTTCATGGAATATTTGGATAAGTTTGTTGTAGTCTTCATAGACAATATCTTGGTTTACTCAAGACAGAGGAAGAACATGCGAACATCCGAGGATGGTTTTGGAGAGGTCGAGAACATCACCGTATGCTAAGTTTAGCAAGTGCGAATTTTGGAAGGAGAAAGTGGAATTTCTTGGTCATGTAATGACTACTAAAGGAGTTGCAGTCGACCCAAGCAAAGTGGACGCAGTGTTGCACTGGGAGCAACCGAAGTCTGTTACCCAGATCCGTAGTTTTCTGGGAATGGCGGGATATTACCGTCGGTTCATAGAAGGATTCTCAACGTTGCTAAACCCCTTACGCAGTTGCTGAGGAAAGAAAAGAAGTTTGCATGGACGCCAGAGTGCGAGAAAAGTTTTATGGAGTTAAAGAAGCGTTTAACAACAGCCCCCGTATTAGTGCTGCCAGATGTGCAGAATGAATTTGATATTTATTGCGATGCTTCAAAGCAAGGCTTGGGGTGCGTGTTAATGCAAGAAGGCAAAGTCGTTGCTTATGCGTCGAGACAGTTAAGACCGCATGAAGTGAATTATCCAACACATGATTTGGAGTTAGCTGTCGTAGTGCATGCTTTAAAGATATGGCGTCATTATCTCATAGGAAATAGATGTGAGATATATACGGACCATAAGAGCTCAAATACATATTCACTCAAGCGGATCTGAATATGAGACAATGAAGGTGGCTAGAGCTAATTAAGGATTATAACGTTGGAATTCATTATCATCCCGGAAAAGCTAATGTGGTAGCAGATGCTCTGAGCCGAAAGAGCCATAGCGCGAATACATTGACAATGGAAAATCAACCAGAACTATGCAAGGAATTTCAGAAGCTAAGGTTGAAAGTCGTTCCGCAAGGAATGGTAGCTGCACTAGAGGTGAGGCCAACACTGGAGGATCAGATTAGAGAAGGTCAGAAAGATGATGATAAAATTTCTAAGATCAAGGCTAAAAAGGAGGAAGGCCTAGCTGTGGATTTCACCCTAGACGAGCAAGGAACCATGTTCTTCAAAGGCCGAATTTGTGTGCCGGATAAAAAGGAACTAAAGCAATTGATTCTTGAGGAAGCTCACGATTCTAAGTACTCGATTCATCCAGGAAGTGCTAAGATGTATCAAGATTTGAAAGAGAGATTTTGGTGGCCTAATATGAAGCGTGAAGTAGCTGAGCATGTTGCTCTATGTGACGTATGTCAGAGAGTAAAGGCCATGCATCAAAGACCCGCTGGTTTGTTGCAACCATTGAAAATTCCGGAATGGAAGTGGGAGGAAATCGGAATGGACTTTATCACTGGTTTACCTAAAACTCAGAGAGGTTACGATTCCATTTGGGTTATTGTGGATCGTCTAACCAAGGTCGCTCATTTTATCCCAGTAAAGACCACTTACTCGGGAGATCGTTTAGCAGAATTGTACATGTCAAGGATTGTATGTTTGCATGGAGTGCCCAAGAAAATTGTGTCGGACAGAGGTACCCAATTCACCTCAAGGTTTTGGAACAAGTTGCATAAAGCAATGGGGACTCGTCTGAATTTCAGTACAGCATATCACCCGCAGACAGATGGTCATACTGAAAGAGTAAATCAGATTTTAGAGGATATGTTAAGAGCTTGTGCCTTAGCTTATGCCACGTCATGGGATAAATGTTTGCCATATGCAGAGTTCAGTTATAATAATAGTTACCAAGCTAGCTTGCAGATGTCACCATTTGAGGCGTTGTATGGACGTGCTTGTCGTACTCCGTTAAATTGGAATGAAACAGGAGAGCGTTTGGTTTTTGGGCCAGATATTCTCGAGGAAGCCAAAAATCAAGTCGCAATGATTAGTGAAAGGTTGAAGATAGCACAATCAAGGCAAAAGAGCTACGCAGATAACCGTCGTCGAGATTTGAGTTTTGAGCCAGAAGATTATGTGTATCTCAGGGTTACCCCTCTTAAGGGCGTTAAAAGATTTCACGTTAAAGGGAAGCTTGCACCAAGATATATTGGTTCGTTCAAGATTCTGAGCCGTCGAGGAGAGGTAGCGTATCAGTTAGAATTGCCTCCGTCCTTGGCAGGAGTGCATGATGTATTCCATGTGTCGCAGCTTAAGAAATGTCTCAGAGTGCCAACAGAGCAAACCCCGTTGGATGCAATAGAGCTGCAGGAAGATTTGACTTACAAAGAGCAACCGATCAGAATTTTGGATGTTATGGAACGCAAGACCAGAAACAAGTCTACTCGCTTTTGCAGAGTTCAGTGGAGCAATCATTCTGAAAGTGAAGCAACTTGGGAGCGAGAAGAAGATTTGAAGTCAGAATTCCCGAACCTATTCTTTAGTTAGCCCTGAATCTCGGGGTCGAGATTCTGTTAAGGGGAGAAGGTTTGTAACATCCAAAAAATTAGCTAAATATTATTTTATTGCTTAAATGTACATTTATGATTTTCTGGAATTTAATTGGATTTTTCTGGATTTATTTGAATTAATTTGAAATCAAGTTTATTGCCCTTTTATTCAAATCTATTTAAATCAGTGCAAAGTTAAAATAAAGTTTTGCCAAAAATATTTTATTTGAGACTAGGATGTCTCAAAGTATTTTTGAGATTTTTCTGGGATTTTTCGTGATAATCTATTTGCCCAAAAGTGATTAAAGGAATTCCTGGAATTATTTTAATTAATAAAAACCAGAAATCTCTTTTGAACAGTAATGGGCCGAGCCCATGAACTGTGCGCGCGTCGGCCCATGTGTTGAGGTGCGCATCGCCAGCCTTTGATCTTGCATCGGGCGGTCAGAAGCAATCGCGCGTAAAACCAAACCCTAGCTCCAGTTGACCGTGGGATGGAAATCGGACGGTTAAGATTAAGCCGTACCAATTTAGGAAAGGAAAGATCGGGTTCGTTAGTTAGTTCGGGCGGATCTGATCCAGCCACGTCACCGCGAATCGCAGCCGTTCGTCCGTCATCGGAGGGTCCTCGTTTGTCGTCTCCGTTTCGGACTCTTCCGCCACACCGCCGTGTCTCCGGTGGACTCGGAGTCCGTGTCCTCCGCTCGCACGCCCCTCCGTGCGCCTATTTAAGGAGCCGCCGGGTGCGTTGAGTTCCTCGTTCCATGCCGCATCAGAACCGCAAGGTTTCGTCGTCCAGAGCTCGTCGGAACGCCTCGTGGAGGGTCGTCGCAACCAATCGGGAGCCGACGTGTGTCGGGCTCAGCAGCCGAGGCGCCATGGACCGAGTCCACCGTAGTCCCGCGCTGCGCCGTGGACTCAGTCTATGCACCCGGACACGTGTCGCGCTCTGATTGGCTCAGTCTAGCGCTGACGTCATGCCGACGTCATGTTTGCGTCATAAATGTATTTTTCAATTGGAAAATAATCCGATTGGAAATTCTGTGTTGATGACGTCATCATGAGGTCACGCTGACATCATAAATCGCTTTTTCAGAATAAAAATAAATCTGTTAATTCCGAATTTCTAATTTCTGTATTTTCAGTATTTATTTCAAACTTCAAAAGGCTATATCTTTTGCATCGTAACTCGGATTTGAGTGATTCCAATTTCTAAAAATTTGTAAAATTGAGATCTATTTAATGGTGAATTTTATTTGATTTTTGGAGTTCAATTGCTCTCTGTTTTGGCATTTATTTGCTTTTCTTCTTCGGTACGCGTAGACGTTGAATTGTGCGACGCTTCGGAGGAAGATCCAACAACTCAAGTGCAAGTTCCAGAACCAGACCAGGACCTATTCCAAGGCAAGTTGTGCTTTGATCATGTTGAACCCATGTTTATAAAATTGCTATATTTGTTTTATCCTATTGCATATTATTTCAAGTGTACAATTGTTTCAAATTAAATTGGGACTTAGCTATTATACCAATTTGATCTACACCCTACCTTGTCATTTGTATGCCATGATCCATTGTCACCCTAGATTGGTTAAATATAGTTGGTTATTAATTATAATCAACATGGGAGGATTAGTCCGTATTAGTTGCTTAGCCATGCCACGTCATCACATGTATTGGAATCATTGATAAATAATCTTGATTAATGGAATATGGAACAATGTTATGAACTTGCGTGTCATGTGGGATCACACGATGAGATTGAGTTGTTGTGACGAGTCATGTCACGCAACGATGTTGAATTGTTGATGGCACGTGGTGCTTGGTAATCAACTTGGGTGATAATCACTTAGATTGGGGCAAGTGACAAGGGGCGAGTATGCCAAGGTGGGCCCGATGGGCAGAGGGTATGTGGATGTCTTGCCTTGATCACACTAAGGACTTAACCTTGCAAGCCTTTGACCTGAGTTAATCATGCAACCACATGTCTGGTATGGGCCAGCCTAGCTGAGTAATTTGCAATGTCTTAATTTTGGTATTATCGTGGTCGGTGTGAGTTCCCGAGTTATGGAGTAATTCACATGGCGCAAGAGGGGGGCCCTGGATGTGGTAACCAGTCCCACCAGTGTTGAAACCTTAGCGGGTAGTATCGGGTTAAGCCAGCGCATTGTAAAGGCTTTGTTATAATCACTCGCCTTGGTGGTGTTTGGTTGTATCGCGTGGGTAAAGTGCATAACCTCTGCAGAGTGTGAAACTATTCGGATAGCCGTGCTCGCGGTATTGAGCAAAGCTCGGGAATTACAGTTAAGGTTAGTTTAATTAATTGGACAACTTGATTGGGATGGCGGAATGCCATATGGAAGATGGAATTTGACTTAGGATTGGAAATCTGGTACTTGAGAAATACTGAATTTACTTACTATTGTTATTTGTTTTACAGTCTTTACAATCTATTTATTGTATTTGTTCAGAAATGATGCTTATTGCAAAATAGCTATGACAGCCTATCCATTGGAATAAGCCTTACATATAGATACATAGAATTGCATTCTGTGCACAACTTGTTGAGTGCTTGAGTACTCACCCTTGCCAATAACAATAACCAATAGTTGAAGAATCTACACCTGTGTTGGAAGAGGAAGTCCAAGAGGACGCGAGTCATTAGGGTCCGAGCCTTGTCGGTTGCCTGTGGTGAACTGATGAGCTATTTACGTTTTCTACTTTCCGCTGCATAATTATTAGTTTATATTTTTCAGTCTTGCCCTGCGTGGCTTAATAATGTAAGTTGGTCATAAGATCATACCATTAGATATATCAATGAATGAACTATTATTCTATTATCGTTGAGTATGATGTGATATGTACCAATGTTGAGCTGTGTGCACTAGCGTTGATCCTGGGACTAGTGCGGTAAACACAGTGGGTTCGAATCAATGGATTCGGGTCCTTACATCCCTCGACGACGGTACACCTGCAGCCTCTGAGGACGACGCAAGGCAAAACTACTAGGATCTACATGAATCCTGGGTAGACAAGGACGACTCCCTATAATAGATATCCGCGCCTGGCAATGCCTCGGAGGTGCTCGGGTATCAACCACGGGCACTCGTGGCGCTTGCCTCAAAACTGAGCGCGACACCAGACCTCTAGCAAGGCAAGGAGCGATAGCATCCTCCAAGAATGCTATCCTACGCCTAGCCTCCCTGTACTTAGCAACTACCTGTTGGTAATACTGGTCCGACACATTAATGAATTCCACTAAATTTCTTAGAGTGGTATTTGATAATTCAGTGGAGTCCATATAGCAATTTTCCCCATTAGGTGTCCGAGAAGGAATTCTTCTATACGCAACTGCCAGCTCAGGTAAAGCATGGCGTAATCTGACAATTACGGTATAGACTGCTTCATTCATGGCCATCGTAATGGACGAACCAGAGCCTTCAAATGATCTATCTCCTTCACCATACTCGAGTCTAGCAGGAATATCCACCCTCGCTATGTACTCCACAGATACTGAACTAACTGGGGCATGAAATACTATACATCTAGGATCTCTAGAAAAATGAGCAAATTCTAGTAGATGGGCGAGAAAACCCATCATCCCAGAATTCTCCCTGAGAGTAGATATATAGCATGGAGCATAACCACCCATCTGCACATTTAACAAGGAATTAGCATTCCTGATTAAATGTAAGACAGTAAAGAAATATTGAAGGAAAAGATTCTAGCAGAAATTTTTAAAATAGAACAGAGTTAATAACAGGTATATATGGCACAACCAAAAAGAATATAAATAAAGAATAATTTGGTAAGATGTCCTAATTCACCATTTTAGTTTTGGAATCCTAACTTCAAATTTTAAGTTTATTTACGCCCACGCTACCTAGGGTTTCCTACAGCCAGCATGGCTCTGATACCAACTTGTAAGGCCCCCATTTTTGATAAATAAATATCAATAATGGGTACCATGTGCTTCCTGTAATAGTCCCATGATCAGTGGCTAGCACCCACATTTACAAATTGATATCACAGTCATACACAAACTTTATTGTCACAGCGGAAGCAAAGTACATAATATTCTTACAATACCAAAATTAAAACTTTTCAAAGGAGACACATTTCTTGTAGTATGCCTTTAATCCAATATCCCCACAGGCAACTGACAAGGAGAACCCTAGTAAAATTCATCGTTCATATCCCCGAATCCTGCGTCATAATATGTTTCGTCGGGGTATTCTGGTTCTTCACCTAAAAACATCAATATATGCAAGTTGAGTACTTATGTACTCGCAAGACTTTAGCAAAACCTAAATATACATGTAAGCCAATTCAAAGGGAAGGCTTATGGTTGTTTTGCATAAAGCTAATTTGAAATGTACATACTGAATAGTAGATTGCAAACGGAAATTGAGTAAAAGCAATTTAATACTGAAAGTAATAGAATATAAGCATAAATAAATCTCATGTACCAAGGTATCCTGACCATCTCCACAAACCATTCCTACTGACACACATAGGAATTACCGACACACGGTAGAAACCAGATTTTATAAAAATAAAAACAATCTAACTAGTGCTGTCGCACCAAGACTCCCATAACCGCGCGAACAGCTTTTCGAAAAGTTTCACACTCTGCAGAGTTGTACAGCTTTACCCACAAGTAATGATCTACCCCTTTTGCCAGGCCAGTAACACACTTCCTTTGGTGTGTCAGCAAGGAGATCATAACATAATCGTTACATTTCTTAATCCTAACTTTGCACCAGCCCGATGACGTAAAACCCATACTATGGTGTAAATGTTTGTACAGTCACTGCACAGTAATGAATAAGCATATCCATAGTATGGCGTACACCGTTGTATCAGCAAACGTGACTCCCAACACCTTAGTGTGGGCGCCCCTCCGAGCAACCAGTTACTGAAGAAGCTCGTACTACTCCAGCCTACCAATGTGCAAAGCTTGTTTTAAGCAACTTAATAGGTTAAGACTGTCCCATACCAGCACTTGTGGTTGTACGGTAATTTCTTGGGTTTAACGAACATGTAGTTCGGTGTAACATCCTCAAAAATGAATAATAATAATAATTTAAATAATATATTTTAAGAAACTTTAATTTGTGTTTCTCTGTATTTTTATGAATTTTCTATGAATTTTCTTGATTATTGCTTGTACGGAAAATTCTTTTTCCTAATCAATCAACCATTACTTAAGTAATAGGAAAAGATTTGTGAAACAATAAATAAGAAAAATTGCTGTAAAAATTCTTGGAGCTATCCAGAACTCAAAATATAATTTTTAAAATTATGAAAAAATATTAAATGATGAAAAGAAAGGTAATTAATGAAACAAGACTAGTAATAGTAAAATGTCAGAAAATTTAATGTTAATAATTTCGATGGAAAAATATTTAAATTACCTTTTCCCTGGATAGATTCATCTGTAGTAAAAATATCAGGAGATTATCTTTAGGTTTGATATTTATAAAAATTCATAAACTGAATGGTTAGAAATCTAAAATTTTCAATGTCAGAATTTTATTAAATAATATATAAAGAATATGAAACTCAAATTTTTAAAGGAGGATAATGTGTACATAGTAAGCCTGATAAAAAAGGTTCTAAATTTTTTAGTAAGATATAAGTATCTTAATAAATGTAAAACAGAATGCAGAAATATGTGCATAGTGCACTGTCAGAATTATTGTAATTTCCTCAGGCCTCAAGTAGGTCTGAAATTTTTATGGTAGATCCTAAACTAGCTGAGGTACACCCATTAAATTTCTCATTAATTTTCCAATTGGATAGGAAGTGGATTTAGTGAATCAATCCAGCTCTATTTTCAGTTAAAGCCGAAGTTCTCTTCTTCTGTCTCTGACGCGCGGGCCCGGTTCACTGTGTGGTCCCACCTATCAGACTCACCCACCGCCTTCTTCCTCCTCCCTCGCAGCCGAGCTTGTGCATGACCGAAGCCGTTTCCGCCGGCTGTAGCTCGCGCAACTACAGCAATCTCACGCCTCCCGAGGAAACCGCCTCTGCCCAACTTGCCACGCACTGTCCTCGCCCTGATTTCACGCGATTTGGCCCATTCCTTCTCATGTTCTGGTGCCGCAAAACTCAGCCGAGTTCACACCAGGTGTTGGCTCGCCTACAGCACTTCCCTCTGTCTATAAATACCGTAGTATGATCGCCAGAGAGTGCTCATCAAAACCCCTTAAGTTTCATTCACTCTACTTCACCCTACATCGCCAATTTCCGTTTTTCCCGAATCAGCCGAAGAACCCTAACTCTCGGTTCATGACCGATTGAAGGTGGTATGAGCACCCATTCCTCAATTGCTTTCTGCTACAGCATCACCAACTCTCATGAATCAAAACCCCTCTGTTGCTTTCAGGAAATTCCGACCGTAGCTCCGTCGCCACTACGCCCCCTTCTTCTCCGAAACCGGCGATCGGTGGTGAGCTAACCCGACACTCCTCTTTGTTGTCTCTTAGTAAAAATTGATTGCTTAGGGTTCCCTGATGCTAGAACTGGAACAGATTCCATCGGATCTGCCGCCGGTGCGGCTCGCCGCCTCCTCCGCCGCCGTAGGTCCACGGTGGCGAGATGGTTCGGCTAGTCGCCGGTAGGAATGGGTACCACCCTTAGATGCGCAATGGTGCCCTGATGCTAGCCGTGCCATCGGCCGGACCGGAGCACCGCCGGATCCTCGCCGACGGCGAGCTTAGCCTCGAGCTCTGTCTCGGCCAAATGACATGCGGGCCCGACATGTCAGTGGCTCACCGCGATTTCACCGTGAGTCGCTGACGACTAGGTCCGAGATGTCAGCGGCTGCGACAGTTTGAATGCGCGCGTGATGGCGCGAAGCGAAAAGACGCTTTCAGCATAGTGAAAGCGTATTTCTCTATTTCCATTGATTTTTGAATCGGTTAAAAGTACAAACTTGATTATCTTTCGCATTTGAAATCCAAATGAGATGAAACCAATTTCTAAATTCATCTAAAATCGACATCTTCCAGAATATGCAAAAATATTCTTAAAATATATTTCGGAAAAATATTTTAATATAAAGGTGAATAGCACATATGAAAATAGACTAAGTATGGAAATTTTGTAAATAAGGTTAATATTGTTTGGAACTGATTTTATTAAGAGATTTATTCTGTTATGAACTCATTTCTATAAAATTATTTGGAAAACTAATTGTTCTATGTCTTTTCTGTTGAAGGTTAATATTGTTGGTAACTATGCTATAATGACTAATGATTAAGAAAAGAGTTTTAGTAATTTGCTATATGTTTTTCTTTTGAGAATAATGACAGAATAATGTCAAGCTAGGTAAAAATATTGAACTAATAATGAACTAGGTAAATAGGATGCAATTTAGTCCGAAAAGTATGTATGTGTGTGTGTGTCTATATATATATATATATATATATATATATATGAATGTGTTCATTGAAACCTTGCTTGCAACTAGAAAATAGACATAAAAATGACGTAGGTCACTTAATGTGCTAAGCCCAATAATATGGCAGTTAGAAATTTAATAATAAATGTTTAATTCAAAAGTCCTTAAATGGATTGCTTTGCATCTGAGTCCTATTAACAACAAACTATTTTACGATATCACCATAAGACAAATCTTTCTACTTTAAATAATTTTGGCATCTATAATTTGAAATGTTAAATATAGGAATACATAATTTAAGCCTCTTGAATTCGTAAAACAGGAATAAATAATCTAGAAAAGAATATGTGCCTGTTTCTTATAGCATGTTTTATTTGATTTTCTGTCTGTCTTCTTTTTGCCCTTATACTTGTTTGCTATTTGTTGTATGTTGTTCTTGATGGTCGACGAGTAGATTTCGACGAACCTGAATTAGCAGACGACGACCGCATCGATGATCCGGACTTTATTCCCAACTGCGATCAGCAAGGCAAGCACCCCTTGATCATTTTGATCCTAATACTTCAAATATTTACATTCAATGATTGCAAAACTATTATGCATGCGCGTACTTATCATAAAAATGCTATGTTGGAATAATGGTAGCTATGCCTAAAGTTTCATGGAACTTTCTTGATAAGTATGAATGTGTGAACCTTGATAACCGTAAAAGTGGGTTAGACAATACTTAATGTCAACTTGGTATATGCAAATATTAACCATGCTTAGCCATGCTTTAGAACCAACGTTGAGTATGGTTCGATCAACATTGATTCTTGAGAATTGAAAAGGGTTGGTTATGACATGATGTCAATTGTTGGTATTTTGACTAAAAACCCCAAAATAAAACTATGATTTAGATGCGGTCAATTATTGGCAATAGCCGGTTGTGCAAGGGCTAGACTTGTACGTAGTATAGGGTGGAGTATTGCCCGTGTCAGATTAAGGACCGAGCTATGGGTTGTTTTCAAGCCAAGAAAATCGTGCAACCACGAGTGCTGATATGGGGCAGCCTTAACCTATTAAGTTGCTTAGGTCTGGCTTTGCACATTGGTAGGCGGGAGATAGTATGAGCAATCCTTTCTAGGTTTGCTTATGAGGGGCTTCCACACTTCGTTATGGGTAAATGCATATCGGTATAACGATGTACGCCTTAGTATGGGAAGGAATCCTTATCGCAGGGATTTACTGCCTTTAATGCAGGGATTTACTGCTTGTGTTACCACTTTAATGCAGGGATTTACTGCCTTTAATACAGGGATTCACTGTCATGTTCCTTCTCCATAATAAGGATTTAACGCCATCGGGCTGGTGCAAAGCTAGGTCTAGGTAATGTAACGGTTATGTTATGATCTCTCTACGGCACACTGAAGGAAGTGTGCTAATAGCTTGCGCAAAGAGCTGATCATTTCTTGTGGGTAAAGGCATGCCCTCTAGAGTGTAAATCTATTTAATTAGCCGCGCCTACGGTTAAAGGCACTTGGTAAAGTCATCACATGGTTAGAGTTTTAATATTTCCAAAATGATTTGACGGGAAAATGGTGTTTTGGAATATGCTTGATTCATGTCAGGGGATGACATGGTAATGAATTGCATCAGTCAGATAGACTATGATGCGAAGAATGATTTACGCTAAGTTATTACTTGCTTACTATAGTAAGGTGCTTCTTTACAAACTTCGATTGCAATCTAATATGTGCTTATGTTTTATTTTGCCAATGCAAAAACAACTATAGAAACCACTTTATTGCGATGTCCTGCATTTACTTATAATTGCATTTGTGATACACTATAAGATTTGCTGAGTACACAATGTACTCAATCTTGCTATCAATATTGTGTTAGGTGAAGATATCGAATACCCCAATGATCTTTACGACGATTCAAGATTCGGGGGTTATGATGATGATGTTTTCTAAGGCTTTACCTTGTCTGTTGCCTGAGGGTGAATGGGCATACTACAAGAGAAATAAAGTTTTCGTTGCTGCTTTTCGAGCTTTTGGCTTGTATTAATAATATTGTGTAATTACAAGACGCTTAGCATATGTAATATTATTGTGTATGGATGTGATTTCAATTTGTAATTTGTGCGTGCTAGCCACTGATCATGGGACTAGTACTGTGTGCAAGGGAGCCCATGGTTGATATTTATTATCAAAAATGGGGGCGTTACAAGTTGGTATCAGAGCCATGCAGACTGTAGGAAAACCTTAGTTAGTAGGATCGATAGTCAAGGAGAAATTTAATAATCTCAAAAACTAATGCTTAATTCACAACTATATCTTTACACTTCTCTTTATCCTAAATATTTGTTAACATTCCTTATCTGTTCGTAATTGAAAAATTCTAATCATCTTTTTGTTTAAATCAGATGAATATTTTCCTGTGCTACGAGTCGGATGCTCGTGAGGAAGCGGGAATTAAGGGAGTGCTAGCTAAGATGTTGGATGTGGCCCAGTATACCAGGAATCCTAGCTATATGGTGTATCATGTGGCTCTCAGTTCCTCTACAGTTGAGTATGCAGCCCGACTGCATGTTCCTGCCCGACCTTCATATGATGAAGGGGAACGCAATTTCGAGGGCTATGGCTCAACTATGGATGTTGCCATGAATGATGCTGCTTACACTGCCATTGTCTGCCTGCACCATGCTGTCCCTGAGCTGCACTCTGCCTATCGCTTGTATCCTTCCCGGTCACCGCTTGGGGATACCACTTACCCATACCCTGCAAGCATTCATCTGGATAGACTACACACTCTGGTGGAGTTTAGTAATGCTACTGATGAGCATCACCACCGCATAGCCCAGGAAGCAGTTGTCTGTCGTCGTCGTGTGGGCTGCCTGGAGGAAGTAATCGTCCCATTTATAAACATGGGATTTATCTCTCGCTCGGCCTTAGGAAATGTTGCACCAGAGGCACCCCAAGTTCCAGCTGCACCTGCTGCACCACCTGCCCCTGCTGCACCCACCAGCCTTCGTCGCACCACCCGTATGTCAGTGGGAGGTAGCCGACCCCGTCTTGCCAAACGCGCAGCAGAATCTGGACCTTCTTCTTCCCGTCGCACCAAGACAACTCAGACACCCCGAGATGCTAGCTCTGCTTCGGCAGGAAGTTCCTCGGAGAAGTTTCCACCACTAAAAGAAGATGACCTCAACACGGGATTTGCTGGTTGGCTGGAGACTAGTGATTAGGGTAGTTTAGACCCCATAGGAATAAGAAGTGACCCTATGTAATATACTTAGCAAGGTAGACTTTTGGTATTGTATTATGTAATATATTCAGCAAGAAAGTCCTTAGTATTGTACTATTAAGGATGTAAAATATTATCTATATGAATGAAAACTTTTGGGTTTGAGAAACTTTTGTATTTCTTGGTTGCATTCATAAATAATTAAACATAAAAGTTAAAGTCTTTACTGTATTATGAACCTCCTTTTTACAAAAAAATGCATGGTGAGAGAAACAAAAATAATTATTTTAATCCTTTTCTCCTCATTTGAAATATTATATTTCGTTACTAATTATTTTCTTTTAATAATTTTAGATGGCTAAAAACCTGAACTGGGCTGTTATTGCGAGAGAGTTGGCTGAAAACTTGGGCCATAAAAAGCATGCACCTATTTTTAATATCAAGGAAACACCATTTGGATATAAAGTTTCTAGTTATGCCTCCACGATTCTTGAAGGACAAAAATTGCATCATAATGTGAAACACCATAATGAATCTAAGCATGAAGCAATTCAGGAATCAGGTCGTAAGCTTGTGCGCCGAATATGCAAATCACACCATATTAATATGAAGACTTATGTCCGCTCATATGAGGCCTATGTGGAGTCTCAAATTTCAGCAAGAGGACCAAGGCGACAGGTTGGGAATCGACGCGAATATTTGCGCCAATTCCAACCAGTTGGAGTGCAGAACCCTCCACCCTTACCTTCCAGTTCAGAGAGTAGCTGTGATGGGGTTCCACCACCTTCATATCCAATAGTTCGAGGCGTAGGGATCATATCTAATGACTCTAATTAAGGAAGTGGAGAAGTCTTATGTTATAGGAATAAAGCATTAGCTAAAGTTAGTCAGTTTGTAATATCTATACAAGTGTATGAAAACTTATGTGATCTTTTGGTATTGTATGATGTTTTGTTCGAAATTTCTCTTCGTGTTATCTTATGGATATCTCTCGTTAATATAACTTAGAGGTGAAATTTTTTGATGAGATAATCCTTGAAGTGGCATAAGTAGATAAACTTACTGCTTATTACAACCAACTACCATAAATTAACATCCATCAGTTCTAATAAAATAATTCTCTTTATATTGCAGGATGTCAGCAACGCGATCGCTTAGTCATATTTTGGCAAGTGAGGCTACCCCTGAAACCCAATCTCAACGAAACACAATCCCGACACCAACCCAACCCAATCCAATGCATCCTTCAGCAAGACTATCATCATCATCCCAACCCACGGGTCGCGAAAATTCTCCTCCTCCTCCACAAAATCAATCAAATCCAATTCCAGAAAATTAATTACCAGAACCCCCAACCATGGCTCAAGTTCTTGCCATGATTGAGCAAAACCGTCAAACTCAGACTATTCTTCTCCAGCAAATGGTCCAGAATACTGCCAACATAGGCACAGCCATTGCAAGAGGTCGCAATGGGAATGCTCCCCATCACTCCAAGTTAAATGAGTTTCTTAAAACTTAGCCACCTATCTTATCCTCCACAACAGACCCATTGGAAGCTAATGACTGGCTTCGTTCAGTCGAAAGCAAGTTGGCCATTGCACAATGCAATGACCAAGAGAAAGTACTCTATACCTCCTACCAGCTGCAGGGAGCTGTGGCAGCTTGGTGGGAAAACTTTCAAGCCATGATGCCACCAAATCAAGTCATTCTATGGGAAACTTTCAAGGAAGCTTTTCGCAAAACTCATATTCCGTCCAGTTTGATGGAATTTAAGAAAAGAGAATTCTTGGATCTTCGCCAAGGTAATATGACAGTGGTGGAGTATCTCCATCGCTTCAATTATTTGGCTCGATATGCCCCTTCTGAGGTTACCACAGAAGAAAAGAGGGTTGAGTGCTTTCGGGAGCATTTGAACGATGAAATTAAATGGACCCTGGTGGCCCATGATATTCATGGCTTCCAAACATTGGTGGACAAGGCCCTTCGAGTTGAGCAAGGCACTCGAACCATTTTTGAGTCGCGAAAGCGAAAATGGATGGCCAGAAAGAGCGTGAGTGTTAATCCTCCTAGACCGCGATTTGGGCAATCATTCAATCCCAAATCTTCTGCCCCGCCATTTCAGCAAAAACGTCAAAGCCAACCTCCTCGACCTCAAACTTCCCGCCAACAGTCTCCTGTCCGCCCTGTCGGTAATGTTGGCAAGCGGCCTTCAGGTGGTCAAAACCCGGCGGTCAATGTCACCTGTTTTCATTGTAATGAGTTGGGGCATTATGCTAATAAATGTCCCAAGAAGAACTCAACTCGTCAGCAAACCCAGGGAGCTCAGCAACGGCCCCCAGGTCGCCCTCAAGGATCTGGAGGACCACCACAACCTGTCAGGACAACCCCTAATAATTCTCAGGGCCCTGCTCGTGGACGGTTACATCATGTGACCGCTGAGGATGCGAATGAAGCACCTGACGTGGTTGTAGGTATGTTGCTAGTCCACTCTACTCCAACTTTAGTATTATTTGATTCTGGAGCTTCGCATTCTTTCATATCCAAGAAATTTGTGGATCAAAATGGAATTCCTACTGATCTTTTGCCTTCTGCCATGATAGTATCTTCCCCTGAAGCCAAAATTAAAACTTTCAGTCTTTGCCGTCAAGTCAACATTGAAATAAATGGGATATTATTTCATGCTGATCTCATCGTTATTGAAACTCAAGGCTTAGACATAATTCTTGGTATGAATTGGTTGTCCAAGCATAAAGGATGTATAGATTGTGCTAATCGATCCATATCCTTGTTAAGCCCAGAGGAAATTATGGTAGAGTTTTCATCTAGCCAAATCAAATCATTTCCCCAATCATTCCTTTGTTCTACTTCATTGAAAGAACTTTCTCAAGTATCTGTAGCTTGTGATTATCCTGATGTTTTCCCCAGTGAGCTACCAGGTTTACCTCCAGATAGAGATATGGAATTTGTTATCAATCTTATTCCCGGCACCGTCCCAATTCCAAAACGCCCCTATCGAATGGCCCCAACCGAACTAGTTGAACTTAACAAGCAAATTGAAGAACAATTGGATAAAGGGTTTATTCGCCCTAGTTCATGTCCTTGGGAAGCCTAGTTCTTTTTGTCAACAAAAAGGATGGTGGTCTACGTATATGCATAGATTACTGTGCTTTAAACGTTGTCACCATTAAAAACAAATACCCTCTTCCTCGCATCGATGATTTATTTGATCAATTGAGTGGTGCTCAAGTATTTTCAAAGATTGATTTGAGACATGGATATTACCAGCTAAAGATCAGGCCCTGCGATATTCCAAAAACTGCATTCACCACTCGATATGGTCTCTTTGAATACGTCGTGATGTCCTTCGGACTGACCAATGCTCCTGCAAGTTTCATGTGCCTTATGAACAAGGTCTTTATAGAGTATTTGGACAAGTTTGTTGTGGTATTCATCAATGATATTCTCATCTATTCCAAATCTGAGAAGGAACATGCGCAACATTTGCACATGATTCTTGAAAAACTTCGAGTCCACCAACTCTATGCCAAATTTGAAAAATGTGATTTTTGGTTGAAAGAAATTGCATTTCTTGGACATATTCTTTCAGAAGGAGGAATTTCTGTCGACCCCAGTAAAATTCAAGCCGTGCAAGCTTGGGAACAGCCCAATTCTGTTCCTCAAATCCGAAGTTTTCTTCGTTTGGCGGGATATTATCGTCGCTTCATCGAAAACTTCTCTAAAATCGCTAAACCTTTGACTCAGCTTAATAAGAAGGAAAAGAAGTTTGAATGGACACCCGAATGTGAATCAAGTTTTCAAGAATTGAAGAAAAGATTAACTTCAACACCTGTCCTCGTATTGCCGGATGTTAGTAAAAACTTTGATGTCTTTTGTGATGCATCACGACACGGTTTAGGATGCGTGTTGATGCAAGAATCAAGAGCTATTGCATATGCTTCTCGACAGCTTCATCCCCATGAACAAAATTATCCTACCCATGATTTGGAACTAGCAGCTGTGGTTCATGCTCTAAAATTTTGGCGTCATTACCTCATTGTTAATCGAGGCAATGTATACACTGACCACAAGAGCCTAAAATATTTCTTCACTCAATCGGATTTGAACCTTAGACAAAGAAGATGGTTGGAGCTGATCAAGGATTATGATCTTAGCATCAATTACCACCCAGGTAAAGCTAATGTCGTGGCCGACGCTCTTAGTCAGAAGCTCCACTGCATTTCCATCTCGGCTTATACTGATCAATCCGAGCTGCAAGATGAATTTCATAAACTTAATTTAGGGATTATTGAAAAAGGATTTTTGGCCGCACTGGAAGTGCAACCAACCTTGAAATCCCAAATTAAAGTTGCCCAGCTTGTTGATGAAGCTATCATTAAAATCCGAAAAAGTTTAAAGCAAGGAATTGAATCTGAGTTCATGGAAGGTTCTGATGACTTGCTTATGCATAAGAAACAAATCTATATCCCCAATGATCCCGAGCTTAAGAATCTAATCTTGGAAGAAGCTCATCAATCACCGCTTTCAATCCATCCTGGATGTACAAAAATGTATCAGGACCTCCGACAGGAATATTGGTGGCGGCATGAAAAGGATATCGCAGCATATGTTGCAATCTGCGACGTATGCCGACGAGTCAAAGCCGAGCATCAACGTCCTGCTGGACTCCTTCAGCCCTTAAAGGTTCCTGAATGGAAATGGGATGATATCAGTATGGATTTCATCACTGATCTACCCAGAACCAGGAACGGACATGATTCTATTTGGGTGATCGTAGATCGATTAACCAAGGTGGCCCACTTTGTTCCGGTCAAGACCACTCATTCTGGAGATAAGCTCACTGAGCTATATTTGGAAAATATCGTTTGTCTGCATGGTGTTCCAAGGACCATAGTCTCTGATCGAGGATCCCAGTTCACATCCCGTTTCTGGGAAAATTTGCATGGTCTTCTGGGGACTAAGCTAAAATTTAGTACGACTTACCATCCTCAGACAGACGGTCAAACAGAAAGGACTAACCAAATTTTGGAGGACATGTTAAGAGTCTGTGTACTGTCTTATAGTATTAATTTGGAAAAGAGTTTAGCCTTTACGGAATTCTCATATAATAACAGTTTTCAAGCCAGTCTCCAAATGTCGCCATTTGAAGCACTGTATGGAAAAAAGTGTAGAACACCTCTCTTTTGGTCTGAAGTAGGAGAAAGGAAATTCTTTGGACCTAATCTCATTCAAGAAGCCCAAGAGCAAGTGGATATGATCAGGAGTCGATTAAAAGAGGCCCAATCTCGCCAAAAGAGTTACGCCGACAATCGTCGACGTGAACTCAGTTTTGAAGTCGGTGATCATGTCTACTTAAAGTCTCACATTCCGCATGAGTTCGCGCTTTCATGTCCGTGGAAAACTAGCTCCTCGATATATTGGTCCATATCAAATTCTTGAGAAAATGGGCGAGATGGCTTACAAGTTGGAACTGCCGCCCCAATTATTTGAAGTGCATCATGTTTTCCATGTGTCCCAACTTAAAAAGTGTCTTCGCATTCCTATCGAACTTACCAATCTAGAAAATATTGATCTCCAACCTGATTTATCCTATCGGGAGCACCCAATCTGCATTCTTGAAGAAGCAGAATGCCATACCAGAAACAAGTCCCACAAAATGTTAAAGGTGCAATGGAGTAACCACTCAGAAGATGAAGCCACATGGGAACGTGAAGATCAACTCAGAAAAGAATTTCCAGACTTCTTTTAAACCCTCGCCAAATCTCGAGGACGAGATTTTTGTGAGGGGGATAGGTTTGTAACATCCTGACGAATACTCATACCAGCGGTACCCCAACGGCCCAGGATGATAAGCAGGCTGCGGCAAGCCCAGCTCCGATCTAACAAGTCGCCCCCGGGCCCAGCTCCGACCAAGGGACCTGCGGGG
The DNA here is from genome assembly GCA_036346275.1 of Otatea glauca. Classification (NCBI taxonomy): domain Eukaryota; kingdom Viridiplantae; phylum Streptophyta; class Magnoliopsida; order Poales; family Poaceae; genus Otatea; species Otatea glauca. The sequence continues at coordinate 63,214,842 of CM070715.1, forward strand.
CCACAAAAGGACGCTCGTCCCCGACTAGAGTAGGGTGAGCAATCCCAACCAAGTGGGACGCCGACCCCCGTCACAGGTCGGGCTCCCCCGTGCCCCGACCAAGCTGGGGCAACCTTCGCCAAGGGCCACGTGTCAGGCCTCCGCCGACTGTTAGCCACGTGCCCCACGGACAGGATCGTTCAAAGTGACCGTACGGGGCAGGTGGCCCCTTTCTGAGGCAGCACAAGGGTTGCCCAAGTCAAAACTCTAGTCCCATCGCCCAGTCACACGAAGTATGGGGATGCGCTCCCTCTCGAGGCAGCGCCAGGGCCACGCTTCGCAACATCAAGACTGACAGTTCCCAAAGGGCAAAAGGCCGCTTCCCAAGGAAACGGCGAGCTGCTCTGCTCAGCAAGCCTACCAAACCCGGTGTGAGCGAGGCCTGACGGCGACCAATCACCAAGACGAGGGACTAGGGCTCCTAGTATAGGTTTCTCCTTCCTTCCTTCTCCCAATTCTCAATGTAACCTGCCCCTCCCGACTGTATAAAGGGGGGCAGGGCCCTTTGGGAGAGGGGGCTCTCCTCTTCTCACTAAGTCTTTACGAACAGACAACGAACACCCTCATGTTCAAGCCCTCAGCCCCCATTTGTAAACGTGGTGCAGTCGACTGCATCCAAGGCAATACAACACCACCACACGAACTGGAGTAGGGACATTCGGCCCGAACCAGTATACATCTTGGGCTTTTGAGTCTAACCATTCAGGGAGAGGGAACACGTGGCCCCTTAGACTTACAAATTTACTTGCCGGTGCTAGAAACGCCGACAGTTGGTGCGCCAGGTAGGGGCCTTCGCGCGTCTTCTTCGACATCTCCAGATTCCCGCTTGTCTCCTTGATGGCATTCTTCACCTGCAACGGCATGTTTGCGTCGAGGAGCCAGATCCGCTTCGGCTCCCTCGACTTCATCGCCACTCCGGCGGGAGAGCTCGCGCTCATTCCCGTCACCTCTGGAGACTAGGCGTCCGTTGGGAGCTTGGACTCCGTCTCCAGTGACTTCACTAGCCTCCGGCTTGGAGCCCCCCTACAGGCCCCAAGGACGGAGTTCAAGAAGCGCCTCGCCGCCTCTGGCGGCAGTACCCGTGAGCCCGGGCAGATGACTACATCACCTCCCGCAGGCTCACAACTCGTGGCAATAGCCGGCTATATGCCGACCTTTGTCCATGACTTGCTGGAAGATTCTTCCAGCCACGACTCCAGCTCCGACATGGAGCACGCCCCCCGCAGACGGCACTCTCGCGAATGCAACATGGCGGGCACGGTCAACCTGACCGTAACCCCCGCGGCTACGGGGGCTCTCATCTAGCGCACCAGGGCGCAGGAAGAGGAATATCAACGCGAGCGCGCTGAACGCGCCCAAGCTCGCTGCGCCAAGTTTCAGCAGCCAAGAGTCGAGGACGAAGAGCCGAGCTCGACAAGCTCCAGGCCAACCTAGAGTAGGATCAGCCCGAGCCCCCTCTTATACTTGGCGGTGCCCCCGCCTATAATGACTAATGATTAAGAAAAGAGTTTTAGTAATTTGCTATATGTTTTTCTTTACATAATAATGGCAGAATAATGTCAAGCTAGGTAAAAATAATTAACTAATAATGAACTAGGTAAATAGGATGCATTTTAGGCCCTGTTTGGTATAGCTCCAGATTCCAGCTCCACCTCAGAGCTGGAGCTTGTAGGCTAAAATAAAGTGAATTAAGTTTATATTTTTAGTCTAAAATGTAAACAAGATGACCCACCTAAACACTCTTTATGTACCCACTTGACTCCATAAATTTACGAGCTAGAAATACCTGCTCCACCAACTCCACGGATTTTGGTGGAGCTGGAGCTATCCCAAACACCCCCTTAGTCTGAAAAGTATGTATATATATGTATATATATATAAATGTATGTATGTATATATATATATATATATATATATATGAATGTGTTCATTGAAACCTTGCTTGCAACTAGAAAAAAGACATAAAAATGAGGTAGGTCACTTAATGTGCTAAGCCCAATAATATGGCAGTTAGAAATTTAATAATAAATGTTTAATTCAAAAGTCCTTAAATGCATTGCTTTACATCTGAATCCTATTAACAACAAACTATTTTACGATATCACCATAAGACAAATCTTTCTACTTTAAATAATTTTAGCATCTATAATTCGAAATGTACGTAGTATAGGGTGGAGTATTGCCCGTGTCAGATTAAGGACCGAGCTATGGGTTGTTTTCAAGCCAAGAAAATCGTGCAACCACGAGTGCTGATATGGGGCAGCCTTAACCTATTAAGTTGCTTAGATCTGGCTTTGCACATTGGTAGGCGGGAGATAGTATGAGCAATCCTTTCTAGGTTTGCTTATGAGGGGCTTCCACACTTCGTTATAGGTAAATTCATATCGGTATAACGATGTACGCCTTAGTATGGGAAGGAATCCTTATCGCAGGGATTTATTGCCTTTAATGCAGGGATTTACTGCTTGTGTTACCACTTTAAATGACAGGGATTCACTGTCATGTTCCTTCTCCATAATAAGGATTTAACGTCATCGGGCTGGTGCAAAGCTAGGTCTAGGTAATGTAACGGTTATGTTATGATCTCTCTGCGCACAATCAAGGAAGTGTGCTAATAGCTTGCAAAGAGTGATCATTTCTTGTGGGTAAAGTCGATGCGCCTCTGCAGAGTGTAAATCTATTTAATTAGCGCGCCTACGGTTAAAGGCACTTGGTAAAGTCATCACATGGTTAGAGTTTTAATATTTCCAAAATGATTTGACGGAAAATGGTGTTTTGGAATATGCTTGATTCATGTCGAGGATGACATGGGAATGAATTGCGTCAGTCAGATAGACTATGATGCGAAGAATGATTTACGCTAAGTTATTACTTGCTTACTATAGTAAGGTGCTTCTTTACAAAATTCGATTGCAATCTAATATGTGCTTATGTTTTATTTTGCCAATGCAAAAACAACTATAGAAACCACTTCATTGCGATGTCCTGCATTTACTTATAATTGCATTTGTGATACACTATAAGACTTGCTGAGTACACAATGTACTCAGTCTTGCTATCAATATTGTGTTAGGTGAAGATATCGAATACCCCAATGATCTTTACGACGATTCAGGATTCGGGGGTTATGATGACGATGTTTTCTAAGGCTTTACCTTCTCTGTTGCCTGAGGGTGAATGGGCATTCTACAAGAGAAATAAAGTTTCCGCTGTTGGTTTTCGAGCTTTTGGCTTGTATTAATAATATTGTGTAATTACAAGACGCTTAGCATATGTAATATTATTGTGTATGGATGTGATTTCAATTTGTAATCTGTGCGTGCTAGCCACTGATCATGGGACTAGTACTGTGTGCACAGGGAGCCCATGGTTGATATTTATTATCAAAAATGGGGGTGTTACATTCGGTTCTTAATCCGACACGGGCAATAGTCTCCCTCTACACTACATACAAGTCCCTTGTACACCCGGCTATTGCCAATGATTGCCCGGATTAAAACCATAGTTTTGTTTTTCATTTTTGATCAAAATACCAATCGTAAGGAAAGTCATACCCATTAAATGTCATATCCAACATTTTTAATCAGGTCAAAGTTTTATGTTACTTTAAGCATGGCTAAGCATAACACTAAGTGTGAGTAACCCAAATTGATATTATGTATTGTCTATGCTATTCTATGGTTATCAAGGTTCACAAATCCATACTTATCAAGGAAGTTCTATAATTCTACAGGTACAACTACCAATACCAATAAAATAGCAGACTTTAATAAAGTAACGTATGCAGTAAAACATTTAATTAAAACATTTTATAAAACTGGGATCAATATGATCAAAGGGAATGCTTGCCTTGTTGATTATTCTCGTAGTCGAACTCTTGATCGTAAATCGACTACTCGGATTAAATCGGGTTCTACACGTTGTTTGAGCACAGCGTAACAATTCCAATAAAATAAATGAATCAGACGAAAGAGCCAAATAAAAGTAACTGCATAATTCAAATATGATTTAAATTGGGTATATGATTATATAGCGTGTTGATCATCTAGTTTATATGTTACATTAATGTTTTTCCTAATAGATTTTAGTAATAATGAATCTTATTTTATTGAATTATTCACCTTTATTTACCATTTCCAGAGACTACTCTATATGTTTTATTATTTTGGATTTTCAGATTTTAAATTCTGAAATTATCTGGATTATTATTATTATTGGACTACTTTCTCACCTTATGTAATACTTTAAATATTTTCCATGGTACACCCTAAATATTTTTGCATAATCAGGTTCTTAATAGAGCATGGAGTCTAGCAAAATTCTTTTCATTTAATTTGGAACTGAATTGCAAAAATTCTATAAATGGCATATTTCAAATTCTTTCTTTTAAATTTGTTTCAAAGAGAGTTCATTTTATAATATTTTTGCATATTCTGAATCTACATGATTTTAGATGAATTTATAAATTTATTTCATAAAATTTGGATAGTTATTTCAAAAGATATTCAAGTTTGAATGTGCTCGGTTTTTGAAAACACTTAAAATTAGAAAACTGCCAAAAACGGAAAGTATGCTTCCCATTTTTGGCTAGCGCTGGGCCGAGGCACTGTCGGGCCGGGCCCAGCTGGCAGTGAGACGTGCGCGCAGTGCGCCTGACGCGTGGGACTGCGCTGACCGAACGATGCGCGAGGCTGATGACCAGGGCCCGCATGGCAGCGGCTTGACACAGTGCGTGCGACTGGCACGTGGGCCCGATTGCCAGCGACACCGAGCAGAGGAGAAGGTTGCGAAGCTCGCCGGCGGCGAAGGACCGCCGGAGAAGTGGAATGGGCTCCACTTCTAGACTCAGCATGCTTGCGCGAACCTAGGGGTGGTGTTAATTCGATTGGTGATGGCCGGAGTTAGTCTACCACCATGAGGGGGGCAGCGGCGGACATGGCCGGCGTTGAAATGGTGAAACAAAAGCCTCCCAGGCTTGAAGATCACCCAGGTGAGTGTCCATGAGTCACAAGGATTCGATTTTCGGGTTCAGATGAGAAAATTAGTAGCGGAGGAAGGTTCTCACCGTGCGGTTGCAGCGGCGGCGAAGCTTGCGCGGCGTGACGGTTCACCGGGGGAAATGGGTTCAAATTGATGTCGGGGATGAAGACTAGGTGCTTCGAGGGGGCTTTGGTTTAATTGGTTCGGGTTGTGGTTCACCAAATCGGCGATTTGAGGTTTTTCCCCCTTTCTCTAGTTTCGCCGGACTTGGGGAAGAAGGTGGAGGCTAGCGGTGTTGTGGTGGTTTGGCTCAGTTTTGTGGGTTCCAGAAGAGTGCGTGAGTGCTAGCAGTGGCTTGCAACGCTTAAATAGACGACCAAGGCGGTGCGGCACAGGATTTGAATGCGGGACGAAAATGGCGGCTCGCACGAGTGTTCTCGGCCGTTCCTTGGCACGGGAGAGAGAACACACTGTCTAAGGCAGCTGCGGCGTGGCAAGGGTGACGAGCAGGCGGCCTCGGTTTGCGGGATTACGGCGAGATGATGACAAACGGAGAGGCGACGCCGGCTCGGTGAGAGATAGAGAGAGAATTGAGGGAGAAGAGAAGAACGGAGAAGAAGCTACTGACAAGTGGGGCAAGGCTCTCAGCGAGAGAGAAAAAGGTCGGCAGGGGAGGACAGCTGGCGTCTCAGGCCCACTTGTCAGCGAGACACTAGGGTAATCGTAGGAAATCTCTGGACAGGTTGAGGTAAAACCAGGGTTTATGTTAACAGATAAACTCAAGATTTTATGAAAATTTTTAAAGAGGTCTGAAAGGAAAATATAAGGGTCTGGTAAAATTTTTAGATAAATATGATTACTAAAATTATTCCTAAAAATCTGACAATGCACTGTTATAGATTTTGGCTGATTCAGATTTTTATTTAATTGAAGGTCAAGATCAGTTTATTATTTTATTAAACTTTTGGAGAGTATTTAGTTCAGTATTATTCACCTTGGTTAAAATTTTCATATTTTCATATTTGATATTTTATTTTTAATAATTCTGACATTGCAATTTTCTGCTTTTCTGATTGTCTGTTTTTGAATTTCTAAAATTAACAATGCAGAGATAAATTCTTTGTATTTATACCAGGTATGGGTAAAGTTAAGATGTCAGCATGGTTAAAATTTTAACCCAATTTAAGGTCAGAAAACTTCTGAAGAAATCTTATTGGTTCAGATTTCGATTATCTTCTCATGATTACTTTTGTCTTTTAATTTATTTTATTAATCCAGTTCAGCGCAAGTGGCACAAACAGGATCCTGGATGGATCTAGGATTTATCTGAGATTTTTATGAATTTTACTGACTTTAGATTTTTACCTTTTACCATTTTACTATATAGATCATTTGGATTTCTTTTAATAGGAAAAAGCCAAAAAGAATTTCTTTGATTATGAAAAACCATAAAATACAACAATAATTCACATGAATATTTTTGATATTATATTTCTTATTTTATTAAATTTTGGGCTGTTACATATGCATGATCACATCACTATCGCTTCTTAAGTGAAAACCGATAGTGATGTGTTTGCACATCACTATCGCTTCTTAAGTGAGAACCGATTGTGAAACAAGGCATCGGGAGTACATTTATATATCTTGGAAACCGTCATCTATTTTGCAAAGGTAATATTGGAATGATGTCTCAATATTTGAAATGATCTCTCTTTATGCCTTAAAAGCACATTGTGCCATATGTTGTGAAAGAAAATTCCTTTGGATGAAATTCATCTTGGGAAAGCTTGTAACTAGTCGAAAGTTCATTAATGCAAATTTTCAAACAATTCGGGCTTAATTCGAGAAAGTTTTGACTTTTCTACGCTTTACGCAAAAATCATAATGCCTACAAACTGAAATTCGGCACATCTTTTGAATGGGGATTCTTTTTTGAAAAAATCTTTTTGGAAAAGCTTGTTAGTATCCCAACTTTTGTTTGTGCAAAATTTCAAACAATTCTAACTATATTTGAAAAAGTTATGGTATATGCATGTGCACTTTGAATGCAACATTTCTCTATTTTGCACTGCAAATATTGCAATCGGTTCTCGAATGAACTGAGACAAAAAATAATCTTCACAATCGGTTCTTCAATAAACTGATACAGATGTGAATCAATAGTGTCGGTTCTTACTCAAGAATTGACATAGCTACTATAGTCATTTGTATCGGTCGACTTAAGAACCGACATAGATAATTTGTATTAACATTGTCGGTTGACTTAAGAAACCGACAGAGATATTGTCGCATTAGTGCTGTCGGTTTCTTAATTGATCTGAGAGAGATAGCAAATATTATTGCTATCGGTTCATCCTAAAAACCGATTCCAATTTGGTCAACGCACTTAAGTTATGGCATATCATTTGTGCTATCGGTTCAATGAAGAAACCGGCAAAGATAGGCATCATTAGTGCTATCGGTTCGGCTGAAAAACCGATACAAATGAGTATTATGGCTATCGGTTCGCAAACAAACCGATACAAATGAGTATTAGTGCTATCAGTTTGGCGTAAAAACCAGATTATGAGCAATTATCAGGGGCCTTTTATGTATCTGTGAAGCATGGTGTTGAAGGTGTTCGGGTTGAGAAAAGTTATATCTGCGGCATTATCACAGTCAGCAGAATTATGAGCAATTATATGTGGTAAGGTGCCTTGGACTTATATGCTACTAATATATATGTTGCAAGATTAAGATATGGTTATATGTGGTAACGTGCCTTGGACTTATATGCTACTAATATATAAAGTGTTTATATTCTGTGAATGTGATATGTGCATAATGTGTGTAATCTATGCTAGGTGAATGTGATATGTGCATAATGTGTGTAATCTATGCTGTGTGAATACGATATGTGCATACTATGTGTAATATGTGCTATTTTAGGAGAGTGAATTGGAAAACATCGCACACCCTCATCACTATCGGTTCTTTCTAAGAAGCGATAGAGATGATTTTCGGTTCCTAGAAAGAACCGATAGAGATGAGGGGGTCATCTAAAAAACCGATAGAGATGAGAGGTCATCTCTATCGGTTTCTATAAAGAACCGATAAAGATGACCTTTCATCACAATCGGGCGAGAACTGACTGTGATAGCGCTCCCTCATCACTGTCTAATGACTTTGTGTCGCCACCAGAACCGACTGTGATAACGAAAAAACCGATTATGATGTACATTCCTGTAACAATGGATTAACCTCTGGTAAAAATATAAAAAATTAATAATTATATTTAATTCCTTTTAAAATTCAAAAACAGAGAACAAGAAAATATGAAAATTTCAATGTCAGAATTATTAGAAAATAAATATGTAAGATTGCAATTTGAAATTTATATACAAGAATACTTAGACTATAGAAATTACTCTAAAAAAATATTGGCCTCATTTTCATCTTCAAATAAAATAAAAACAGAAAAGAATATATTGGACTGTTAGCATTGTCAGAATTAATATAATTTTTCTATAAAATATTTTAATGCGAAAATTTTAATGGATAAAAATCCTTTTCCCTTGAGATCAGTCAATGTCGGGACCCGAACCTGCAAATCCGGACCCTCTGTGTATTCTGTGCCAGTCCAGGATCACGCTAGCACACACAGTCATACAGGGTTGCACATCACAGACATTCACGAAGATATAAGAATAAATAGTGCAAACATGTATATAAACCGAGTTGTATGACCTTTTGGTCTCCTTACAGATAGGTCAGCCACACAGGGCTTACATTAATCAAAGTAAAGAAATAGCAGCGGAACATAAAAAAAAAGGTCGTGGAAGCCTTCATCTTGCCACAGGCAACTGACTGGGCTTGCCCCCTAGTTCATCGTGTCCTCGATGTACTCCTACCAAACTGGTGTAGTCTCCTCCACTGATGTTGGGGTTGAAAGCAAGGTGGGGTGAGTACACAAGGCACTCAACAAGTAATGCACAGAATGCAGCACTATTACTATATGAAGATCTTGTTCCAAAGGATTGGCTTAAATGGTTCTTTTGCATCAAGCAGCATTTTTAACCAATATCTTAGTTAGATTAAAGCAGTAGAACAGTTATACGTAATAATAATTTCAAATGGTTTTTTTTCCATGAGGTTTCTCGGCACACAGCCTTAACAGTTCATTTTTAACACTTGGCACACAGCCACCCCTTCCATGTTTTGTTTACGAAAATCTACCCCTTGACTGTAATCCCCGAGCAATGCTCAATTCCGTGAGCACGGCTATTCGAATAGTTTTGACACTCTGCAGAGGTTGTACACTTTACCCACAAGATACAGCCGCTCACCACACAGGTGATTGTCCGCAACAAAGCTTTTCAGGAACCTCTACCTTAACCAAAGAACCTCTCCGGTATTGCCTTCACTATCACTTCCCTCACACAGAGCCGAAGTATAGGACCGGCCAATCACCGTTGGATGGGCACCAAGCCGTAGCAGTGCGCTCCCCATACAGATACACCCTGTGTCTTGTCACCCCGAGGTATCGGAGGAAGATATCGAACCCTAGTCAACTAGGTCTGTCCCATATCGGACATGTGGTTGTACGGGTGACTCGGATCAAAGGCTTGCAAGGTGAAGTCCTTAACCCACCAAGGCAAGACTTCCAACACTCAACAAGGGCACACGGCCCAATGTGGCACACAGACTCACATCACTCATCAACCCATCGCCACACAGGCCCACGAGCACACCTGACCTCTTGCCACTTGCCCCGTCTAAAACATTTCCCACCCCATTGATTATTGTGCAACACATGCGGCAATAACTCAACATCAATATGGAACCACACAGTCACCATACTTCCATATCATCATGTGGCATCATCACACCACTTTCAAAATACATTCAATATTCCATTAGTCAATTTTGTAGCATTTCTCGAAAGATCATTCATGACTCATTGCAAGGCTAAGCATCTACTCACGGTCTAGCCTCCGTGTTGGCACAATATTAACATCCAACTAATATAATCAAACTTAGGGTGACAATGATTTAGGGCATACAATTAATAATTCAAGGTGGCATAACAAAATGGGTTGATTAACTACATTATCCCAAATTAATTTAAATTCATTTTAAATAATTAGCATGCATAGTTTCAAAGCATAAATTACATTTTAAAATCTGGGATCAAAATGATCAAAGCATCACTTGCCTTCAAAGAGTTGCTGGTCGTGTTCCGAAGCTTGGTCTTGAGCGACGAATTCTTCCTCGAAACTTTCCGACAAATTTGCGTCTACGCGTACAAACAAAAAGATACAATAAATAGCTAATATAGAAGACTAGATGACCTCAAAATTCAAATAAAATTCACCATTAAATAGCTCATAATTTTATGAATTTTTAGAAATTTGAATCACCCAAATCCGAGTTTAAATGCAAAAGTTATAGTCATTTGAAGTTTGAATAAAATCGAAAATACGTAAATTAAGAAAATATGATTTTTCTGAATTATTTTTATACTGGAAATTCGCATAAATGACGTCGAGATCGCGTCATGATGGCGTCAGCATAGAAATGAATTTGGTCGAAAAATTTTATATATAAAATATTTATGACGTCATTCTTGGCGTCGGCCGCGACACGTGGCGACCTCTAGTGCGCCACGTTGCTTGATTCATGGGTTTGGGTCCACGGTTCGGATCCGGTCCACCGTGGGTGGCGACCTTGTGCTCATGCACGGGTGACGCAAGCCGTGGCGTCGGCGACGATCGCGCCAATCCCGACGCGACGCGCGCAAGATCGAACCGCTTCGCTCATCCAACGGTCGGATCTCCCCGCGCCTGATTCGGCGATGCCGCGACTCCACGCCTCCGCGTCGCACATCCAATGGCGCTCAGATCCAACGGCCAAGACACGCGCGCCGCCATCTGCGGCGTCTCGGTTCAGCGGCGACACGCGGCGCAATCGCGACGATGCGCCCGTCGACGGTGGATCTTGTCTCGCCCGATCAAAATGCCCACGCGTCAACACGTGATTTGGCGAGGGTGCGGTACCATCTCCGCCGCGTTCAAATCGAGCGCGCGGATCCTTAGGGCAAAACCAGATCAATCTCTACCATTTAGATCTAATCTAACGGCCTCACGGTACCGGCGGTTTCTTTGCTCAAGGCGCGGCGTGGCTCAATCCTCGCATCCACTAACGATCCAGCGGCTAAGACAAAAACATATCGCGAAACTAGATCTAATCCAAGCCGTACACATCAAGATCCAGCGGCCACGATTCAATCTAAACATCTCGAGAGATGGAGGCTACGCGGACTCACGAGAACCGAGCGATGCAAATCGGACGGTCGGCGTGATTCGACGAGGTTGTGGCGGCGAAGCGAAGGTTGCGGGCCGGGAAGATGACCTCGGCGGCGGCTGCGCGGGCTTCTCGGCGAGAAGAAGTGATCCACTCGATCGTCTTGCTTGGTGAACTTCGGACGGGTCGAACACGGCGGAAAGCGGCAGACGGCGGCGAGAGGAAGCAAAAACAACGGCGGCACAAAGAGCGCCTTCTGGCGAGCTTCGCTCGAGCGCTAGAGAGGGTCTCGGCGTGCGTGCGAGAGTCAAAAGACGCGTGAAAGGAGCTCTGTCGGACGCTCTACTCGGTGCGCAAAGGGCCTCGGCGTGCGCTTCTGGTGGCGAAATGGCGAAGCGGTCGGCGTATTAGCTCCGGTGATCTCGCGAAGACGACCGACGTGGCGCAATCCCGCAGCGTCCGTCGGCGACGATCCGAAGGCTCACGCGTCGCGAGCGACGTGGCACACTCACGAGCGTTCGATCCGGATCGGACGGCTTGGGCTGCGGCGCTAGGGTTTGGCGCGGTTGGGCCAGCGACACGCCGCGATAATGGGCTCGGCCCATTACTGTTCATGTGATTTTTAAAACATTTCACATTTAAAATAATTGAAGAAATTCAATTAAATCATTTGGAGCTTTTAAAATAGCAGAAAAATTCCAGAAATTACTTTGAGATGTTTGGAACTCCATTAAAATATTTGCAATAAAACTTTGCAAAAACTTTTCCATTATTTAATTGTTTTCAAGAAAAGTCCTATTTGAATAAATCCAAATTAACTTAAATAAATTCCCAAAAATTCACAAAAAAAATCAAAAATACTTCAAAATTCAAATTAGAGCAAAAAATTAGGGTGTTATAGTCAAAAAGGTTAAAAAATCGTTAGCATGATTTGATCCCTCATTTATTGAGAACAGTTCCGCTTGATCAGCTTGAAGAGCAAGCCAGCCCCTATTCTGTGCCTCTGTCGTGTGGGCCCCAGCTCAAGGTGAAGCAAAGCCCAGTGCAGCTGACGCCACGGGTCCACAAGCCAGTACTCAGCTCTTCTCTCATGCTCACCGAACCGCTGCCACGGCAGACTTCCAGTAATCGTGACTCTGCCGCGGCGATGCTCCGTCCAGTCCGGGCACAAGGCTGCGGCGCCGAAAACCTCCTTCGCGTTCCCACCTGGTACCTGCCTTGCTGGCTAGCTTCCTCTGCCACCCGTGCGCTGCGACAGGGGCGCGAATCGCCTCGGTCGATCTGTCGTGGCAAACGATTGTCGCGCCAAGTCCCAAACCTCACTGGTGCCATTCATGGCGACGGGATACACGCCATGCCCTGCCTTCTTATCTCTACCAAACCACGTCGCTCATCAGCTTTTGACTGACACAGCTTCTCCCAGCTTCTGCCTATACCCGAAACTGCCATAAACGCCTATAAAAGCCAGCCAAGGGCTATCTTGAGATCCATACTCCTCAAGCCAAGTCTCCGCTGAGTTTCTTCTAACGCAGAGCAGTGCCCATTCTACCTCCTGGCCTCTCATGCGCAACCATCTTCTTCAGCACCGGCGCAACCCGCAGAAGGGGATAAATTTGGGACCAAGCAATCCGGAGAGAATTTTTCGAATTGATTGAGCCTAAAGCTTTATAGTGGACCCCTAAGCATTAACCAAGCTTCATTTTCAGCCCTAAGCACTATAGCGCCGCCGCAACCCCTGTTGCAGCAGATCACCTCCTGCGCAGAATCTTCTGGCTTCAACGAGCTTCAGGTCTTCTGAACACTATCAACAAAAATCCCTGAAACGACAACAGCAGAAGAGCGGAACAGAGCACCTGATGGGCAGAAAAAACAATGAGGCAATCGCAATACAGAGAAGACACACAGATTTCTTCTTTTTTCGATGTGTCAACTAGCCCACACCCTTTTCTGATTTCTTTCTCCCTTATAAAGCAAATAGAGTTCACCAACAAATTTTGACTCTATCAAACTCTTGATTACATAAGGACTGAATAAGGAAAGACCTGATATACTTTACTAAACATAACCAAAATAACAGCAAAGCAATTCAATTACAGATACTGTTACTAAACTTGCACACAAACCAAAAACTCAACTGGACTCTGAAAACTTGAACCGAAAATCGGAGGACTTCTAAACAAACCTGAACTGAAATAAAACGATTAAGCTGCAACAAGATTAGACCAACAAGTCTCCCCCCTAATCTTGTTTGTCTCAACTTACTGGTATTACTCCCAATTTCTTCCGCATATCAGCAAACTTCAATCTTCCCAGTGCTTTTGTCAATATATCTGCTACTTGTTCTTGTGTTGAGATGTGATCAACTTCAACATCTCCTTTTTCAACACAATCTCGTATAAAATGATATCTCACATCTATATGCTTGCTTCTATCATGGTAGACTGGATTCTTACTCAAGGAAATGGCAGACTTGTTATCTATCTTCAACACTGCTTTCAGCTTAGGTTTATTCAGCAATTCGCCCATCAACCTGCCCAGCCACATTGCCTGGCAGGTTCCAGAAGTTGCGCCATGTATTCCGCCTCATATGAAGACAGTGCTACAACCTTTTGCTTTTGAGAAGTCCAGCTCCTCGGATTATCTCCCAAAAAGAAAACCACACCTGAAGTGCTTTTCCGATCATCCAAAACTCCTGCCAAATCACTATCCGTGTACCCTGTTAAAACAAGATCACCTATCTTCTTCTTTGTATATTCACATCCGAAATTGAGTGTTCCTTTTATATACCGGAGTATTTGCTTAACAGTAGCCATGTGCAATGAAGTTGGTGCTTCCATAAAACGACTTACAACTCCAACCGCATATGCTATGTCGGGTCTGGTGTTGACTAAATATCTTAAACTTCCAACAATACTCCTGTACCTTGTTGGATCAACAGGTGGAGTTGTATTTTTCTTACTCAACTTCAGTCTTTCTTCCATGGGCGTTGCCGTGGGATTGCAATTAGCCATGCTGCAACCTTCCAGTATTTTATGTGCATACGCCGATTGGCACAATGTGATTCTTCCTGGTTTTTGTTTCACCTCGATGCCGAGATAGTATGTCAACAGACCCAAATCACTCATTTCGAACACTTTCATCATCTGAGCTTTGAAATTCTCAATTTCTTGAATGTTTGGCCTGGTTATTATCAAATCATCAACATATACTCCAACTATTAAACTTTTCTCTCCATGATCTTTCTTATACACAGCATGTTCCAATGAACATCTCACGAACTGAAGTGAAACAAGAATGCTGTCCAATTTTGCATTCCACGCCCGTGGAGCTTGCTTCAAACCATAAAGTGCTTTCTTAAGCTTTAGCACTTTATCTTCCATCCCAACTTCTTCAAATTCGGGTGGTTGAATAACAAATACATCTTCTAACAATTCTCCATTTAGAAACGCCGATTTAACATCCATATGATGCACTTGCCAAGACGTGCTGCTATAGCAATTAATAACCTTACAGTCTCAATTCTTGCCACCGGAGCGAAAACTTCATCATAATCTATTCCAGATTTTTGCACATAACCTTTGGCAACAAGACGAGCTTTGTGCTTGACAATTCCACCCTGTGGATTCTCTCACCTTGAAAATCCACTTAATCCTATAGCTCGATGTCCACTCGACAGGTCAGTCAAGACCCAAGTATCATTTTCTTGGATCGAACTGATCTCCTCTTGCGTTGCCTTCCTCCAAGACACATGTTCTAATGCTTCTTCATAGCTGCCTGGTTCTTCAGCACCTAGTAAACATAAATTGATGTCTTCAGATAGCTCAACAGGACTTGTGATATTATATATATCTTGTATCGATTGCATCTTCTGATGCTGAACTGGAGTTGATGAAGCAGAACTATGATCTGATGGTCCTCCAGCAGGTTCGGGAGTGCTCACCCCTTGGTCCATTGTGTGCGGTGAGCCCAACTCTGTTGGTTCTAGAAGATCTGCATTCATACTTGAAGGTGCTTCTTGCTGATCATGATGCATAGCAGAATCTGGAGAATATTCCCATTCAAAATTGCTGCTTCTTTCACTTTCTGATAAATCCCATTGCCAGCTCCTTTTTTCTTCAAATAAAACATCCCGCGTTACATGAACACGATTACCTTTTGGTTCATAAACATGGTATGCTTTCGATCATTCCGCATAGCCTATGAATACCATTGGTATGCTACGATCATCGAGCTTCCTCATCCCAGGTTTGACATTCTTCACATGAGCAACACAACCAAATGTACGAAAATGATGTACATTAGGTTTTCGATGATACCGTACCTCATATGGTGTCATTCCATCCAAGCTTCGGGTTGGAGCTCTGTTCAAGACATATACAGCCGTCTTCACCGCTTCACCCCAAAACTTCCCTAACATTGATTTACTTTTCAACATGCTTCTTGCCATTTCAACGACAGTTTGATTTCGTCACTCCACAACTCCATTTTGTTGTGGAGAATATGGGGCCATGGTGAATCTCTTAATGCCACTTGCATCACAATGTTCTCCAAACTCAATGGATATAAATTCCCCTCCTCGTCTGTCCGGAGAGCCTTGATCATCACACCTTTCTCATTTTCAACTGCAATCTGAAATTTCTTGAAGTAATAAAGTGCATCTGACTTCATCTTGAGTAGCTCCACCCACATGAACCTGCTTCGGTCATCAACTAAGAGCAGAAAATACTGATTTCCAGCAGGGGATATCGGAGAAATCTGTCCACATAAGTCGCCATGAATCAACTCCAATAACTGTTCTGCTCTGTAACTTGCAGTTTGGGGAAATGGTCCGCGGTGCTGTTTGCCCAGGGAGCAGCCCTCACAAAACTGGTCCAAGTGGTTAATTATTGGCATCCCTTCAACCATTGCTTGAGCTCCTAGTCTTCTTAATGCCCGAAAATTCAGATGACCAAATCGGCCATGCTAAAGCCATGCTAGTTCACTTGCTCTTGACAACAAACATACTGGTTCTGTCACTTCAAGATCCATCACATACAAACGGTTAGGTGATCTCTTGACATGAGCTAGCAACCTCCTGTTGCTGTCATAGAGGTTCATGAAACCATTTTCAATGACGATTTTGCTTCCATGCTGATCAAGTTGCCCCAAGCTTATTATATTACTTTGAGACGTGGTATGTAATATACCTCTGTAAGCAATTTATGCTCTTGATTTTTGCACCTGAGAAGTACTGATCCACGTCCACGGATCTCCACGTGAGATCCATCTCCAAATTTCACCAAGCCTTGAACTGTCTCATCAAGCTCAGCAAACATTTCCTTCGAGCCAACCATGTGGTTGGTCGCACCAGTGTCAAGATACCAGCCATGATTTAGAGGACCAATTCTTTCTTCATTTGTCACTGCCATCTCCTGTTTTTCTTCAATTAGCATCACAGTTGTTTCCTCCACATGAGCAACTTGCACTCCTTCAGAGATCTCGCCCAACAACAGAGCTGGTTCAGTATCATCTTTCTTTTCAATGTAATGTGCCTTCTCTCATTTTGGCCAACGACATTCACTCCAAAAATGTCCATACTGATCACAATTGAAACACTTCACTTTTGATTTGTCAAACCTTCTGAACTTTTGTTCGTCACCTTCAATCCTTCAGCCTTCATACTGATTATATCCGCGACCACGGCCTCGACCACGTCCCCATCCGCGGCCACGACCATTGAAGAACCTGGTGCTAGTTCCAGGAACGGAAGCTTCACCCTTCTTCTCATTCACAGCCATGCCCTCCCACTGCTCACGGGTGGGGAGAAGTTGTTCTCGATCTTTTCGACTGTGCCCGAGGCGTCTCCCTCGAGTGCTCTCTTCATAGGCTCGCAGACGACCCAGAGCTTCTTGCAAAGTCATGGATTCAATATCCCCAAACTGCTCAATAACTCTGATGATTTATTGAAGTTATCTAGGCCGCCGACCGAGCAAATCCTAGGCCATAGTCTTGCCGGCGACGAGCGCTAGTTCATCCTCTATTTTTGTGCCACGGACGGGTGGGCTGATCCTGTTAGTGAGCTGGCTCTAATGCGCGGCTGACGTGCGGGGCCCGGGAGTCAGCACCCCCTCTCTCACTCGTGCGTGCACGCTGGGAAGTGGACCCAACCCGTCAGCCTCCTCTCGCATGCGCGCTGCCGTCGCTGACTGGTGGGCTTTGTCTGTCAGTCGGTGCAGCCTATTTTAAACCCCGCGCGGGCCGGCCAAAAGCGAATGAAGATGCTTTCAATTCGGCGAAAGCGCATTTTCCATTTTTCAGGATTTTCATACCCGAAATTATTCAATCATTTATGACTTTTGTATCTAAAGTCCAAATTAAGTGAAATAAATTTATAAAATCATGTAAAATCAATTAGTTTCATAATATGAAAATTCGTTTTGAAAATAAACAATGTGTAAATTTGAAGTTCAAATTTTAATTAATGGTTTGAAATATTCTATGTATATGATTTTTGCAAATGAACTCAAAATTAAATGAAACCAGTTTTGTTAGGATCCCTAGGTCATTAGAAACTCATATAAATAAAAATATTTGAATTCCAACTTGTTTTAGATCTTTTCCTAATAAAGATTAGATTCAATATGTGAATTATTCAAGTTAGCATTACTTAATAAAATAAGCTCCAAATTGAGTGTAATCAATTTCTACATGTCATTAAGTCAGTAAACTACCCAAATATGCAAAATACTTAGGGTGAACTATTGAGTATATCCATGATATACCATGTGGTAGTTAAATAACTTAATATTAATCCAAAAATTTTAGCCCCTTGAATTCGAAATTATAAATACAAGAATACATAATTTTAGCCTCTTGAATTCATAAAATATAGATAAGTAATCTATAGAGAATAAGATTCTGTATCGTCATTTAACCTAAGTCATTAATAATGTATGAGAATAAAGGGCAAACTAAAAATGCGAGTACATAAAATCATAAAACCCTAACCCTAAACCACACCTGCTTTTTATAGAAAGTTTTGTTTTATTTTCTATCTGTAATATCCCAAAAATTCTAAATAATAAAAATAGAAATATAAAAATTAGAAAATGTAATGGAATATAATTTTTAATTAGAATGTCAAGAATGAATTAAAATATTATCTTGTATTTCAACATCTTAAACTCCAACCTTAACAAAAGGGTAGGTTGCAAAATTAATCATCAAATCAAACAAAATATGAAAATAAGTTGGAAATGAAAATTTACATTGAAATTCCAACTAATCTAAAGTTTTATTGAATTTTGGTTCTTAAGAGAATCTTTAATTGTACTAATTTCATTTTCTCTACACTTAAAGTACAACAAGCAAATAAAGTTCAACATTAAATATATTTATTGATGAATTTTAAGTATTTTTATTAATTACTTCTAATTTTCTTGAATTTCCTTGATTTTTGTTACAAAGGAAAAGTCTTTTCATATAAACATGATAATAGATAAAGAAAAGAGTAAAAAGTTTATAACAAAAAAATAAATAAAAATTTATTTAAACATATAAAATTATTACTAAATTAATTTTGGCAGTTAAGGGTAATATGGAGATATTTTAGGAAGTTACATGTCACATCAAAGCAATTATGAGTGCAATTAATGAATCTATGACTAGCAACAGTGAAATTGTCAGATTTAAATAAAAATAATTAAGCATTAATTCGACCTTAATTTTTTATAATATCTTAATTTTGGATCATACTATGAACAGTAAAAATATCAGGAAATAATAATTGAATTTGATAATTTTACAAATTCGACAACTGAAAGGCTGAGAATCTGGTAATTCTAATGTCAGAATTTTAGTAAATAAAATATAAATAATTTTAAGATTAAATTTTACATGCGACTAATACAGCTATAAGGAACCTGCAAAAAAAGTTTCAAAGATATTTCATAAGTTATGAACCCCAAGATAAATTAAACACAGAAAAATGAAATCTGTGCACAGTGCACTGTTCGAATTTTCATAAATTATACAAGCACGACATAATTCTGAAAATTTTGAAGGACCTTTACACTACTACAGAATTGTACGTCAGAATCGATTTTTTTTTGTCATTACAGTCGGTTCAAGTGGCGATACGAAGTCTTTAGATAGTGATGAGGTGGAGTTATCACAGTCGGTTTTGGCCCGATTGTGATAAAGCCTCATTAGAATCGGTTCTTAGGTGAAACCGATTCTGATGAAGGGTCATCAGAATCGGTTCTTTGAAGGAAGCGATTGTGATGACCCCCTCATTAGAATCGGTTCTTGTGTGGAACCGATTCTGATAACCCACGTTATCAGAATCAGTTCCACACAAGATTAGAATCGGGGGTCATCACAATCGCTTCCTTCAAAAAAACCGATTCTAATGAGGGGGTCATCACAATCGCTTCCTTCAAAAAACCGATTCTAATGATGGATCATCACAATCGCTTTATTCCAAGAACCGATTGTAATGGTATTGTTATCACAATCGCTTCTGTCAAAGAACCGATTCTACTTATGTGGTCATCACAATCGCTTCCTTAAAAGAACCGATTCTACTGATGTGGTCATCACAATCGCTTGCTTAAAAGAACCGATTCTGATGAGAGGTCATCAGAATCAGTTCCTCATAAGAACCAATTCTGATTGACCCTCATGGGGGTGTGCCAATTTTGCATATTATCCAAAATAGCACATATTAACAATGGGCATATATCACATTCACAATACAGAACACAGAATGCACATATCACATTCACAGAACACGAACACTTAAATTACAATACATATAGCCCATTCGTTCACAATATACAAACACAAACATGCTTAACAATCAGTACACATGCATATATATCACATTGAGATATACAATTAATATTGTTTCCATATGGACTAGTAGGATGCTTCAGGATCTCTAAACCTACCGTCCTCCGATATAACTTCTAACCAGTACTACTGGCATAAGTGGTTTCGTAAATTGTTTAGTGCTTTGCTGTCTAAGCTCTTCTGGGGGATATTGATCTTCTGCAAAACATAAATGAGTGCACGAATTTAAGTTTCAAAATTTGTATGTGAAAGGCTAAGTATGCATGTACAAGTAACCAGCCAATATAATTAGGAAACCAGAATTGGAGTAGACACAATTGTGCAAAACATTAAAAAAATGTCCACCATATAAGTTCTTATGCACCTGTACTTACTAAGACAACTTTCTGTTAATATTTAAAGGTTTAGAAACAGTCCTGCATGGATGCAGCAGTGTAAAAGGCAAACATCCCTAGTTTGCTAAGAAGGATTAGTAGCACAGAAATGTTCCACGAACTGAATGGATGGTGCGAATTATAGAAAGTCGGTTTATTTGCCTCATAATCACA
This sequence comes from Otatea glauca, assembly GCA_036346275.1. Taxonomy (NCBI): domain Eukaryota; kingdom Viridiplantae; phylum Streptophyta; class Magnoliopsida; order Poales; family Poaceae; genus Otatea; species Otatea glauca. The sequence continues at coordinate 63,235,526 of CM070715.1, forward strand.
ACATCAAAGAGCTCCCTCCAGAATTCCCATCAAAATGTTGGCCTGCTCAACCAATAGTGAACAACTCAAGTTGACAATATGTGAGTGGACAAGAATGGCCCTTGAAAAAATTGCCATATCATGACACTTTCTATTTGGAATTACCGTCTTCATGAAGAAAATTACAAGAATGAAACAAGCAAAAGTTATACAACTATGCTATTTACACAAAGATAGCTGTGTCCTCCATCTAGGAAGACCAAAAAGCTCTTAATGAAATGGAAACAACGAAGAATGTGCATGCAAAAGATTTGCTTGTTAGTTTTAAGAATACATGTCAAAGCGGTATAAGAATTTGCACGTGCCATTTACTAGAACAATCTCTTGCCAATGGTGTGATGATGACAAAATATTGGATATGAAATTCTCAACTAAAAGTTGACCCAAAAAATTAACATTGAAAGTTCATGTCGCTTTGTAAAATGTAAGTACAAGTGATATTAAACAAGTATACAATATGCATGGACCAGGCCCAAATCATATTGGATCCACAAAGTAGAAAGGAGAGTTGGTGAGATGAAATAGATTTTTCCCTTCTCTCTTATCTTTAAGAAACGAAAAACCTGCTCTGTGGGTCACGGATGAGTCAATGGTCTTAGAGTTGAATTGGTAAAAAAACATTACCAAATAAAGAATGTCGAAGACCAAAAACGATGTCGGGATAAAGCACTTTACACGAAACTTCAGCCAAAAACAAGGGAAATGGTGATATGCCAACCTAATCGGAAAAGGAGTACGCCTAAATTTTTTATCGAAATTTCTAGGGCTCGAAAAGAATTTTCTTGTGAACTAAACCAATTCGTGGACATCTTTGAATCGATTGATTTACATCCTCATATATATAAGATGTATCAAACTCCAGCTTGGCATCTACAAAGTGTTGAACAATATCAGCAAGGAGGCAATCTTTGATCTATAAGCTAGCAGCTAACATCCCAGACGTGATGGGCATGGTGCACTCCATCTGAGGCATTTCTTGAAGTTACAAAAGCTTGTTCTTGAGTTTTCCATATTCTACATTCGATAATTGTGGTTTGGACTTAGGAGCCAACTTGTAACTATCAATAGCAGATAAAATCACCTCCTTCAATGCAGATACTCATTATCTTTTTCTTGGATACTCGGGTCAAACAATGCATAGATATTTCTAAATACTATGCTTTTTGTTAGAACTAGAAATCCTAACAAATCATTGTGAACTCACGGGGGGAGCAGGCAGGAGAAGGTCAGCGCAGGCAGGAGGAGGCTAAAGGTCACCGGGAGAGGAGGTTGTCAGGGGGAGGGTCGGCGGGGCGTCGAGGCCGGGCGGCGGGTCATCGGGCGGGGCGGAGGCGGCGGGCATCGAGGCGGGTGGCAGTCGTCGGGAGTCAGTCGAAGGCGTCGGTGTCGGGCGAGTGCAGGCGTGGCGTCGGGCGGGGGCGAGGCGCGGCGGTCGGGCGAGGCGGTGGGACGGGCGGGCGGGCGAGGCGGCGGCGAGCGGCGAGGCGAGGACGGCGGGTCGGGGCGAGGGCGTCGGACGGCGAGGCAGGGCGTGGCGACGGGGCAGGGAGGGGCGGCCTGCGCTAGGGTTAACGAGACTACTGCGCGCCCGAATCGGCTGGTCGCGGGAATAAAATGGGGCTTTGAGTCATCAGCATCATTTTTTTAGGAAAACCGACCCTGATGAGCTCAATATCTGTATCGCTTCTTCAAAGAAAACCGACACAGATGTATATAGTCATCAGTATGGTTTTTTTAGAATAACCGACACTGATAAGCTCAATATCCGTATCGCTTTTTCAAACAAAACCGACACAGATGTGTATAGTCATCAGTATCGCTTCTTTTAAAAAAACCGACACTGATAATATCAGTATCCGTATCGCTTTTTCAAAGAAAACCGACACAGATGTGTATAGTAATCAGTATCACTTCTTTTAAGAAAACCGACACTGATAAGCTCAATATCCGTATCATTTTTTAAAGAAAACTGACACTAATATATCCGTATCGCTTTTGTAAATAAAACCGACACTGATACATAATTATCTCTATCGGTTCTCAGAAAAAACCAACACAAATGTAGTTCATTGCACTATTCCCTTTCTAGACAAACTATGAAGTCTAAATTTTCAGAATACTGCAAGTTCTGAATTTTCAGCATTTCATCAGAGAGAGAAAATGCCGTAACTTTTTCATACGTTGTTGAAATTATTAGGAATTTTTGCAGAAACATATTTCGGGATACTGCAAATCTTTTCATCAAAGAATTTTTGGAAAAAGCGACCTCATTCAAGAAATATGCCAAAATTCATTTTGTAGATATGATTTGTGCGTAAAGCGTAGAAAAGTCAAAACTTTTTCAAATTAATCCAGAATTGCACCATAATTTCCATAAATGATGATTCGACTATTTACAAGCTTTCCCAACAATAATTTCGTCAAATAGAATTTTCTTTAACAACATATGGCACAAAGTGCAGGCATAAAGAGACATTGCATTTCCATCAAAGCCTCCAACAGCAATTCACCATGGATTTTTTACTTCGAAAGCATTGCAAACTATTTTACATACATAATACAACAATGCGATTAACAACAAATATTATAATAGTCCATTTATTTACAATACTGCCCTTCATGATGATCTACTTGCATGTAATTGGCTCCATGTGTGTCGTCATCCCCGCTAAGACAAGCCCATCTGCAAATGAAGGTATCTCATCGAATTGGTTGTAATCTTCTTCATCTGGAACAACAACAGAGAAGAGTTCAGCACAAGTGGTATATTTGACCTAGTGAGGCACATCAGAATCGGTTCTTTTCCAGAAGCGATAGTGATGTGCAAGATCATCACTATCGCTTCTTTTTATAGAAGCGATAGTGATGAGCACGTGGACATCAGAATCGGTTCTTTTCGAGAAGCGATAGTGATGTGCACGGTCATCACTATCGGTTCTTCTTATAGAAGCGATAGTGATGAGCTCGTACACATCAGAATCGGTTCTCAAATAAAAAGCGATAGTGATGTGCACGGTCATCACTATCGGTTCTTTTTATAGAAGCGATAGTGATGATCACGTTCGCATCACTATCGCTTCTTTTCTTAGAACCGATAGTGATGTATATTCACATCACTATCGCTTCTATCAAAAGAACCGATAGTGATGTGGACGTGATCATCACCATCACTTCTTTTGTTGGAACCGATAGTGATGATCGTGCGCATCACTATCGCGTTTTAGTTGAGAACCGATTGTGATATGCCCTGTGCTACATCACAATCACTTATAATCTCAGAACCGATAGTGATTATTACTAACACACATCCGAAGTTATTTATCACAATCGTTTTTTCCTAAAAACTTAAGAACCGACACTGATAAAGCGATAGTGATATGCCGTTCTGTAGTAGTGTTAGCCCTATCTGTAGTACACGTCATAAATTTATCATTAATTTTCCGTCATGATTGCTATTCTGTTCACTGAATGGAATCCAGATCTGCTGGCGATAAGGAGGAGATGAAGTTTGTTTTGTGTCACATCAATGAACAATTCCCAGGCCCACTCGTCATCATGCTCCTCCACAGCCTTGTTTGGCTATAAAAGCCAGTGAGCCTGCCTCCCAGCCATTTTTCCCTTTTGCATCCACAAATTTCATTTAAGCTGGCATGGAGTATCCTCAAGCACTACCGAATAAAAACCTCAAGTTTATCTCTTGGTTCCCCTGCTGAATGGTCGCCACCGGCTATGCATGCCCGAGCTCCCTCCATGGCGTCATCTCTTGTTCCGTGAGCTTCCTCTCTATGATCTTCATTTCCTTTTTCTTTTCCTAAACAATCAACCATTACTTTAGTAGTAAGAAAAGATTTGTAAAACAACAAAATAAGAAAAATTCCTGTAAAAATTTATGGAGCTATCCAGAACACAAAATATAATTTTAAAGTCATAACAAAGTATTAAATGATGAAAAGAAAGGTAATTTAATGAAGCAAGACTAGTAATAGTAAAAATGTCCGAAAATAAATGTTCATGATTTCGATGTGAAGATATTTATCTTATTTTATCCCTGGATAGATTCATCTTCAGTAAAAATATTAGGAGATAATCTTTAGGTTTGATATTTATAAAAATTCAAAAACAGAATTGCTGAAAATATAGGAATCAGATTGTCAGCATTTTTATAAATAAAATATAAAATATATTAAATCCAATTTTTTACTGAATACTTATGTGGACATGATAAACTCTTATCAAAAGTTTCAAATTTGTTTGATAAGATATAAACTTCGATAAAATTCAAAAACAGAGAACACAATTATGTGCACAGTGGATTGTCAGAATTTCTATAAATCATAAATGCGTCCAATAGGTCTGAAAGTTTTATGGTAGGTTCTAAGCTAGCTCTAGTACACATAGTAAATTTTTTATTAATTCTTCAACAAGAGAGATAACTAATTCAGTGAACCAAACTCGTCTCTGTTCGCTGAAATTGCTTGAGGTCACCTCGCCTTTCGCTGACATGTGGACCCCATTTCCCTGTTCGGCCCACATGCCAGCCTCCGCCCTCAGCCGTCGTCTTCCTCGGCGTGCCGAATCCCCGAAGCAGAGAACCAACTCGCGCCGTCCTTTGTAACCGCCAATCACTGTGATTCGCGCCGCCCGAGACCACGTCATCGTCCTCTCCTTGCCACGCCGCCATCCTCTCCGGATTTCCCGCTGCGACGCCCATGCCTTCTCCTGTGCAGCGCCGCAAAACCTCCGAAGCTTTCATACTTGCTATCCGAGCTTCGCTACAGCAAATCGTCGGCTATAAAAGACGCTCTGTGATCGCCTTGTGATGCCCTTCACTTCCCCTCTCTTTTCTTCTACTCATATCCACTGAACCATCGCCAATTCCCCTCATCTCTGCCATGGCCGAAGAACCTAGAATCGGGTCGAACCCAATTCAAGCCAGTACCCTGAACCTCCTCCCAATTCCTTTACACATTAGCTTCAGCATCTCATAAGGATCAAAACCCCTCAATCAGGTTTGGGTTTCATCCACCGTAGCTCCGCCGCCGCTTTGACCCTTCTTCCCCAAGCACGGCGCACGGTGGCAGGCCAACCCGATTAGTTCCTCCAGCCGTTAGTAGGTAAAATGGAATATTTTGGACCTCCTGACTCTTAAACCGGAACCGATCACACTTAGGTAGCCTTCTAACGTCGGCGCGGCTCGCCGCCATTGCCGTCGCCGCCTCCTCTCGCTGCCAGCTCGCCTCCAGCCGAATCGGTACCTCCCCTGGATGCGCCTCACGTCCCTGATGCTCACCGTACCGCCGACTGAACCTCCCCCGAGCTACTTCGCCGGCGATTAGCCGCGAAGGTGAGCCCCTGTTCTCAGTCACTGACATGCGGGTTCCCCTTGTCAGCCTCTGCGCCTCTCAGCCACTCCCTCTCGCTGACCAGATGGCCCCACCTGTCGGTCATCTGATTTAAAAGAAAACCCGCGAAAAAGGAAAAAGGCGCTTTCAAAGTATTGAAAGCGTATTTTCTGATTTTCCTGGATTTTCATACCCGAACCAACTTCAAACTTGAATATCTTTCGCATTTGAAATCCAAATGAGATGAAACCAATTTATAAATTCATATAAAATCAAGAGCTTCCAGAATATGCAAAAATATTTTGAAAAGCTATTCTGGAAAAATATTTTAATACAAAGGTGAATAGTACATATGAAAGTAGACTAAATATGGAAATTTTGCAAACAAAGTTAATATTATTTGGAACCAATTTTATCATAATCCTTATTCTTCTATGCACCCATTTCTATAAAAATATTTGGGTAACTAGTTGTTTTATGTCTTTTCTATTAAAGTCTAACATTATTAGTAACAATGCAATAATAACTAAATTGATAAGGAAAGAATTTTTGGAAGTTGATTAAACATATTTCTTTTCAGCATGATGGTAGAATAATGTTAGGCTCGGTAAAAATGTTGAACTAATAATGATTTATGCAAATAGGATGTGATTTAGTATGAAGAGCATAATAGGTATATATGTATATATGTAAGTATGTGTGCATATGGGACCATGCTTGCTTCTAGCAATCAGTTCATGAATATGGGGTAGATAACTTAATGTATTATGCCTGATAAAATGGTAGCCAGAAATTTAATGATAAATGTTTAATTCAAAAGTCTTTAAATACATTTCTTTGCATTTGAATCCTATTAACAACAAACTATTTTACGATATCACCATAAGACAAATCTTTCTGTTTTAAATAATTTTAGCATCTATAATTCGAAGTTATAAATACAAGAATACATAATTTTAGCCTCTTGAATTCGTAAAACAAGAATAAATAATCTATAAAAGAATATGCGTCTGTTTCTTATAGCATGTTTTATTTGATTTACTGTCTGTCTTCTTTTGCCCTTATTGAAATTGTTGTTTCGCTATATTTCCATCAAACGACGTGTAGAACCCGACGCCATTAATTCCATCGTCGACAACTCAGGCTTCTACCGTGACTTCGTCGTAAACAACGATTAAGCAAGGCAAGCACCCCCTTTGATTATATTGATCCCAGTATTTAATTTTCATTGTGTTTATCAAAATGTTTCATGCATGCGTTTATTTTCTGTAAATACGCTATTTTGTGGTACTGGTAGATATACCTGTTTTCTCATGAAACTTCCTTGATAAGTATGGACATGTGAACCTTGATAACCATATAAATGGGTTAGACAATACATAATGTCAACTAGGGTATATGCGATTATTAACCATGCTTAGCCATGCTTTAGAACCAACGTTGAATATGATCAGATCAAAATTGATTCTTGAGAATTGAAAATGGTTGGTTATGACATGATGTCAATTGTTGGTATTTTGACTAAAAACCCAAAATAAAACTATGGTTTAGATGCGGGCAATTATTGGCAATAGCCGGTTGTACAAGAGATGGACTTGTACGTAGTATAGGGTGGAGTATTGCCCGTGTCGGATTAAGGACCGAGCTATGGGTTGTTTTCAAGCCAAGAAAATCGTGCAACCATGAGTGCTGATATGGGGCAGCCTTAACCTATTAAGTTGCTTAGGTCTGGCTTTGCACATTGGTAGGCGGGAGATAGTATGAGCAATCCTTTCTAGGTTTGCTTATGAGGGGCTTCCACACCGAGGTGTGGGTAAATGCATATCGGTACAACGGTGTACGCCTTGTTATGGGAAGAAACTCTTATTGCAGGGATGGACTGCCTATGTTCTTGATCTTATTGCAGAGATGGACTGCCTATGTTCTTGATCTTATTGCAGGGATGGACTGCCATGTCGTACTTATTTATGTTTCTTCTCCATAACAAGGGTTTAACGTTGCTGGGCTGGTGCAAAGCTAGGTCTAGGTAATGTAACGGTTATGTTATGATCTCTCTGCAGCACACCAAAGGAAGTGTGTCAATTGCGCTGCACAAAGAGATGATCATTTCTTGTGGGTAAAGCTGTACGCCTCTGTAGAGTGTAAATCTAATTAATTTGCCGTTCCTACGGTCAAAGGCACTTGGTAACGTCATCACATGGTTAGCAGTTTTACTATTTTCAAAATGGAATGGTTTTCATCTAATGTGCCTTGTTTTGGCAAAGATTATGGTTGTGCCACGTGTTGGCAAGGAAATGATATGGCACGATTGGATTATTGGATCATTGAATTAATTAATGCTCGCGAAGGGTTGTGAGTATTATTTATGCTTTACCTATTTCTTATCAGTCAAACTTGCTTTATTAAATTCCGTTTGGAAATGACAACTTGATTTACTAATTCAATTTCGCTTTATGCAAATTAACAGTAGAAACATTTCCTTTGGAATGGCCTGCATATATTATAGGATTTGCTAAAGTCTTGCGGAGTACGTAAAGTACTCACCCTTGCTTATATGTTGTTTTAGGTGGAAAAAGATTGCGAAGATTCGAAAGATCTCTTTTAAATCGCAGGATCGGATTTTCAATAAAGCGACCTTTCTAGGGATTATGCCTTGTCAGTTGCCTGAGGGATTGGATGGGCACACTACAAGACTTTCCTTCTTCTGTTGCTATATTTATATACTCTGAGTTGTAAGAATATATTGTACAAATAGCTTCCGCTTGAATAAAATGTTGTATGGATGTGATTCCAATTGTTGAAAATGTGCGTACTAGCCACTGATCATGGGACTAGTACTGTATGCGCATTAGATTTCCATTTTTGCATTTATGTGAAAATGGGGGTCGTTACAGTTGGTATCAGAGCTATACTGACCATAGGATAAACCCTAGATAGAATGGTCGTTAGTAATAAGATTAGGTCAATCTCAAAAATTTTAATTGCAAAAGCTACTATATTTGCAAAATGTAGTTTTTGCTATTCTTCCCTCTTTCTTAAGATCATGTTCTTACCCCACTCTCATGTTATTTTATATCAAACTCCTCTTTTCTTAAAAATAGTCCTCGCCTATAGTTCATCTTCACTATTTGCTTATGAAGTTGTCCAAGATATGTCGCTACCCTCCTTCATACCGAGCCAAAGAAGACTACAACGTCTACACCGACATCAAGATGGACATAACAACCGGCAAGGCGGAAGTAAAGTATGAAGATCCTACTTCATGAAGAGTCAACAAAGCCCAATAGTAAAATGCAGAAGAATAGATTAGATTCCCCGTAAGATAGGAACCCTTACGCATAGTAGTATCATTCTACTTTAGCTATATAAAGCATTCTTATGTAGTGTTTATATCTTGTTATTTATAGTTGGATTTTGTTTTCTTTGTTTGGACGATTTACGTATAAACTTAACCTTTAGGTTAAAGTTTTATGATAAATTGCTCCTAAAAAATATATGAATATATAAATCCTAACATGTAGGTTAGATGGAAAATTTTCACAAAGAGTTTCCCTTCTTTTATAAAATTTCTGTCAAGCTTATCCTTTCTTCTGTAGAAATTCTTATCTACATATCCTTTTAAAATTTCTAGTCCTCCTTGAAAAATTCTGTCTCATCAGGATTAATAACAAAGCTCTCTTTTCCAGTCATCTCTTTACTCTCTACTAGTTGAGCTTGATCCATCCAAGTCACAGCTATAACCACCTTATCTTCTCATTTGGACACAAAAAAAAAAACCAAGTCAGCTTGCTTTTTCTCCTCTGCACCGAAACCAGTCAAAGCAGCATGCCCCTGCTAGTTTTTCCTCTACCATCGCAATAACCCATTGCTGCCATGATAGAGCTCGGCTCTGAATCTTCCATTGTGATCACAAAACTAGAAATGCAGCCGCACCTTGCTCAAGCACTGCATCGTCGCCCATTGCTGCCACAACCGCTGTAAACCATGCCTCGACAAAACAAAACCGTGCCAACTCAACTAATAAATGTTGCTGTCCAAACTTCTTTCCAATGGACTTATCTTTACACCTGACAACTATTCTTGTTTCATCACATTGCCAACTATCCTCGTTTTATCTATATCCAGAGAACTAATCCAAAGAATACTAGCACCTTTTTCTTTCAAGATTCTTTAGTAAATTAACACCGCAAATCTACCTCTGCTACTTTGAGAAGTACTCCTACCATAGGACCTCCAGCCAAACCCTTTGTTACTAGAATAGAAGATATGATTATATAGTAATAAGAAGTATTAGTGAAAACTTTTGTCGTAATGCAAGGAGATGCATAACTCCTATATATATATATAATAAAATAAAAAGTGTGTTACCTTTTGATTAATTAGAGGTTTTGTGTGCATTATTACGGGATACTCTCGTAACACTTAACCAATAGGTTAAAGAATTACGATGAGATGACCCAAAACAATATGGAACCCATAGTTATGAAGCCATTAAAACATAAAATGTTATTTTAGAAGCACGAGCCTTCCAAAAATATTAGATATTGCACAAATATGATTATGATAACTCTTTTCCTCTCGCTTTAAATCTCTTTCTTATCTAACTGATCATTCTAACATTTTTTCCCTTTTAAAAAAAAGATGATAGATGAACAATGTTAACTAGAAACCTTGGAATGCTAATCTCAGTAAGAGATGTAAAGTTTAAAAGAAACTCGTCGCTAAATAGCTTATTTTGAAAAATAGTACTATCCAAATTATACCTTCTCTAGTTGTATAATAAACTCTTGCGCAAAAATACTTATGTCTAGGCTAGTACAAGAAAAACAATAGACATCCCTCCCAAGTACTATATTGAATATATAGATTTAATTTTTTATTAAATTTTTGTTGAAAATCTTTTATATTGCTTTTTTGGGTTACTCTCGTAAATGTTAAACCATGAGGTTGAAATTTACGATGTGCTAACCCTTCCTTGATAAGAAATTTTAATTAAGAAAATTTTAATGAACGAAATGTTGCCTTGTGGCCTGGTTAACCCCTATCTGACCGTCTCTCTCTGATTCCAACATCTTGTCAATCGTTGTTGCAGGATGCCTGTAACAAGATCCCTCGGCAAAATCCTTGAAAGTGAAGTTAAACAAAGTTTTTGACCTCCAAATGATAATTCTACCCTAGCCCAATCAAATTCCCATCAGCTAGCGCAAAACATATCAACCTTGGCTCAATTCTCGCCAGAAGAGAAAATGGTTCAAATTAGAAACCTGCTCCTACAACTTATTCGATACCTAAACGTTGTTCCTTAAAATGTTGTCAACCCAACCAATCTGAAGATCGTGCTTGCATTCGCTGTGGAGAAATAGGACATACTGCTGATGAGCATGCAATCAATTGCTCCAGCTGTGAAGGAAATCATTCTCCCGGAAAATGTCCCCTGAATAATATCACTTGTTACCTTTGCGAAAGTTAAGATCATTGCCCATCCCAATGCCCCCTTGATCCACCAGTCACCGTCGCAGTTCAGCAACAACAAGAAAAACTCTGTGCCTTAGTTGCCCAAGAATTGGCAAATAGCAGAATTGCACAAGAAATATCATTAGAAGAATTGGAGAAGCAACATTTCAATCTTGTCAATCACCATGAAGAAAGCAGTAATTGGCCATCGCCAACAGCATGCTTCTTGTGTGGTGAAGAAGGTCATTGGGCAAGGGAATGCCCTAATCATCAGCAAGTTAAGCTTCAGAAGAAGAACATCTTGAAACATGCAATTGTTCCCAACAAAGTGTCACGAAAGAAACAAAAGTGCTACATCTATCACAAGCAAGGCCATTATGCTAATCAGTGCCCACAAAGAAGACAAATACCTCCTGCAGCTTTAGTCATACCAGAAGTTACATCAGTTAAGATTATAACTCCAAGAGTAGGAGGAATAATATTTGTAGCAAGTCGCCCGAAGAATCAGTTAAAGAAGAGGCGCTTGAACAAAGACACTTGCCCCAAGGAGAATTCTGCTCAACTCCACTCCCAGTCACAATCACCATCTGTCCATCCCTCCAACAACACCAACAATCAGCTATCTGATGCTAAAAATCGGAAAGCCAACGTTACTTGTTCTCACTGTTGTGAACGTGGGCATTATGCCAACAAGTGCCCAAAGAAGAAGCAAAATCAACCTTATGCTCAATTCCATGAAGCTATTTAGCAACTGCAAAGACGACCTCAAGAAATCGAAGGCCGACAAGCCCCTAACTCTGCATCTACTCCAACTCAAGACATCAATTATAGCATACCTGACGCAATGCCAGGCACATCCCTTATGAATACAGTTTCTACCTCAAATAAGATTTATTTGAAATCATCTTGTCTCTTTAGACCTACTTGAAGTTAACCGAAAATTCATTTAGAATCTATACATAAAAGTAATGTTTGATAAGCGGAATGTTGCCTTATAACTGAACTTTCATCAAAATATATCTTATCTTAATCCTTCCAAAAGGCTGGTAAAAGTACAAGTTTTAAACTTTCAATTTTCACTTTCAACCATTACTCGATAAATACTCCATCTATTCCCTAATCAATGAAAAATCCACCTTGGCTTTAGCTACCACTTATGCTTGTGAAAGTCAGCCCGAACCAAATATATTCGCAACTAAAATCATCAACCCTTGTTGAGTTATCCAAATTAGCCTTTACATTTAAATACTCTCCTTGATGTCAACACTCAGTTCTTCTCAAATAATTCTAGTTGCTATTCATCTCTTCTTTTCTATCATATTCCATACCTCTCTTTAAAAATAGCTTAACCATGCTAAAAATCTAAAAATTGGTTATTCAATCAAAAGATATATATAAAAAGTGCTAATACCTCTCATCTACATATGCGAAACCCAAATAGAAGTCTTATCTATTCTTGACGCATCACTTCGGAATCACAAGAAGAAAATCCAATGAAGCAACTACACAAAAGATCAAATGATGAGAACAACTAGATCACCTCCAAGGAATAATTCCCTAAACCCATCTAGTCCTTGCAAATCTCGAGGACGAGATTTCTGTAAGGGGGGTAGATCTGTAACATCCCAAAAATACTAAATAATAAAAATAGATATATAAAAATTAGAAAAAGTAATGGAATATAATTTTTAATTAGAATGTCAAGAATGAATTAAAATATTATCTTGTATTTCAACATCTTAAAATCCAACCTTAACAAAAGGGTAGGTTGCAAAATTAAACTTCAAATCAAACAAAATACGAAAATAAGTTGGAAATGGAAATTTACACTGAAATTCCAACTAATCTACAGTTTTATTGAATTTTGGTTCTTAAGAGAATCTTTAATTGTACTAATTTCATTTTCTCTACAATACAAAACTTAAAGTACAACAAGCAAATAAAGTTCAACATTAAAATATATTTATTGATGAATTTTAAGTATTTTTATTAATTACTTCTAATTTTCTTGAATTTCTTTGATTTCTGTTACAAAGGAAAAGTCTTTTCATATAAACATGATAATAGATAAAGAAAAAAGTAAAAAGTTTATAACAAAAAAATAAATAAAAATTTATTTAAACATATAAAATTATTCCTAAATTAATTTTGGCAGTTAAGGGTAATATGGAGATATTTTAGGAAGTTACATGTCACATCAAAGCAATTATGAGTGCAATTAATGAATCTATGACTAGCAACAGTGAAATTGTCAGATTTAAATAAAAATAATTATGCATTAATTCGACCTGAATTTTTTATAATATATTAATTTTGGATCATACTATGAACAGTAAAAATATCAGGAATTTTTTACAAATTCGACAACTGAAGGCTGAGAATCTGGTAATTGTAATGTCAGAAATGTAGTAAATAAAATATAAGTAATTTGAAGCTTAAAATTTTACATGAGACTAATATAGCTATAAGGAACCTACAAAAAAAGTTTCAAAGATATTTCATAAGTTATGGACCCCAAGATAAATTAAACACAGGAAAATGAAATCTGTGCACAGTGCACTGCTCGAATTTTTATAAATTATACATGCGTGAGATAATTCTGAAAATTTTTCAGGACCTTTAGCTCTATCTGTATTACACTTCATAAATTCCTCATTAATTTTCCGTCATGATTTCTATTCGGTTCACTGAATAGAATCCAGATCTGCTGGCGATAAGGAGGAGATGAAGTTTGTTTTGTGTCACATCAATGAACAATTCCCGGGCCCACTCGTCATCCAGCTCCTCCACAGCCTTGTTGGGCTATAAAAGCCAGTGAGCCTGCCTCCCAGCCATTTTTCCCTTTTGCATCCACAAATTTCATTTAAGCTGGCATGGAGTATCCTCAAGCACTACCGAATAAAAACCTCAAGTTTATCTCTTGGTTCCCCTGCTGAATGGTCGCCACCGGCTATGCATGCCCGAGCTCCCTCCATGGCGTCATCTCTTGTTCTGTGAGCTTCCTCTCTGTGATCTTCATTTCTTGTATTCATTTCCTTTTTCTTTTCATAAACAATCAACCATTACTTAAGTAGTAAGAAAAGATTTGTAAAACAACAAAATAAGAAAAATTGCTGTGAAAATTTATGGAGCTATCCAGAACACAAAATATAATTTTAAAGTCATAACAAAGTATTAAATGATGAAAAGAAAGGTAATTTAATGAAGCAAGACTAGTAATAGTAAAAATGTCCGAAAATAAATGTTCATGATTTCGATGTGAAGATATTTATATTATTTTATCCCTGGATAGATTCATCTTCAGTAAAAATATTAGGAGATAATCTTTAGGTTTGATATTTATAAAAATTCAAAAACAGAATTGCTGAAAATATAAGAATCAGATTGTCAGAATTTTTATAAATAAAATATAGAATTATTAGGAGATAATCTTTATGCAAATTAACTGTAGAAACCTTTCCTTTGGAATGACCTGCATATATTATAGGATTTGCTAAAGTCTTGCGGAGTACGTAAAGTACTCACCCTTACTTGTATGTTGTTTTAGGTGGAAAAAAATAGCGAAGATTCGAAAGATCTCTTTTCGTCGCAGGATGCGGGATTTTCAATAAAGCGACTTTCTAGGGATTATGCCTTGTCAGTTGCCTGAGGGATTGGATGGGCACACTACAAGACTTTGCTTCTTCTGTTACTATATTTATATACTCTGAGTTGTAAGAATATATTGTACAAATAGCTTCTGCTTGAATAAAATGTTGTATGGATGTGATTCCAATTGTTGAAAATGTGCGCACTAGCCACTGATCATGGGACTAGTACCGTATGCGCATTAGATTTCTATTTTTGCATTTATGTGAAAATGGGGGTCGTTAAACTATCTATATTTTTTTTGCCCTCATTAAAGTCTATTATCTGCTATGTTTTCATCAAACGACGTGTAGAACCTGACGCCGCTGATCCCTTTGCAGAAGACCCCAATTTCAAACTTGACGAAAACTAGCAAGACAAGCACCCCCTTGACCATATTGAGCCTACTATTTTAATTACTTTATATTGTTTCTTTGAAACTATCACTACTACAAAAGGACTCATATTAAAGCCCTTATCACTAACAGTTTTCAAAAACCGTTGAAATGAGTAAAAGACTCATCCTTTGAGGCCATGAAAAACACCCAAGAATACCTCAAAAAATCATCGACAATGACAAGAACATACCACTTCTCACTCGTTGACTGCACTCTAGCTGGACCAACAGTGTCCATATGTAAAAGCTCTCATGGTACATCAGTCATCACAATAGTGACTTGAGGAGCAACCATCTTGCCATGTTGGCAAGAAGACCAAACTAAGTCTTTGACCATCTCGAGTTTAGGCAGACCACGAATCAGATCGTGGTTGCTAACTCGGGTCAAATGGTCGAAGCCGATGTGATCTAATCTCCTATGCTAGAAGAAGAGATCATAGGACTCAGAAGCAATCAAACACCGAAGAGAGTCTCCAGAAGAAGCAGAAAAATTAGCACGAAAGACTCCCAAATCTAAAAATCCCGCAAACTAACTCCCCTGATGAATCAAGGATTCTATAAGAGCTACTCTTAAAGCTAACCTCGAAAGAGTCAACGATAAACTGAGAGACAGAAAGCAAATTGTATTGCAGCTTACTCACTAATGCAACATCCTTAAGAAAGAAATTATCATTAATGCAGACGGTACCTTTTGCAATGACTTTCCCAGATGAAGCATCCCCAAAAGTGATCAACTCATCACCGGGAGCTTGGACTAGGGAAGAGAACTATCTCGAGTCTTTGGTCATATGACGAGAACAACCAGAGTCAACAATCCAAACATCTCCCTTCCCCATCCTATGGACCTGGTCAACACACAAGAGAGAGAGAGATAACTCAGTACTGGGACAAAAAGAAGATCTAGGAACCCAATATTGAACCACACGACGTATCAAAGTACCAGCCACAAGAGCAAAAGATTGGACTTTAGTGTCTCTCTGACGCTCTACTCTCACAAGACCAGAAGTAGCCCTAGCAGAAGATCTGAGGGCTGGAGCTGGGTTGGCCCGTCGTCATGCAAAGGCTGGACCATCCCAGTGAGGTTGTCCAAATCTTCTACTAGGAAACACCTCACGCCATTGATATCTACCTCGATGGATAGAACGGGTAATATTAAAAAGACAACGGAGAAACTGACCAAGAGCAGATCCAGGACGAAAACTCGGATGAACAACATGAAATCCAAGTCCACGTTGCCCAAAAACAGGCTACTCTCTAACCTGTCTAGTAGCAGTGTGTGCCTTAGGAGCACTCAGAGTCTGCGGATAACCCTGAATACCCCTAAGGGCACAAACACGCTCGTGCCTAGTGAACTTGGTGTGCCTGAAGCAGAAATCTACTAGGTGACCATCCTTCTGACAGAAGATGCATGAGTACTTCGCCTTGCTAGAGGCAGAAGTAGTAGGAGGAGCAACCTTCTGGTCAGTGATCTTATGGATAACCCCAGAAGACCTAAACATAGTGGTGCTCACCCTGGGAGCAACCACAATCTCTTCACTCTTGGAGCCACGCACAATGGTAGGAGGATGAGCCCTAGCGTGCTCCAAGTAGTCAAATCCTAGACCTTGTTTAAATTGACTAATCTTAGGTTGGTCTAGGATGAGATTGAGCTTCTTCTTGCCTCCTACAAACTTCTCAAGAGTGCTCATGAGATACTCACACTCCTGGAAGAGAGAGGCATAGGAAGAATAAGGGTAAGAGGAAAAAGATGAACCAGATAAGGAAGAACTACCAGTACGTACATTTTTCTCCCTCAGCACGGCTGCCTCAACCTTGAGGGCCTCATAAAAAATGCAAGGGGCATTTCTAATTCAAAGGGTTTGGGCCTTTATCTTATTTCGATGTTCGACTTGGATTTCATCCAAGTCTCCCTCAATCTCAGCACATCGCAAGCAACTTCTTGTGACTTAACTAGTAAGTCCTTAGCAAGTTCAGCACACTTGATATTTAAGTCATTGTCAAGTTTTAGTTGCCTATAGCTCTCACATGAGCTGACTGAGCCCTTAGAAGCATGCAATTCGAGTTCATTATTTCTAGAAGATAGCTTCCTAAGGTGAGTGCTCATGGCATCAATTTCAGCAAGCAATTTAGGGCAATTTTCACATGATGCACTAGTGTGAGCATGAAGAAAACTAGCATATATAGGAATAGCATCAACATAATCAGTGCTAGCATTCTTCAATCTAAGACTATCTAGCTCAGACAACACACTATCATGCATAGTCCTTAGGTTCTGAAGCTCCACAAGCAAGGCATCACATAGAGAACAGTCATCAGAGACTCGGGAGGGAGAAGATCCAAGAGAAGCTAACTCCCGAGTCAAGGTACCTACTTCCTTCTCTAGCTCCATACACCTAGCTCTAGCTCTAGTATAAAATTTCCCTAATTTGCAGAAAGCTTCATTGACCTGGTCATAGGAGGGTACCTCATCCAAGTCACTGTAGAGCTCGAAGTTGTTGATGCCGTTGGCGTCCGCCATAAAGCACATCCCGGTGAAGTCGTCGCCACCTTTGTTCTTCTCTTGCGGATCATCCTCGTCTTCGTTGCTCCAAGTCTTCGTGTCGAAGAGGTTGATGTCGTCGAGTGTGGCGAGGACGCGGTGGAAGAACTTCTTGTTCTTTGAGAAGTTGTGGTACTTCTTCTCATGCGCCGCGTCGCGAGCTGGAGGCTTCTTGTAGTTGCGATTCTTGTCGGTGTAATCGATCTTTCCTGAACCGCCGGAGTCGTTCTTGCCTTTCCCCAGCTTAGGACAATTTGCCCGAATGTGGTTGGGGCCACTAAACTCGAAGTAGGTGATGATGCTACATCTCTTTCTCTCCCTTACCCTCTTGTAGGCATAAGAAAATTTGCGAGCTAGAAGATCAAGCTCACTTTCTGGAAAAATTTTCAGTTGTTCATCACTTAGCTCGCAAAGGGCGGAAAGAGAGAAACCAACTGAAGTCTCAGAAGAGGATCCAATGGGATCGGTGACTAAGGTCATCGACTGCGACTTTGTCTTACGATAGATAATGTCGATCTCATGAGTCTTGAGTCGGGAATAGAGCCCATCAAGAGTCAAGGTCAATAAGTCTGTGGTGCCCTTGATGGTGGTCACCTTCATCTCCCAAACCCGAAGATCAAGTGCGGTCAAGAAGTGTCGAGCGTTCTCCGAGTCAAGGTACGTGCAACCAACTGATTGGAGATCGCTCAATATCCTTGTGAACCGACCAAAACACTCATCCAAGGACTCACTAGCGTGCTATTCAAACTTATTGTAGTCACGCTTGTATTGATCCTGTCTCACCATCTTGATCTGGGTGGTGCCCTCATGGTAAGCATCAAGGGTCACCCAGATCTGGTGAGCAGATCGTAGGTGAGAGATCCTATTGTACTCACTGGGGCTAAGGCCCTGTATGATGATCTTCCTTGCCTTAGCATTCGCCTCAAGGTCGATCATATTGTCGGCCGTGATGTTTTCATCGGCAATAACCTCACACGGGAGCTTCACCTTCTGCCAAATCAAGAAGCCCTAGGCAGTGATGTACGACTCTATTCTCGACTTCCAGAAGGGAAAATCAACTCCAGAAAAGATAGGAGGCTTTGTGGAATATTTGTCCGTCGCCATCACTCTTGAGACCGGTCAATATCTATGGAAGAGCAAAACCAAGCTCTGATACCAATTGAAGGACTGAGATGGCCATCAAACGGGGGTGAATGATCCTAAAATAAAATTTTCCCCACTCAAAACAATCCAACCAACAACCTCACATCACAAAAGCAAAGCGGAGAAAGGAAAATTCCCAAAATCTTCAGCTAAGGTTGGCACTACCACAAAATAGCCCAGTACTGCTGGATGAATAGTAGCCTAGCACCACAGGGGCACTATAGCAGCACCTGCCGGCTTACTGTAGACTTCCAAGTGAATAGTAGAAATCAGCACGACTCAAAAGAAAAATTGATGACTCTTTTGATCGGCTGATCTAAACCTCGTGAAACTTTGTGGAAACCTTCCTATGGATGTTAGGAACCTATTCCAACCTTCAATCGTAAGGATTGACGTCAAAGTTCTGACCTTTTTCCAATTCAAGAAAGAGTGCACAAGAACGGGTTCAAACACGAAAACTTGGCCCTTAGCTAGCTGTGGGTTCTTGATGATCAAGATGATCCTAAATGGCTTCCCACATGTCATAGCAAGCTATAACACAAGACAAGAACACCAAAAACCTGATCCTTCAAGATTGATCCTCTCAAGAACAAAAGATCGGTTTCTTGCAAGGAAGAACACAAGATTTGCATAGATGATTGGGATATGGTCTGAAAAAGACTCATCCATCAATCATTCATCCTTGGCATAAGATCCACAAGCATTTAGGAGGGGAGGCAAATCCAAATGTGCAGAAAGTAAATTGCAAGAATGTAAATTATGGAATTTAAAGACTGAATTTAAGGTATAATGTAAATGCGGAAAGTAAACTCAGAATTGAGAAAATTATATTTTCATTTATGAAAGTTAGGTTTACAAAGCCTCACAACAAAGTGCGCAAAGCTCAAAGGAGCACAAAATCTCAAAACCTTCAAGAGGAGGAAGGCTACCCCTACCTCTCTTTTTATACTATTCTTGAGTCATCCTCCACCATTGGATGAGTTCCTTCTACCTTAAGGATCACCATCAAGGGCTAGGATTGACTCACTTACTCATACATGGGCTAATCCGAAACCCTCTAACATAACGGGTTTTTGCACGCTTTTCAAAGCATACTAACTAGATCCGCTACTCTATCACCTAGACCGCAATCCAACGATCCTCTTTGATCCGAGTATCTCCTAGCTAGCATCTTATCCGTTCCTTGTCTTCTATGATCGCAGCGACTCTGTCTCTGCTCATCTTCAGGCGATCCACGACCATCTGGACCTCCGGCGCACCTCGCCTAGTCCCGGTCAACCTCTTCTTCACCATGATCTAGTACCGTCGTCCTGCAACCATCAGAAACAAGGAAACACATCACATAGCTTTGCCCAAAATGATATGCAATTAATCTCACGCAAATTGAAAATTCAAATCCCTCAAAATCGCTCAAAGGTCGGCACTACCGCCCTCTGGGGCCGGTAGTATCGCTCGGCTCGCACTATCGCCCCAGCATGACTGGTAGTGCCGCTCACGTGAATATCCAGCGAAGACCCTCTCTGGAATATAACTACTGCTGCATAAGCTGGTAGTGCCGCTCCCTGGCCGGCAGTACCGCCTTCCTGAGGTCGGTAGTGCCGCTCCTGGCAGATACAACTCAAATTGCTTCAATTTAAAAATCCAATTCAAATCAAACTCAAACCAAAGCATACCAAGCTCAAATTTAGTCAAATACTCATCACAAACATAGGTTGACCTCCACATGGTCTTTCAAATGCTCATACAAGTGGAAGGAGGAGGGCACCAGGGGAACCCTCGTGAGTTGTGAATGCCCCCTGAACCCATCCACCCATATGCCCACGAGCAAACAAAAACCACAAAACAATCGTAGTTGTCAATAACATGCTGAACTACTAATGTATGATTGTTTTTTTTTCTTTTGTAGGATGGCTTCTTTGAGTACCTCAGTTCAATTGATTACTCAGATGTTGTGGTCTATGCCATTCCTGAGGGCTCTGTTGTATTCCCTAAGTTAGCAAATAAAATTCATCGCAGTCGATGTTGCAGATTGATTTTTAGTTGAACATGCGTTGCTCTTCCAATATTCCTAAACATTGAGATTTCTTTTGTGTTTTTTTCTGGTCCCAGGTTTTCCAACTTCTTGAGACTCCATTTTTAAGCCTGGTCAATTATGCTTCATTGGTTACCACAAATGCTGCAAGGCACCGACTTGTAGCAGGAAAGTCGAAGAATTTACTTGAATTTGGACTTCGACGGGCTCAAGTGGGTCTTGGTTTCCTATTTTTTTTCTATTCATCCATTAACCTTTGCATGAACTTACAAATACTCATCTATCAGGGGCCTGATGGGGGACTTAGTGCTTCAAGATATTCTTATATGGGAGGATTTGATGCAACAAGGTCCGGTCTTCTCACAAAATGAATACAGTACTGTAGCAATACAATTCTGTGTTCTGAAATCTGGCCTTTGACTATTTTGTTTCTTAACATGTTCATAGATTTATATACTATTTTCTGCACGTTTCTGGGTATTTGTCCACTTAACTTTCAATTTGTTTTGCTACTGATGTACCCTATCATTAATTGTTTAGTGTCTTTGACGAATACTGAATAAGATGCTCTATTGCTCTTGCACGTTAACTGCAGCAGATCTTTACATCGCTGAACTTTTGGTTTTGACATGACACATACACTCAATTAGAAATTAGTTTAGAACTAGAACCGTCTATGATGTATCTTTTTATAGACGGTTTTTGAACCGTCTATGATGTGCACTTACATTACTGACACATGGTTACAGGCGGTTCAAAAAACTTTCTGTGATGACGATTCCGAACTGTCTGTGATGTTATAATATGTAGTAGTGCATTATGCATGCGCATACTTTTATAAGAAATTGCTATATTGGATACTAGTAGTTATACTTGATGACTCATGGAACTTCCTTACTAAATATTGGATTGAAAACCTTGATAACCTTAGAATAAGGTAGACTATACATGATGTCAACATAGGTATATACAATCGCTTAATAATCATGCTTAGCCATGCTTATTAAAGAACCATGTTGTTCTTTACAATTTAAAAAGGTTGGATATGGCATTTAAGGATGCTGGTATTTTGGTTAAAAATGAAAAATAAAACTATCATTTTGACACGGGTGGTTATTGGCAATAGTTGGTTGTGCATGTGGTATGCACGTAATTTAGGGGGAGATTATCGCCTAAGTCACATTAAGGACCGAAAATAGTGTTTGTTAAATCTAAGAAAACACGTACAACCACAAGTGCTGGTATGAGACGTACTTAACCTATCAAGTTACTTAGATCGGGCTTTGCACATTGGAAGGCCGGAGTAGTACAGGCTCTTCGGTTGGGTTTGCTCGTGGGCTACCACACTGAGGTGTGGGTAAATGCATAACAATAAAATAGTGTACAACTTGCTATGAGGAGAAACGTTTATGGCAGGGATGGACTGCCAGAGTTGCTGTATTAATGATAGGGATAGACTGTTATACCTTGGGTGTGTGTTTCTGCCGCTATAGCAAGGGTTTGTCATCACCGGCCTAGTGCAAAGTCTTGTCTAGGTAATATAACGGTTATGTTATGATCTCCTTGCTGACAAACCTAATAATGTGTGTTATTGGCCTGACAAAAGGGGTTGATCATTTCATGTGGGTAAAGCTTTACACCTCTGTAGAGTGAAAATCTTTTCGAAAAGCCGTGCCCGCGGTTATGGGAGACTTGGTGCACCAACACTAGTTAGAAGTTTTGGTATTTTCTAAAATGGTTTGGTTAGAAAACGTGTTTGAAAACCGTTACTTCATGTCAAGGGTCGATGGTGAAGTAACACGAGACAGTCAGGTAGACTTTGATGCGAAATCTAATACTCTATCAATATTTTAATATTACTAATGCTGGCTTTAACAAATTCCATTTGCAATCTATCATATGCTTATGATTCATTTATGCCGATGCAAAATAACTGTAGAAGCCTCTCTATTGACATATCTTGCATTTTGTTTATACTTGCATTTGTGATATACTATAAGTCTTGCTGAGTACAAAAGTACTCAAACTTGCTTAAATTGTTGATTTAGAAGATGAAGAATGCGAGATTCCCGATGATTCATACTTCCATGTAGGATACGTGGATTTTGATAATGATCCTTTCTAGGGTTAACCTTGTCAGTTACCTACAGGTTTGGATTGGCAAACCATAAGGTGATTGATTTTCCTTATTTCCGCTGCTATGTATTATAGTTCGTATGAACTCTGTATAATTAGACTTTTAATATCGACATGTAATATAATCTATGTATGGACATGATACCAGTGTTGTAAACATGTGCGTACTAGCCACTAATCATGGGACTAGTACTGTGGGCACATGGAGGCCAACCGTTCTTTAATAGCAGGTCCTCACAATTAAGACCCCCATAAAAATAAAAAATACAGAAAAATTAACTATAACAGTGGCATTGTTAGAATTTCTAAAACTCACACAGAAAAGGTAATGACCTAAAAATTTTACAAGATGACAAGAAATATAATGGGAACATATACTAAAATTTCCAAAAATTTATAAACAAGATTGACCGCTCAATTAATTGTTGAGATCTTGCTCGGTTCAAAGGAGAAAATACTAGTGCAACATTTGCTTGATTGCCATGTGGGACACACTGCGCCTTGGGCCCGTTTGTCAGTCGCACACAGCCCCTAGATTGTCCTCCCCCTCGACTCGATGCCACACCTGTACCCAAGACAAGCCGTGGCAAGACAAAGCCATTGATGTCGCTGTCGTGCCATGCCTCACGATGCCCTCGCCATTGTGCCGCCCGTGCCTTCCGAGTCCTACCCTGCCCTGCCACAACATTGCCATGATCATGCCACCCCACGCCCTACATCGACCGAGGTAGAGAAAGACTCGCACATGGCATTGCCTATCACTGGTTATCTCTGTTCGTGTCTCCAGATCAAGCACCAACCCCTTCTCGGCTATAAAAGCCGAACAACGCCTTGCCAAACTTCCCCACCCATTGCCTCAGCCACTTCACTTCCAGAACCTCGCCAATCGTCACCCATTTCCAGAAGGTTTGAGCATGGAGATCAAAACCCGAATATAGAGTTACAGTGAGTTATAGCTCAATTCCTTGCACATGAACCCTTCATTCAAGACACTGAAGCTCTCCTAGTGTTGATTTCAGCTCTCCCTGGCCGTAGCATAGCCGCACCACCACCTCCTTCCCTAGGACCGGCCACTTGATGGCAGAGCAACCCGACCACCCTCTGACCGTGCAGAGTGGTAAAATGGAACCCTCACTGCTCCTTAATACAAACCCCTCTACCCATTCAAGCCTAGGCTCCGTCATCCACCTCTCCGGCCAACTCTCTCTCGGCCGCCAATGGCGCACGGTGGTGGACCACCTCTAGTCAGTGCTGGTCGTTACCGAGGTGTCCCGTGCCCTGCCCTAGCTCCCCGAGCCCTTGGCCGGCTGGCTCCACCGCTCCACCACCGACGAGCCAAGAGCCATGGAGCCCTGCCTCTGGGTCTCTACACAGTGGGCCCGCACTGTCAATAGCATGAGGCTCATTTGAACTGAGTCTAGTCACTAACAAACTAGTCCTACTGGTCGAAACAACGTCAAAATTCTAATTAACACCCGTTTATCTTAATGTGTCAATGACAAGTGGGCCCAGTTGAGTTTAAGTTAACAAGTGGGACCAATTGGGTTTAAGTTAACCGTTAGCCCTAAAAGGAATAGGAGTCACTGAAAGGTGGCCCCCGCATGTCAATGACTGAGAAAATAAAAAAACTAGAGAAAATCCAGGAAAAATGAGAAATAAGCCTTCTCTGATTTGATTTTTTTTTTCAATTTTCAGGGGATTTTCAATGCATGAAAGATTCAAACTTTAATAACTTTTGCATTCTAGGTAAAAAACATGTGAAATAAATTTCTAAATTTATCTAAAATCATGTAGTTTCAGAATGTGCAAAAAAATTTAATTTTCCACCATGGTTTGATTTATTTGAATTAAAGTGTGAATGAAACCCTAATATGACCATTAGTATGTAAACCATAATTTGTAAAATAATAAAGTAATTTATACATGCTCCTGAGATCACCATAAACCCACTTCCATAAAAATATTTAAGTTTGAACTTGCAATGAATTTGTTTTGCATGTAGATCAATTTGTAATGCATTAAAAGTATGAATAAGAAAAGTATGTGCATGAAAGATCAAATAATGATGAAACCAATTTCTAAACCCTAAGGAAACTGTAAAAACCCTAGATGAACCAACATATATATTTTGTATTTTTTATAGATTTAAACTAAATTCATAAAAAGCCATATATTCCATTATAAAACTTGAAAAAATAAAGATATATATTTATACATATGAAAAGCAAGTTACTAGGAAAACCTAAAGCCAAACCACCCTATAATATAGAAATAATCCTACTATTAAATGAGTTGCATCTGAATCCTATTAAAAGCACCACCCGATATAATATAAACCCAAAAATCCATAACCTAAAACTGATGAACCTGAAATAATGAAAATCCTGTAAATAAATTTTTTTAATCACCCGAACCTTCATTTTAAATTCCAATTAAGTATTAATTGATTTCTCTTATCCCATGTTATTATTTGCTTCTTATTGTTGCTATATGATACGAACGTGTAGACACCGACGTAGCTGAAGCCATCACCATCGACTTCAACCTCGAGTCTATACAAAGACCAACAGAGCAAGGCAAGCACCCCCTTTGATCATATTGATCCCAATATTTATTTTTTGTTTTTTGTCAAATCTATTGATGCATGAGCGTATTTCTGTAAATTCGCTATATTGTGGTACTGGTAGCTATAACCTAATCTCATAGAACTTCCTTAATGAATATTGAACCATGAACTTTGATAACCCTAGAATAAGGTTAGACAATACATAATGTCAATGTAGGTATACACGATTTCTTGATATTCATGCTTAGTAGATGGGAAGTTAAATGGAAAGACATGTTGTTCTTTATAATTTAAAAAGGTTGGATATGATGTTAAAGGTTGTTGATATCTTGGGTAAAAATGAAAATAAAACTATGATTTTGACATAAGCAATTATTAGCAATAGCCGGATGTGCATAAGACTTGAACGTAGTGTAGGGGAGATCATTGCCTAGATCGGATTAAGGACCGAACGTAGTATTGTATGATCCAAGGGATACCCATACAACTACAAGTGCTGGTATGGGACGGCCTTAACCTATTAAGTTGCCTAGATTTGGCTTTGCGCATTGGAAAGCTGGAGTAGTATGGGCTCTCCAGGTAGGTTTGCTCTTAGGGGTGTCCACACAGAGATGTGGTTCAAGCACATACCAATACAACGGTGTACACCTTGCTATGGGGAGAAATGGTTGTGGTAGGGATGGACTGCCTATGTACTGTGTGAATGACAGAGATGGACTGTCATGTCTTGGGTGAGTGTTTCTGCTACCATAGCAAGTGTTTGAGAGTCACTAGTCTGGTGCAAAGTTAGGTCTATGTAATGTAACGGTTATGTTATGATCTTTCTGCGGCACACCAAAGGAAATGTGCTAATAGCAATGCAAAAAGGGTTGATCATTTCTCGTGGGTAAAGTTTTACACCTCTAAAGAGTTTAAATTTTTCGAAAAGACGCGCTCGTGGTCATTGGAGACTTGGTGAACTGTCACTAGTTAGATGTTTTGGTATTTTCAAAAATGAATGATTTGGAAATATGTGTTGAAAAGCTTGCCCTTAATTCAGATGATTAAATACTATGCCATTTGTTGGCAAGGATTTGTTTTAGCTGTTATGCCATGTGTTGGCAAAGACTGGTTTTGTGCCATGTATTGGCAGGGAATGGTTCGAATCATTGCTCACGTCATGAAGGAATGTGAGTTGCTATATTTATGCTTACATACTGTTATTTTATATACCTATCAAGCTTGCTTTTTTATAAAAATTCCGTTTGCAAATTACTATTTGATTTTCATGTTCAAATTTGCTTTATGCAACCTAACCGTAGAAGCCTCCTTTGACATAGCCTGCATTACTGCATTTTTGGGATACACCTTAAGTCTTGATGAGTACGAAAGTATTCACCCTTGCTTATTTGTTGGCTTAGGAGGTGAAGAAAATGAAATCCCAGACGACACTTACTTCTACATAGGCTACGGGGAATTTGATAATGAGTCTTCCTATGGTTTTACCTTGTAGGTTGCCTACGGGTTGTGAAGGGGGATACCGCAAGGCTTTTGGATTTTCCGCTACTATTTATTTCGGTTTGTAAGACAATTGTATAATTAAAACTCCTATTATCAAATATAATATAAGATATGTATGGATATGTTATCAATGTTGTAAATATGTGCGTACTAGCCACTGATCATGGAACTAGTACAGTATGCACATGGAGGCCTACTAGCCATAAAGGTGGGTCCTCACAACTCCCTCTGTCCAAAAAATATAAGGTGTTTTTTGACTTTGCACAAAGATTAAAGTTATGTTGAAATCGAGAAAGGTATGAGAGAAAACGACTTGAATGCCCTGACTTAATTATCTTAGAAGATGAGAGATAATACTTTGTGTGGGTGGTAATGAATAAATGCATATTATTGAGAGAGAATAAACAGGGGTATAGAAGGAAATGCCTCATTAAATCTACATGCAAGCCTTTTATTTATGGACATGACCATTCAAAAAATAAGCTTTATAAACTTGGACGGAGGGAGTACAAATTATGTAAACCCTAACTTGGTTATCGGCCTTAAATGATGTATTTCGGCCTAAACCCTAAACCCCAACTTGGATTTCGGCTTTAAAGGATGTATTTCAGCCTTAAATTGTATTTTGGCCTAAACCTTAAACCCTAACTTGGGAATTTTATTTGCAAATACTTAGTATTTTGTAGTCAAACAGATAGGAAATGTGGATAAATGCTTAATTACATTATTTTTTCATATTGTTTCCTAATTTTTTCTAGCCACGGGGGAAAGTTTAGTGATTTAAGTCAAAATTTCGGTTCAGGGTTCGTCAAAAATTTTGGATTTGAAATTTGGTTTTTTTAATTTCGTTTGGATTTTTGCCAAAATTCTGAAATCTCCTCGAAATTTTGGATTTCGGCCACCCCCTAGATGTGATTCAAAAATGAAATTTGAAACCTTGGTTGCAACCCAAATTTGGCAATTTTGGGGTGCCATGTGGACCTAAGATAATGCCAATAAAAAGAACTGAGGATCAATGTATGGGTCAATTGGAGATGTGCATCTATGATCAAAGTTGATGAAGAGTGTAGATGATTGGGACCCAGAGTGACCTATCGAACTTGTGGAAAAATGAAATATGGAAGCACAATCAAGTAGGGACTATATTGTCATAAAAGAGTATTACAAGAATGTGATTGTATTTACGTGGTTCTTTTGGGGGACGCAGGCCTCCCTATTAATGCCCTCCTAAGGGGTCGCAGTTAATTCTACTATATATGTCTCTTGTCTTCCCGCACGAGTATTCATCAAGTTTTGAACTGCTCGCTCTTTGATAAGCTATCATGTCCTTGGCCAACTATCGTGAGTTGCCTGATGCAATGCACCAATAACTGCTCTCATGTTAATCACATGTAAAACCGTGAACTCTTCACCGTTGTAGCCCGCAAAAAATTATTTTTTTAGAACTAGCCTCTGTGCTATTTTTTCCCAAATATGGCCCCATGGCCTGCAAATTCTGCGCACAGGGTTATAATTCTGTATACAGGGAGTGTTGCAATACAATGTTGCACATGGGGAGCGCTGGAATAAGAAATGCCACGCCTCCACACAGCGGCAATCCAAAATTAAAAAAAAAAACCATGGTACTGTAGCGAGGTTTTTTTGAATTTTGGATTGTCGCTGAGTGGATGTAACATCCCAAAATTTGAGTTTTGGAATGTTTGATTTTGAAAATGGACCATTTGCATTTTTCCTAAATTAATCAAAGTTTAATTTGAATTTTTCTATTAATGAAAAGATTTAATTTGATTAAACTATACATCAAACAAAAGATTTCCAGTCTTAGTTGGGTTTATTATGTTCTAAGGGATTTTTTTGTATTTTATGAGATTTTTATGAATTTATTTGCTTTTATTTGAATTTCTGGATTTTTCTGAATTAGAAAATGTTTTTATATTTTCTAAAACTCTTTGGGCTGAATCCTTTCCGCTGGCCTTTTCCTATTCTGAGTCACCTAACCCTTTTCCCTGCTCGGCCCATCTCCCCGGCCCAGTGCCTCAACCTGCGTTGGCCCAGCCGCTCGCTGCTTCGCTCGACCCACTTTGCGTCGCCTCGGCCCAGCCCAACTCCCGCATGCGCCACCACTGCTGCCCCACAAATCCTAACCCTAATCTGCATCACTGTCCAAGTCTAGATGCCGCACGGCGTTTTTGAAATCTACACGCCTCCCGAGGAGTCCTCGCGTTGCGTGCACCGTCTTCCACCACATCCACCGCCCCTCCTTGCGCTGCCCGAGGTGTCGCCGTCTTCTCACGCGAGCTCGCTGGAGAAACTCGAAGCGCCGTCGCCATCCGAAGCTTCAACCTTGTCGAGCTCTGTCTCGGGACCATCTCTGTCAACGTCATTGCTTTCTCCGCATTCGCAATGCCTCCCACTTCCAGATCTGTGCGAACCCGGGTTCGATCGGTCGTCGAATCGACGATGACCGCATCATCTTCCCCAGCGTCTGTGAGTTCATGCCACCGGACTTCACCAGAGACAAGTAGCCCAGCCGTGCAAATGTGGAGCCCATGTGTCTATTTGCGTGGCAGCCACGTCGGTCGAAGCATCCATGCAAGCGTCGATGTAAGCACTAGCTCTGTTTCGCAGACCCGATCCACCATGGACCGAGCTAAATTTGTGGGCATGGTCTATGAACTGAGGGTCCCACCCATCAGCCTTTTATGATTTATTTTTATGTTCTGGGCTATTTTTCATAAAATTTGCATTTACACAAGTTGTTTTATGAGTTGCCGAAAAGGCTTAAGTGTTTCTGAAAACATAATACTTAAGGTTATTTTGCAAGCAAGATTTATATGCAAAGTATGATGAAGTGAAAATATTTCTTTAGAATATGGTGCTATGTACTTTGGAGAGTATTTCTAAACTGATTTATAAAATTTAGAGTTTAGAGAAGATATTTTATTTGCTGTTGAAATAGCATATGTGATCATAAAGTTGACAATATAATGAGTTGGATGTAAGTTTGCAACTACATTATACGTGATTATTCATTCATTTCTCTGGCATGAGTAGGTTATGACCCTAGAAGTATTTTAGAACTGGTTTGGCATTATTTTGATTTTGGCCGAGGTGTTTTGTATGCATATGAAGACGAAGTCTTTTATGAACTTAATTCTTATTGGATCTTTTTGCCAACTAATATGATTTTGTCCTAAGGAACATTCTGACATTAGCCAGTTGTTACTTAGTTTTATGTTTTAACATTTCAGTTTTATTAAGTTAATTAAGCTTATTTAAGCTAACCTCCTGATCCATGATCTGTAAAATTTAGAAGTACCAATCTTATTTGTTTCCTATCTTTTGAGTTTGAAGCAGACAACCTGACTAAGCCCAGAACAAGTTGGTCTATGTATTATTTTACTAACACTATTTTAGTTTTGCAAATGAGGATTCTTATGGAACATACCCACATACAGGGACTATGAATCAGTCTCTTCTTAAGTTAAGGTCTTGATTGATGAATGTAACTGATCAAGGTTATTCAAATTAAATCCCTAATATCTTTGACTAGGGGATTTATTTCAACAAATCTTTACCATCTGTTTTGGATCCTAACAAGATAGGTACATATGAACTAAATTGATTTTGAATTGGAGGTCTTTAACCAGAGTACTCTACCTTCTTTAGCTTACCTTAATCCTGGACTAGCCAACAACAGAGCTTGAACAATTGGTCCCACTAGTCATGCCTGCTATTTACTTATTATGCAAAACTCATATGAGGACTTTATACATGCACAATTTACAGAGCTTATAATTGTTAGTTGCTAGAACATTGAGTTGCTATCTGCCAACATATGTACATTGATAACCTTACTAGCATACTAGATTTTTACTGCCTACCATAATCAAGTTCTGCCATATAACCAAGATGACTAATTAAAATTACTAACTCCAGTTACCTTGGATGGGGGCCATTGGACAGGACAAACAGAGGAACCACAGACAGGCGCCATGGCAATCATGGCCGAAGGCTTGTCCGGGGCTAGTCTCTTATGACATGGAATTAAGAGGCACTAGTGAGTCATTAATGAAGGAAATGAATACAGGACAAGAAGAAAACAAAGAGCAAGCTCACAGAACAAGGGTTTGGCACCATGGAGGGCTACTCTAGTAGCCATGGCTGAGGGCACAGCATGCGCAGGGGGCTAGGGCGACTGTAAAAATGGAACTCCAGGGGTTCACTGGTACCGTGGGCAGCGGATATCCGGGGAATTGATGACCGTGGCAGCGAGGTTTTCAGGGAGATGAGCCTGGCGTCTTGCCGTGGTAGGGAAAAAGGAAGGGTAGGTTTCTTGGTTGCAAGGCGCGAGATTGGAGTC
Organism: Otatea glauca; assembly: GCA_036346275.1. Taxonomy (NCBI): domain Eukaryota; kingdom Viridiplantae; phylum Streptophyta; class Magnoliopsida; order Poales; family Poaceae; genus Otatea; species Otatea glauca. The sequence goes on from CM070715.1 coordinate 63,266,664, forward strand.
GCAGAATGGAGGGAAGACAACGACATTTGAGGCTCGGTTTGCACGCTCATGGCAAAAGGCCATTTGAGGAGAGCTCAGTGGCTTTTATAGCCAGGCAAGGCTGTGAAGAAGCTAGATGACGGGTGGGCCTTGGCATTGTTCATTGAAGTGACACAAAACAAACCTCATCAACTCCTTATCGCCAGTAGAACTAACTTGCATTCAATGAACCGGATAGCAATCATGGTGGTAATTTAATGAGGAATTTATGGAGTGTAAAAAAAATACGTTTGAAGGTAATTTTAAATTTTCATAATTATCTCATGCATGTAGAATCTATAAAAATTCTAACAGTGCACTGTGCACAGATTTTAGTTTTCTGTATTTAATTTATCTTGGAGTTCATAACTTATTAAATGTTTGTGAATTTTTTTTAGAAGGTTCATTATGACCATAATATTCTTATTTAAAATTTTGAACATCAAATTATGTCTATTTTATTTATTAAAATTCTGACATTGTCATTTCCAGATTTTAAGCCTTTCAGTTTTCGAATTTTTAGAATTATAAAATTTAATTATTATTCCTGATATTTTTAATGTTAATAGCCTGATCCATAATTAATATAATATAAAAAAATGAGGTCTAATTAATATATTATTATTTTTATTTAAATCTGACAAGTTTACTATTGCTAGTTAAGAATTCATTAATTGCACTCTTAATTACTTTGATGTGACTTGTAACTTCCTAAAATATCTTGGTATGACACTTAACTGCCAAAATTAATTTATAAATAATTTTATATGTTTAAATAATTTTTTTTATCTTTTTGTTATAAACTTTTTACTCTTCTCTTTATCTATTATTATGATTATATGAAAAAAAAATTCCTTTAGAACAAAAATCAAGGAAATTCAATAAAATCCAAATAAATTAAGAAAAATTCATAAAAATCATCAATAAATATATTTTAATGTTGAACTTTATTTTCTTGTTGTACTTTAAGTTTTGTATTGTAGATAAAATGAAATTAGTATAATTAAAGATTCTCTTAAAAACAAAATTCAATAAACTTTTACATTTGTTGGAATTTCAATGTA